>JAOXJM010000019.1:23228626-23257643 GCA_026413425.1 Tringa solitaria
TATTTCATTTTAAAAGTTTGCTGTTTCTTATGATTACGTGCATTTTCTGGTTTCATTCTACAAATTTGCCTCTTTTTTAGGAGAACACAAAAATTCTTCAACAATTGCTTCCACTAAGGGCAAAAGTAGCAGAGCTTCTTGGTTATAATACACATGCCAGCTTTGTCCTGGAGGTAAACACTGCAAAGAGCACAGATAACGTAACAGCCTTCTTAGGTGTGTTCTTATTTATAAACAAAACTTTTATATTTGGTGTGGCAACATGAGTACTCGGCCAAGATAAATTTAAATACATAATCAGGTCACAGTGTCCATCATGTTTAAATAGAAAAGGAATACTCTGTTGCCTTGGTTCTGGCATTTCGTTTTTTTTTTTTTTTTTAGACCATAGCTGTACAAATGTAATTGCTCTAAAACAGGGAAGCCAAGACAAAAATTGGAAAATAACTGCCTTTTGATAGCAAATATAGCCAAGCAGTTATGTCTTTCTCTGCCCCGAAATGCATTTTTCCTAATTTAGAACCAGAATAACATGCAGCCTAAGCAATTTTATCAGTTTAAGAGGCTGCATCAGTTGCAGCTTTTCATTTCCTTAGGTTAGCTGCAATTTTTTGTGCATCTGTAGCCTTAGTGTCTTTTTCTGATACAACTGCAATGAAAGATTACAGTATGTGATGATGCAACTTCCATGATCTGAATTAAAAAATTTAATCTGGAATGACAGATTAAATTTGGAATTCAAATGTCCTCTAATTGAATTTGATCTGAAAACAGAGATCTTGAAAATTTTAAACAGAACAACTTACATGTCTATATGACTATAGTCATCCTGATGACCTTGGTGGGCCAGCTCTTGTGCATAGGGTTAACCTCTACTTTCTGGAGTTATGTAGTTCCACAGAATAGTATGTGTTCCATTATTAATGTGTCCTAAGACTGCTTAGGATTGTATATTGATATATTGAATAAAAAAGAAACCCAAAATGATTTAGTACAGCAATAAAGACTGTTTGGTGAAGGTTCATATGTGCCTTTTCACCTCTAATTCTGTCCCATTTCTCCTGTTGTGGTGTGAGCTCAGCTCCATGTTTGGCAATAACAATTGTCTGTATATTTGTCAATGAACTTACACTTAATTTTGATTTATAATTAAATGTTGTAGTTACCTGTTCTTTTTAAAGTGTACTTAAATTGGTTTGGACTTTTCAATATCCACTATATTTTTATAAATGGACTTATATAATACTGTGTTTTTTCATTCATTTTGAAGGTTAATTAATTTAGAAGTTAGTGTTGTGATTTTAATTTCTTACAGTATGAGATCATATACTTTTCTATTCATAAATATCATGTTTCGTGGTAGTTCCCATAGAGGGAGAATGTCCATCAAATTAATTGTCAGCTTTAATTTAGTTCTTTTGATATATCCTCAACTACAGCTGTGACATTATGACTTCCTCTGCTTTATTCATATATATTTACTTTTTAAACCAATATTCATAAGCCAGTCCTATGGTTAGAAAGAAAAGTATTCTGTCCTATGACATATTCTGAATTTAGCATAATATGAGCTGCAAACAGTATTTTGGTCATGTGAATGCATATAGTCCCTTAGAGCCCACCTATGAACAGGAGTGGCAATTCCTGAATTTTACACTCCAGATACCAATACTGAATATTAATTCAAATTCTTAAGGAAGAAAAATGTGTCTGGTAGTTCAGAAATGCTTACAAGGGAATAAGTACAGTATGTACTTTATGGGAGTTTCAGTAAGCTTAAATATTTTATATTCAACATATTGGATTCATAATTCTATGGCCCTCTCTTGTCCAAGAAAAGCTATGTTGGAAAAATATTAGGATCGCAGAGATTAATATCCAGTGGCTTTAGTAGTCTAGAAGATAGCCATTGCATAGCCAAGAACTCTTTAGTCTCCTGTTCTTTTATAGGACTTTACCTTGAAGCAGGTCATAATCTGTTTTCAAAAGTCTTGGAAGAAAAAGTAGTGTTTGAATTTTTGTGTTTCACTTTTGGTGACTAATAGTAGTCTTTGGCTTCAAGCAAAAGTGTCTGGTGTTACTTTCCATTTCTGATGTCTTTGAAAATATCTAAATTTATCAAAACCCTTCACAGTACTGCTAGACCTATGTGGACTTCTATAATATTTATAGCATGCCTGCAATTAAAACTCATTAAGACAAGAAAGCAGACAGTTTGCTTGCAGTTATTCAACAAATGGCAAACTCTAGCGTCCACTCTTGGGGTCATGTGCTTAAAGATGTGAGTGTATTTTGTAGAAATACATGTTGTAGTAAGGAATACAAAAGTTGATTACAAGGCAATCTTTGTTTCAGATGATTTGAGTAAGAAGCTAAAGCCATTACTTGAGAAAGAAAGAGAATTCCTTCTAAATTTGAAGAAAAAGGAATGTAAAGAAATAAACTGTGATTATGATGGAAGAATCAATGCGTGGGATCTTCATTATTATATGAACAAAACAGAAGAGCTGAAGTACTCCATAGATCAAGAAAAGCTGAAAGAATACTTCCCAATTGAGGCTGTTACAGAAGGCTTGCTGAATATTTACCAGAAGCTGCTGGGACTTGTATTTGAGAAAGTAGAAAGTGCTCATGTTTGGCATGACAGTGTTACTCTTTATACAGTAAAGGATAATTCAACAGGAGAAATGTTAGGGCAGTTCTACTTGGACCTTTACCCAAGGTAATTATGACTTAGTGGTTTTCTTCTGTGTTTAAGGTCTTAGTGGGTTGCAGGTGTGGTTGAAATTAAATGTATTTGGAAGTAAATATTTGTCCCACTGACAGGATTATAACTGTGTTCTTTAAGTTGTTCTCTGGACTGTTTTCCGATTGTTTTCACTTTTTTTGCAGTACTACTGTGTTTTTTGCTTATATTTGGGATACAAAGCATTGCTACTTCGTTCACTTTTCTGTAGTATTGCTGTCTAATCAGTTGTCCATAACTTTTTGCCTCTATGAACTTTTCTCCTTCTTAACTGTGTTTTTTTTTTTCTAATACTGTGTTTTGCATTACATTGATTTTGAACTGTTACTCCAGTCTCTTCAGATCAATTATATTCCTCTTTGGCAAGTGTTCTCAATTTCTCCCAGTTCTTCTTTATACTTTATATGTGTATTTTGGACCTTGTCAAGACTGTTGAAGAAACTAACAAATAGATAAGGACCAAGAATAGATTACTGTATTACACCTTGAAATGTACTTCCAGATTGATCTCTATAGCTCTCTAGCTTTCTTTGTAGCTATTTACAGCATCATCTGTGTTTTGTCAGAGATTAGGAGACTGGACTGATTTGACAGGATTTATTCTTAGCTCGTCCTTTTTGACTGTTTTTTGCCCTTTTTTTTTTAGTTATTATTTATCAACTAATAAATTGGCTGATACCCTTTTTTAATATAAATTGATTTAAGGCTTCTCTGCATTAAGAAAATTTGGATGGTCAATACACTAGTACATAAATTCTTCTTTTTAAGATAGGCATGTTATATCCTTCACCTGTTTGGCCTACATCCCCCTTGTTGCATGTCATGTGAACTGCTGAAGCTATTTTTCAGTAAGACTCTTCTGACTTAATTGCCCAGTTAACTACCCAGGTTTAGGGCAAAAATTAAAAAATCATTTTTCTTTAGACTTTTGGATCACACTGAAAATACAGTCAACTGTATTCTTTTGTCATCTGTAATGAAAGAAAAGAAATATTGCTTCAGAGGACAGAATCCAGCCCTTCCTGTTACAGCAGCAGCTTAAAACAGAATTGACATCTAAAGTACCTATACTTTGAATATAAATCAGATTCTTGTAAATGCTGCAGTGAATCTTAAACTGATGTGATTTAAGTACTGGAGTGTTTACCCCTTGTGCTCTTAGCACAATCTTAAACTTAGGAGTCAGGAAAAGATGTTATTTCTTTGTGTGAAGCTTTAAAGAGACACTGATTATCCCTGTTCTTGAATAGGCTTCACCATTCTGGTGAGCAGGCTTGTGGTTTGAAGATAATGTCTAATATATTTTCTTATGCAGAGAAGGAAAATATGGGCATGCAGCATGCTTTGGTCTCCAACCCGGCTGTCTTCTCTCTGATGGCAGCAGAATGATGTCTGTAGCTGCTCTGGTAACCAACTTCACAAAACCAGCATCAGATCGCCCATCATTGCTGCAACATGATGAAGTAAAGACTTACTTCCATGAATTTGGTCATGTAATGCATCAGATGTGTGCACAGGTTAGTGATGTTTCAATTCCAGTGTAAGACTTACTTATTTCTCAACTGTCTCAAAGCAAGGTATAAGTCTATTTTAGTGGTCTCTCATTTTAGTACATATGTGTTTTTTTAATTATTTTTCAAATTGGCTGGGGATGGAGTTAGTTGTTTTTAATTTTTATTTAAACTACAGCAATGAATATAGCTTCTTATGAAAAACATTTCCATAGGAACATATGCTTTTGCATTTCCACCATGCAAGTACCTGTGATGAGTAAAAAGATCCATGTGTAAGGTAAAGAAGTTGCTCAGTGGTGGCTCCTGTTACAGCTGTGAGAGGGCTTTTTATTACTTCTAGTAGCATGCTAGATGTTTTAAACAAAAAAATGGTTGCTGTACCTAGGAATGCAAATTATTTGTTAATCCAGATCACATCCAGCATTTTGGCATTTAATACTCTTGAGAGCTACTACTCTTCACATCAGAAGCATAAAACAGGTCTTGCCTGAGCTATTGCATTTTCTGCTCTCCTATCTGACAGTTGGGGTTCTTACAGTGACCAGAAAGAACTGAAACTAGTCTGCAGATTTTGCATCAAGATAGCAATAAAGTTATAAAATTTATTTCATTTATTATTATTATTTTATTTTCACTTACACATAAAATTAATTCTGGCAGATGAAAATTTTTTATTGGCCTAATGAAAATTTCATGTTTCAGAGTGTTTCAGTATTTATTCACAAAAAAATTCATATAATTATCTATCAAGCCAGATATTAAGTAGCAATGCTTCTATCTTCTTTATAAATAAGTATCAAATAATAAAATCAGAGAAATATGACACACATTAGATTTTAATTCTCGACCTTGATCCTAGAGACTAGGACTGCAGAATAAAGAGACAAAGACAGAAATCCATGTATTAAATCCAGAATTAAACAGCTAATGTTCAAGCAAACTTCAGAACAAGTAGTTTGATTTGCTTAGATATTTTGGCATCGTGTTGAAGGTAGAAATATAACAATTATTTGATCATCTTCACCCTGAGACAGATATTTCTGAGGTCAGAAATTGAGAAATAAATCCCTTTTCTTTTAAACTACCTGAAAGATGTTTATAAATAAGACACATTCAGCGTTGGTACAGAATGGACTTCAAAATTTTGATGCCAATGAGGATGTGCCTCGGTCTTGCAGAGCCCATTCTGGGCAGCCCAAGTCAATGATTCCATTGGATATGTACTTCACTTGCAGTGGAATTGCTTGTGGGTCAGGGAGGTCTGCCTTCCCAGTTGTCTCTCCTGCTGCTCAGGTTGTTTCTGCATGCATAGCTACCGTGGTTACTGCTGTTGTATTTTATGTACCTTGTTATTTGCACACCTGCAAATAACTTGCTAGTCCCACATAAGAACATCCTGTCCTCTGGGATCTGAGTGTGCAAAGCACTGTCTTGTTTCATATGATGATTTATTTAAGTGTGTTAAAACCTCACATTCAAAGGGTATGTGGGGTCGGACTGGGTAGGAATCTGCAAGCTGCTGGTAAAGGTAAACTTTTGGAGACCAATGCTCCTTGTAATACACTCTGGATCTGGTGGGAACTGAGATATCAGGGCAGGAAGGGGATCTGTTTATGCCATTAGGGAAGGAGAGCTATTCAAGTACCTGAACAAAATGTACTAATATTTTTTGTTAGCGTGGTGCACTTGTGTATGGGTGGATGAGGATATCTGGAGGCTGACAAAATCCGGCACTACTTTTGCTCTAGCCACTTCTGACACCATTTCTTCCTACCTGATGCTTCCTAGCTTTTCTTCATTGCTGCTATTCAGCAAGAAGGGCCAGCCTGTATGACTGTGGATTTGAGTAACCCACAAGTGTAAATGACAGCAAATGTTTTTCTCGTTTTCTGCTGTTCTTCTGCAGACATACCTGTTAGTTCAGTATATGTCCTATATTATATGTGCTTTTTTTTTTTTTGGTAACCCTGCAAGAAAGTAAGTTCAAAAATCAGTACACCTGTGAGCATCTATGGAGGAAGGAATCTAAGAATATCTACAGCTCTTAGAGAGGGCCTTTGAGAAACTGAGAATTCTCCTTTTCTTTTAGTACTTGAAATGTTTTGTTAGAATGTTTCTGAGAAGGGAAGAACAATAAAACTGGATCAGCAAGAGGAGGTAGACTTATTACAAGACAAATGTGGAGTCAGAACAAATAATTTCTGTTGGCATATGAACAACTGTCTTTCAAAAGTACTTTCTTTTCAGAAATATTTTGGGTTTGGAAAAAATTTTAATGAAGATTTTTAGATGTACAAATCCTTCAAGATTAGGATCTGAAAGAGGCTTTTAAACATAAAGTGATTGACAGTACTGAATTAAAAAAAACTCTAATGTGCTTGGCTTTCAGAAGGAAGATTCTTCTATCAGTGACTGACTGTTAGATTTGGAGACTTTTCATGAATAAAGTTGCTAGGATTTGTTTCTTTCAGGCCATGTATTAGTGGCTCAAAAAATTATGGTATTATGTTAACTATAGGCCTTATGAATGAAGTTAGGACAAAGCTTAATAGGATAAGTTGGTCAAGTAAAATCTTTGAATCAGTGAGTTAGACTGTAATACACTAAATAATATTACAAGTGTATAATTGGAGTTTATTATTTTACTTTGGGGTAATATAACAAAATTTTATAACAATTTACAGATTATATCATTGTCATAAGACAGCATGGAAATATTTGTATTGCTGTCATAGCCTAAAAGGTAAAAATCAGTAAGAAAACTGAAGTACTATTTCACACCGGTAGTAGAGAATGCAGTAAATAACTACTGAGTAATCTATTTTGTTGCTGGGTAATATTTTAATAATTTAATACAATGGCTTTTCCTTTTAGGCTGATTTTGCTAGGTTTAGTGGAACTAATGTGGAAACAGACTTTGTAGAGGTACCTTCACAAATGTTTGAGAACTGGGTGTGGGAAAAAGAACCACTACAGCAAATGTCAAGACATTATAAAGATGGGAGCCATGTTGCAGACACTCTCCTTGAGAAACTTGCTACCTCTAGACTGGTTAATACAGGTATCTCTCTCCCTTCTCTCCCCCCCAGTATATGTATAAAAATATATCATGAAAAAATGTGGTGGGAAACTTAGAAGGCAAATACAACACGCCTATTAAATTTCTTCTGTGTGTATATTTATCACTATCTTTCTGTGTTTGTTTGCATGGATACCACCATTAGTAAAGGCTATGATGACAGATACCACTATTTGCAGGAACTATAGCAGCTCTGATTTTCCAGGCTTCTCATAGGACTAAAATACTTCTGCATTTCTCTCCATGGGGCTTTTTTCCTACCAACTTTGCTCATTTAAAATTGGGGTAGGGAGGAAGGTCCTGAGTTTTCTCTGGGTTTTGTTTTGTTTTTTCTGGTACCCCAGGGCATGCACTGTGCATGAATACAGTATTGTATTTTCTATGTGTCATCTGCATTTGATTTGCACATTTGACAGACATGGAAGTTGTTTGCAGATTTACTGAACATGCAAAGCGTATGACAGACAGCAGTGTTTTAGTCTTGCCTTGCCCAAACAACCTCTGAACTTCTCAATCCAGAATCTTAAGTCCGTGTTCTCTACCTTCCCAGCAGATATACTTCCTTCCCAAACTAAGGTCCCAATTCTCTTCTGTTTCCACATGTTGTGCCATTTTACATGTTATCTCCAAGCCAAGATTGTAATCTCTTGTCATTACCTGTTACCTCATTATTCTGTCACTTTCACCCCTCTCTCCCTGTGATCAGGACTCCCCCAGTATCATAGTTTTACCCACTTCTGGTACAATTTGTCATTATAACACTGCTATTTATTTCATACTGCTTCCCTATCCTGAACAAGAAGTTCCTGTCCTGGCTTGCACAGGCACTGTAGCTACATAAGCATTTTGTCTAAGTAAAGGTTCACATCTTGTAGCTTCTTCAAAAAAGCCTACAGGAGCTGCAGCAGCAGATCTTGCTGTTCTTTGAAGTGTCTTCAGGGTAGATACACTTAATATCATCTGTGAAAACCCTGAATGAAGTGGTATGCTGCAAGTGAAGACAGCTGAAAATATAATTTTAAATACTGAAATTAACTTTTAAAATATCTGCTGTATTTGGCTTTTGGTCTGTGAGGAACATTTGAAAAGATGGAACTTGTAATGACAATTTCTTTATGAAAAATATACCTCTCAACTTTTTGTAACTGAAGCAATTCAGATAGAAATGACATAACTCCATTTTTTCTATATTTAAAATTCTAATAATTTAGGATGCATGTTGATCTTTGAATGAAAGGTGCTGAAGAAACTTCAGCTACTTTGATGACAATTAATTAAATATTTTTACCCAATTAGGTCTTTTAACCCTCTGTCAGATTGTTTTGAGCAAAGTTGACCAGGCACTGCATACAAAGCCATCTGTTGACCCAGCAGAGGAATATGCTAAATACTGCACGGAGATTCTAGGAATTCCTGCCACCCCAGGTATGTCAGCATGAAGCCTTTACATAGCATGTTCAAATGGTTTGATTAAACATGCCTTTCTTTCCCAATAATGCTTGGCATACAAAATACCCAAGTTGCTGTTTATAAAAAAAATACTTTATAAAAATCTGCTTTATGAACTTGAAATAATTACTTTGAAACTTTGGGTGATCTTAGTGATCTTAATGATCTCTTCTGAAGGGAGATGAAGGTAAATATAAAACTTAACCTTTTGCACATTATATTTTAGAGTGACATGATGTGAATACCATTTTAGGTGTTCTGTCACATCTGTGTTTGATGTGCAACTAGCCTAAAATGGGAAATTGAGTTTTCTTTGTAGTCAACAGAATATGGCCATTACTTTGAGGCATACTCAAACCCTTAGTGTTAGAAGTTTCAAAGTAGTTGCTAGAAATTCCTTATCAGTTTATTCTTAAAGTTGAAGTACTGTGTACATCAAAAAAAAAAAAACACCCAAAACCAAAACCCCACAACTACATTCAATTTAAATAAATTAATGTTAATCTGCTTTTCAAGGAACGAACATGCCAGCTACTTTTGGACATCTGGCAGGGGGTTATGATGGTCAGTACTATGGGTACCTGTGGAGTGAAGTGTTTTCCATGGACATTTTTTATAGCTGCTTTAAACAAGAAGGAATAATGAATCCAAAGGTAGGTGATGAACACTTTTTAATAAAGACTTTTGTTGCACTTTGTCTCTGAAACCACATTTATTATAATCATGGTCCATAGGTATAACATCTCAAGTACTACTTTTGTGTCTGTCAAGTTCAGATCAAGAAAAAAAGGTGTATAAATAACTAAACTACTTTAGAAAAATTATCTTAAAATTTCCAGGAGCACTTGGATTTTAAAACAGTTCTTACATAGTCATATATTAATTCAATATTACATTATGACACCTTTAAGACATTGTATTGGATTTACTAATGCCTTCCTCTCTAATTTTAGACTGAAAACCCATATTGCTCCGTTGCAAGAGCAGATACATATTCTTCTGCTGTGAAAGCTGTATGATAATGATGTTCTATGTCCATTAATAGTACCTCAAGTGTGTGGTACTTTAATGCAGTTATTATTTAGAAAACTGGATTTGTTTTATCTTTTTCTTTCACAGCACAGTATAGCTTGCAAAATTTCTCCTCTTTATTTTTTCTCCCAAGTGGCTTTTGAAGTTCAAATCCTTGACAGGTTCTAGATTTACTCAGCCTTTTTTGGCCCTTGTGTGGTTCTCCAGCACCTTCTGCCTCCAGCAGAAAGAAAGGATAGTTAGTGATGCAGTTAGTAGTCCTTCCAATTCTGGCAACCCTTTTTAATTTTTCAGAGATTATAGTAATAGACTTGTGAGTTGAGATGCTGCAGTTCGATAACAGGAAAGACATTTCAGTTTTCCTGATCCTCTTAGCGGTCTTCTGGATTCAGCAGCCAGCACTAGTTCTTCCCTTCAGTAAATGTATACAAGAGAGAAGTAAAGGAGAGAGTAGAAAGTCCTGGACTTTACTGTTCCTCTCCTGGAATTTGCTTTCATTCCTCCTGTTCCTTATCATAGCAACCAGAACTTATAGAAGTGTCCCTCACTCTAGAGGGTGGAGAAAGAAAAGATGAGCCTTTGTGCTGGATGGTGAGAGGAATCCCAAGGGGAAATAGGGGGCTAGAAAACTGAGGCAGTGGTTAGGCCAATACAATCCAAAAGGGGTTTTATGAAGAAAAGCAGCAAACTGAGTAGTTTGAGAGAAGCATTGATGAAAGATTTGGAGGTCAGTCCTGCTTATTCAGTGGGGATGTTGTCACTTGTAAGCAAGAGCAGGAGAGAAGAAATATCAAGTTCAATGAGAGAATAAAGTAAGTTTTTAATAAAATGCTGTTTGTATGGATCTTAAAAATGGCTTTTGGATCAGACTTGCTGGGTTTTTTTAATGGTGTGCAGTTGGGAGAGATGGATATGGGTGCTGGAGCCAGTCTTGTGGCACTGTATGTCGGTTCCCTGTTCTGATACACGCACACTCCTTCAGTGTCATCACAGACCTTTTTTTCTGTTAGCTTTACTCCCTACTTTCAAAACTTCTTTCTGAGTGATTGTATAGTCAATACCCTAAGATACAGTTTGCCAGAATTGCTCTGTGACCTTTACTTCTCCTGAGGAATGATTCTTATTTTTTGTGGAGATTTGTTTTGTCTCTGAACGGGAGGCTTTGAGAATAATTTAATTATGCTAGAAGTGAATATTTGCTATAGTCCAGCTAAAAGGCAACTAGTGTCTCTTTGGATGTGAAACCTGCTATCCCAGCTAAGAAGTAAGGAAGAAAAATTATTATTTATATGTGTCAATCACTTTCTAGCATATGTGCACATGCACTTTGCTTGAATGGTGATATAACTTCAGGGGTAATTCTGGGGAGATCTTCCCTTTCTCTTCAGAGCAATTCCCTGAAGAATTTCTCAAATTGGTTCTCATTCCCCTTATTTGCATTCCATGCAAGTGTAATAGAGTTCCACAGGATGGGACAAACAGTCTTTATAAACAAATACTAGATGCCAGTCTGATTTTTGTAGGTACACATATTTCATTATATCTAGATTTAGACTAGTCTTCAGAACAGCAGGAAAACAGTTATAGTATTATGTCTAGGGCTTTTAGAAATTTGGCTTACCTCTTCCTGTTAGAATAAAACCTCTCTTCCTGTTTTGAGTAACAGTTATAGAAACTGGTTTCAGAGACTGTATTTGTAAAAATTCTTCAGCAGACACTTAACTCTTAACTTCATTAACTTCGTTGGTTGTCACACTCCTCAGTTCTTGCACATTATCTGAAATGACCATTGGTCTCCCTAGAACTGAGCAATGTGCTGGCTCTGGAGAGTCGACAGCAAAGACTTAAGTCTACTCAAATAACACATTTAAATTATGAAGAACAATGTCTTCATTTGCTGCTGATGTTCAGGAAACTAAAACAAATAGTGAAGTATAAGCAATACTGCAGTGCCAGGGGGTGAGGGGATGGCGCTTTTTTGCATTTTAGTTTTTTCCAGTTGTTAATTCAGACAATGCAATTAGTAATGCAGTTAAGTCATGGAAGTCCATCAAGTTAAAAAGACCTATGCTTGTTTTGGAGCACAGCTATCAGGAAGCAGTGTAGTACTGTAATCTCATAGCTTTGACGTGTGTGGGAAGTATATACGTGTATATACAGTGACTAAAAGGAAGAGCATTGTTTTCTCAATGTCAGAAGGATCTGAGACATCTGCATGCAAAATAATATTTTTCTCATTGATAGTCATGTCTCAGAAGACCAAAATTGTCCAGATATGTTCTTTAAAATATGACCTCTTGTTAAGAAAGTCCTCATTACTTACTGTTGTCTCAGAAGCTAGGTTCATTCTTTTTAAAGGAATCCATTCCTTCTGAAGTAATAATATTTCTTCCCGAAAATGAAACCTGAGTTAAGTCTCTGTTATGTTAAGATACTTTAATAAGGGAGTGAGATGTGTTTATTATATGTACTACTATGCATTTAATATGTGTGTATGCTCCATGTCATTCCTCAATGCTGCATCTGTCTCTGAACTACCACCTCTGCTCTCCAGAGATTAAAGAAAGAGAAATCACTGATTAAGAGAGAGTGGATGTTAGGTTCCCTTTTCCTGCTAGTCAGTCACTAGTATAACCCATCACTGAAGTTCGTGTGGAGATTGTGCATGTGTTGTGCTTTAGAGAACGTCTCCCAGACGAGTTGTGATTTTAACTTCCAAAACAGTGTAAAACCATGAGAAAAAGGATTTCTTCAAGGACAGGTTAAATTTCTGCTCTCTTGAGTTCTTTCATCAGATCTAAATTGTACTTGCGGTGTATCCTGATTTGGTATTAAGAAAATCTGGAAGGAGGGAAGGTATTTAATCACGAGTAGATTTTTGAATATGCAACAAATACAGAAAAGAGGCAGTTTACAAGATAGGAAATACTGATGTTCTGCTTTACCTTTTATCAGGCTGGAATGAAATACAGAAACCTCATTTTGAAACCTGGGGGATCTTTGGATGGGATGGATATGCTACAAAACTTCTTGGAGCGTAAACCAAGCCAGAGAGCTTTTCTATTGAGTAAGGGATTATGTATTCAGTAAAATTATGGTTCCTTTGTAATGGCATATCGGTACAGAATGAGCTGGAAATGTCAGTGTATTTCACATCTTCACTATGTATGAATTCTGGGGAAATTCAGTCACTTTTTGATGATTTTTTAAATTGTACCAATAAAAATGTAATTTTTTTAAAATTACATAGTAGTACAAAACTCAACACATCAGGGAAAAAAATTCTGAGATATGCAGAAGCTGAGGAATTTGGATGGTAACTTTTTTGAATTGTTATGAAATAATGCTAGTCAGCACGGGGAGTTGATGCCATGTTTCTCTTAATAAATGCACTTCAGCTGTGTGTTGTGAATGAATTTAAAAACTGGAAGGGGATAAAACGACACTACCAGCAATAAAAGAAACTGATTCATTCTTGTTCTGTATTCTTCTATTGTCTTGATGGCTCAAAAATGTCTTTGATGGAGGGGGATTGTGTTTGATTTCATCATGGTTTGGGTTCGGTCTAGCTTCCTGACAAATTTCAAGACTAAGAACCTTCCCCAGATGGCTTTACAGCAGACACTTGTGTGATACTTTTAGACTTCATTCTGATGCATGTTAAATTCTTGTATCATTTATACTTATACAGTATAACTAAAAAGACAAAAATCTCTACCACGTCAGCTACCATTTCCTTCCTTTTAATGAGGAAAAAGAGCCAAAATCTATGACCTTGGCAGTTTTTCCACTACTTCTTTTGGCTTTTTTGGGGTTTTTTGATGGTCACAGATCAGGTCTTTGTTTTCCAAATTAGATCAACACCAGCACTAAAAATTTACACTCAAACAATTATAATCGTTTTAGTTGGTTTGTGTAGTATTTTGAGACACATAAAAGGCAGGGAAGAAGATGTCCCCAGTGGGAAGGGTAATAGTAAATTCAGGATCTTCCTAGTCCTTTCCAGTGTGGCATGCACAGGTACTACAAAAAAAAGGTTCATAGATTTAATCGTTTCAGCTATGGGAGTGTGAAAGTGATCAAGGAATTATTTTGCAGTTTATTTGCAAGATCAGGAAAAATGAGTCTTGCAAGCTAATTCAATGCCACCCAAATAAAACTGTGAGTCCAAATGCACTTTTCTTGTCTTTAAATATCATACCTGACTTTGGTTTTAGTATTACAACTTGTATATGAACAAACTTTAATTTTGATTACTAGCTAATACATTTTAGACATTTGAACCATAGCTGTAACTGTGCCTGCTCAACTCAAAAGACTTCCTGTTTTTCTATCAAAAGAAAACTGAAAGCATTCACTGGTAAGGGGAAGAACCCACAATTGTGAATGTTCAGTTGAAACCATATTTCTATGTCTTTTTCCTTTAAAGTATTTAAATTTGGGGGGGCGGGGGGGGGCAGGGTGGGAAGGAGCTTAATTGGGTTTTGACATGGAAAATTTGACAGGACATATTTTTCAACCACACTAGTTAGGGATGTGAGGGAAAATAAATATTTGTAGCTAAATGTATTAACTATGTAGTCTTACCAGAGCACATAATTAAGTAAATTCTAACTATCGTAGTCAGTTACAGTTTTAGACCCTAGTTCTGCTGGATCAGGAAAATGCAATACATGAGAGTCACATATATGAGAACATTCAGAACAGCTGCAAAGGAAAAATGAGGAAGCTGATGGATGCAAGATTATCCTAAAACCTGTGAGTTTTGCCTAGATTAATTTCCCTTGCATTCTGACTGGATTTTGAAGTATTTTGCTTTCTTCTTAAATGTATTTAAATTCTTGTGATCCTGTCTTAGCTAAGTTTTTTTTGCCTTTCACACTGTAATGATAAGCTCTGATGAACAAAAATGCTGTGAAAAATATACTAAGCAATACTTTCTGAAAATGAATCTACAAGTCTAAGCAATGGTACCTTTGCTAAGAAGCAAAATGTAGTTTTTATTTTACATCTGGTAGGCATATTTCCACATGAGGGAGACCTTTCTCTGCATAAACCGGCAGTGTCAGATCAAGGTAGATAATTGCAAGGTAGTAATTATAAAAAAAATATATGATAGAAAGTTATGTGATTATTTAAAAGTTAGATTTAGGATAGTACTGATGCTAATGATGATAATTTAATTGGCTTATGTATTTTCATGTTCTTTAGAGTGTGTGTTACAGAGTATATAGAAACTAAGGTCCTGAAGTGCAGGAGAATGTCTGTTATTACATGTATGTGAAAATGCCTATATGATTGTACAATTATGTCAGCATTAGCTGGATATCCATGTGTGTAGGGAGGAGAAAAACATAGACCACATTGTGACTACAAATGAAAGTGTTATGTTCTATACCGATCCCCAAAAATAGGATTTCTTGTAATTTGTTTTTGTAGAAGCCAATTCCCTCAGTCTGTAATTAAGGCAGATGCTCTTATGGCTGAAACTGCACTCAACACAGAAGTCTAATGGGTACCTTCTGAAGTGTTTCTGAAACATCTCAGTGTAGTAAAGCATCAAACTTGTCTGCTAATTTTTATATTGGCTTCATGGAGCCTTCGGAATCAAATTCATGTTCACAGCCCTTATTGTAAAGACCTGATCTTGGAATGGAAAGGATAATCTGGAGAAAGACATCTTTTCTGTTTTTGCAGCTCTCCCATCATGGCATGAAACTTTGTATAGGGAACAACTTACTCTGAGGCTATTCTAAGGCAGCGACGTAAAGTCCCCCAAGAAAACAGGGAACACTACTTCTGCTTTGGAAACATGGGTTAATTGCCTTGACACTGCACAGAAACAATCATATACAATCAAACATGCCAAGAGTTAGGTATCTGGCAAAACCCAGCCTATTCCAGAGTAGCTAGACCTATACTTCTATTGAATTATATTTCAAAACAGCAGAAGCCTGTGTTTATTCCTGTTATTTAGAATGAAATTTTTCCTCTGTCAGAAATCCACAGTGGACTGTTGGCTGAACAACAGCTTCCAATGAAAGGCACAGGGTGAGATGGGAGACTCGGGAGAGGGTGGTGGTAACCACTCAGGAAGCGGATGGCAGGCCACTTCATTCTGCGGCTTCACTGCGAATGAGGTGGCCGTGAGACTGGGTCACAAGACGGGTAGGTGACAGCGTCAGCAGCCCCTGCTGCTCGCTGTGTGACGTGGGCCCAGCGCATAGGCTGTCTCCGGATGGCTTGCAAGTCATGTGGTAAAAGCAATCTGAAGAAACAGTTTGAACTTTGCTCTCTGAGCTGTGGGGGCTGTCGGTTGTTATGCTGACTGGATAAAGAGAGTGTTAAGACGCAGAGAGTCCACATTTGTAGAGAGAGGTAGGGGTATTGGCTGTCACTGGAGCTTCTAATACTACTCTGGCTTTCCTGTACAAATAGTTCTCTGTTGTGTGCAATTAATATAACAATATTGCAGGAAAAAACTTCATCGCTAATCACGGTCAGTCAAGTGCTGGCCTTGTTTGACAAACACTTCAGTTAAATCCAGTTTTAAAAGATCGTCAGATAGCAACTAAACCTAGTGGCTGTGGTCATTTGGCGTGGGAGAAGTAACATTACTGCAAGAAGAAGTGAGTCGCAAGGTCAAGATCCCAGTTTCCTCTCTAGAAAATGAAACAACTTCCAAATAACCCTCAGAGGTAGAGGAAGGTAATTGCGTTAAATGGAGACTCCTGGAGGGGTTTTCCAGGAGCGTGGGGCTCCAGGTTGTATAGCGAATGGTTACTGACAGGGTTGAGAGAGGCTAGGCGTGGGGAGGTTATGTGGTAGGACAAGTCAAAGGAAAAGAAAGGAGGGCAGTAGGTGGAAGGAGGAAGTGGGAGAAGTGTGTTTTGGCAGTAGCTATAGAAGGGTTGGAGTGGATGTCAGAGGCAGATAGCAGGAAGAAGAGAGTAGCTTAATGCATACTGATGTATGAAAAGCTACTGAATGCTTTTCATTGTTTTATGAATTAGAAACAAGACATGCTTGTGGACGAATAGATTTCTTATCTTTTTATTTGCATGCCAAAGAACATGAGATTGTGCACCAGCTTGTTGCTTGAATACTCCTGCTTCTTTCCGACATCTGGAAATTATATTTTTTGTTTCACCACTATTTTCTTCATGTATGTATTTTAAATAATTTTTTCTCATGGTGGAAGGAAAGAAGTGTCACGTTAGGGGGGAAGTTAGGTTTGTGGGGCCTATGCTGGAAATTCTGTATAGCTAATCATCATTAGCCATTTTAAAAAGTGTAGATGATACAAAAGACATGGTACCAAACAACAATCAATCTATTTTAGACTTGATTAGGATAGGTAAAGACAAATTAATTAAATGAATTGGAAGTTAGTGGTTGCCTAGAAACCAATAATCATGACCTAATTTTGTTCCGTATTGAATAACAGAGGATAGACTCAACCAATACTTGCTTGCACTGTACTCCTGATTAATTAAAAAGGCTAAAGATATCAGTGCTAAGAGAACCAATGAGTGAAATTATTAGAAGAAAAATTGTGAGTGAGAAGTAGTATGTCTTTAAAATTCCATTGGTCAAAATCCCAAAAATTTCAAAACTTGAAACTTTTTGAGAACAATTCTGACTAAGAACCAAGCTGTTTACCAGCAATTAAAAATAAACAAAATGGAAGTAGGGGGTTAGGAGTTGGAAATAGTAAGAAATGATGAATTGTTAAGTTTTAAAAATTTTAAAGAAGGGTAAGACTGTCAAGAAAAGAAAAAAAACATGGATAAAAGTATTATAGCCAGTAAGATGTGTAATGCTAACATTGCAAATGACACAAAAGACATTGTTTACTTACTGTTTCTCTTCTGCATTTAGAAAGAAGCAATGTGATGTAACCATATCATATGAGAACAATAGGGTACTTTCCAGTCCATTATTAAATGAGGAGGATATTAAGCAACACCTACTAAGAATAAACTTTTTCACATGAGTAGCATTGACTGACTTGCACTCTACAAACCTACAAGAATTGGTGGTTGGGGATTTTTTACCAGTACTGTTTATTTTGGGACACCAGGCATATGCTGTTGTACTAGAACAGTGCTAATGAGTTCCAGTGTTCAAAAAGACCAATCTGGTGACTGTTGGTCACATAGCTTGAAATCCGTCCTCAGCAAAACAGTGGGAAAGAGTAAATATGGTTCTGTTGCTAAAGAATGAAACAATGAGTGTAATTCATACAGTACAAGTAGTTTTTATGAAAAACAAGTTTTGTCAGACAAGCCCAATATCATTTATGGCCATTTCATGCCTGATGCCTTTCAGTCATCTTGAGAATTTTTTCAAAAGCGTATTTTTATATTACAAGCCTAGTCAAGAAGTAGGAGAATTTTATCCTATTGAAAATTCAAAATTAAGACCCATAAAGATTACAGGGTTTAAATCAGCTATCTGTAAAATAATAATGAATATAATGCAATTAAACTTAGTAGCATTAATAGCATTTGCCTGTTAGAATGAAATTTTACTTTTATGCAAATAAGTTCACATTCTCTACAGGAAAGATGAATCGTCACAAGTTGAGAGGTGGTGTAGGTGTGTTGTCTGTATACATATTGATATTACAAATGTGCTTACGCCCAGGTATGCTCATGCCTTATCTATTACTGGAGTGACACGCTCATTCTCTTTCCCACAAGCATGGTAAACCCTAGGAAAGCCCATGGAGCTTCCTGAGCAAGGGGAAGACTGAGCAAGAGTTAATCTGTATATGGACAAAAAACACACCTGAAGATCTTCTGGTTTACTGGCAGATCACCCTCTGCTTTTCCTTCAGGTTGTTTTCTGTATGCAGATTTACTCTGCTGGAGACTTTCAGCATTACCCCTTATCCTGAAGAAGGAACTTCTGTTCTAGGATGGCTCTCAAGAACTGAACCACAATTTTTTGATGACATAGTGCTTGGTAAAAGGATGGATTGAGTCTAAGCTGTCTGGCTCTCACCTGTCTCATTCCTTAGGGATGGCATTTTTCTTGAGTTTCTTGGTTTGCTTGAGTTCTGATGGAAATTGCTTAAATCACAAATTGGCTTCATTTTAGCTCTCCTGTCATACCACCTTCTATCCAGTGTAATAAGTTCTCAGTAGAGCTGTACCTAGGAACCTGTCTGCCATGAAGACAGAAAAGGGAAGAAGCCTTCCTAAATGGTTTGTTTAGCCTGAATAGAAAGATAACATGGTATCTGGTTTGGAATGCGGTGGGTCAGGTTTTTTAGGAGAAAACTTAAGGGGGCTGATGCTGTTGCTTACATAAAACATAAATTTGGTGTACAAAGGCAAGCTTGCTGTGGTGAAGGAATGACATGTTATCAAAGTGGTTGTTCCCATCTGTGGTTGTTCCCCACTTTTGTGAAAACAAAATTCAGAAGTCCTTATGAGATAGGACCTGTGAAGAAAAAAACAACCATGACAACCAACCAAAACTCCCCTTAAAGCACTCTTTATAGAAAACTAATATTGAGCACTGAGAAAACACAGAGAACTGGGTAATGAATTCCAAAACATGATCTAGGGTTGCAGGGAAAGAGGCCTTCTTTTCATTACAAGGAAAGATTTATCTCCACACCAGAGAAAAATCCACTTGGATTAGTCACGTAACTGCATCTGACGGACTTTCACCTGGGCGGAAGCAGATATAGTATAAACCATCCGTAGGTTTCAAGGCAAAAAAGTCAGTCTTAGGTGGAAAACCCTGGTCCAGCAAATTTTGAGGCATAACACATTTTATACTGGCTTTTTCCCTTCTGCTTTAGGTTAGTTATCGACAAAGGAGAAATTTTGGCTGAGGAGGGTTGTTCAGTATGTTATATAAAACAAATAATGAATCTATTTGTAAAATATTGCTGCATATCATAGAAATAAAAATCAACAAGATGTCTAAGAAAATAACAGAGACTTAATATTCTTTTATAGAATCAATGAAAAAGAACTGCTTTAACTCAAGAGAAAGTACAAGAAAGTATCGTTTTGTTCTTGACATTTAATTAGATTTGGCTGTTGCACAGTTTTATCGATAATTGGATAATATGAGTGCATGCTTGTGAATTCTGAAATGATTCCTCCAGAGTTAGAAGACTTTCTGTATGTGACTTGCAAATTGGTACCTCAGTGTAAGCAACAACACACCTTTGAATAATACAGGATTCTTCTGGTGTGTCTTTAGTACATCTAAAAGAGCCTTCAGAGTAGAGAGTTGTTTGAAGTAACATTTCCATTCTTACTTTTAATCAGATTGTCATTAGAGAGAGAACCTGGATTTTCTTAAATTGCAAATACAGGTTGAGCGTGAAGGTTACAAGTTCCCCTCATGTCCTTTCACACACATTGGCTTTGGCCAATTGGTAGCAGTTATGCCTCTGTGAAGCCTCTTTACATCTGTTGTGGCTACTTCCACCTTGAGGTGGTTTATGTTTGTAAGTTTACGTTCATCCATTCTGCTGGCAGGAGGGAGTGAATATAAATAACCACTTGCCTTTTCCGCAAGCACAAAGTGTAAGTCCTACATATGTAACCTGTATTCATTAACGGCATTTTATGGCTATGTGTTAAAATGCGGAGGCCAAGGTTAGTTATTTATGTGAAGGTGATTTTCAGAGGAAGAGGAACTATTGAGCTCAATGAGAGCCATTGTTAAGGGAGCTGCAAAATCATACTATGGTATGATATGGTATGGCCTAACATCTAAAAATTTTTATCCTCCTCTTACTGACCATTTTTTGTCTAAAGCACTTTACAGAATGGATAACAATAATGTAAATCCCTCTCTTTACATGTAAAAAAGCGAAACCTAGAGAAAGGGAGTATTTTGGCAAATGTTAAACAATGAGTCTCTCAGGTCTGAAAATGTAAGCTACAATGCCTGTCTCCTTAGGCCATGCTTAATGGGAATGATGGCATCTCTGTTTTCATTAGAGAACCTGTCTTCAAATGCTGTAAAGGATTTAATTGGGGGAGAGGGGAGGGAAGAGAGGAATAACATTCAGCTAGAAAAGTAGAAGATTTGGTATGATTACAGAAGATGTGAATAGGAACATGGAGAAACCAGTAGCATGATGACAAAAATTGCCCTTCACTGGAAGAAGTATATAGCTATAACTTGTCACCAGAAAACATAAATATGAACACATCATTTATTATATAGACAAAAATATAAAAACTAAGGGTCAGTATTTAGTATTCATTATATAAAGAGGCATATAAAGTACTCAAGTAATTTTCATGTAGGGGAGGCAACAATATTCCAGATTCTTTTTTGCTGACTGGTACAATTTCAGTGACTAAAATGCCCAAACAGAATTGCTGTGGAAATAATGATTTACTTTACATGCTCTCTGCCTGATTCAACACGCACAACAACATGTGTTTGAGTCCACCCCTACTTTGAGAGCACTTGAACAAATGCTCTGCTGATTAAAGAGCCTTAAATTCTAAGCCTTGTAATTCATTGCTTTTGGCACTGAATTTTCTTATAATGAAGAAGCTGATGAGCCTGGTGAGGAGAGTCAGGGCACTAGAGACACTAATGCTGGTAGTTTCACAGACCTTAGGTGCTGGTGCTGTCATGGTTTCCAGTGAGGGACTAGGTCATCGGTTTCAGAAAAAAAAAAAAAAAGTCACTGGAACGGAGAGAAATGCCTGTTTCAAATATATTTCACAAGGACACAATGATTAAGTTACCCTAGGAAACACAGGGCACAAAGTACATTTTGTTTTTAATTATATATGCACAGTCCACTGAGAACATAAAGGACATAACAGATACTATCTCGATAATCTTTTCTACAGCACTGATTTATGTGCAACGACTTACTGTAGCTCACAATCTACAGTTTGTGCCTTAGATTTAAGATCTAGAGAAGTTGTTTGGTGGGTCCCCTTGCAGATTGCTCCTTCTGCCTTAACATCAGGGAGCTCCCTCCCACCTCCTTATCTGCTGCCAGGAAACAGGTCACTGAGGGCAGGGGAGGGACAGGCTGCATTTCCAGGGTTCTGCTGGTTTATCTTGCTGTAGCCTGAGCTGGCTGGTGGCTGCTATTACAGCCTGCCCAGCTGCAGCCCTGCAGTGGTGGCCTGGAGGGAACTCTACTGTGAGATAAAACGGCTCGTTTGCAGTTGAGCCTACACTCAGAGTGGTGGGAGACTCAAGCATTTCAAGAGATTTCAGAGATTTTTTTTTTTAGGTATACAACCACAGCAGGTTTTTACTGAGCTGCACGTTCTTAGAAGTGTAAAACCTGGGTAAATGCTGGCATATCTTCAAGAGAATAGCAAAAATGACATTTCAAATATTCAAAAATTTCAAATATTTGCTCTAAAGCATAGATACCAGATGGTTTTAAGTATTGAAATAATTTGTATGATACCTTGCTTTGATTTCAGAAGCAGCCAAAATAATTCTACTGGAATTTTCCTCATCAAAAGCAGCCTGGGGTTTTGCTGTCTTCAGCACAGAGAGTTTCACCTCTAACAGTTACAGTTTGTCAAATTTAAAAGCAATTGAAAACAGGTTATTGTAATAGGAACTGTTGGGCAACTTAAATTGCAGACAGGTCTATGAGCCCAAACTATAATTTACCACATGTAGAAAGTAACTTGGAAATGTAAGATGATAATCTGTAAAAGTAGGTGGAGAAGGAGTTTCTTGATATAGTTTGTCAGATTTGGTACTGGTTTAAGTATTTTAAAATTTTTAACGTTGACATATATATTTTAATTGGAGCTCTGGATTTCAATCACATGACCTTTTTTTAACAACATATATTTCATCAGATGTTTTTGTATCATTTTGATTTTTGTCAATGGTAGTAGAAAAATTCCCCAAGACTGACATTTTAGTGGAGAAAATTG
The DNA here is from genome assembly GCA_026413425.1 of Tringa solitaria. NCBI lineage: Eukaryota > Metazoa > Chordata > Aves > Charadriiformes > Scolopacidae > Tringa > Tringa solitaria. The sequence goes on from JAOXJM010000019.1 coordinate 23,251,358, forward strand.
ATAATGTTTTAACAGAGATGCTTACAGAAACACCACTTGCTATAAAATGCAGAGTTTTTATAGAATGGTCAGGTTTAGAATTAACTTTTACTCGAACATGCATACGAGTGTTTTCAGGTGGCTGTTGCATGGAAGTGAATCTTCAGGGATTCACTGATACAGGTCTGCTAAAAGTCAGTGGAGCTATGTTAAGTGAACTGTCTAGTCACTTGGCAGCTTGCGTTGGCAGAATAAGTGAACTGTGAGGATCATCAAATATTTAAATGTCTGCTGGGGTAACTTTCTGGTTAACTTTAAAAAGAGAAAGTACTGTGTTTTGTGTAAGGGACAGATTTTCTTCAGCCATCATGCTATTTAACTGATAAGTGTTAGTACTGCCTCTAGGTTCTCAATTAGACCTGAAGTCTCACACTGCAAAGAGCTGTAATGCAAAAGCCTGAAAGACCTAGACATAATCTGTCTCCGTTATTGAAACTACCAAGGCAGTTATTTCAAACAATCGTATGCTCCAAGACTGAATGAAAAAGTTAGGACTGTCTCCCAGAAGTGAACCCACAGCACAAGACATCAGAGCCAGGACTGGCAGTCACTGGTGAGAACAGCTATTGGCAAGGCTGCTGCTGCGAGGAGAATGGCCTAGATATCCATGTGGCTTCTCCTCTTCGTCTGACGCTTGGAGCCGTGGATAAAAGGATGTCAGGCTGACAGATGCGAATATAGATGTCACACACTGAGAAAGGAGCACTGTATATAATGCCAAAGGCAGGAAAGCAACTTGCCAAGTGACAGCAAGGTGTACTTCATTGGAAGATGTGTTGAAACTGAAAGGGGGATGACACTTGGGTGAGTAGTAATTATGGGAGTAAACAGGAAGGTGACTGTAATCTTCAATTTCAGAGTTAATCCTTCCTTGATAGTGAAATCTAATATCATGATGTTTTGACTTTTAAAAGTGGAAACATTACAAGATATCACCAGGAGTACGAACTAGACTAAATGAGATATTGGTACGAACATGTTTTTATAAACAGGACATAAATAAGAGGTTGAGTTTAAAAATATTTATTGCTGTGGGAGGATAGAGAAAGGAAATACAACTTTATTGAAACACTTGTTTCCAAATTTATAATAAGATTTTTAATCTTATTTATCCTGGTGTAACGTAAAGTATTCAGATAACATTCTTCAGTTGTTCCAGGGGCACTGAATCATGACAGCTCTGGGTTGTTCAATGTGACTAAAGGAAAGTAGAAATTGTTCTGTTCCTGCCGCCAAAAATCTTGCTGAGATTTTGTTAATGGAATTTGTGGTGCTGAACAAGAATGCCATGCCAAGTTGTCTGCTGCAGGAAGGCAAGTACCCACACTAAGTTATTTCAAAGAATGGTTTCCCAAGTTGGTCACTGCAAATCAAAAATAAATTAATGCTGAAATCTGTGCTCTCTTCTTCCTTGAACGCCTTTAGTGCATTTGTACCTGGTTTTCATATTTGTCCGATAGATGTATATTTCAAAATTATTCTTTCAGTTCTTCCTATTTCAGAGGTTAGATAGTTATACTGCTAATTAAACCAAAATAAGATCTTCATATGCTTCACCCAGTGCATGTAATCTTGAATTTTCAAGTATGCTTGTATTATAGAACAATGATTCAGTTATCTGGTTTTACATGATAAGGAGATACATACTTTAGTGGTATCTTTTTAAAAGTCACTTGGGACTGTGTTTGAGTACCACCAGTGTAATTGCTATATAGATTATTTACAATCATTTAATACAGACAGCCTAGAATTATGAACAGTTAAATTTCTGTCTTGCCATTGCATTAGCTATTTCAAAAGTGTCACTGAAACGATAATTCTGCCGTGCTTCAAAAGTATGGAGATGTTAATAAGCAGCAATTATGAAAGAGTGCATGATCCTGCTCCCACTTTAGTCCATAAGAATTTTACCACAGAAATAGAGGCTGAATAAGGCCCTCTGTGTAAAAAAAATCAGTCCTGGTAAGTAGCTTCTTATGCTGTAGTTAAGAAAGCAGCATATAAAGATGCTGCATATCCGCAGCGATTTATGAATACAGGCTTTAATAATATACAAGCCAGACATGCAAATCTGTAAATAATTTGCACACCTGCATGAGATCATTTTAAATTGTGAGCTCAGAGTCCTTCTGTCTCAGACTTCTCTATCACGAGCCAAGCTTCACGTGAGGGCTGGCTGTCCCGGGCACAGTGCAATGCCAACGCTACTGCACTTTCCAGAGCCCTAAGTGCCATGTTTAATGGCAACTTGCAGGGCAATCCTGCAGCGCTGTGCCATGGAGACGGTCCTGACACAGGCGAGGATCCCATAGGGAAAAGAAGAAAGGAGGTGGTCATGTAATTGAAGACTGTATCGTAAGGCGCAGTCACCAGTGGGTGTAATTATGGTTGAGCGTAATTATGCACCTCCTAACCTTATGTACCTTAATTATAGCACCTCCTAACTCTTTGAGTGCTTGCCTTGACCCTCAGTCTGGCGTAGCTCTGCTGGCCTGCAAAACACACCATGGTTGTATCGGCTGTCTTACTGCTAAAGGCAGTTATGTGGTTCACATAAGCATCAGTGGGTTTTCTGTATGTGTTTAACTGTTTTAAGCTAGTTAGCGAGGAAATTTGACTATAGGTTTTGAAGAGAGTAAAGCTGTTGCTGAGGGCTTTGACTGTCCTGATTTTCTGGGCAATGAGAGCTATTCAGGAGGGCTCAGGGTAGCAACTAGGGAGCCCAGGAATCCTGGAAGCTTCTAGCAGTGTTTGGAGCAGATAGCGTCAATTTGGAAATTGTCCAAACAGAGTTGGAGCAAAACAGGGTGCCCAGCAGCCACAGTACCTCCTGCCGGGGCCACGCGGCACGACGCTTCCCTCCGGCGCTCTCCACCTGGATCCTCCTCACCATTCCTGCCCCTGCCGACCCTCCTCAGGGAGGAAAACCCTCCAGCTTCCCCGAAACGAGCCATGATAAAGTGTGTGTGTTTCACATGTCTCAAGGGCTCTCTGTTGGAAGGAAGCTGCCCAGCCTGTTAGGTCTATGTCGTCATGGTGAAAGCAGAGAAGTGTTCCACCCACAGCGATGTTTTGCCCTTAATGGAAGAAATTAGCCTAACCCTCACACTCATTTGAAAACACTTAACAGCGGTAGGCAGGGAGACAGACTATGACAAATGAATCTGGATGATATAATCTTTCGTCTCAACAGTATTTTGATGAAGAATAGCAGCAACTTTGGATTTCAGTGCCTTTAAGAAATATTCCTGAACTGAAAAAGTAAGAGAAAATTATTTGTCATCTTAAAGGGTCCTGAAAATCCAGATGCATGGGAAACAGCTGTACAACAATACATAGCTTAAAGCAAACACCCCCCCCAGTATTTATCTAAAAAAATGAAAGATCACCTGGTGCTGTTGAATCTTGCTACCTTCTGATGGAGTGACAGGAGGGGAAGGTACAAAGAAGCTTTATTTCCTCTGCTGTGCAGTGACAGCACTTAAGTAACAAGACACTCCAAAGGAAACAGGTTGGGGAGTGGAGGTGGATCAAGTGGGACTTGCACAAAAGACATCTCCAGGGACACAGCTTCATTTCAGGTGGCTATACCTGGAACCTGGCTCCATTGCCCAGCCTTGCCCAGCCTTGCCCATAGACAGACCACAGTGGGCTTTGTGGCCCTGAGAGAGTAGTTCAAGATGAGCAGATGCAATTAGTATCAAATTTTGAAAAATTACAATATGTGTTTAGAGATTGTCAAAATCCACTAGTATACCAAGAAACCTACAGCAAAAGTTTACCTTGCCCTAACTTCTGTGTAAAAAAATTCAGTCCTGGTAAGTAGCTTCTTTTTTACCTTGCTTCCTTGCCCTAACTTTCTTCAGAGCATTCGTTGGTTTATTCTGAGAGTGTCTCTCTCTGCTAGGTAGCTGCAGCCGAAACTCTGAAAGCTGTATCCAGCCAAATGTTAATGCTGTTAGAAGCAGTAATGGTTATGTGTCCTCAAACCAGGACTTTGTGCAAGGGGCCACTTCACTGGTCACTGAAGGTGAGTTGTGTATTCAACCCAAATACAAGTAGGCTATTGTGTTTTTAGCCAAGAAGTGTGAAATTATATATCAGAAACTAAAAAAGTCTCTTCTGAATCCTCTGTAGATAAAGGAAATGTTGCTGGGAAAGGTGAGAGACCTTTGATGGCTTTTGCAGTGCTGTAGAAACCGGTGTAGATCGCTGTGTACTAGCTGATGCGCCTGCTGCCCAGGTGAAAGACTGGTGGTGTGCGTGGAGGCCGGGCAGCACTGCTCTGACCAGCATTGCACTGCCTGGTGCCCTTCATTCAGACGGCTGCAGTGTAATAAGAAAAACACCAGTACTTAGACTTGCCGGTACGGCTGCTCTGCAGCGTGTCTGTTGAGGTTTCTTCCTCTCTGTTGTCTCCAGATTTGTTACTGTAATGATTTCTTTCCCCTCCCCCTCTTCTGCAAACTTTATTGAGCCATCGCTGGGAGCTTCCCTTCACGTCGGTGCCCTTTCTCTTGACTCCGAATTAATTAAGGGTGAAACTGGAACAGTGACTCACAGCAAAGGAGGAGAGTTTCTTATTAGTAATAAGCAAAGAAGGCCACAGGAACCCACTGTTTCCCGGCCTCAACGATGCCTTCCTTTCTTGTGTCCTTCCCACATTGATCATGCTATCTGATGCCTCTTTAGACACTACTTGCTGTATTGATGAGTCTGAATTAGTCCATTTCACTTTTGGGGGGATTTGGGGGAGCCAATCTCCAAAAAGGTGAAAGTGCTAATTATATTGGTAATTACTTTAAAGCTCTTACCCTGCTTTTGCCAGTGTCCATTTCCATGGTAACAGGAACAGGTACAGCAGCATGCAGCCGAGCAGCTCAGCACTCTTGGCTAGGTCAGCTGCAGCCAAAAGATACTACACAAACTGCGCCTACAGATTTTCCAAGACTCCAGAGACTTTTTTTGCCACAGATCCAACTTAAAATATCAAAAAGCCCTCCTAAAAATGAGGCTCCCTCTTTGTGAGCTGTATAGGCGTTTTTTAAAGCTTTGTTTTTACCCTTAGGTGAGCTGGCAGGTCTTCTAAAGGCTGGGCTGCAGCCAGAGTCCTCAGGGGAAATTCTGTCTGACTCAGCAACTATTTTTTTTTTTCTGCACCCTCCTGGGCTGAGAACAACAGCTTTGCTACTTCCTGACTCTTGGGCCATGTCTGCTAGGCAAATTTCAAAAAAGAAATTCCCACCAGTGCTTTGAGCGTGTCTGAAATTGCAAACAGACTGTATTTGAGCAGTTTATGCCACTGACCTACAGTCAGTGTTAAACTTACTTAGGCTGCCATCAGCTGCAGCGACTTCCTCCTTATTCAGGCTTTTAGCACATTAAATGTGGTATTTCCCCACATGTTGTAAACACGAATCATTCACATTTTCTCTACGAAGCAGCAACGATTCCAGACTGTTGTGGCTGGTTATTCACATGCTCAGCAAAGCCAAGCGTGACATTTCCATGCTCTGGAGTTAAAGTTCTGAGGTAATCTGAGCGGAGTCGAGAGCGAGAGAAAATCATAAGGTATCCAACTTTCCGCCTGGGTGAGCTTCAGAGCTCAAAACAAGCTCCAACAAGAGGACTTCAACAGGGAGAGCAAAATGTTAAGTTTTACAGACAGGTGCCTCCATAGAGTGTTTTTTAAAAAATTAATAATGCAATATTTAAGGATTCTGTAGTATTGATCCTTCTCCCGTGCTTCTGGAAATATTAACATCTAGAAATACTAATTTTTTTCTGTGATTAGCAGCACTGATACATTTTAAAAGAAAATTCTTTGTTAGCTAATACATTTCTTTTTATTTAACCTAAATAAAGTTTATTCAGTTCTGCAACTGATATTAAATTTCACTCTTGAACAGGTTCTGCTGTCTACAGCGAGATTATACCTATCCTGTTTATTTAAAAGAAGTTGGAATTTAAGGAGGAACTGCATGACCATCCATTTTGAAGATCAGGTCACTTTTAATTATGTATATCACAATGCAGGACCTTAAATATTTGCATTTGGTTTATTTATTTCCCTTTATTCTTGGCATTGCTTTCTGACACAGGATCAATTTTCTAATTCTACACATCTGAAATAATCATAGGATCATAGAATTGTTTGGCTTGGAAGGGAGCTTAAAGATCATTGAGTTCCACACCCCTGCCATGGGCAGGGACACCTCCCACTAGAGCAGGTTGCTCAAAGCCCCAT
>JAOXJM010000019.1:23265723-23278428 GCA_026413425.1 Tringa solitaria
AAAGAAAAGAAAAGAAAAGAAAAGAAAAGAAAAGAAAAGAAAAGAAAAGAAAAGGGACAGGCTATAATTAAGTGTGATTAAATCAAGTTCATTTTTTTTCACTGCTGTGCTTACTTTGTTCTTTTGTAACTGAAATCTGAAGTCTGTGCAGAAATATCTGAGTGTGGGAGAGGGAAACAGGAAAGGATTTCTCTGTGTTATTATTCCCAAAACAGCACAAGGAATTCATTTTAACTTATGCTTGTGTTATGTAAATTGCCATCAATGGAAATGTGAAACTAACAAGGCAAATGTAGACTATTCCAAGTAATTTAGGGATACAGTGTGACTTGTCCACTCTTTTAATATTTTATCAACAAATTTTAACAAGTAGTGGCAGTACGTCAAAGCAGAGTATGCCTAAAAGATAGATTTTACAATGGTGTCAGCTACATAGCATTAGTAGCCTTTTTCAGAAAGATACTGTTCTTTAAAAGAGGCATACCAGTGAGCTTCAATACATATGAAAATGTTCCAGAAAAAACAAGCCAGGAAAAAAGTCCTCAAACAAAAAGGAATATTTCCATGCTTTTTTTCTTTAAAAACAACTAGTGAATAAATGTCTCCCTATATACAAAATATTATCAAGTCTGTTTAAAGTTTAAGTAATTAAATAGCAAAGCTCACATGAACTGAAATTCCATTTTTTACTATCCAGTAGTCAAGTAAAGAGAAATGCAAAAAGTATACAAAACATGAAAAATTACAAGTATAAGTATCTGTATATACTTAGAAAATGTTTAGAACTTCAGTCAGCTAAAAAGCTGCAAGTTACATAAAAAAATGGTTGTGAGCAGTAGATTCATTTGGGGCCTCAGCTTTATAATTCCAGCAAATAGAAATTATATTTAACACCTGACTAATTAATTTCAAGCATTAGAGAAAAATAAAAATATACCCAGTTTAATTCTTTAAGCTGTGCATTAGATTAGCAAAGCGTATTCTAAGTATATTTTACTAACTACAAGCAATATATCATTGATTTAGATGGGTTGTGTTTGCTGCAGTATGGCACTGGCATGGTGGATTTTTCCTGCATCTGTGATGAGAATTATCAAGTGGCATAAACTAGCAGTGTCCTAGGACCTCCATTGTAACTGCCCTTTTTGTGATCAAGAAATCCAACCCACATGAGAGGAAGTATTTAGGAATCTTACTTCCTCTAAAACAAATGGAATTAATGCCAAAATAAGTTTATTGGATCTAGGTTCCAGCCTTTTATTCAAAAGTCTCTAATAGATGTTCAGTCTTTAATCCTCAAGTGGCTGTAAACAACCAGAAGGCTCTGGCAGAGCAGTGTAAGGCTGAAAATGGGAAAGTACTGAAATCCTACTCAAATCTCTTGCCAGAATTTCCAGAGTCTTGATGTTATGTATGCGTTTATTTCATTGAGTGGAGTGTGATATTTGCATAGGTGTATGGTTTTCTTTTTGGAGTGCTGGGCTGAGAGAGGGTATTTTATTACCTCTCCATCTCCTCTGTCCTCTCCTTTCCCTTCCTTCCTCTCTATCCCTTCATTTACTGATCTTCCTCTCCTTTGTAGTCTTCTTGTTAATCACTTCTCCATTCTCCCAATCCTTTGTTTGTCTTTACCTTGTTTTCTATCAGACGGTCACTTCTGCTTTTCAATAGTCATGAGAGAAAAAAGCAAATCACCTTGAAGAGACAAAGCAACTGGTGGTATGACTGTTGCCCCTGTGGTAAGAAAATGGACATGGCAGCTTTCTGCCTTGCATGATGTTCACCCTAGTTGCATTTCCCTGCTTACACTGCTGAATGATTTTGCAGAGTGCCTGTATTTTCCCAGACATATGTGACTATGCTAATTTGTTCACCTCCTTTAATTTCCTTTTTCAATTACTTCTCTGTTCTCCTAAGGCTTTGAGAAGACCACAGGATATCCTCCTGCTCTATTTGATAATATTTATTTTCACTTATCTCCTTCATCTCTTTGCATTCGAACATTAATTTGAGAGTACATACCAACTGCTCACATCCATCTCCTCTGTAGGCACCAACAGGTATTACTTCCTAAATACTAATCCTCATGTTTCTCACTGTCAGCAGCTCCTCCCTACACTGTAGCCTTCTTAAATGAATCTTTACTCGTGTTTCTTTCCTAAAGAATCAGTCCAAAGGTTTTCAGCGTGCTGATCCTTCCTTTACAGGAGGACTAGCATCTGCTTTTTCTTCTTCGTTTCCAGAAGCCTTTACACAAGGCAGCAGGACTGGAATTTGTTAGTACTTTTATCTACTCCACACATAAGAAACTAAAGCAACTGTTGGGGCAGAATTCATACAATGTTTCCTCTATGTGGCGGATGAGAAGCAGTCTAATCTCCTCTGGAAGGCAATCATATAATTGGGAAGGCATCACTTTCAATGTTGAAATGAGGGACAAGACAGCTGTAAAGTAATAACTTTGGCATCTTAAATTCATGTTTTATTCCCCTAGGAAATGCTTCAGGTTTCTAATGAAGCTTGGTTATTTAAAATTCCAGTAGCTAACAGTGGCTTGTGTCTCTTATTAGTGAGGGGTGATGGCATAGAGCTTTGGCTTGTTTGCTACAATACTGAAGTCTTCAGGAGTTCTCCCTTCTAAGCTCAAGCAGTGAGGGGGAGGTGAGGAAAAAGAAAATGTGTGTGGTGGGGGAGGAGAGCAAGGGAAAGAAAGGAGTGTCTTTCACTGAACCACCAAGAATGAGTAAACTATTATATTTGCTGAGACATCATTATTTTTAACTAGCTCTCAAAACCTCTGGCATGGTCACTGCCTGGAATGTACAAATGAGAGCAACTGAAGCAAGGAGTTAGGAAAAGAAGAGATCTGCATAGGTGCAGCTGGTTCTTAGGAGCAGAGAAATTTAAAATGCCCGCAGCAGCACTACAAGTCATACTTCCTCACCTGAGAACTACAAGACTGCTGCCTCTTGAGCAACTTTTCAGATGAACATGTTCACATTAACATTCATATTCACATTAATATAACCAGGCAAAACAAGGAGATTTACAGGCTGTGTTCCTTTCTCAGGATTGCCAGCCCAAGTAGTCCATAATATGGGCAAATCAAACACCCATCCTGGTACCCTTAGATGCATCCAGCCAACAGTCAGGTAAAGTGGTCCTGGCTTCTATGTAAGCCCTCTCCACAACCAGGTATGTCAGCCTCAGAATCCTCTCTGTGTACATTAGTGTCAACACTGTCTGCAACAAACTGACTTCGGTAAGTCTTTTCATGACAAAATCCAGTCAAGCTTTTTCTAACATACACAGGTGAAAGGAGAATTTCTGATTATCTACTTCTTCTTCTCCTGCAGTGGATTACAATTTTTGATTTGGCATGGTGATAGAACAGCAAGACAAGTGTGGCAAGTTGTCTGTGGCAGCCAGAGTTAGATGTGGTCTTCATTTCAACAGGGTCTGATCTCCTGAGCTCTCATATTGCAAAGTAGGAGGGGAGCGTTTGTCATGAGGATCCATGAGTGCTCTCTGAAGCTCTGTATCTGATTTCTGTGGAGCACAGGGATGAGAAGAACTTGCAGTGCTGTGCCGTGACTCTCCAATGTTGTAATGAGGAAGCAGAATTCAGGGGCAAACAGGGGCTTCCGAACTCCTCCAGGATATTCTCAGCTTGTGAAGGGTAGGAAGGCAGTAGCTTAGTAAAACTTTATGTGTGGCTCATTTCATAAGCTTCAAATGGGTATATAGGCTTTGTGTTATCTCAATAGCTAGTATGTACTAAAACTGTATCACATGAAATGAATGTGTTTCACTGTACATACATTTAGTATACTTCTCCGACTCTGTAAACAAACCTTTAGGTCACAGATCTAGAGTCAGGTATGCAAAGCTATTTCTATTAACAATCCCAGTGAAGGCAATAAGCTTACTTGTGAGAAATACCTCTGCATTTGAGCGGATCGTTACATTTTAAATCTCTGTGGCAGCAGCATGGCTGTTAAATTACCTAACTTTCTGGGACATCACTCTTTTTTTCCAAACGTATGTGTGAGTCACATAGCTTTTGTGTCCACACACTTTTATTGACATTTATTTGCTTTAAAATTAAAAAGCAATTAAACTAACACTATAGGTGTTTTAGGTGTTTATAAAGATGAATGCTTAGATGTTTGTGCATATATGTATATGCCACATGTGTAATTTATATACATATATATCTCATTTATCATATTTCAGATTTAGGCTTTAGAAGATTGATGTGTGTGTGTGTATATAGACATGTATCTCCAGAATTCTATTTATTAATGGTTGTATTGAAACATAAACACATGGTTGCACTACAGGCAAAATAGCTCATACAATAAAAATACATATTTCATGGAAAAGAACACAACCATACCCTGACAATTTCCTGTTTCTTCAGACTTTGTGTAAGAAAACATCTGTGCAGATCTAAAATGCTGAACAGCCTGATGAGGACACTGCTACTTAACATGTGAATGTCTTAAAAAGCAGTTTATGAATATTCACATCTTTAAGGGTTTCTCTCCCAAAGGCCTCTTGGTTGTACAGTTGCTTAATTAAAGATGGTTTCTGTCAAAGCTAAAGAAAGAACTGAAAAACAATACAGTTGTTTCTCTCAGTTAATGCACGATGCTGATACACCTAAATTAGTGGCTTTCAGCAAAGGTGGCTACTGCTTGTAAAGAATTGTGCAAATCAGTAGAGTGGGGCAAGCAAAGTTTGAAAATATGGCAGCCTGTTCGTGAGCTATTCATAGAAAGGTGTTTGAGAGAACTGTGCCACCAAACATACTCTGTAGCTAGAAGATACACGTCTTTATCACTTGAACTTCTCCACTGATTTCCACTGCTAATGCAGTATTTCCTGCCCTTCCTGTACTAGAATATGAACATCGCTTTTCTACATAACATGCTGACAGAAAATGACACTACAAATTACCCTGCAGAGGAAACCACAAATAACAAACTCTTCAGAAAATCAGCCACCATGCAAAATGCTTTAGAAAAAAGGTCTCCAGAACTGCCCTGTGATGAGCAGGCTCTGTGCTTGAACTAACCACCCAAATACTACCTGTGAATCAACTTATGCAAAAAAGAAACCCTCACTGACTGTATCTTCCTGTCTATTATGAACTGGTATATACAGAGAAAGTTGTTAAATAATTACAGCATCTACTAAATCACATCCTCGATGAGTTCCTCCTGGAGCCCTCTCTTTTCAAACAATACTTCCAGTATTAAACTCACAATCCAAAGCAGATTTCCCCTGTACTAACAAACACTCATTAGAACCAAACCTTGCTGGCACAGCAAATGCAAAATTCATGAATACTGAAGCATTTAACACAATTGATGTTAGTGCCCAAAAGAGCTATTAATTTCCATGGGTCTTCTTTGTGTATTTTGAAAAATTTGATATATTACACTAAACACATCACACACCCTCATAGGAACTATGTGCATGAAACTTATCGGCTATTATTCACACAGAAGTCACACAGAAAACTGATCAGGGACAAAACATAGCAAAGGATAGGAGAATTTTTTTCATAAACAAAATATTTCATCTCTTGCACAGTCCAGGTCCTCACAGGTGACTTACAAGTCATGTTTGAAAAATAATCCTGGCATCTAAATTCTTAATGGTGCATAAACCAACTGTGGACCCAGTAGCAACATTGTTTTTAAAGCTTATGGTTTTCTTGCTGATTCATCCTTATACATTCATGTTAGCAACTGTTGTCTCTCCAGTGGCTTAATTGATTAAAATAATTTTATTATACTAAGAACAATAATGTCCCACTTGTGTTTAGTTAGGATTTTGCCACTTGTCAGATCTGATTAATGGATGTCAGTCAAGTAAAAAAGTTGTTTTTTTGTTTTCTTCAGTTCTATCAGCTGGTCTTATTAAAGGTATCCCCTCTTCTACAAACCTTGTCACATTTGTATCACACAGTGAAATAGCCATGACAACTCTCAAAATGTGCAGAAGTGAAATAAACTTTTAATTGAAACACTTCTCTCCTACCTATACAGCAAATGAAATGGGTAAGGGAGGGAGAAGGAAATAATACAACCAATTTTAACTTCAGCTGAAGACAGACCAAATTGGAAAGCAGTGCCCTACAGTAACAGCAACTATATTTTCCAGTGAAGGTTTTTGCATTAATTCAATAAGTTTCTGTGCTATCTGCATTTAGATTTAAGTGGATTTATCTCACCAACAGTAAAGAACAAAGCTATTTTCTCCCTTGATGAAACTTTGCTGTGCAAATTCAAAGGGGTTTTCTCACCCAAGTTGTGTGTCTGTTTAATCTGTATGTATGCTATCTAAGCACAACACTTCAAAATATATTAATGAAAATGGGTTGAGTTGATGCTGTCATGGGGCTCAGTTGAAAGCTCTGTATGTTGCTAATAGCACTGTTAATCAACCTATGCATTTTGACAACCTTAGTCTAACAAAGTGAAATATTTACAAGATTTTATTTATAGAAATCATAATAAAGAGTAATTACAGCTCTAGACTAAAGTGCACTTCTCAAAAGACTTGGTAAAGCCACTTTCTCTGTAGAGAGCTTTTGCTTGTTTACGGGCATGGAAATGAGTTAGTACACAACATCTTCACCTTTGTGTCCTGGAAAGTCATTATTTCCTTACTGATGTAGCATAATACTCATACCTGCCATGTAAGGCTTGCATTCAAATATCCTTTCGATGGAGGAAACCAGTAGATGAAACCTGTGAATTAAAACATTAAAAATATTAGTTTTATTGTTTGCAACAACCATACCTTAGGATGGACATAACTGAAAAAATGGCTATTTTAGATTTTAAAAAGCCACTCTGAAACCATTCTTGCCAAAGGAAAATTAAAAATGTCTATAATGGTTTTCAGTTATGCTAGTCATACAAGTGCAATCTTTTATATTTTGTGTGTTCAAAGGAGAAGGGATAAAATACTCAGAAAGGAGAACATTTCTTAGCACTTAGAACTATATAATTTGTATTTGTCAGGTGGGTAGAAGAAAGGGAGAAAATAACTAAAGAAAGAGAATTTGAAACTTCATAAAGAAGAGAAATGGGGAAGACTAACCAATTATTGTCTAATTGCACTTGAAATTGGATTTCTTATATGATGAAAAAAATCTACAAGTGTTTTAACAGATTCTGGAAAACAAAAAGTAATTATTTTCCCCAAACTAGAGTTATCTTTTATTGTAAACTATTTTGCAGATGGAGGGCAATCAAAAGGATTGGGTTTCGAACTCTCTTAAAAATGTTCTACAGTAGCTTTTTCACAAATCAAAGACTCTTTACTTAAGATATGATCTACCAATGTAACAAGCTTAGGGACAGGATAGTTCATGTCACTGGACTGTCTGGATTTCCTTGCTTCATAAAGTTTCAAACATGGTGGTCTGTAAGAAATTCAATATTAAACAGCACTGAGCCAACTCTGAAATCAAGAATTCACATATTGTTAGTCTTTATTTTACACTACTGGGATTATTCACAGAAACTAAGAAGACAAGGGAAAAGTAAAAAATTTGTTAAGTGTCTGCATATACAACAGTGTTGCTAAAAACTACTAAGAGATTTATACTGTGGGTGTTATCCCCTTGGAAGAAAAATTAATGGTCTGAATAGAGATAAGGAAGCCATAAAATGTAAAATAAATGTAATTAATCCTACAGTTAGAGAAATGTGGATTTATTTAATGTTTAGCATGATGGGTATCATTATCATAGATGTGTCTATAAAGATTAATTCTGAAATGATATTTGTGATTACATTTATGGTGTCTGTTTACACACCACTTATTCGCCAACTTGTTACTCCAGAGCACATTCTCATGGGTTTCCATCAGCTTAAAAAACCAACCTTAATTAACTTAAACTAACTTGCCACAGAAATTCTTTCCTACCTGTGGAGAGATAGAGTGGTGACGCTTTTCCTACAGGATGCAGCACTAATTACTGACGTTGGAAGACCAATATATAGAGCTAGTGTAACTGATATGCTATAGAAAAGGTATTCCAGATCTGAGCGGAGGTTGCCACAGTATCCTTTTAGGATTGCTTTTGGACACAAATATCCTCAGCAGCATTCATTGTTACCGTTTTTGGATCTGAGAACCTTACCAAAGGCAGTCCAAAACCACAATCAGTGAACAAGCAAAATGCAGAACACAGGCCTCATCTCAGGCAACTTCATAGCAGGCTCTTTCTGCCAACTTCATGTTTAACTCCTTGTTTAACTCTGCATGTTTAACTCTGCAGTGGGGCCAGAAGGAGCTCTGCAAGACCTTGCAAGCAAAGGACTGATGGTTATGATCTGCAGACAGCCACGTGCTCACATGACATGGATGCATTTTCATTCCTTTCCATTTGTTTTGACCAGCACAAGATTTATGTGGGGTCATCAGCTGTCAAAACAGATTCTTAGGCTAAGAGGCTGCAGTATAGCTTAAAGTCAGTGCTAAGGAAACTGTCCAGGAGCAAAGCAGTCCAAATCAGATAAGTGTGAAGGTGCCTTAACATCACCTTTTTGTCTTTTCTCCTATATGTGAAACACTGTGCCAAGTGTTCCTCAGTCAGAATTCAGGAGCTCACCCATGGTAACCAAGGAAGAGAAATACAAACAAAAAGTCACAATAAAATGTTTAAAAATATCTCTAAAACATTCCTAACCATTTCTGGAACACAGCATATACAAAATAGGTTGTGGTGTTAAAAAGGTTTCCTATTGGTACTTGCATAGCACTCCAAAACTTAGTCACACAATACATTTATGTTCATTGCTCTGTTTGATTTTACTATTCAAAAAACAATGCAACCAAATATAGAGATAATCTCTGGTGTAATGCAGTATTTAACCAGTATAAATTTGGGATAAATTTAGACTGAGCAGATATTGCTTACTTAGGCTTTCTTTAAATACAGGAGATAGGCATTATGAATTTAGAAAGTCATAACAATATACTTCTAAGACTTAATTGCCACTGAATTATGTCAGTTTTGTGTTGATTTCACCATCATAAATACAGTGTAAACCAATTGTGAACCAGATCAATTCAGAAAATGTGACAGAAAGGCATTTTGAATGGACCATGTGCAAATTTAAATTACACAGTATCTAAGATAAACTTCAACATAGGCTTGTTAAATAAAAGATTACTTATTGTCTCTTTATGTCTTTCAGGCAGTTTTTACTTCCAGAAACTATTATTTAATATTTGTATTGCAATGATGTCCAGAAGTCCCAACCCAAATCTAGTTAAAATCCACTGTTCAAGTGACTGCCTGAGCATTTAATGAGCAGAAGCACTTACCCCGGAGGCCTTTCAATCTAATTCTTGGAAAAGTGGAAATGCACAGATGTAAGGAACAACAGTAGGAAAAGCAGCAACTAAACCCTCTTACTCTGAAAAACTATGGATACATTGTTCAGACCATTGAATTCTTTAAAGGGGCAAACATAGAGGTAGCTGTTTCATCAACTGTTCTTTCAGTTTAGCTGCATGTTGTTGCAGTATTTACTAGTGTTCCTGTTCAAATGTAAAAATAGAAATTTGAATGAAAGGAGTTTGGACTTGGTGTCTACTGTGCAATCATGAGTAAAGAATTTGTTTAAACTTTTAGTGGGATCAGTTGCATAGTCCCACTTGAAAGAATCATTATGTAACTCTGTATTTTGTGCTTTGTGCACTTAATCTGTAATTATATGGTAACTGAGATACCAACTCTGGGAATTAATGTTGCTGGGGACTCTATTGAAGCTGTAATCTAAATACTGTCTTGATATTTATAGCACTTTTAAATCCCTGGGATAACTCCTGGTATTTTCTTGATTTGTATAGATAATTTTCTTAATTTGTATAGATACTTGTGTCTCGTCTATGTAAAATGTTGTCAGGAGCTGTGGTCTAGCTAATTATAGTTCCAGCAGACTTCAGCTACGTTTTTATTTTTGATGGCTAAAACTGTAAGCGAAATAGTATCTTGCACTGAAACAAACATTACAGCTACATTAGATTTACCTTGCGAGCAACAGTTGCTATAAAGTTCCCACATCTGTCTGTTACCTCGCTGCAGTGATAAACGCATTGGGCCATTTGCAGTAAATATTGCCAAAGAACATTTTCACATTAAAAAAAAGTTATGATAATTCATGCATAAAAGAGGTGCCTTGAAGAGTTCATGATGGAGGACATCACTTACAGAGAGCCTTTCATATTAATTATGATAAGGATACATTACAGGGTATTAGACAGAAATGATCCATTGTTCGCATGAGATAAAAAAATTATTAATTTTATTATAGCACCAATGTAGTGCACTATATTGAGAAATTCTAAATCCGTTGTCAGTGCTTTTAACTTGAGGGGCTGAAGTTCTCATTCTTGGCCTTAGTCCAAAGCTGACTCATTTGAAGAAAATGGTTTATCTGAACAAGCAGAAATGGAAGTGATTTAATGTTTTGGGAAATATATACATCTATATAATTTTATTTTTTACAAACTCTGATGGTTATATTTAATTTTGCTTAATTATTTAAATCTAAGCATAGATGTAGTCCCCAAAGACTGTATGCTCTGTAAATATGGTGAGAGGATTCATAGAAAAATAAAGAAACAATAAGAAAATATTTTCACCCTAGTAGAAATGCATGCTTATTTTCTATAACTGGATACAAACTGGGTACTCAAGCATACAATTTCCATACACACACAAGAAGTTTTAAATAAATAACAGTATCGTTAAACATAGTAGACTTTTATAAATGTGATCAACTGTACATTTTGTTGCTAAAGATTAAATCTTCTTCATCCAAAGCCTCATAAGAAACTGGATGAAGAAACTAGTGATCCTGAACAGGAAACATCCATTGGAGTTACTGGTGAGGGTTTAAAGGACTTCTTACTGTTAATCGTATGCTAAAATCAGGGGCAGGCTCATATTAACTTGACATACCATTTTCCTTTGCTGTTCGGTGGCTCATGTAAGATGGCATTTTTTGGCATTTCGCCCATTTCTCAGTACACAGGTTATCACGATAAACACTATCCCAGCTAAGTTGGTGTCAGTCGTAGTAGAGAAGCCAAGGATTAAACGGGTGTGAAAACAGAACTTCCCCTGTCCTCAGACATGGTCACTGCAAGAACACAATTCAGGAGCATAAGGTGAACAGCGTGTTCACCTCCACCCTGCTGTCAGCTCTGGGCGCCGTTCTGCGGCCGAGCAGAGCTCCAGGCTCCAGGACTGTCAGAATGGCATATTGCGCACACAATGGGTCACTAAAAACCCCATTCAAACAATCAAGAAAATTAAACCGTTTCCATTGACGTGCTGTTGCAATACAACATACAGCAGCATTGAAGCTGGCTGCTTTTCAAACGTATTTGTACATGACTGTGTTACAGTAAGCAGCATTTCCAGTAACATCTTATTGTCCTGAGGGGGGTAGAAACATTTGAAGAGGAAATAATACAACTGTATCCCGGGGTTTAGGTGAAACAGTGTGACCACGTATGTGGCATTATTTTAATTGCTGTCGTGTGCACCACTGTCTGGTATAACACATCCAAACACCATGTTTGGGTGGAGGTTGTTGGTTGTCTGTTTCTCAAAACCCAGTCAGGGTACGTTAGGGAGCGTGAGGCCTGACAGAGGGTTGGCTGCTGGGACGGCCATAAATGTCAGGCAGCCAAGGCCTGGTATCTCACCAATTGCTGCAGCCCTTTGGATGTAAAACGTGCAATTATTAAATTAAGAAGCTGAGCTGCTTATGTCTGAGGAAACGTTTGCCAGGTGCGATTGGCCTGGGCGGCTGGTGTGGGCCTGCAGAGGGAACTGGGGTTGTTTGGCCTGGAGGGGGCTGAGGGGAGACCTTACCGCTCTCTACAACTACCTGAAAGGAGGGTGTAGAGAGGTGGGGGTCAGTCTTTTCTCCCAAGTAACAAGTGAGAGGATGAGAGGAAAGTTGCGCCAGGGAGGATTGGGCACAATTAGGATTGGGCATTAAGGAAAATGTCTTCATAGAAAGGACTGGAACAGGCTGCGCAGGGCAGTGGTGGAGTCGCCACTCCTGGAGGTATTTAAAAGATGTATAGATGAGGCGCTTAGGAACAATGGTTTAATGTGGTTTTGACAGTGTTAGGTTGGTGGTTGGACTCGATGATCTTAAAGGTCCCTTCCAACCTCGACGACTCCGTGATTCTAAGACAAACCACGCCAAAACTGCGGGACAACACCAGCGACACCCGCATCCCAGCGCGGCGGTCTCTCCGGACAGGACCCCCGACAGCCCCCGCCGCGGGCCGCACGTCGGGGAGAGGCGGCAGGGCCCGTTCCGGCGCCGCAGTACCCCCGCCCTCTGCTCCCTCCGACCCTCCCCCCGCTCCCCTCACAGATCCCGCAGCCTCGCGCCCCCGCCCCCGTCGCGCCCCATTCCTTCACCGCCCGCTCCCGCCCCCCGCCGAGCTCCATTGGCTGCGGCTCCCCGTCCCTCACGACGCCCCTGGCTGGGGATTGGCTGCGCCGCGGCCTCCCGCGCTCAGCCCCACACCGGTGCGGGGGGAGGGGAGCTCAGTGGGGCCCGTCCCCTCTCTGCCAGTGGGGGCGCGAGCGCCGCGCCTGCCAGCTCCCGCGGCGGCCACCTCCGCCCGGCCCCAGATCGG
>JAOXJM010000019.1:23279186-23306862 GCA_026413425.1 Tringa solitaria
CCCCCCACCCCGGTCTCTTCTCCTCTTTTCTCCTCTGCCCCCTTCCAAAGAAGACTCCTTTGGATTTAATATATTTCCGTGGGATCGGAAGAAACTCCTGCCTGCTGGATCTGGTTTAGACGCTCGACAGACAAGGTAAATTAAATGGAGAAGGCTTGGGGAGCAGCAGCAACAACAACAACAGAAAAATCCTTCCTCTGCTGAAGGGGGTGGGGAAGAAGGAAGGAGTGCACGCTTCGTTTTGATATCCTGTTTTTGGCCTTTATTTTTCTGTTTTCCGCCTTCCATAGTTTAGCTGTCCTTTGTGTTTTTCCCCCTCTCGCCGAAATGCCGTTTGCATGAACGTAGTCGCTGTTTTCATGGAGGCTGAGGAGAGAGTCTGGGCAGACCGAAAGTTTTTAAGCTCCTCAAGCACAGAAGTTTCTTTGTTCGGTCGGAGAAGGTATTGAACTGAAACTGCTTGACTCCGTGACTCTGCTGCTTCAGCTCCTTCCCTTCCAAAGCGATTGCTAACCCTGAGAGTATAATCAACTTCTCGGGAAATAAGAAAGTCGTAAAGGAGGTAGTATCTTTTATTTAATCGAAAGATCTTGAGCTTGGCGCTCCCTGTGTCTGCCGTTTCTTGTTTGTCTGTCACCTTGTTTTCTGGAATATGGTTTAGTGTCTGGCCAGTCTTCTTCAAGATAGCTGTTAAATTTCTTTATAAAAGTGTGCCCTCGTGTCCTCTGTAAATGCTGTCGCGATTTTCCCCCTCCATTGCTGCCGCCCCCTCTCTTCTTCCCCTCCGCCCCCTCTCTGTCCTCAAGATGACGAGTTGGACTGCATAGTTTTCAGCTTGTTTAGCAGAGGTCTTTATTTCATTTTGATCCTTGCACAAGTTTATCTCAAGAACCTCAATTTAAAAAAAAAACCAAAAACCAACAAAACCCTCAAAAACTAGCTGATAGTCTGACCTGTTTCTTAAAAGTGTGTGCAGTTGAACCTCCGAGTTAATGTGATCTTGTTTGGTTTTGATGACCACTTTTTCCTTTATCGTTTTTGGAAGGATTCCTGTTTGAAGCTGCTGGAGGGGAAACTAAATGCGAAGTTTTGGTGGAAGGTTTTGTACTGCTGGAGCTTGTTAAGTTACGCCAACTAACTAGTTGTGTGTAGTGAAAGCAGTATTGCTCACCGCAGATTCATTTCACATGCCTCAAAGAGGCAATTATTGGTTAGTTCTTTCATGAAGGCAAGGAATTTCTTGTTTTGTGAATGTTCAAAATGAGCTAGAAGCCATAGCTCCGTGCTTGCTTATTTAAATTTTTGTTCCTGTT
The DNA here is from genome assembly GCA_026413425.1 of Tringa solitaria. NCBI lineage: Eukaryota > Metazoa > Chordata > Aves > Charadriiformes > Scolopacidae > Tringa > Tringa solitaria. The sequence goes on from JAOXJM010000019.1 coordinate 23,280,500, forward strand.
TGTCAAACTCGAAAGCAGCATGTTGCTCAGATAGGATATGTGTGCTTCAGTCTCTCAAGTGTCTGAGATGTGTTGGTATTTGTGAGGCTTGGATGAAGTAATTTCTATGCAAAATTTTTAACAATCCTAAGTGTGTAATTCTTTAACAGCATCAGGTAACGTAGTGTTTAAGGAAAAAGTTATTAATCCAACTCCATTGGTTAGGTATACCGTGAGGAAAAATTTTAGCATTTCACTGAGCTAAAGTGGCTTCTATGACTGATAACAAATAAATGATTTGGCTACCAGTTTATAGACTTACCTTTCCAGGCAGCAGTAAGTGTTCTTCTTAGGCGTCAGAAAGGGCTGAACAAAATAAATGGCAGTGAACTTTGGTTTCCTTATATGGCTGATGCTTGGCAGAAAAGCAATGAAGTCTAAATAGAGTAATCCTTTTACGAAGAATGATCACTTTCCAAAGCAGTGTTTCAGTCACAATAATGACTTGAGATTCTTGGGGAGTTGGGGGTGGGAGTGGGGTGGGGAATTGTAGTAATGCATGACAAATTTAGTTGTAAGCCACTACGTTCATAATGGATGTAATTTTGTTTCTTTTCAGACCTTTTGTGTTTCTCATGATGCACTTGATATTTTTCAATGCCATGTAGAAGAATAGGTCCTTGTAGTGGAGCCACAACTTTTTACGCTAGTATTTTGTCACCATGGTAGCTATGGATAAGGCCCCTTTTTTATGATGAAAGTGTGATTCAGTACTGATTACAGCTAATGGTCATATCATAGAATGCCATTCATGTCATTAACATAGTTTAGGAGTTATGAAAGAGTGTATTCTTTCTTGGGATCAACCGTCTCAACTGAAAATCAGTCTGACATCATTATCGATATTATGAATAAAACTGGTTTAGGTGTACACATGGTAGGTCATGTTACTTGAAACAACAGTGACGTTGGTGTGTGTTGATGGCTTGGGGAAACATTCTTTTGACCTGGCAGTTTGTTGCTCATTAAATCAAGCTATGTAAACATTGGTATTTTTAAGTAGGTACGCTTGCAATCTGAGAGCTAGAAGTTACAGCATATGACATGCTATGCAATATGATTGGATAATTATCATATTAGTAAAAATCTGATTAGATTTGTCTTATGAATAAGCTGCCCAGTAGATAATGTTTGGTATAAACATATAGGGTATCCATTTGCATATCACATTCATATAGAATTGATGAGGGGGCTTCATGGGGAAAGTATGGATGGAAACTTGCACAGTGTATTAAGCTGTTGGTGTAAGAAAGCAGTTTTATGGTTTGTCCTCAGTGGAATTTCTTCAGAGTCTGTAGTCCCAGGCATAAAGAGCCATGCTTGGAACATCAAAGTTAAGGAAAGGCTTGCATGTATGTAATGTACGTTGTACATAGCATGTTAGCAGTATGTTCTAGAAATAGAAGGGGATTGGAGCAAATTCCTCAACTCAGCTTTCCTGTAGGGGTGTAATGAATCACTGGCTGTCTGCTTTGTTTTTGTGTTTTGTTTTTGTCCTTCCTGCTCCCAAGCAAAAAGGAAAATCTTCTAGAGAAAATGTTACGTAAAGATCTAATGGTTGATATGCCGTCTTTTCTGCAGATTCTCCTGATAGAATAACCTGGTCTGCTAAAGGAGGGTCTGGCATTTCTTCCACATAGAGGAGTTACAATCTAACCTTTTCTGTTGTTGAGTTGATGGAAAAGCTACTGTTACAGATAAGAAGATAGTAGACTGTATTCATAAATGAGCATGCAAATGTTGATGGTGACAATTGATATAGGTAGTTAAAGGTGAATTTTTTGGAAAAATGAAGATTTGGAAACAATGCTATTTTACCTTGTCAGGTTTTGACTAAGTAAAACAGTATGTCAGATGACACTTCTCACATCAGAATTAAAGCATTGTAAAACACTAAAGGTAACATGTTTATGAGTTTGTGTACTAAATAGCCTGTAGATAGCTCAACTTCCCTACTGTGCCCCTTCCTCTCCTCCCTACCCCCCAGTGTTTGTGATAACGTGTTACATTGGTAGTTTTTTGTCTCTGGAACATCTGTGAAGTCCAATGCACACTTGTGAGGTATAGGTTACATGTTCTACAACTTCTAAAAGTTTAACTGATTTTGAAAGTTTTCTTAATGTTTTGAATGTGTAGGGAGTATCTTTTGTTAGTGTTGTGGGTAAGCAGCGGTAAACAGTTCTGTGCATACTCACATGGCTGACTCTGGTCCAGTTCTGGGCAAGAAGTCCTTTTTTCTTGGTGGGATGGGGGCTTGACAAAGCTTCAAACGTGGATTTCCTTCAGTCCTCATAGTTCTCTTCGTCTGTTGGGGAGCAGCTGCAGAGTACCACTGCAGTTCCTGACTGTGAAAGAGGCATGCAGAGCCCCCTGTATCAGCACAGCTGGCACGCTCTCTCCTGCTGAGTAAATATTGGTAAAAATTAGTGGTCCTAAATAACGCTGCCTAGTGTACTTCATTAATAATTAACTGTTAAGTAATTCTATTGAATTTAAGGGGACAAGTGATATATAGAGAAATTTGACTGCTCTCGTGACAAGATATTATTTTTTTTAAAAGGATTTTTTATTGTTAAAAAATTACTTGATTGACATACACCCTTTGTTTCTAATTAAGAATACAATGTTAATCTATTGTCAGTAAAAACTTAATAAATGTTAAGCTTTGAAAGTAAGGATGCTGATTTAGGAGAGATTTATAAACCTCGTCTTCTGCCTAAGAAAAATGGAAAAAGTGATATTGCCACGGTGGAATTGGAAGTATTTTTGTTGTATAGTAGTCTTGGGATAATTCCGCTTTTTTCTGCTGCTCTTCCTCATTAGTTACCAGTTCATTTTAGGATACTTGTTTTTCTGATGCTTAGATTTCAATATGGGTATTTGGCTTCTTGCTCTGTTTAGTTTCACCTGTACTTCCCCTGAAGGTGATACAGAAGCATGAAGTTTCAATACTAAATTGCACCCTCCACCTTTAAAAATACATGTGACATTGCATAATTGAGAAGTAAAGGTAAACAAACCTCTTCATTTGGTCTAAGTGAAACCAAACTGAAGTGTACTGAAGTGTTTGAGAACATCAGCATTGTGACTAGCTTCCCTGGGGTGGTTTAAGTTGAAAAGTAGACTACTTCTTTCTGTCTCTGTAACCAATTTGTAGATACTTGATACTAAGTAAGCATTGTAAATAGGAATGAAAAGTGATTTAAGCAGAGTCTGAGAACAATGTGAACTATCTTGGCTGCCCTGGCTGTCCTGGAAGTTGTAATAATGACTGAAGGTAACCAAGTCTTTGGAGCTTCTTGTGTTTGAAGGCTTGGTCTTGTTAGGTAGCAAGTGTTGTACACAACCTTGATTAAGGAAGGTGGGGGAATGCTTGGTGCCTTCCTCTGTTCTGTATCCATCCGATGCTTAGGCACAATCTAGACCCTAAAGGTTATTTAAGGTGGTAAGGACAACTTCTCTCCCTGTAAGAGCAAAGCTATCAGAAATGTGGTGATTCCAAAATGCACAACTGTAGATACCTAAAACTGAGAAACTATGAACAACATTATATACTCTTGCGTCATTTGTAAATAGAACTATGGTTTCTCAAACTTTTGTTTTATGCTTTTGTATAACTGCATTCTGCAAGCATAAAACTATATATGGAAAGTAAACAACTGCTAAAAGCAAACATTCTTTAGGATTCCCTTACGCAGATACACATTGTCAGAATAATAAGTGGAAGAAACTGTAGATCAGCATCTTCAGAGCGAGCAGTTTGAAATTCATTGAGTGCATGATCTCCCTTTGCCTTTCTTCTAAGCAAACGAATTCTCCAAGTTTGTATAGTTCAATATATGCAGTGCTGTGCTTCCTGTGTAGTATACCCTGTTACGAAGTTGGCTGGGGTGGAATGAAGAGAGATACGTAGACATGGTCCAAGTAATGAATGGTCTGACTGTTCTGGACTATCACACACTTCCAGGGGGAGAGACTGCAGCTATTTGAGTACAGTTTCCTTTCTGGGAACAAACGGGAAGGAAATACTTGTTTTAGGAGTGTTGAGTTTTGTGTTCTCTTGAACTTAAAATTGCACTTCTGAAGTAGGTGGTTGGGGTATAGTTGTCTTCCTGTAAGCTCCTTAGTCCTTAGTGGCTACTTCTTGTATCAGTTGTCTGGGGCTACCTTTAGGAGTAGAAGAAGCTCTGAAGTGGTTTGAAGTGTTAGTAAAAGTATCAAGTGCTCAAAATGTAACACTTAACATTCAATTTTTAATCTGGAATGGGTGGGATCTGCCTCTGAAGTGGCAAGGGCCTTACTCTCCTCTGTGGGGAAGGCCCCAGTGTCAATAACTAAATTGAATATACTTGAAGTTCTGTTATTATGTTAAAGGTAGCTACAGAAGGATGATCTTTGTGTCTGAAGGACTGTGGTTTGAGTTTTACTGCTGCCTCTGCAGCCTTCTCATCAGTTTTCCAATCTAGTTGGCACGAGAAGTTCCTGTAGCAGCTGTGTAGGGGGTTCCATCTTCCCAGACAGTTCTGGAAGAAAAGTTTCATTTCCCTCCTTGATACTCCATCCCATAATGTGGGATGTAAGTTTAGTATAGTTGCAGAAATTATTTCTTCAGCTTCCTTTGCACTCCTTGTCCTCAGAGGTTTTCAGTACATAATCTTCCAAAACTTCCAACTCTCCTATGAAAGGGGAGGGCATAGATGCTTCAAGCTACATCACTACATCTGAACAAATGTCTTAAATGCAGTGCTGGATGCCTGTGAATGTCAGTCGCAGGTTCAGTCATCCCAAAATTTCTATGGATGTAATTTTCAGTGTTCGGATGATAGAAAGTGTTTCTTTTCTGAGAGACTTCTGGTAGGCTGCTAAGGAACTTTTTGGTAACTGCTGCTTTTCCCCTGACATGTGACTGTAGTCATCCTGGCATTACTCTCCCTGGGGGGAGAAATGATGGTTTAGGAGACCGACCCAATCGTCAGCAATTTGATCAAGTTACTGCAAGTCTTCTGTCTTTATTTACAGGTAACCCTGAGGATAGGATGTAGGTTTATAGTTGAAACTGGATATCGGAGAACTCTTAAATAATGATGCTAATGCAAATTACTGGCTTTTTTTCCTCTGTGGAAACGTTATGCTTAGTAATCTCTATGTGCTTATGCATGCTTGTGGTTAAAACAAACAAAATAGCCTTTCTGCAGGAGTATTTACAAGGTTGAGGCCTGTATTTTCAGTAGAAGTAAACTGAAAGTATGGCAGCCTAGCAGTCTAAATCTTTCATGATTTAAATGCTCTGTAAATGCTGACTTTCTACGCTCATGCTGCAGCGTTTAATATGCAAGTGTTGAATGTACTTAGTTTCCGCTTCGGCCTATGGGGTAGGTATGTATACCAGGTATATATATACCTGAAGGAGGAGTTGAACACATAGACAGCTATTGGTGTGCACTAATATCCTGCTGCTGCTGGTATGTTTTCTTGCTGTGGCAAATTAGTCTGTGGTGACCTGGAATGTCAGCTTGGTATTAGGAGAACATATTCATTTTGGGTTACTTCTGCTCACATAATCATATGGGATGTTAACCTTGAGCTGCGGGTCATTTAATTACTGAAGTGCTCTATATTTTGGGGGGGGGGTGTGTGGCAATAAAGTTCATCACTGAGGGAGAAAATCAAAAAGTTCATGTCTTTCTGATTCATAGCTATCCAGCCTTTATACCATTTATTTCAGTTGTGCTTCGGTAGAATTATACAGGGTGATTTATTCTAAGTAATGGAGAATATTCATGAATTATTTAGTAGATCTCCCTCTGGGAGGAATTACAGACAGAGAGAATAGAGTGTAGAATGCTAAAAAATAACGTTTGGAACAACCCTAGAGTTTTACTTTAAGGTCGCTTTTGTTAGTTCAGATATGGGCATTGGAGAACTATTAATAACAAGTTAACGATTAAGGACACAACTCTAAGTAGGAGGAGGACAAAAAGATGGTTAAACCTGTGGATTTCCATCCTTTCTGGCAATGTGACAGGAAGGGGAAATAAATTGGAACTGAATTTGGAAAGCCATCTGGCTCTGATTCTGATGGGTAAGATCAGAAATGTTGATATGGGGGAGGCAGAAACTGTCAGAGCTTTACTATTTCACTATACTGTTGTTTAACTATACTGCATCTTAGTTGTGTCTTTTTTTTTCAGAGACTTTTTTTTCTGAACACTGTTTTGGGAGGGAGGGAGCTTTCTGTGGCTATTAGAAAATCCTGTTTTTCCAGTGCATTATTCTTAATCTAAAGATTAATCCTTTGGGTCCAGTAGCAGAGATTTCACTTAATAAGTAAAAATATAGACAGTGTAAGTGCTAGAAAAGCAAGATAGACTTAAAATAGATTTTAATAGACTCAGATGACAATAATTTACTCTTCTGATTGTTTTTATCTGAACGTACTCCTCTGTTTTTCGAGGAGCACACATTTTTATCTTGCTTTACTGAAGCAAAGCAGAAGGGATAAGGATCATGGCATTCCTGTGTGCTTTTTGCAATGCTGCTTTTACTAGAGAAAGACAGTGGAGCAGGCAAACATTTCTGTGGGATTTTCCTGTGGGAAATCTGTGGATCCTGAGGGATCTGTGGGAGAGGCATTGTCAAGATTTCAAATGTCCTGTAGTCTTTCATTACAATTGTGTTACTGAATTGGTTTTGCAGCAGCAGCCTATGATGCCTCAAGAGAAGGATTGTGGTCCTGTCAATGGAGCAGGTTAAAAGAAAGTGTTACAGGATGGGAGAGAAATATGTCTTTAATCAAGTCCTTTTTCCTGTCCTCTTTCTTACTTTTCCCTTTACACAAAACAACTGATAAAGAACCAAAAAATCGTTCCTTAAACTTTTAAAAAGAGTGCTTACTTTTTCTCATCTGTCCCAAAAGGAGCATGTCTCTGCCTGTTTCCACTGAATTCAAATATATGTTTTCTTATTTCAGATCCATAGATCACCTATCTGTCCATTTGCATTAAATCTTGAAAATTTTTTAAAAATTGTGTGTGAAGCCTACAGAGGAATAACCCTCACTCAAAATCAGAATGTTACTTGTTTTCCCTGAACTTATATTCACTTGTTTTTAATCTTTGGGAAGTCTGAAGGGAAGTACACATTGGACAATTAAAATTATTTGAAATCACAGTTACAAAATTTTGTGAAATTCATACATTGTGCTATTCAGTTCCATTTTTCTATTCAGAGAAAAAGAGGCTTATGTGTTAATAGCAAATCAGTAAGGCACTGTCCCACTTTTTACTTCAATAGTGTCAAAGTAGTATTGTACCTCTCTGTTTTTTTTTTTTGTTGTGTTTTTTTTTTTTTTTTTCTGAAAAGCACAGGATTTCAGAAGTCAAATAACACTTTAAGCTGAGTTATTATTAAATCAACTTTGAATTCAATTTTGAGGCTATAATTTGCACCGTGATGGGAAGAAAGGATCTTAGTGAAAAATTTTTTTTTATTTTAGAGAGTGAGTTATGTATGTTGATAACAGCACTTTAAGAGAAACTGTCCTTCAATATAATTGTCTAAATTCCAAGTAATTCTTAAAATTTTTATTGTAAGCAGTAAGCTAGCCTTCTTCCTGATCTAAAGAGATAAAAATAATTTGGAAACCATTCAAGAATAGCCTTCTGTTAATTTTGTTGTAACAGTTGCTTATCTGATTTCCAAAATGCCTGTTGTAGTAAAATAAAAATAATCTAGCAGCTCTTCTTTTTTCTTTAATCATCATCTGTTGTCTTAGAGTAACACAAGACTAAGTAAAGAGAAAAATAATTCTGTACAAAAAATATTAGCTCAAACGCTTCATTTCTGTGTTGGGAATGAAAAGAGATTATAAGTGAGCAAAAATCAAATGCACATTGTGAGACGAAGGCTGAGTAAATACAGGACAAGAATAACAGTGCTTAGCCACATGGGAGACATAAAGAGTCTTGTTGTTAGAACCATAGTTAATGCAAATAAGAGTAATTTTTGTGCATCACAATTGTGATGCACTAATTGGAAAGGATCAGGATTTATGCATTGGTTGTAAATTGAATGTAGAAGAAAGCAATAGACAGAGGTACATTTCAGGTGTAATTTTATTTGCCCACAACAATAACTCTTGAAAATGCTGAGAACAATGTTGAGCTGATATGTGTCATAATTATTGTACAAACAATAGAGGGAGAAGATACTTAGAATCTGCAAAAAAATTATTTTTTTTTAAACTTTTGCTTTTAATAGAAATATTGTCTACTCTTTATCATAGCAGTGAAAAGCTGTATTAAAGTAAAGCTCAACCTCGTTTTAAAACTGTGTTGTAAATAAGAACTTACTGGTTTTAGCACTGCATTTTATACTAAACAAATGTAAAAACAAAGCCAAACCGGCTTGTTGAAGTAGGTAACAGAAGACCGAAACACAAGCGTTCTTTAAGGGGAGAGTATTTTAAAGTAAAATGGAAGTCCAGTTGTATATGCTGTTTCTCTAAGTAGTGACTTCCATTAAGGTATTGCATAGTGTTTCAAGGGAAGCATCTTTATGTGTGCTGTTAGGATTTTTTTTTTTTTTTTGAAATCTAACAATCCCCAAATGGGGAAGGAGTACAAATTTCCACATTCACCGCCCTTTTTTTTAACTCTGGTCTACAAATGTGATTCCACTTGTGTTCCTGTTACACAGACTGAATCGTGTAACCTGTCTAGATTTGGTACAGCAGTTCTTCTGGGCAGTTTATCCATCTTGTTAGCTAGAGGGTTTTGAGTGTGGGTTCCTCCTCCTTCTCCCATGCACCCAGCCTCTGCCTGCTTTGTATCTCAAAGGCCTACTATGTTCTTCTGACTTTGGCTGTTTGATCCATCCTAGTTTTAGCTAGGAATTCTGCCAATTACTTCTTGTGAGGAGTGCATTAGGGTCTGTTTTGTTTTAATATATGGATCACACCAAAATAGTTAATTATCCAGGAATCTTCTGATAAGAAGTAGTTCTTTCCCTACCCTCTTACCCCCCACCCCCGCCTTTTCTGTTTTCCTTTGTGCTTAAGTGTTATGTGTTTCAGATTCCCTTAATTTATCTGCAGGCAATTAGATGGAGAGTGTGGTTAATAGAGGAGAACTTTTATTGTGTATTGAAATACTGCATATTTACAACAGTGCAGTTTGCTTGTTTAGAAAGCTTTGGTATCTGCTGCAGATGGCTGCACAGTCTAAGGAGTGGCTTCCTGGCTGCATTGTACATGAAGTGCCAAACACGATGAGAGCAGTTTTGTTCTGGAATGCCAAAATACATTGAATCCGTTCAGGAAGCAACATATGTCAAATGAATAAAAATATCCCACTCATTTGAAACAGAATGCGATAGTTATGATTTTCAATTCTGTTTTCTTTCCTGAATTAAGGGTTAAAAAGGACTTCTTATTATTGAAGATAGTATTAAATAACAATTACTGACTTATGCTTTCAGCATTTTCACTACCATTTTTTTCCCGGTACCCTTTTTTCTTTTGATTAATGTATGCCATAGATGGAAATTGAAACAAGGAGGCTATCAATGGGGCTGCTGTGTTGGAAAAAGACCATTATGCTTTTCTTTTTGGATATCTAGGCCTGTGCACAGCATGCCGTTTTTTTGGTCGTTTTTGGGAGGGGGTTGTGTGTTTTGTTTTGGTGTGAGGGTTGGGTGCTATGGGGTTTTTTCTTTTCTTTTTTTTTTTTTTAAAGGCTGGTAGTTTATGTGTTTCTTTGCATCTCTATCACACTTGTATGTAATTGCTTAATTCTGCAGGAAGAAAACCATGGTTGATGAAAATAAAAATGATCAGGGGAGGATGTTGCTTCTGCCCAAACTGTCATTTCCAGCAAGTTCTCAGGACAGGAAGTGGGAACATTTACAATTAATACCTCCAAATATTGCAGGATTTATTATGATATAGAAATAATCCCAGGGTAGAGCATGTTTTGTTACATATTATTTCCTTGTTTGCAAATGAGGTGTTAGTCACTTTCATTCCTCCTAGTTGAAACGCAAATATATTAAAAATTGCATTGACAGAAAATTACTTGTTTCTCTAGAAACTGGTATTCCATCTGATCATTTTCTAACTAATATTTTGCATAGATTCGTTTCTTATCTGAAATAATTCGAAAGTCTTGATTTTATAGCTCTCTTAAACCCAGAGCAATGAAATATGTATCTTTAAAGTAATTTTGCTTGTCCTTTCTGAATTGTGTTTTTCTCTTGTTAGTTTTTTCTCTTCCACCACGGTCATTAGACATAGAGTTAAAAATTAACTAGTGTGAACTATCTTACATAAGGTTCTTATTATTGTTCTGCCTTGTTTAATAAGTGATAGGTCCCCAAAAGAGGAGAGAGTGAGGGCAAGTGTTTTCTTTTTGTCACCGTGGAAGGCATGCATTTATTTAAATCAAACATTTAATAGTAAGGTAGTTTCATCTGAAGCCTGGCTATAACGAAGACCATAATTCCCATCATTTCTATGCTTTTAAAAAATGATATTAAGCGAAGCAGAGTTGGAAGCTTGATATATACCTGTCTCCTGGATTTAAGGAGGAGATGCTGGTGTTAGTTTTCCTGTTTTAAATTCTACCCTTCCAGTTCCCTGAAATTTTTAGCTGTCCTGTGGTAATGATACCACCAACTAAGGATGTACTGATCTGCTGAGAGATGAGGCATAAAGTCCAAAACAACTTGTGGAGTTGCTTATTTGTGTCTAGGTCCATACCATCTGCGTTCTCATGTGCTTTTATATTTGTTCTGGCATTCCACTTGTCTTCCCTGATTGTGATGTGTGTTAGTTTGTCTTGTCTCAGCCTTACTTAGCCTCTCTTAGTTATGAGAGAATCTATAGAAGACATGTTCAGGTACACAAGAGCCTCCTCAGCCTATGTTCTTCTGCGAAGCATGGTATTTAGCTTCATTCTAGTCACCAAATTTGGTGTGTTATGAGTGAGTGGCGGTCCTGCTAGTCGAAGGGAGGCCTGACCTGCTCAAGCACAATTCATTCCAATGTTTCTACTCATCTGGCCAGATATCAGTGGCTACAGCACTGTTCTGTAGCTATTGAATTGTAGGAAGTACCAGAAATAGAGCAAAGAAGTGTTCTATCAGGTCTATGTTTTCCTTCTGTCCTTTTGTGTTTCTGAAACGTACTTGCAGTGCATGAGAGCAAGTTTCTGTGGCTGCCTGCCTCCTCCACCCACTGTAGAGGTATCTGTTATTTCTCTAGAATTGGGCTGGGTTTGCTGATGTTTTCAGCGTGAAATATCAGGTTAAAAACTTGTTCCTAGTTTAGTCCTCGTCATCACTAAAAATAGGTATTCGTTTTCAAATAATCTTAGAAATTAATTCATGCATCTGTGTTCAGGTTGGACTTGGTACTGCCATAGTCTTAATGCAATTCCATAAAACTTTATCTTCAGACAAGTTGGTTTTTTTCTGTTCATAAGCTGTGAATGGTGGCAAATTGCAGTATATTTGTAGCAGTTATAGTTGTCTTTTCTCACCGTTTTACCGACTTAAACCTTCACCAAAGCCCTTGCCATTTCTGGTTTTAATAAACTTGTAAGCCTATGGAATCTACTGTATATTTGTCCCTTTTCAGATCTAATTCAACATTTTGTGCTAACATTTTCCTGTGCTGTTGGTAGCATTATAGAACGAAGTTCATGGTTTTATCCTTTTTGTTACCTCTCCATTAAACAGTTTTCTGATTTTTTTTTTTTAATTTTTGAAAGGTGCTTTGCAGCTTAATTCTACTCTGTGTGATTTAATTAATTATGACATAATTCCTCTGACTTTTAAAAGCATATTGGCTGTTATGCTTTGTTTCATCTTGTGGTTTCTGCCTGAATGTGTCCCTTCTTCTTTGGCTTTCCAAGACATTGATACTATTGGCTTGGGAGGAGACCAGAAGACAGCATCATAGAAGATTACTTTTTTAAAATTAAAAAGAAAAAGTTGTTTCAATTTCTTCATATCAGGATTTATGGTTAAGTGTGTTTTTTAGGCACATGATATAAGTGGCTCTTAGTTAATCAATTAGTAGGAGGGGCAATAGAAAAGGGATTTGCATGAGAAGCTTGTGTGCGCTGAAGAGAGACTGTTTTCATCCATACCATTTATTAGACTTGCTTTACATCCAGACACATAAATGTTAACAGAAACTGTCTTCTTACATGGACTTCATAAGGCAGAAATAATCTTTCCCCTTAAGATTGCAAGTAGGGTGCATTCTCCTTTAAGTAACAGGCATCATCTGCTAAAGTGTTATCTAGCTATAAAGGATGCTATAGGAAGCTTGAGTGCATCTTGTTTACCTTCAGTTACTTTTTAAGAACACTGGGACAGATGAAAGATGTATCTAGATCAGTGGCACTACTGGTGTATTTCAGGTCTCAATTTTTCTTTTTTTATGAGTCTATTCAGTTCAGGGTTTGAATTGCAGGTTGATATTAATTGAATATATTTCTACATATTTTTTTTTTTAACCCTAATATTATGATTAGCCCAACTGAACAACTGAAACCCTTTATCTCATGATATCTCACTTCTTGACAAGGTACCTTCTTGTATTGGTCACTTTGAAATTTAAAAGGGGTTTTTCTTTGCTTAAAGTAAATGTAAGTAAATTCTTAACTTAGCACCTTGGGGATGATGGTTTGTTTTGTATACTTTAGTTTCATTCCCTCAAGCCTTGTGTAAATGTAAAGCATTACTTTGTAGGCAAGTAATTGACTTTTGTTGCAGAAATATGCACAGTGCTTGCTGAGCAAGGTATCTTGCAGTTAGGAAGACCACATCCTGTAAATATTTCTTTCAGTTATGAACTCGGAGTGTAGAACATGAACTGCTGACATAGTGACTGTTTGGACCATAACTAATTACTGACCTGAGTATTTTCCCTTCTTCTTAGTTGCCTGGAGGTTATTTGGCACTGTTAATTTTTCTTTTTAAAATTATTCTCCCTTGCTCCCTCCCCAAAATTCTTGTCTTTACCAGTTGATTATTTCAGGAGAAAAGCCCCACCAAATCTATGAATTCAAGGCAGATCAAATTATGAAATGTGACTCATATGAATGAATTTTGCTACTGGCATGTGCTGTTGTGCGCATTAAAATATGCTTGCATATGGTTTTTTTTTAATACATCTTTTTCATATGAAGAGAAAAATATTGGCAATAATGAAGTTATCACCTTTACTTTAAAGGAGTCCTAATTTAGAAAGCCTGTGACTGAACAGACTGAACATCCTGGGAGTTTGATAAGATTTTGTATATATTGTATGTATATATTGTATGTATTATATATATTTCATTATTTCCTTTTAATATTAATATTTCCTTAAAGTAGTTTAGTTCCTTCTAAACTCATAAACCTCTTTATCACTCCTCCTCTTCTCCTGGGAGCTGGAAGGTGAAGGGGAGAGGATTTGTTGCCCAAAATAGGCCAATTTGACCCATGACAACTCTACTGCGTATTCTCTGACAGTAGGCAGTACGCTTCCTCTTTCCTTCCTGTGCAGGTCCTCTGCTTCATATGTGAACAGTTGGTATTGAAGGTCAGTGAGTCAATGAGCAAACTGATCTAATTAGAAAAAAATTTCCCCCAATGTCTTGCAGGGTTAGGCTTTTTGGATCGCTTACTGATTGGACTCATGGCGTGGTTATGCAAACCTTAGATTTAATAAAAGGCAGGTGTGAAGGAAAGGCAAGGCTTACTCTTTCTTTAGCAATCTCTAGGTTGAATTAAGCACAGCGGAGATTGACTTGCTGTTTGAGTTCCAGTTGCTGGTTAGGAATAATCTTTCACTTGATCACAGTAAATATAAGTGTTGCTCTTCGTCATCACTGATTTGATCATCAACAATCCGTCTGTAAAAGTCAGAAGTGCAGTTAAAAACTAGGATAGTTACCTTGTTATGTCTTTTGGGGGCAGATTTAAAGTGTACCAGCATCTATTTTTTTTATTTTTTTTTTTTTTGCCATATGCAGGTTGACTTCTAGACTTTGGAAAATAGGCTGAGAAAGGTTTGTAATTGCTGCAGGGGTGGGAAATTAACCACGGTAAGAACTGAAATTAGAGAAGGAGAAGCAGCAATGAAGTCCTTTTCTCTTGAAGGCTACCTTGCAGAGCACTAGCTCTTGAGACTTCTGTACCTATTCATAGGGATTTCTGGTGTCTTTATATTTTTCATTGTCTGGAGGTATCTCTTGGTTGAAATGTGTAGGTTAACAGTATTTGAACGGGGGATGCTCTGCTTTCAAATTGAACACCAGTGCTAGCGTGAACGGAGAACTGACAAGTCAGTGTGATTAGTAAACGAGTCTCTTTGTGTCCTGGTTTGAGCCACAGGACTAATTTATCTTCTGATGCTTTGGAAAAATGCACTTTTAGAAGACGCTAGTATCTGAATTAGTGAAAATATTTACTTCATAGCCAACTAGGCTATGTGGGATTCAAGACCTCAGTGTTTTCACATTAGCCGGGTGTAGGGATGAGGGGGAGCAAGGCCTGGGCACTTGTGCCAGGCTGGCCATCAGAATTATTTCATACCATGAACATCATATTCTCTATAAATTAGAAAGTTTGCTACATAGTTTCTCTCTCCCTTAATGGCAGTGGCCCAGAGAACTTCTTGCCCTGGTGCCAGACCCCTGAGCCCTTCCCTTCCTCCCGAAGCCGTAGCGCTCGCAGTGCCCGACGTTCACTCTCCACTGCGGGGAGTGCACAGCTTCCTGGTGATAGAATTGGCTGAGTACAATCCGTGTGTATTTTATATTAGTATCAGGATCAATATTAGTTCTTTAGTATTATTGTTAATTATTTAGTCCTATCTTATTAAGCCTTTTTATATTTCCACCCTCGTGTTTCCTTGTTTTCCCTGGTTCCCCTTTCTGGGTGGGGAGAGGTCATTGGGTAATAGACTGATTGTCTAACCAACAATAAATTGTTATGCATTTTTTCAAACATATCAGTATCTTATGTATTATCACAAGTAGAACGATGAACTCCGAAATATCTGCCACTGATCATGTGGGATGCCGTTACTCTGTTTTATGTTTTCATCTCAGGTGGGCAATGTAGAACCACCTTCATTCATGGAGGGATTAAAAGTGCAACATAATTTAGGGGACAGGGGATGGAATAATAGAAGGCATTTAATTTCATCATTCTAAAATGTTCTGGGAAGTTTGCCACCCAGGTGTGAAGGTGCTGTGTTACTGTAGCATTGAGCCAACGTATAGTGATTTCGCTTTGTTGTCCTGCACTCCTGAAGTGCAGGTGACAAAGCTTCTGATCTTTCATTTATCCCAGAAATGCCACCTCCTGGCTAGAGTATAAGCATGGCCTTGGTGGGCAAAAGGTAAACAGATTTTTCCTGTGTTGGTACCAGATTTTTAAGACTCTCTGACACAGTGCTTATCTCTGCTTCTCAGAAGAGACTAGGGTGACACGGAAAAACACTAGTGAGTTTTTGTCCCCTTTCTAAAAGGGGGGGAAAAGTATCGCAGTTCCTGTTGTCTCAAAATTTGTTTCTAGATATCTGAGATTAAATTGTTGTTCCCTGCAATGCATTTCTTAGAGCCAATACATGAGAAACACCTGAGTTATTTTTTCCTTCTTCAGACACACCAGTGTTAGCAGCAATTACTTAGGCAAGAGAGCTTAGCTGGGCCTTGCCTGCTTACTAGAATAGTAACGTGTCAAATGGATAGTTTTGAAAACATCCTTAAACAGATAAGCTATTTCTCATGCCAGTAGTTGTCTATTTATACATAACACATCAGAGGAAATAGCGATTGCTGGAAGATAATTTATTTTCCTAGGGTACAAGATGGAAATAAAGCTCAGCAGAATATATTAAGTCCGCAATTATTTTGAATGTTATATTTGAGAAGACAGTTTATGTGCTAGTTTTTCTTTCAAATTATGTAGTGCAAGTATTAATCTATGCAGGATTTGAAGGTAGTGAATTCTTTCCTTAAGGTAGTCTCCAAATGATGATCCTCTGCATACTTGAGAGGAACTACTGTAATGATACTAAATTCTCTGGGACTGAAATTTTTATCTTGTGAAACCAAGATTTGATTTTATAAGATAAAATGTGGTTTGGTCTTCCCCCCGATGCAAAATATACTAGGATTTTTCAAAAAAAATGTGTTCACAGTCTATTTAGGAAGTAAAAAAATGAAGTATCTGTTGACCTTGCAAATAAGCATGAAACAATTGCACATTTATTATATTTTTTTCATGTTTCCTTCATGTGTCTACTTTATTTGTGAGAGTCTATCTGTAATGAGAATCTAGAGTGTGGTAAATTGGAATAGACTCTGAACCTGAGGGCATGTGCATCTCTTTTTGGCATAACTTCACATTTGTATTCATTCCTCCTCCTTCATTTGAGTATGTGATTGAAATATTATGAACTGCATTCACTTTTTCTGTTTTAAAAGTTATCTTTCTTTTGTTTTTTTTTTTTTTTTTTTTTCCCACTTAAAATATGAAGTAGATTTCTTTTGTTGATGCTGTAGTCTTGTCTCTTTTGGGGAAGAGTCAGAGACACTTGAGGGACTGGAGTCTAGTTTCAGTGCATCTGTCATGTCTGAAAATGCTGGGTAGAGAAGATTCATGAAAGGTAACTGTGTGAATATTGTTACATTTATTTATCCTGCTGTGTGATTAGAATACAAGTTGTACACTGCTTTCTAGGTGTATGTGTATATATTTATATCTATGTATCTTAACATGAGAGAAAAATGGCTCTTTTAAGATCCCTTCATTTTAACATCCAAAGTAAAAGTAGAAATTACTCTCTCTGCGAAGATCATGCATTTTCTACTATCAGTCCTCATACTTGGTTGTGAACTGTGAGTCTTGCATGATGAACTTATAGCCACTAGTGAAGCTAAGCTTAGTGAGTTTAACATTCACTACTGAAGAGGGTTTGCTTCCTTCCCTTGAGTCATTTATCTGGAGAAGAATTTAGGATCCAATGTCAAATTTATGTGTTTATGTTGTGTAAAAACCAGTTCACCTACTCAACAGCAAGTATTTAAGCTCACAAAGTACCTGCAAGTTGATGCCCTCTTCTGTCGATAACCTTTCTTCCAGGAATTTCTATGTAACCAAATCTGAATTTCCAATCCAAATTTCTATGCAACCAAATTATCTATTAACACATTGGAGGATAGTTGTCGAGTATGTTTAAGTACTTCATACTGATTTTTTGAAAGTGAAATGAATATGTGTCAAAACAACTTCTTGTAATATGCGGTAACTAATTTTGTGTGTTTTATCCCTAATTATTTGCATCCTCTGTTGCACTTAATGGAAAAAGTCAGATACACAAAGTATTTAGTTGCTTTCAGGAAGTAATTGTGGAGAATGTTTGTTTTGTTTATTTGGTTTGTACCCAATTGCATTAATGTAGCTGCTAAATTACCTGTTTTTTATGTGCACTCCTCCTAATTGTGTTCATGAATTCCTAAGTTTGTATTTTTCCCTTATTTTGGACTACAGATTCAGCTTAACTATGCTTAAAAGAATCTAATTATCCTTTTTTACTTTGTCATGGTAGATGAAGAAAATAGAAAGGGAAGAATCATGTAGTAGTAAATGATATTTTTTTTCTGTTCCTTGTGAAAGCAAAATGCTAAGTTTTTTACATAGATCTACTGATGCAGCAGCACTAATGGATATCTCAAACAGTCTTTTTGACCTTATTAGAACTTGATTAATGGACTATTTCTAGTTAATTTTGCTGCTTGAAGTGATCGCTTCTGTTGCTCACTGCTACCAGTAATTGCACCTATATTGCTAAGATAGTGGTGTGATGATGCTTCTTGGCTTTGGGTGCAATGTGTAATGAAATGAGAGTGTTGTCCATCTGATATCTTCCTCCAGTAGGTCTAGTCAAAGTGATAAATGGCCTTGGATTATAAAGTAATATTACTAGTGGCTTAAGCATGGGCTGTAAGATACATTCTTTCAAAGTCTGAACTGTTTGCTAGCAGTACTAACCCCACCTTCTTTTTTGCCTTAGCTAAACAAAATTTTATGTAGCTAGGGAGACCCTGGTCTTTCAAGTTGTAGAGCTATTGAAAAAAAAAGGAATAACAGCAACAGAGGACTAGAAACAGGGTACAATGAAAAAATTTTCTTCTGTTTTTTAATTCACAACTATTTTTTTGAAATGCAGCATGATGATTTTCACAAGTGTGGTAGCGGAGCAAAATCCAAGTTGGTTGTTCTTATATTTGTCTTTGCAGCCACAAAAATAGTTATTCTCTGTCAGATGTTGTCTGCAAGAGATGATCTTGTGCATTCAACAGCACAAATCTATCTAGGTCTAAAATGTCCTCATTGTTCATCACATTTCTAAAAGGAGTTTCTAACTCAAATGTAATATAAGTGCTCTTTCATACAGTGATCTGGTCATGAGGGGTTTGTGTTGGAATGGGTTCTTGGTGTTAATTAGGAAGCATGTGCTTTAATTAAAAAATAGGAGCATGTGATAATGACAAAGCTAGGAGTAGATTGTAGCCTTAGTTCTACTTAAAAATTAAGTTAGCGTGTTGTGGGAAAGATGCATTAGGGGAACAATTGCCAGAGCAAAAGATCTTTCTTCTTCAGATGCGTTAAATGCTTATTTTCCTATTCCTGCCCAACACTTAACTTTTGGGGTTTAGCTTCACATGAAGCTCTTGTAGCATGTATGCCAGGACAGTTAATTTTTTATTAGAGAAATCTTGAATTTTTGACTTAGAAATAAGATGGTGGTTAATGGTCACGGGAAATATATTGCAGGTGCCAGGGAAGTTAAACTGGTGTCTGTCTTCTGAACTTTCATAACAACATCTTATTTTTCAGTAGGGGAAGAGAAAAGAGTCTGAAGGAGTGTTCCAGTCCTCTTTCCAATCCTTAGATAATGGTTAGATAATAGTCTTTTATATAATAATCTGTGCAATTGACCATTGTTTATATAGCCCTACACTTAACTGGATTCTTTTTCTTGCTACTTGAGGTATAGTGGAAGGGTTGGTGATTGAAGCAGTAGTGGAGGGTACTGCAGACTTCAAGACTTGATAGAGGTACTCACAATCTTGACCATGTAATTTGAGGGAGTCAGCATGTTCAACAGTTCATTGTCTATCTATAGGGTTGCTACTTAAATCTCAAATTGAACGGAAAGTTTAACCTGTGGAAGACTGCAAGACAAGGGAGAGGGAAGTTACTCAGCTCTTCTTAGTTAAGAGCCAAGAAAGCCATTTTAGTCTTTATAGTCTAGATCATTATAGATCTAGATCTATAGTCATAGAGCAGCAGGTCCTAAGTGGGGTGTGTGTGTGAAGGGAGCTGCTGGCCAGATATAAACTTGATTTAATAAGATAATTATGTTAGTATTTTTAATCAAGCTGAAGTTTTGGCTGTAGGTGGGAAAGCAGTAGGAAAATTTCAGAAGAAAAGTTCCAGAGCTACCACTGTAAGGGACAGTAACACAAGTTCTTTTGTTCTTGAGCAAACTAGAAAAGTAGCAGTACAGTCATCAATCCTGACATCCTTCAGAGTTTCTAGCTGTGCTGGCCATGGCACCATGGGGAGCTGATACCAGGAGTGTTTTGGAAAAGGTAGCTGAGAACTGTTAAACAATGGTATTGGGATTAGAGTTTGTTAAATCATGGTCATCAAGGTGAGGCTGTGGGTGTGTTGTATATACAATTTACACGTATTATTCTGGCCTAGTGGCCGGGACCACATAATAAAACTTTGTATCCTTAATATATATACGGCAGTAGTCCACAAAAGCTCACCGGGCAGAGTAAACTTCTCAGAAATAGATCCAACTACTTGTAAGCAACTCTCTCCACTCTTGCCAATGGCTGTGGCTGCAGACTTTCAGTAAAACCTCATGTTAAGCTAAATGAAAGGCAGCTGGCAGGTCCAATTAAAATAATTGCAGCTTTTTTTAAAGCCTCATCTGTTGCAAGGAATTGTATTTCCCCATGAGGGCTGTGGGAGTAATTCTGACAGTGTGGGTGGTATAGATTCTCTTTCAGAAAATGTGCTTGAGACTTGGAAGAACAGCAGTGCTTTAAGAGGAAGTCATCCAGTTGAGGTCCTGCACATAACTTCTTGTTGGGTTTGGTTACATTTTGTTAACCTGATAATTGCAATAGAACTCCATTCATACAAGCAACAGAAAAGGAGCTATTTCAAACTCAAGCTTGCTAGCAATGCATATGTTTTGGCTGGCATAGAAGGAGATGATAATCAATTCTACCCTTTCTGTATTTTGGGACGCTGCTTTCTCTGCATTGCTTTGAGATTTGGCAGAGGACAAAAATGAGTAATTTCAGAATGGCGGTTGTAGTGGTAAGTTACGTATTACCACTTCTGTGTCTTCTGTGTTTAAAGTTAATGTGTGGATTTGAAACTGTCTTAGTGTTTGTGCAAGGCCCCTTATATCCATCGTCTTGAAAACACTTCTGAATTCTTTTTCACAGATCCATGTGGATGGTTTAATAAACTGTTCTGCGGTGATTCTGTGGTCCAAGTTCAGAAACTGATTCAGACTCCTACGGTGTGAATTGGCAGTGGTGGAGTGATTCGGGTAGGTGGCTGTCCAGATATGTTGAAGGAGATAAGGGGAAAGAAATGTTTTGGGTGCACTTACTCTTTCAGTTACTTCGCGCTGTACTAATATCTTCTTTCATTCCCACATGTAAGAATGACAAACTTTTGTTTCAGCTGCTGAATTTGTATTACAGTACCTTGTAGGAAAGATGTGTAAGAACTGTGAATTGTGATTGCTTTCTGTCAAGAGGCGCTAGGGATATTCATTGCAATGGCACAGTCTGTCACACCTAGGTTACAGAATGTGGTCTGTGTGTCTGTGCATTTAACATGTTCATATGGCTCTGTGTCATCACTGGTATAGAGACAACCTGGCTTCCGTTGCTTCTGCTATAATTTTCTGCATTATTTATTTACTTTGAATGCTATATAATGTATGCAAGGTAGTAATCCATTTTATGGTAAGGTAGCTCTGTCAAAAAATTAAAGTCCATTTCAAACAAATACTTCTGCCCTCGGTGAGCTAACTTAAATGCTATTATCCTGAGAAAGGTTTATATGATTAGGGTTTTTTTTGATTGTTATTTGTGTTTGGTTTGGGGAGGGCTTTTTATTTCAGTTGCAGGCATGTACTGTTTTGGTTCTGTATGGTTGTTACACTGTTAGTGGTGTATTTTGTGGAGGTTGAGACTGAAGGGGTTTTTTTTGTTTAAACTTATTTTTAATTCCATAATTGAAGAGCAGATGCATATAGCTCCTCGTAAAGAATTATAGGGACGATATAACCAGAGTGATGTGGCATTTTTTTTTTTAGTAAGTATATGCCTAATTGAAGTGCCACAAAAATCCTTAATAGATCACAGTATGTTTTGATCTTAATATATTGAAGTAGGATGCCAGTAGAGTATGTTTGATCTTAATATACTGTCTTAGTCCTAATTATGACCATTGAGCAAATGCATTTTCCCCTCTCTCCATCTCTTGCTTCGATTCAAGAAGGTAGGTAGAATACACTAAAATATTTATAACTACCCACAGAAAATGTTTGACTTCTGAGAGGGGAAATAAAAGCAGAAGTACTGTTTTAAATGCTTAATAGTATTGTAGAAATAGTGTGCTTGGAAATGCAGGTGTCTTATGAAATTTAAATTAGGAACCATTAAGAAAAATAGTACAAGTGTTGGAACTTTTGCTTGAAAATGGGTGTGTAGGGAAAGTGGGTTTTAATAAAGAAAGTTTATAAAGAAAAAAAGGCAATATTTATTTTGAAGAACAGTTTGGGGGTTTTTGAGGGCAAAATCCTAATTTTATTTATTAAAAGTACTTTATTATCTGTGTGAGGTCTTCAGAATTATTGCTTCTGTAGATTTTTGGTTACAGAGAATTGGATAAAGTGCCATTTTTCTCAAACTTTTGAGATTACTTTCACAGTTCTGACTAGTGCATGAAGAAACTGTCACAAAAGAGAAGGAATTTTATCATGTAGATGCGCTGAAACTTTTAATAAGCTATTACTGTCCCATTTACTTCCAAGCTAACAATAAGAAAGCAAGGAGTTCAGGCAACAGTGCACAGCTTGGATTTAGAAAGGGTCCTTTCCTTTGTTATGCTATTCATATTGTTCAGTAACATTTCCTAATACTTATAAGAGGATAGACTGATACACATTTGGAAGTTGAGAATAATTTTATGTTGAATTAGAATCTTGTTTTATAATCCTGATTTCATTGTGGATCTGCTTGTTTTCACATTGAAATGCTTATTAAGCATTGCTAAGATAATTCAAATGGAATGATTAATTTTTTGTTACTTTACAGTAGTTTTCTCTTACTGTCTAGTCCTTTTTTCACTCCTAACTGTTGGTTCATTAGTAGACTTGATTAATGAAACCTTACTGGGGGAAGAAAATCTCTTAACTAAAAATGAACAGGATTGGGAAGCAAATACTGGCTTTGCGATAAGCTTGTGGCTGCCGGCAAATCTTTAATAGTTGAATTGTAAAGCGTGCTATGGAGTATTTACTGTCGGTATCACAAAAGACCTAGTAGGTGTTTCTGATGTTTTGTGATCCTCTTGGAGAGAGGCTTCTTAATGCCATTCAAGTGTGTGTTCTCCCGCCTTTCAAAGTTTTGTAATGAATAGGTTTCTGGAAGAGGTGCCATAATTTGTCAAGCTGCTAAATCCACAGTGAGCACATTGCTAAATGGTTAGGTCAAACTTGAAGGTAATGTATCAGTGTGTATTTACAGGTACTGAGGTACATGGTGAACATACAGACCATAAATCAGTTCTTACTTCTGTATAGCTGAGATATATGAAATAAGACAAAATGTTAACAACTAAAATTTGTCAGATTGTCCCCCCTACTTTTTGTAATCCATACTCTAATAGGTGAATTTGACAAGTCCCTGAAATCTTCACTTGTACAAAATGTTGCAGTCTCTTGCAATGGAGTGTGTTTGGTCTTCTGACTATGCTTTATTTAAGGAGTGGTGTGTAATAAGGGTTAGTTAAGGAAAATCCTATTTCATTGTCTTGCCATCAAGACTTCCACCTGAATAAAGGAAGTAACACCGGCTAAAGGGGAGCCCCTGTATCCTATCGCTTCACTATTCTTGTGGCTTCTTTATTTCAATAGGTTTTGGATGTGTTCCAAGCTTCTTATATAAGCTGTGGTTTTGCGTATTTACTCTGTGAGCGTGAGCCCTCCTGACTTGCTGATTCATTTCTCTTTGTAGCAATAAATGCTGGCCCAAATCTCCCCCTTCTTAGTTCTATTAACAAGTGCTGGCATGAAGCGCCTGTTCAAACGTATCTCAGGTGGTTCAGCTATGAAGGTTAATCCAGTCAGCACAAGATGTGTTTTATCTTGGCAATGCATATTGGGAACTCGTTGTTCTGTCAGCCTGGTGTTCCCGGTAGTGCGGAAGAGGTATGGACAAGCTGTATCAATAGGTGAAATGACTCTCAGGCCCACAGGCATTTCAGCATTAAAATATTTTAGACTGCTTTGCTGAATGTTATTTTAGTTTAAGGATTTAAGAAGGATAGTAGTTTGTCACTTAAAGTGTGTGCACTGCTAACAGAGTCTGTCTAAAACAAGATTAGGTTATCAGAGGGTTGGCTTGTGTGATATGCTTCCTGGTTGTCACATGGCCAAAACTGGATATTCTAAGGAAAACAATGTTCATCCTGACTGCATCTAGGCAAATTTTTGTAATTCAATGCAAAGGCTAGTTATTGGGAAACTCCCTCTTGTATTGTATAAGCAGCTCTTGAATTCTATTTGTCAATTCAGCAATTAGCAAATAAAACCTTTTCATACAGTGCCATAAATGTGTGTGGTGCTTTCAGAGGAAAAGGAAGCAGAGAATGATTCTAACATGGCACATTCTGGCTTCCTCTTTCCTCTCTCTTCTTTTCCAGCTACATTTTTCAGTGGAGATAGAATTAAGTGCTAACCAATTAATGCAAGCAAACTTCCTTCTGACAGTTGTCTTTGAAGGTCTTGGCCAATACCCTTTGCTGGTTCAAGAATGTCAGTACCTATTTCTTCAGCTAGGAGATGGCTTCTGTGTCACTCACAGATCTCATTGACTATTTTGACTGTTTCCTCCTTCTCTTCTTTTTGTTGTTACCCCCCTCACCCCTGTGGATATTTTTCTAAATTATGTAATTGTGTCCATTAGAATATGAAAGTATATTTTTCTGCTATTGGGAAGAAATGACGACAAGGCAGAACTGCCTAGTAAAAATGCTGTACTTCCAATGATGTTTTAAACAACTGTGGGGAACTGTAATGGATGTGCTATAGTTTGTTTTTCTGCCAATATACAAGATAATGGAAATACCACTCATCAAGGACTGAGGGATAATTCTGAGGATCTTTATATAAAGAAAGAATTGTTAGGTACTCAGTTTGGAGGGAAAAAAAACAACAAACAAAAACCTTATGGTTGATCTGTTTAATACCACTGGCCCTTGGTAGGAAAAATGATGTATTTGATGGTTTAAATAGTTACAATTTAAGATGAATAAAGTGAGGGGAAAAGGATAGTGCTATTTTGATTAAAATAGCTTTACCCATTTACCTATTTTTGACTTCTGAGAATTAAAAAAAATACTTCTTGTTAATTGGTATTCTCTCTGATAAGCCACAGCATAAAAAGCTTGCTATGGACCATCAAATTGCAGTCACATACAGGATGACTAACTCCATAAGTACAGGAAACTTAATTTTTATGTGCAAGTACTGCTAGTACTAAAATGTTTATTAAAAAAGATGGTGGATGCAATATTCTTCTAAGTCACTGTAGAAGGATTTGGAGTTGCACCTTATGTTGAAAGGTGCCAAGTAACCATTTATGCATTTAAAACCTCTTTGTATTTGATAATGTACAAATTACTGTGAATTGATTTTGATTGTGCGTTATAAAGTTTAATCATGAGCATTTCTTTGTCCCTTTTTAAAAAGAGCACTTGGAAGCCATTCAGTCAAATTATCTGTATAGAAATTCCTTTTCTACTTCATTTTAAAAAGGAAATCAGTTAAAGGATGTTTTACTGTTGCTTATAAAACAACAAATCCAAAAGTGGGTAATGTCATCATAGTAAGTAGTGTCCGTCTGTTAATTAAATGAAGGGAAAAAATCTACAGCAATGAGTTATGGGTTAGAAGCTAAAGACTGTGGAAAGTGAGGGATGCAGGAAGTTCACTTAAAATATGTTTGGTGGTAATGTTAGGACCACTAAAGTGCTTGAGAATGAGATAAAATATACCATTTTTAATATTTACTTTGTTTTTTATGTTCTTAACAGATATGTTTCATTTTCTTGACAAAATAGGAGACTTTCATAATTGAGAAAATTGAGAACTTGATCAAACTGACTCCTTTGTAGGCTTCAACAGACAAGTGACTCACTTTTTAAATTTCTTGATCACTTGGAAAATTGCTGGATTATAATCCTATAATTAATTTGGTTCAACCTGGTTTTTAGGTTAGAGGATTCATATTTTTCGCAGTATATCATGTGAAATAATGTTTTATTCTTATGCTTGCTTCCTCTCCCCCTGGAACTAGTTGCATATGTGAGAAATGAGTACAGCTTGCTTCTTGCATGTAACTTGCTGCTTGAGGATACGAAACTGCTTGATCTGCCTGTCATTCTTAGATAGATGAAGAAGCCTCTGTGGCCTTTTTGCTAGTACCACGCTGTGTAGAACTCAAGCCATTCTTTTGCTCAATTTAGATGCTTATATGGCTGCTGACTGTCCTTCACTCCTTCCCCACCTTTTGAGCTAAAATACAGACTTCAACTAAAAGGTATTCCAGACTTATTTTAAATCTATATTCACAGTTACAAATGTGTTCATTTATTTAGGAGCGGAAATACCACCCTCTAATCCAGAGGAAAAGTTCTCTGAAAGTTTGGACCTGCTCCAGTGGGTCCAGAGGAGGGCCACGAAGAAGATTAGAGGGCTGGAGTGCCTGTCCTATAAAGATGGGCTGAGAGAGTTGCTCTGGCAAGACTATATAGCAGCCTTCCAGTATCTGAAGGGGGCCTACAGGAGAGATGAGGAGGGACTCTTTATCAGGGAGTGCAGTGACAGGACCAAGGGGCAATGGTTTTAAATGGAAAGAGGAGACATTTAAACTAGATACTAGGAAGAAATTCTTTACTGTGAGGGTGGTGAGGCACTGGAACAGGTTGCCCAG
>JAOXJM010000019.1:23306962-23317066 GCA_026413425.1 Tringa solitaria
CAACCTGCTCTAGTGAGAGGTGTCCCTGCCCATGGCAGGGGGGTTGGAACTAGGTAATCTTCAAGGTCCCTTCCAACCAAAACTGTTCTATGATTCTATGAAAGCATGAACATAGTTTCTACAGCTGTAACTGAGCTCTTATCAGAGCACAAGGAGGAAAAAACCTCACCTTCTTTCAGATACCAAGTAAATTGCTCAACTACTGCTTTCTGTCACTGCTTTCAGCACATATCAAGGTAGAATTCCCAGTTTGTTCTTCTATCTGTTCTATTGGAAGACAATCAGGACTTAGTGTATTTCTTCTCTTGACTTTTATGTTCTTATTAAACTTTATTTGTATTTTTGCTTGCTACTATTTGGGACAGTAAAGAAACAGACCAAGTAGATATGTCTGCTTTAAATTTTCTAGTTAGAAAGCCTAAGTGTTTCTAACCGGCATAACTCTACTGGTTTTATTATACATATGTTGCTATAGGTATTATGTGTAATGCATTTTAATATGCTTAAGAGCAGGGTAATGTAAAATAAACTTTTTCCCAAATGCTTTGTGATGATGTGACCTAAAGGGACTTTTAGTAAACAATCTGGAATCACCTGTCGTGATTCAACACAAGTGTGGGATAACCAACAGATCATGTGTCTTCTAGGAGGACAGACAGGTTAAGGTGACCTAGATAGATAGAGGAGCACATGATGGCAGGGGGTGGTGGTGGGAGTTATTGGTTAGCTTGATGAGCAATGACATTTACACATCAGTAGCCTGGTAATTATCAGGATTTTATTTTTAAGCGTTGTTGTGAAGCTGAGAGATGAGGAGGAAGATGAAGGAATTCATAGTGAATTAATTTTATGTCTCTATGTGAGGATGCTGTCAAATGTTTTGAAGGATTGATGATGGTGATAGAAGCTAACTTTATTGACTGAATAGGAGCCTCCCTTCTGATTTTAGAAAAATAAGTGACAATAAGCTGCTTATCTCTCTAATAGAAAAGGGTGAAAATAGGAGTACTTAAACCAGCAACACAGTGAAGCAGTTTCCTAGAGATGATTTTTGTAGTAAGTGGTGCAAGTTTGTGTGGTTAAGGTTTTGAGTGTCTAAGGCAGGGGGTAAGTTTGACTACAGGAACTCAAGGGAGCAAGAACTGAAGAGAGTTGTGGGTCAGAGAAATGGGCAGGAGACTGGTGATTTCCACAGAAGTAATCAAAGTATGTGATAAGAACAGCTGTTGGTGGTTGTTGAGATTAACTTCTGGTTTATATGCACTAATTTAATTGGACAATCCACAGAGGTGCTCATCATCTGGAGCTTTCCTGTGAGATGGAAGAGTGTCATGGATACTGTAGTGTTAGAAAAGTGGGGAAAGCAACTTGTGGTGGGAAAGAACATAATGAAAAAGAAGAAGAAGCAGAAGAGTGGAGAGGAATAGATTAACCAGCAGCATTAAAACAATCACAATGGAGCAGATGAAGAAGCAAAAGAAGTGACTTTTCAGGGACTTTCACCTTTATAGAGCACTTTTTATTTGGAAGGATCACTGGTAGAGTGGTGCTAGGTCTATGAGAAATCTTGGACTGATACGAGATGTTAGCAAACCAACCAAGTTTTTCTTTTCCCTTTTTATTTCCATCCCTCTTTAAAAGTGAAAATTTTGACTGAGGATAAAGACTCCTTTTTTAAATGTCCCTCCTTTTGAAGCTATAGTTTTCTTTACATGTGCATTTAAAGCAAACAGTAACTGATTGGAGATAGAGGTGTGGTTTCTGTAGGAAGTGATTACCCAGGCATTTTTACATCTAGCAAGATCTAAGTTTAAGACTCATTAGTTTTAAACTAGTGGGTGTTAGATAAACTGGTTAAGCTCTGTCTCAGTGTTTGCTATTTTGGGCTTAGATATTGATCTGCCATGTCTAATTGAAGTTGTCGGGAATGTTTCTTTCTTTTTAACTGGAATGCTAATAGCACTACTGCTATCTTAACTGCTAGCACTCATTCTGGTCTCTATTTTTATAGATCATGCTGTTAGCATTTATTCTCAGTGCAGTCTGTTATTGGTGTGAACACCAGATAACTGTTAACTTCAAATGCGTTATTTTCTAGATACGCATAGTTTTATGGGAAAACTGGGCTCCGTGCATTGTCACAGAGCACATGCGTTAAAACTGCATTGAAAGATTTTATCCATGACATTATCAGTCTCTCAGTTCTGATCCCTTAATGGTATTAAAATGAAAGCTGGTATCTAAAATGGAATTAGTCCAGTAATCTCACTACTGATCTTTACTACTGAGATTTTTCTGCACTAGAAAAAAATGCTAGTGCTTTTTCAGCTGTTAACAAATGACTGACATGTTAAAAATCAACCTGACGGAAAAGGTTGCTCTATTTTTTTAGTTGCAGCGTGTGTTGCGAAACAGAATATTGCATAGAGATGTCATCTAATGCAGTTTAATAAATGTCTGTTTTTCTGTCTAAGACTTTAGAATTCAATAATCTGCAGGTAAGCAGGTGATTTGCTTTATTCCAGTAAATAAAGCATAGACTTAATTGTTTTGTCCAGATATTATATTGGCTTGTTGGAGAAGGTCTGGAAGATCCAGAAGAATTGATTTGAGATTAGATTAAACAAATGTCAGGTTGTTCTTAGAGGTCACATCTGATTTTTCTTTCTTCACTCAGCAGTGAGAATGGAACTGTATCTAAAATCCAAAAAAACCCCAAAGCCTTGATTGTCTGGCTATCAGATCTAATAATGCATTTCACATATTATTGGAAGATACTGTGAACTGGAATGGGGAACTATAGTCAAAAGAATTTTGAAAGATGCGTGACTATAATCTTCAAAATGTATTTTAGGGCATGCAGTTTGGTAGCCCTTCTATCAATATGTGAAGGGCACATTGATCCAGCCAGTATCTTCAAAGAATGAGAAATTGGGAATGAGGAGAATCCTACTGGTAATTTGCAGACTACGCGTAGATAGCAGTTTCTCTATAATTTAGATTAAGTTTAATAAAAAGCCACTAAGTACTGAGGCAAAACAATCCTCACTATAACCTTATTATCAGAAGGAACACAGCAAACTCGCGTCCTCTTCTTTTCTGGACGCTGCTGTCATCTACCCAAGGTTTTAAATAACAATTATGTTCTTGTCTTTTCAGATTCAGAAGCTGTCTCTGCATTGGTTACTTCAAGTTCAATCTGCAGAGCTGTTTTGTTTTTTACAGAAAGAAGTCAGTCTATATTCCAATCAGTTGAATTCAGTCTATTGATTTTCTTAATTTTTCTGGTGAGCTCTGAATTAATCACCTTGCAGCTTTGTGATTTCAAATGATAGAAATCTTTATTACCTTAATAGTCTGTTTACCTTTTAGTTCAGGTGGCTTGTGGTCCTTGATAGCTTTTGTGTATTAGAAGAGGGTTGTTATCCTGTTACATAGTAAAAATCCAGAGGAATCTTATAGTTCTATTCCATCCATGAAACAAATCACTTCTAGAACAATATTTTCAGAATGTAAATTGGCTTGCAACAGGGGTCTGGCTAGCTTTAAATTATATGGCAAAAAGTGACAATCTGCTCCATCATTGATTCTCAGGCAGGTAGTGTGGAGATGTGACAGCAAGCCAAGGCTTAGTGTTTAGAAATTGGCTCAAACCATGAGATTAAGCAGCAGCATTAGTCTTTTCAAGAGCAATGTGATAATGTCACGGAGAAATGGATCATACCTCAGTGGCAGATGGTGCATGCCTGTGTGAAGTGTAATAGAGTAAAAATACACTTTGGTTTGACATTGTATACGTTTAGTCACAATCAGTAGCTGTTGCAGTTAATTATGAATTTAATATTGATTCAAACAGGAAGCTTCAGCTTTCAGTAAGACACTTGTTCAGTTGTTCACAGCTTACTAAAAAGTTTCAATACCAAATACTTGCCTTGAGAGTATATTCCTACTTCAAATCAGTGCATTTTAAGACATTTGTATCTCTGCATTTCTGCTTTCTTCCTGCTCCACTATCTAATTCCTGTTTTAAATATAGAAGTGTATTATTCCTCCTGGTGCCTTCCTTTGTTATTGTTTATAGAGAACACTGATATTGAAGAATTGATTTTCATAATGTGCATAAGGGGTGAGTTAATGATACACTGTTATGACAGTGAATTGATGCGCACAATAATTAGCGGTTGAAAATATAAAAAGTATCTGACAGTTTTTCTTTAATCCTACTCAAACAAGCTATAACACCCTCGTATATTTGTATTAGTTTGTACATTAAGAGCACAGGTGAGGTTAATTTCATTCGTAACTATGAGTGTTTAGCATTTTCACAAGCGAATTCTCAGATTGCTAAGTGTATTTGTAATCAAACTGATCAGTGATGTCTCCTAACTTTGTAAAGCAGCGAGGAACAAAATAAATGCAGAAGGAAGTTAATGATTCATAATAGCAATTGTTAATTGGAAAGTTATGCCTGTACAAATGTAGGGGGAAAATGACATCTGAAAATAGATTTAAGTGTTGCTCAACTAGCACTACTCACCTTTGCCCTGGAAGGAAGGAGAACTCAGGAATTTACATACCCTAACAATGACTTGGCTGGTAGAGTGAGATCTATAATTAAGTATACAATTATAGCAACTGTTTGCTGTTAGTTTCTGCTATTTTAAAAACAATTTTAGTTTGAAATCTCCATCATGCTGTAAAATTGTGTTCCTGAAACAAGGGAAATGTAAAACATCCATCAAGTTCCTAAACCTATTTTCTAACCTATTTCAGACAACTACTAGGTGCTTGTTCGTTCTAACAGTTTAGTATTTTATGCATAATTTGAGAAACTCAAATATTAAGACATAGCTGGTTAGCAGCTTAAACTGTGTTGCAGAATCTCCTGGACTAGCCAGTGGCAATAAAAGGCCACAGGCACAAGACAAATTCATGCCTTTATAGTGCCACAGACATTCACTGAACCTGTAAAATTTGCAGTCTGAATTCTGTCTATGCCTAGGTTTATGCTGCAGCATGTATACACAGCCTTCTGTATCTGAATAATCTGAAAGAGCTTTAGGATCCAGTTTTGTGCGTATGCTGTGGCATAACTGACAGTCTGCCTGACACAGGAGGTATATTGAGAGCACATCTGTCTGCGTAGGTTTTAAATTGAGAGAAATATACTCGACTGATAAGAATAAAGGTGGTATAAGTAATAGGTTATTTATCTTGTGTGTTGGGAACCTATACTTAAATGTCGTCCAAGAGGACTTGAATCTCAGGTCATTTGTATTTTAGGACAGGAGTGCATACTCTGTGACAATTGTGGACTCATTCAGAAGGATCACTCATTCTAGGACTTATTTGATTAAGTTTCACAAGTTGCTATGGGAAAATACAGTATACAATTAAATATTGTGCCCAAAGTCATTGCCAAAGGTTCTCATTCCCTGTGCCTTCTCTTTCTGTCCTGCTTGGTAGTCACACTCACTTTAGTATCTTGATCACTTCTATCTTTCTCATACTAAGTAGCTAACAGGTTATCTGTGTTAGTGAGTCAGCATCTACTTAATGCAATATTTAGCCAATCACTTCTTGTTCACCAGGTGTGGGTGTTGGGTGCCACCACCATTTTATACACACCCATGGTCCCTATAAGACATGGTGCCATGTTTCTGAAATACTGTGCAAATAAAATTTAGGTATGTCCCTCCCTGAAGTATTTCGATATCTAATAAAAGATGTGGGTGTGATGAAGTAGGGGAAGGAAAAGGGTTTATGTGATGAATGGCAGTAGGGAAAAAGAGATAGGGGTCATGATAATAGCATCAAACAAGTTAACCACCTGTTTAATTTAGATTAAATGTGTCCTTTCCAGAAATGGTGTTATATATTCTGGTATAATTTAGTGTGTGTGTGACTCAGTGTCATGCTTTTAATTCCAAATCTTACTACTGATTAAAGTGCTATATTCTGTCTCTTAAGTATTCTTATTCTCTCAGTCATTTGTTTCCCAAATTTTCCACATTCCTCCTCATTTCCCGTCATCAATCTCTCATGTGCTGCTGTGAAAGAAGGCTGAGGTCTGAGCACATTTGCTGTGGCTAACAATAATAGACCTGAAAAAGCTCTGACAACTTGGAGCTGACACTGTCTAGAATCCATGTGCTAATGGGAAACTCTTAAGAATGGACGGGGCGGGGAAAGGCTGAAAAGTTAAGAGGATTGCATAGGAGGAAAGGATGAGGTCATAGTGTTCTCATGGATTTGTAACCTGTCTTGTTATCCCGAGTGTTCATGTCACATTGTTTGTGGTGCGAATTGGCCATCTGATGTGATGTAGGTATGTCCAGTCTTCTCTAAAATTATTGTCAGTTCTGCAGCAGCAGTGGAAATCTTTGAAATGGCTAATGGCTGAAGCTTGGGTGAGAGTTGTCATAATTTAGAAAGAATGGGTTTTTTTGCTTTTCCTTTCAGGTCTAGATTGAGTCAAGTTGGATTCTTTGTGTTACCGCTAACAACAAAGCTTCCTCAGGCTTAACTAGACCTGGGTGTACAGCTTGGTACAGCTACTCACTTGTAGCCAGCGAGTTAGCACGAATGTCACTTAGAGAAAAGTAACTCGGTAAGCAATTATGACAGTGCGTGGGATGCAGGCTGTTGCTGTTCTGAGACTTGCTGGTTTGGTGGTCCGTAAGCATGGTCTGTGAGGTCAAGGTAAGAGGTCCAGGAAGCTGTCTCTCCTTGATCAAAGACCTCAGGTAATTTTCTGTTGTGCCTAGTTTATTTCTTGTTTTTTGAAGTTTGCATACTGCTGTGTTGTGTACTTCAGAGACAAGAAACAAATTTATATGAAAATAGATCAATAAACATGTTTTGTGTAAAAGAAAGCCTATATTAAACAAACACAGTGTTTAAGGATGCCAGGTCTGTTAGTATTTCAAATACTTGGTTTTAAAGCTTTCCTAAAATTCTTAATTTTTAGTATTAAGTTTGGGGTATAAAATCAGCGTCATGTCTCTATTTTCTACATTTTCATTCCTGGCTTGGGCTCTGGTTATTTGAGCTAATGCAATGGCATCAAGGTAACAGAGCCAGTAAACATCAGTGAAGTCTTAAGCAGAATCATTGGCAACAATATATAGTAACAATTTAAACCTCCTCACCATTAGTGTTCTGCAGAGCAACCTTAGTTTATAGAAATCAACAATTTGCAAGTCTGTGAACACTGATCTACTTTAGTGGTTGTATTTGTTACCTCCTGTAAAGTAGAAATAATTTCCAATTAAATAGGTATTACTCTAATTTCATTTCTGTACATTCAGATAAGCCATCTTGGTTCTATAAAGGGATTTTCTTGATACTTTGATTTTCATGGTATGAAAGAATACTGGAATTACTGTGAGATGAAGTATTGTATATCATGAATTCATGAATGATTGAATCAATGTGTGATTATTCAGCTGCTTTTGCAAAACTTGGAAAATTAGTATCTTAAATAGCAATTATGTTGACTAGAAAATTTTGCTAGAGTGGAGGCACAGAAGCATGTATATCCATAGTTCATGAAAACCACTAAATCTCAACTTTCTCCCCTGGAAATGTTTCCAAATAAGCTGACTGACCTACTTCCTTTTGTGTGTACTAACCTTGATCTTAACTCTAAAGTAGCTGTTGACTGTTGGATCTAGTGTTGAAGTTGGCCATAATGTGGTAGTGTTGTTGGTAGGTTGGACCTGGGAAGACCTCTTCCAGCCTCCATCATTCTGCAATTCAGATTACTTGTGGCAAACAGTGGGAAATAGTGCTGTATCTTGTTGCTTTTAGGGGAAATATTGGGTTTAAGGGTAATTAAAATTTGCAATATTATTACTTATTGACAACAGCTAGACCTTCTGATTGTGTTGTAGATATAATTGTTAAGCTTAATAACAATGTTACATTTCATTCTTATTATAAAAGAACTTTTCAGAACATTCATGCTGAGTCTTATGCTTGGAGAAACAGGCATCTTGATTCATCCATGATTCCTTGCAGTTTTAAGAGCTGAGAAACTCCTCCAATCTGGTGCAAGTATATTGTAGTGATTTTTCACTGTTGAGATGAAACTCAGCCATATTGGTCATTTCTGCACTAATTGGGATTTTTGAACCCCAGGCAGTTTTTCTAAATCTAGGTATGTTTATTTTGTACTAAAACCACATGCTGCATGCAGAACACATATACAATGAGAGTTTTGTAGCTAAAGCCACACAGGTGAAATAAAGAACTTGGAAACAGTTTCTTTAAAAAAACCTGAGGTTCAATTCACAATCTTCATTCATGCCTTGGAGACCCTTCTTTGACTAGCTTCCCCAAAGTAAACAACATCAAAATTCAGCAGATCTGATTTATCTGCCTACGTGCAGCTATGAATGTGTTTCCTTAACCCCCTTGTCCAAAAGTGCTGTTATGGTATTGTAAGTAACGAACAAAGTTGAATTTTGTTAGCCTCTAGGCTTTTTGTTAGCCTATCCTCAGTTTTAAGATAATTAGAAATATCTCTAATAGAACTTTAGATACTCTGGCAAAGCAATGGAACTCTTAATATTAAAATATAATTTAAATAGCAAGTTGGCCAGTCAGAGACCTTTAGAAGTGGCTTTTCCATTCCATTGTTGTTGATAAGTATACCCCATATCCCTTGGCAGAACACTTCTCAACTGCATGTCCCCAACAGTGTTGCCAAATACAGGTTATTTTGGGGCATGCTGGAAGCTAATGGGAATCTTTGTGTACTCACTGAGAATGCACCATCAGCTGTCCTCTTCCTGCCTGTAAGGATTCTGGTTGTCAACAGCTGTGACAGCATTGGTACTAGGAGGTAACAAATCCTCAAATAGGTCAGTCTCGTGCTACTTAAGGTAATGTATCATAATTAACATCTTAGACTCCTCCACCCAAGACCAGTGGAAAGGTAGTGCTGCTCCTGAAGCTTGTCAGGCATTTGTCAATGAGACAGTCCATGCAGCAGGATTGTTTACTTGCTTCATTCTAAGTGTCTGGTTTTGGTTCAGGCACTGAAGTAACGAGAAACAGTGAGACATGTTGTTGTTGTCTGCTTCTAGGAAAAACAAGATTCACTCTTTCTTGAGAATGGTGTCTGAATCCTTTGTGTCTCCCTGGTCATCCCCTCTCACCCCTCCCTATTCCCCAGTGTGGGAATCCAAGATTAACTAAACTGTCTGTGGTCTACAGACCTTCCTACTTTGTGCAAAACGTCTGATTTCAAAAGGTATGCTATCTAGAGATAAATATTTTGCCAGCTGTGTTTATCTTTTATTTCCTCAATCAAGATCAGATGTTACTAATTTTTTTAAATCTAGCTCACTGTAAGGCACACATTCCTCACCTGTATGGCAGGATGTGATCAAATAAGAAACTTGCCAGTAACCACTGACAGTAAAACTTGTTTTTTATTTTTGTTGTATATGAAATGATTATGCATATTTGTATATACTCCCCTGATACTTAATAGAAATATTTTGGTTAGGCATATCCTTGTGCAAGTAAAACCTGCTTAATTGAAGACAGTGACACTGATTGTGCATATAGTTGCACTCCGTTGGTCTGCTTTGGAACCTTTCATCTTCTTGGTTCCTATTCCAAAACGAAAAATACCTCATCGCCCTGGAATTGTTCTTGTTTTGCAAGATGGATTTTAGTGCTGCAGTATGGGGTCGCATTCTGCTTAATGTGTGTCTCTGCAGTGGATAATCTTGATCAATGTAAAGTCTTTTTAGCTAAACATACATTCTCACTAAATGTGAGTGGATGTTTAAAGACTAAGCATAGATAATCTGGCTTCTTCAATACTCTCCTGGAATTATTTAAAGAAACTATTCACTGTTATTACTGATTCCACTATTTAAAATGGAGGGTGGCTGTTACGGGCCGAAGGCTGCCTCAACTGTCTCTGAAGCAAGCAATCTTTAAGATACTTATTTCCAACCTTTCCGTAAATGAAGGAAGTGTTTTG
This sequence comes from Tringa solitaria, assembly GCA_026413425.1. Lineage (NCBI taxonomy): Eukaryota > Metazoa > Chordata > Aves > Charadriiformes > Scolopacidae > Tringa > Tringa solitaria. The sequence continues at coordinate 23,316,966 of JAOXJM010000019.1, forward strand.
AATTGGAGAATAAATCGTATGAAGAATGATTGAGGGAGCTGGGACAGTTTAGTTTGAGGAAGAGGAGACTGAGGGGTGACCTCATCACTCTCTACAACTAC
>JAOXJM010000019.1:23317182-23333471 GCA_026413425.1 Tringa solitaria
AACTAGGTGATCTTTAAGGTCCCTTCCAACTCTAACCATTCTATGATTCTATGACCTAAAACCAGTAGTAAACTGGAACTGAAAAACTTAAGAGATGTGAACAGCTTCCAGGGTACAGTGAAGTGATCAGAACAGCTGTACTGGAGCAGACCAAAATCCATCTGGCAGTTTTCTAGCAGCAGTTGGGTTATACCCAAGGAAGAGTAAGAACAGGATGAACACATGATAGTTTCCTCCGGTGCTTTCCCCATACTTTAAGCTGAGTGCTAGGGCTCTTCCTTTTTGGTTGGAGGAAAATGACAGATTATTACTCAGTCTGATGTGTTTAATATTATGTGTTAGAGTAGGGATTAAAAAAAGGTTTCATTAGGTATTTTTACCTTGAGGGTAATTTACCACTAGTCATTTAAAGCATCTGTTACCATTTCTGCAAAACAAATAGGAAAGTCGTGATCTGAGCTAGTCAAGGTCCAGGTGCGTGGCCATGGCCTCTTCTGAATACCCTGGTCTGTTTTCTTTGGGCGATCATTGTGCTTTCCTACAAACTGGACCTGGCAATGTGAATGTGTGGAAACTGGGAGGGTTTCTGCTATTGAAGTCTCATCAGTGCATACACTTGTAGTTACAGCACAGTCTTAGTGTTGTATTCTGATACAGGCTTAAGGTTATCTGACTCAATGTTGTAGTTTCAAGTGAAGTTAAGGTGACACTGGTTGCAGTGAGTTCATTGTTCTTGTCAGATTCTGTAACTGCTGTCTTTTCTTCATAGCTGCTTAAGCTCCAAAGCAGAATGACTTGAAATAGCCAGGTGGTAGTGTGAACTCCTGTCTCCATGCGCACACATCCCATTTGCTGTATTTTTTCCTCTGGATGGTTGAGATAGGATGAGTTCCTTGTGCTTGGCTTGGAACTCTGCAAACAGTTCATGATTTGGTAATGGCTCCCTACCATGGTTTTTATTCTTCTGGGCATTTCAACAGAGGCAGCCTAACAGGTGTCAGGAAATGATGCAAGAGTAATCCCTTTCTGTTTATTGTTTTTGTGGTGATTATGGGGCTAGCAATTTCTTTGATCTTTTTTGTAGTTTGAATGCTCTGCTTGCAAAAATCTTGACCTTATGCCTTTTTCGTTCCAGAGGCATAATCACCTGACTATCCTGCTGTCAGATCCAGCCCTACACTGTTGTATTCTCTGGATTAATTCTGTTTATTCTAGCAGAGCTATTGCAAACCTGCATTTCTTCTGTTTGGGAGTTTGTGTATAGTGCCTGTGAAGAGCTTTTGTAAAGATTAAATAGTTTTTTAGTAAGAGAAAAGCACTATGGGAAAGGAAAGAAGCATGCAGCCATGGCAGTTTGACAGACTCTCTCCTAAGACCCTAGGTTTTGGAATCTAGTTTGACCCTTACTGTCTCTCTTGATTTTTTAAATTGTCTTCAGTGCTGCTTTTCTGTATTTCTGAGCCTGGCTAAACAGATAGGGGCTTTTTTTTTTTTTTAGTAAGAAACTTGAAAGATTTGAGGCTTTAGTATTACTTTTACCTGTCTTATGTTTCCCCCTTTCTATTTGTCCTGGTTGTCCTTCTACTGAGAATAAATTAATAGATTTATGCAGTATAGTGCATTGGAGTCCATTTGGTAAAAATGCAGAAACTGGTACCAGTGACTCCTGAAGGACGTGTAACGTGAAAGTTGGTTATTGCACAATCTTGCTGTGAAAATCCTGACTTCCTAAAGAATTCATTGTTCTGTGATTGTACTGCTGATTGCTTCTTACCCAAACTCAAGGAATTTTAATTCCTCTGGAACAATTTTTTGATTTTTAAATCTGTTTTAGGATTTTTTGAGGATGTATTGATGATGATTTTTTTGATGGGCTGATTCTCCTTTTAGTGGAAAGATATGAAATATAGTTCAATTTATAGGTAAATCCTTTGAATGAAGCTGCTACCTGTGTTCCATACAATGTAATTTTTTTTACTAGCTACTACAGATTTCACAGATTATACTCTGCCTGACTCAGCTCTTTAGCTATTATACATGACTTCATAGACTCATAGAATGATTTCAGTTGGAAAGGGCTTTAGAGATCATATAGTTCCAACCCCCCTGCCATGGGCTGGGACACCTATCACTAGAGTAGGTTGCTCAAAGCCCCATCCATCCTGGTCTTGAGAATGTCCAGGGATGGGGCATCCACAGCTTCTCTGGGCAATCTGTTCCAGTGCCTCATCACTCTCAGAGTAAAGAATTTTTTCCTAAGATCTACTCTAAGTCTTCCCTCTCTCAGTTTAAACCATTACCCCTCATCCTATTGCTATACTCCCTGACAGAGTCCCTCTCCACCTTTTCTATGGGCCCCCTTTAGGAACTGGAAGGCTATTATAAGGTCTTCCTGGAGTCTTCTCTTCTCCAGGCTGAACAACCTCTCTCAGCCCATCTTTATAGAAGAGGGGCTCCAGCCCTGTCATCATCTTTGCCGTGCTCTTCTGGACCTGCTCCAATAGGTCCATGTCTTTCTTATGTTGGGGGCTCCAGTGCTAGATGCAGTGCTCCAGGTGGGTTCTCAACAGAGTGGAGTAGTAGGCTAGAATTGCCTCCCTGTACCTGCTGGCCAGGTTTCTTTTAATGCAGCCCAGGATCTGGTTTGCTTTCTGGGCTGCCAGTGCTCATTGCCAGCTCATGTTGAGTTTCTCATCCACCAGCACCCTCAAGTCCTTCTCCTCAGGGGTTCTCTCAATGCATCCTCCGTCCAGCCTGAATTTGTGCATGGGATTGCCACGACCCAGGTGTAGGACCTTGCACTTGGCCTTGTTGAACTTCACAAGTTTTGCACAGGCCCAACTCTCAAGCCTATCTAGGCCTGTTCATACTCAGTTAGATGATCTGTTTGAACATAGTGACATTTAATCCCTCTGAAAATATATTCTACTTTCTTAGTTGGAGGCAAAATCTATCCTTTCCATAGGTCTAGCCACTAATTTTGTTCAGTTGAATGTGTTGATTTTGTTTGGTTTTTTGTATTTGTTCTACTTCAGCAAAGGTAGCTTCAGTGATCTGATATGCCTTATTAAATGTTGCAACTTCCTAAAAAATTCTTAAAGTTAATGATACAGAAGTATGCTCTTTTCATGCTCTGTTAACTTCTGATTTATTTTTTGTTCATTTTCTTTAGAATTGTGTGCAAGAGATGTCACATAAGAGATCTAATACTTTAATATAGCAATTAAAATGGAGTAGAAATGAAACAACTTGGTAGACAGAATGCTATGAAGTCAAAATTAAAGTAGGATAAAAAGCAGTGGTTTGTACTATGTTACACAAAATAATCTCCTCCAAAAGTAGAAAAACTATACATGTAATTTTTACTGTCTTGAAAGTCTTCCAAGTTCTTTGAAATCTTAAAGCTACTGTTCATACACATGTAGAGCTTTTCTTTTTTAAAAACAAGCCCAAATCTCTGAAAGCAAAACAAATATCCAATGCAGTATACTAACCGTTTTTTCTTATCTAGTAGGGATAGGGTTGACTAAAATTTTTGTACCTTTGTCTTAAACAGAATGTTGGCTTTGAAAACTCAGGGAAGAAGCAGCAGGGAGGAAAAAGTAACACAGTGGTAAGTATGTCTGAACCAACTGCACAATATATTAAAATAGAAATCCTCTTCATTATTCATATGTTATAATAATCACCTCCATAGCACTTGAATTTTATTCTGCATAATCTGTCATGTTCTGAAAGCAAATTTTTAGTTATAAATATCTGTTGAAGACCCAAGGGAATGATACATATTTACATGTAATTACGTGCATATACAGAATGGGGGGTATATGGGAAACTAAGTTGCAGGGAAATATTTCTGTTTTAAAGCTCGAAGTCCGTTGTGAAATGTTTTAGCTTATGCACCTTCAGCATTTTATACGACCTCTTTAGGTAAGTTTTTTTAGTTATTAGTAAAAATAAGCGTATTTTTGAAAAACTTGAATAAAAGATGCCTGAAAAAATGCTTTGAATGCTTGTTGGATTTCTTATGGTCCTTTCTGGTTTGCTGATGTAAAGTGTAAACAAACATCACATCATGTAATTTCATTTCTTGTTGTATTAACATTCTTTAGCTAGAGAGCATAATTAAGGACATGAAAAGTATTAAGAAGCCAGATAAAGTTCAGGTTTTGTTCAAAGCTCTATGGAAAAGCAACACATGTTCAGAATCAGCTTTTCTTTTTTCTTTATTAAATGATGCCAGTGCAGATGGCACTAGGCTGCTTTTGCCTCATGTTGTGAGGATTTCTAGAGGCAAGTATTTCTCATGAATAATAAGAACGCCCAATAGAAAATTCTGTTTTCAGAACTTCTGTATTAATTTCTGTGAAGGAGTTGTTAACCATCCCCTCCTTCTTCCACGAACACCACCCACCCCCACCCCCAACATACGACAGCAGCTTCCATCTGCTCTGATTTTATTAATAGTGCTGTTCAGATTGTGGAAACACTAATAAATATTGACATTTCACAGGCTGGGATTTTGAGGTTTACTATAAAATATCGGTTTAAAACATACAAAATCTTCTGCATATTTCATCTGGCATTGCTACAGACAGCACATATGTAAGAAGCATGTGCACATGCTCGCTTTTTCTAGCCTTTTGCGCAAGGCTGTAGGCTTTGTGTGCTTTTGCATTCTCTGCTGAGCTAAGAAAGTGTGCTGTTGCTGCACTGCTTCAGCTGTGCTTACTGCTCCGTAAGGCTTGTTGCATCCTATGGGCAAATGACTGGCAATGCCTATTCCCTTCTGTTCCCTTATGCTGGTTCAGCTCTTTTGACTATAACTGTTATAATTGGAGCAAATAAGACAGTGTTATAACTAGTGACTAGTTGTTGTAACTGGAGGAATTAAAGCACTATCACTTCCTTTCTGCTTGAATAGATGTTGACAGTATGTGATACACAGGATTTACTCATACAGTAGATCCAGACATAATCCCTCAAAGGACTAAACCCAAAGCATAAGCGGTTTAATATGGTTTTATACCTCTTCCAGAGGCTTACCATCTCTTAGTCTGGTTGCTCTGTGTATTTAATTTTCATTATTTTCTTTGTATAGAAAGTCAGGAATTAGACCTGTTTGTTTCCATGGATCTTTGTCACAGCAACAATAAAGAAAATGTAGAAATTAGTGGATTCGGAAAGCAAAGCAGTTCTGAAGTAGCCTTGGTACAGGTAGCTGTACCAAATGACTGTGATTACTAGCTGTACAGTAACTGTCATTATTCTCTTTTTAAAAAAAAGGGAGAGATGGTGGCTAGTAGAGGATGGAGTTCACTATTTTCATATATTTCATGTATGGATATATGAAATATATATATTTCATATTTTCACCCCACTATGCTATTGGGGTAAATATTTCATGTTCCTGGCTATGTATTGACTTAAAAGTGACAAACACAAAACTCCAATCATGTCAGTGCCATAATGTAAAGGAATTCTTTTGCCATTTGAAAACTTCACTGTTGAAATATTAAAATATCAATGTCATGGCTGTCAAACAGCTCAGTTTTTTGAATATTCCATGAAGGTTTGAGGGACTCCTGCTGTTTCCTTCAAACTTCAGTTTGGCATAGTAGATATTCTCGAATTTCTATGTTTTTGGGGTTATTTTTGGGAAGAGAAATGAGTGAGACTCAAGCACAGTGGTTTTAAAAATCAATTTATTCCTCTTAATGTTTTCTTAGTAACACTACAAATACTCAAAGAATATGCAATCAAGTTGAACATCAGAAATGAAGCTCAGATCTAATGCTAATCTCAGCACCATTGTTAATGATATACAATTAGAGACCATTCTTCAGATGAAATGTTGTAGTGGCACTTACTTGAATAGTTTGGCTGTCCAGATGAAATTTAGTTTCTAGGGCTGCCTCAGAAAAAGAGCAAAAAGGAAGTGTGTGAGAACTAAGCTGCAACTACCTGGGCTGTGGTTGTGTAGTGACAGGATCTGTGTGTATGTGCGCTATTGTGTAGTTATTATGTAGTGTTAATATGAAAAGTCAATATAAATGTTAAAAAAAATGCCAAAATGACATTTTTTGGGGTATCTGAACATTTTTAAATTTCTTTTTTTAATCTAAACTCAATCTATAATTTTCCTCATCCTCTTCTTTTTGCTGAGGATGTTTCTGTAATGGATCTTGCCTTAAATTACGAATCTGTACTCTGATATAGCTGTGCCTTATTGATGCTTTGGTCTAGGATTATATGAATATACAATAGTACTGTATTTCAGTTAAAGACTATATTTGAAGTAGAATATTTTATTATGTAGGTATTTGCCAAAAGATTTTTTTGCTTCTTTTCTCAGTTTAAAAATAATTCTTTTGTTGTTTTGTTTTTGCAAAGTCAATCTCTTTTTGTCATTGTTAAGCTTTTGGCGTGATAAGGCCAAGTACTGACTACCTTGTTGTATTTCTGCTTTTTTACAGTTGCGGAAATGAACAGCAAAAAATATTCCAAAGATTTCTTTTGATATACTTACCATGGGTTTTACTTGTCAAAATAACTTTTCAGGTTGTTTTAGTGTAGTCAGTTTAGATAAATATCTCTACTGGAAAATAATTGTTGCACCAAATATCTGGTTAACTAAGAAAATGTTACTGATAGCATCAACATCATTACAACTAAGTAAAGAGGTTTTATAAAATATTTTGATCAAGAACTTCAGATCTTAATTGCATAGAGGATTTCTGAATATTTTAAAGCAAAACAAAACAGAGTAAATTGAAATCTGGTTGGAATTTACTTCATAGAATATAAAAACCAGATAATTTGAGCAAATGTCTCAAAAATTCACACCTAGCAGTGATCTTCTGGGAGTTACCTGGAATTGTCTTGCTGCCTTGGCCCTTGGAGGTGGATGGGTATCTTCAGTTCTTTGGTGTTCTTTGGTGTGGTTTGCTATTGGTTTTGTTTGTTTGTTTATTTTTTAAATAGGCATTGGGAGTTTGGAAAGTAGTTCACCCCAAGAGAAGCTTTGAGTTTTGTTACAAGCTATGAGCTATTTCAGTAAGCCAGGAGAAGAGTATCACTGGTTTTGCTTATATCTGAGCAGCTGTTGAGTTGTTCAAAGCAAAATTGTTTTCTGCCCTCTCTGTTCCCTGTATTTTCTCAAAAAATGTAGCAAGCATCCTTCATATTTTTGCATTTAACAATTGGTTATTATTTGTTGTATTTACTAACATGTTCATCCTCCTGTTGTTACCATGCACCATTGTAGTTCCATGAGTAACGCCTTTTATTTCTTTTGCTCTGAATGCTGTGTGTGAGCAAGTACAATGTGTATTTTGGTGTTCCCTGCCTGCGTGGGGACCTCCAGCTATGGATGCAGTCGAGCATTGTTTTCAGTTCTGAAACTTTGACTGTAGCTTCATATTAAAATGGTGAAATGGTTCCAAGCCCCTTTTTATTCCATACAGCTTGTTCTCTCCCCCAGATTGCAGCACTGCAGTTCATTGGTTTGTACTGACCTGTGTGTTTGCCAGTCTCATTCAGTGAAATGAATGACATAACTATTCCAGTTTTGCAATTTCTTTTTTTTTTCCCTCTAGAAGAGACAGACAGAAATAGGTTTGATGAGAGGGAGGAGGAGGTGAAAGTTGCCTTAACTTGGCATTGTCATCAAATGAGGCTTTTACACCTCAACCAGGGAATGCCAGTGCCACTTAGTCTCTTCACAGTACATACTGTTTTTTCATGTTTCAGCCTCTTCTCAGTGGACATTAGGTTTGAGTCATACTTTCCTAAAAAGAACAAGAAAAAGGATGGCAGAGAAACAAACTTTGAAGTTAGGGTTTGCAAGGTGCTGGCTGGTGTCTGTTAAATTAAGACATCACCATTTCCACCTAAGAGGACTGGATTGATTTTAAGGGAAACCTGAATCAACCCTTAGCATGGTCCCCTCCAGTTTCTTTACAGAATTTGCTGATGAGCAAGAGCAGCGAAGTAATTTCTGAGGCTAAAGAATGAAGGATAATTGTGTTCTTTGCTGTAAGAGCCAAGAACGTTAGTTTCTCCAAATTCATGAGGACTATTGCTGTTGTTAGCTGGAAGATATTAATTTACATTATTCTGAAAATGTATAGCCTTTTTCATCAACAAGCCAAATAGCCTGTGTCTGGGTATCTTCTGTGGTGCATGTTGCTGCTTTAAGAAGAGAAAAACCTTTAACATCCCTAAAGACAGACTGGTTTGTGTTTTTATTTCCTATCTAGGAAGCTTCATTTCCTACTAATTCTTTAATGTAGAATTAGTAATAAATTTTTTGTGGTTTGTTTTTTTTTTTTTTAGTGGATTAAATAAGATTCTTAAGTTACCTGTTTTTTTTTCATAATTCTTTTTTTTTCAACAGGAGTATGTTGGGATTCTGTCAGTTGGCCAAATAAGCCTTCTTGTATTTGTCGGGTTGCACATTAGGTTACATGCTCTCCGACACAATCTTTCCCTTTCCTCTGTTTACACATCCTTAACTCCATAATTATGAGCTTGCTTGTAGATAGTGGAGTGGGCTAAAAAGAACCTGACCAGATATTTTTGTGCCTACTTGTTCATGCCTTTTGGTACAAACATCTTATAGGTGGTTTCGTTTTCAGCTCTGCTGCTGATGTAACTAGTAAACACCCTTTTGAAAGGCTTGATAGAGGGGAAAAAAGTGCTTTCACCAGTTTAGAGCATAAATGATCACATCCTGTTAGCATCAAACAGGAAATTTAAGGGACTAACGCTGCAGTGAAACTATTGCTTTTAGAGCAAATTAACAGAGACTAGGAACAAAATTACTGTGAACTTAATCTCTACTTGTAACAAGCCTGAGTTCAGAATTTTCAAAGAAACGTGATACTTGGTTGGGTTTTTTGTTTTGGTTTTGTTTGTTCTTGTGTTGTGATGGTGGGTTGTGTGGTTTTTTTTTCCAACCCACGAGAAGCATTTAGCTATGCCAACAACTTCTGGAAACTAGTGCATAGCTGTAGCTCTTGGTGAAAACTGCGGGACTTCCAAAGCTGCGACTGTTAACTTGGGTGCTTGCATATCATATTCCATTGCTAAAATTCTGACAAAAAGACTTGAAAATGCAGAGTTTATATTCTCCTTTTTATATAGATATATATTACTGTGCATATATATTTAGATATCAAAACATAGATAGACATGTGGTTAAACAAAAATGTCCCATGGGGTTCTGGCAGATCTGCAGGTGCTGTTGGACTGCCAGGTACTTGGATGACAGGGATGTGCAGGGAATCATGAAAGAGGTCCAGGAAAGAGTGGTGTTTCACTGGATGATGCTGTCTCTTCTGGATTAATATTGATGCTGTCTCTTCTGGATTAATATTGATGCTGTCTCTTCTGGATTAATATTTAGCATGTATCCAAGCTTGTTGTTGATCATTCTTTCTTTCATTGGTCATGGTCTTTTCAAACTGATGCTATGCTTTTCTGCTTTGAGTGATTGTATGCTATTCAGTAAAACTGAACATGAAAACACAGAACATGAAAGGCCTTAATGGTTTAGGGAACAAGGGGGTTTTGTTTGTGGGGTTTTTTTTCCCTCCTCTGTGTTCTTTAGTAGATTTGCCTCTTAAAAATTTGGAGTTGTTAATTGGTGGAGAAAAATAAGCCATCACGGTGTTGTAGATTTGCAAAGCAATTTTTTTGATTTGGTGCTTTCAGATGGTCTAATGTGATATATTGTGAAAGTAGGATTTTTCTGCTTGCCACACTTCCCTGTTTTGCGGGAAGGGAAGCAGTGCTATACTTCATGTTTCCTTCTACCTTCTATGTGTTAACCTAAACTACCCATGGACAAGTTCTTATTTTGAGCAATATAAGGAAAGCACACGTTCAGTGTGACATTGTATTTGCCCGTCTTTGGTAATTGTAGCAGTGGACTCTATTCTATAGTACATGCTTCCTTTCCTCTGTTACAGTTTTTCTACTTGGGCAACTGGCTACAAGATGGACAGTCAGATAGGGAGGAGTGTGCTGACTGTATATATGTGTGTATATATATACTTATAGATGTAGCTATATATATATATATATCAGGAGAGTGGGGGTGTGGAATACTTTTCTGCAACTATTCTGCTGCACACATTTCCTAGTATTGGCAGCCCATCTCTGTTGTAGAACCACCAGTGCTAAACAATTTTCAAAATATGTGTAGAAGTAAGATTTGAACAAACATAAGACAAATTTGAACTAAGTCACATTGCGTAGTTTCCTACATTTCCTTAAATGCAGCTCTCCTGGTTCATTTTGGGTTTTGAAGCATTATAATTAGATGTATGCTCAAGTTGGTGAAATCATTGGTTCTGGAAGAGGGTTGTTTGTTTGATACTTAAATGGGTTTTACTATTTCGGCTTGAGATGTGAACTGTGAGTTTAAGTACTTTAATTGACATGATAACTGACTAGAAATAAGACCCAACACTGTGAAGTTGTCCAGGCATTTATTTACTGCTCTGTGTTTACAGTGCTGAGGATGGATGTGATCTTTTTAAAAAACAACAACAACAACAACAACCACCAAACCTCCCCTCCACAACCACCCCAAAAGCTCAAGATATCTATTACAAAATAAAGGCATAAGTTAGGAAAACTACATATGTGTGTTTTCCTTTGTTAGGCCATATGAATTTTGTTGCTTCAGAAACTTTTAAGACCTGGGTAAGTGTGAGTAGCTAGGAAGAGAACAGCCACTTAAAAAGAGAGGGCAAACAGTGTAATGTATGCTCTTTTTGAGGGATTTGAATGAAAAAGGTATCTTGACGTGAACCACATAGTGAACTTTTTTGTATTCTGGAAACCAAAACATAATTCTCAGAAGTTGAAATGACTGGATGAAGTGAACTTATTGATGGCTGCAGATAGTATGATACAGGTGTGTCTTCCCCTTCCAGATTTCTGGTAATCCACTCACAGATACAACATTTGCTTCCAGTCCTTGTTGTTTCCAAGGTGTATCTTCTCCTGCTTATACTCCTATTTGAAGACCCTGCAGTTGATGCTTCTTTCTGAAGTGGAGTGTTTTTCCACAGCTCTTGGAGATCTCTGAAGTAATAACAAAATGAGACTACGTTTATTTTTGTTAAGGGCTTTTTTGTTTGTAAATGTTAGCTGTGGAATTCCTCTTATGCCTTCACGACAGTCTCTGAGGCTTGGAGAAGGCTTGGGTAGCTCTGACCCTGTGAGCCCATCAGCTTCAGTGGCATCCTCAGGTGGCTGGAGGATGTCATGCTGGAACCTGTTCCTGTGGAAGAAGCTGGAGAAGGTTCCGCTGTCTCTTTTGCTGACTTTCCCATTCTGTGGAAATCCCAGTGTGGAATTTGCAATCTCAACTCTCTTTGGATTGCAATACAGTTACATATTTTTATTTTTAGATCACTTGTTTAAATAACATGGCTGGAGTTTTATGGGAAGTATTAAGTAGTTGATAGATAATCAACATTGTAACAAAATCTTAGCAACCTTGAAGCATTGTTAAAAATGGCAGTCTTGACATCCCACTTTCTAATTAAGAGTTTTCTTCCATCCCTTTAATGGATGGGTGTAGAATTTGAGTTTGTCAAGCCTGAGTGATAAGTTGTATTTCTGTTTAGTGAAAGCACTGAAGTACAGCAGCCCCTCGACCTGTTGTCATATAAATTAAATATACTGTGAAGTACTTGGCAAGTTATGTACCCACAGAGGAAAATCCAAAAGCATGACTTCTTTTCTTGTCTCAATAAGAGGGATCTTGAAGCCTGTGACTTCATATAGTGCAGTGACCATGGTATATTATTTTCTCTCTGTATTACTAACGTACTGTCTGAAAGTTGAAGGGTAGTCTGCTAAATATATCTGAAAGACTTTTTTGGCACTTGGAGAAGAAAGTTTCCTGTCACCAATCCAGAAGGTGAAATATAATTTCTGCAATTTTGAAAAAAAATGGAAATTAAAAAAAGCATATTTAAATTCAGATTGTTGACAGTTTGCTTGAGAAAATAAATATTGCATGCTCTTTTGGAATGTATTTTTAGATGAGTTTCCTGAGGAAACGAGGCTTACGTGATCCTGTTGACTGTCTGCCCTTATTGGTCCTTCCTGAATAAATTTTGATTTCAGCTAAACTTGAAACTTGAGGTGACATTTTGAAGATGATTGTTTCTGAATTTTGTGAAAATTGGTTGCTAATTAGAGGAAAGAGACCTAAACTCGTGCTCTTGCTGAGGAGAAAAGAGGTGGAACATGGCTGATATATGCCATCAGTAATCAGCTAGTCAGTTTGCACCATTTAGGTTTGCTCTCTACTGCTGAGTAGGAAGATCCTAGAAGCCATGGAGGGGAGAGGGGACTCTCCTGTAGCAATGTTGTAGCAATGATCCAGTTTAAAGGAAGAAACATACATTTCCCTAGCAAAGTGAAGTTTCCATAGTTCCAATGTACACAGCAAGATGTCTTGAATTTTTCCAAACTGCATGGAGTTGCAAAAAGAAGTCACTTCTTTATCTATGTACTTGGAGCCGTTTCCTTTTAACTTTACACAGAACAGTTGGTAGAAACCACGCTGGCTCTTTTTGTTGTATTCTGTCTTTAAATGAGGGATTTCAGATTAAGGTACATTATTTCATTTTATCACCAAAAAAAAAAAATTAGCTTTCCTATAGCTACATATTAATGCTCTGATGGATTTTAATATAGAGGGTGGATTTTATTATATGAAAGAAAAATATCATCCCAGTAACCTTTGTAAAGGTAGGGGTATGCTGTGTTGTAAAACCACAATTGACACTTCAGAACTGCTGCTTCAAAATTCTTTGCTTCTCTGGAATGTAGGGCTCTGTTAGCAGGTGACAAGTTACAGGCTAAATTTTGACATCTGGGGTCTGTAGGTGTTTTAAACACATTTAATGCCGCTACAGATCTGTTGTGTTTTAAAAAAAAAAACAAACCAATAAATTCTCTCTCTGTAATATGTGCATATACACACATATACATATGCAGGTATGTTACACTTCTTTATTTTTTAAGTATTTAGCAGCCAGGGGAAGATTGAGAAGGTGCTGATGTAAGTATTTTTGAAGTGTCTTGGCTTTTAAATTGACCAATTTCTGTTTTACAGTGCCTGAAAATGACAACAAAGCGGAATTTGTTTGTGCGGCTGGTGCCATGCCGCTGTCTGCGTGGAGAGGAGGAAACAGTCACTACCCTTGATTATTCTCACTGCAGCCTGGAACAGGTGCCTAAGGAGATTTTTACTTTTGAAAAGACCTTGGAAGAACTCTATTTAGATGCTAATCAGATTGAAGAGCTTCCAAAGGTATGTGGGGTGGTTTTCCTTTTAGTTCTGTTTATTAACTCTATTACTTCACCATCATTTTAGGAGCTGAAAGTGTCTAGCTTTCTGCTACAGCTTTTAGGCTGCAGTTTGTTAAATATTTTTAAGTAAATGTTGGTCTCAGAAGAAGCAGCCCTGGTAGAAGCAATGTTTATGTTTTCCAGCTTGACAAGTTTGCTGCATGAATTGGGTTGAAACTGCTTAAGCAAATGATCCTTGAGGTATATAGAAGAAGCAGCAGGCTAATTTATTTCTGTGGCAGTGTCTGCTCAAACTGACTAACTGCATTCAACAAATTGTGGCATTATTTTGGATCTCTGATAACACATGAAGATTAGAAAAGCCGAGATTAATGTCTTGTTCAGATCTCTGTGGCCACAAAAGATAGCTACAATGCAAAGTATCTGTTCACATGAAGTCCTGCTTTCCTCTTTGGTTTGTCACTGATGAGACTTTTTGAAGTCTCTCAAATTGCTTTAGTTTAAAAACTAGAGATCTGGAATGCCGCTTTGATTACATCTTTATTATGGAAGGTAATATTTATTGATTGTTTTGAAATCAGAACACAAGACTACATGCTGAATTAACAACATACTAGAGAAAAGAATGAAAATTTGTGCTAGTGAGACTTTGAAGTAGTACAAAGTGATTACTGCAATAGAGTTGTTTCCTCTCTTGGTGTAATTAAAAACTTACAAATTAGATAAAAGGCTTAATCTTTAAAATTGTTTTGTTGCACTTGTGTAGAAATCTTCACTGTCATGCAGATCAACTGTAGAATGCTTTGTTAGATATTTGGAAAGTTTGCTATAACCCCTTCAGGTTTTGCTGGTTTGGATTTCTTGAAAGATAAGTGAAATAAGGAAATGGACCAATTTCAGGATAGTGACTGGACACTTACCAGAAGCCCTGGATTCCAGTAAAGCTGCCTTAAACCAGCTGGGTGCTTTTGATAATCCAACCTTAAATGGTCCTGAGAAGCCACCCGTGAAAATCTGGGGGTTTTTTATGTTGAATACAGCTAACAACATATAAGTTAGACCTAGACATTTTGCCAAAGTCTGTCGTAGTTTAGAACTTCCACTGCTGTATTCTTCCCAAGCAGATGTTTTTTACTCTAGACTTAGTCACTTTAGATTTTATTAGCTTGCTTTTAACGATTTTGTATCGGCCTTTGAATTTTTTTCAGATTTCAGAAATTCATTCCTCTCTCTCATTCTTTAATTGGAGAAGAATAAAAGTTCAGTGCTTAAACATAATAAAATACCTCTTTTGGCCAAAAAGAAAGGAAATCTTCTGCACTATTCTTGCATTAAATGTCCCATTTCCTAAATCATAAGAACTAAGCAAACACTTTCCTCCCAAACTCATAATTCTCTAAAAAATTGAGTGTATGACAAAATGTACTGTAGTGATCAAATGAACACATGTTGGCATTTTAGACCAGAATAAGCGGTTAGTGTACTTTGTCTTCCTTTTCTGTTACATGCCATTTGATTTCATTCGTTGGTTCCTATATGAAATCCACTGCTTGAACAAGATGCTTGTTCAAGCAAGATTGCTTGAACATAGTTGTTTTGTTCCTTTTTGCTTTTCTGTGCTGAACTGCATGGACCTATAATAGCCTACACTAGTTTCATGTTAATGTGTTTGTATGTTATAATAGGTCATCCGTATAGGCTCATTTTTGAGAAGCTAAGCATTCTTTTCAGCTTTTGAATAACTTTGGTCATTATTTTTTCCTACCCTTTCAATTTTCAAAAGAAAAAAAACACATATAAATTCAAATACTATAAAGGAAACAGGCAGAGAGATTATGGAGTAGTAAAGACATAGTGAAAGTGTTTTATTTAATCATTTGACAGAAATTGTAATCTTAAAACAATCCATAGAAGATCTGTAAGGGAAGGCCTGTAATGTTTGAAATAATCCAAGCTGATTTGAAGCCAGAGTTTCAAGCTGTGTATGCCTTTCCCCTAACCCAAGCTGTTATTTAGTCTTTCAACTCTGAAAAAGGCTTCTAATTAAGCCATCTCAGACAGAGGGTGCGGTACTTATTAGGATGTCTCCAGCTTCAGTAAGAAGCCTGGTTAAGATATTCCCACTCTTCCCCTTTAGTCTTTGCCCCTGGTGGTATGTTCTTATCCCTGTTTTGCAATTTGCTGCCCTTTGTATGCCACAACTCAACTAGTTTCGGTCTATCTTGTCAACCTGAACACTGAAATGGCCTGTCAGTGTGTGTTCTTTTGTTTTTTTTAGATACTCCCAATATTTTTAGAACTCCAGCATACTTCAAAAATTGTTTCTTACAGCATAGCTCCTCAATTTAGTTGACTAGCTGAGGCCGCAGCGTGAGCAAACTGTGGTGGAAAGAAAGATGTCAGTAGGGAAGGACTTCGCTTTACACAAAGTGCTGGTGTGTTGTCTCAGTTTCTAAAGTGACTGGGCATTTGAAATGCTTTCATCTCTTGTGTGCTAAATCATATCTCGGAAGGTACTCTGTTTTTCCCAAGTGTCAACAGTGTGCATTTGAGCTGAAAAGCTCAAACTAGCAACTTTAGTTTTCCCTCTGACTTTGCTGTTTGGAAGAAATTGGAATTCTGCAGTAAAATAGTTCTTAATTATATGACCAGTTAGTCATATGTTAGTGTTTACTAACAATAATGATGATCTACTTAATTGCTGAATATGCACACATTAAAAAAGAACAACAACAAAAGGAACAACTACAAAGTCAATGCCATACAAAATTCCTTCTCCCTACTTACCTGCCTCCACCATTTTCCTTTACAGAATCACAGAATCACATGGGGTTGGAAGGGACCTCTGGAGATCACCTAGTTCAATCCCCTCCCCAAAGCAGGTCCACCTAGAGCAGGTTGCACAGGAACACATCCAGGCAGGTTTTGAATGTCTCCAGAGAAGG
>JAOXJM010000019.1:23334512-23349208 GCA_026413425.1 Tringa solitaria
CTGGCCCCATCCTCTTGACACCCACCCTTTAAGTATTTATAGGCATTGATCAGATTCCCCCTCAGTCTTCTCCAGACTGAAGAGACTTTCAGCCTTTCCTCATTAGTGATCTTGAAGTTCCTTATGCTGCATTTGCTTTCACCTGACTAATCCAGGAAATTTCTATTGATTCCAAGGGTCAAGATTATTGTTTTCAGGGGTGAGTTTTAAGTAGATGTTCTTGCTTGAAGTACTGAAATAAAGGAATGGCCCTACTTCCCATATAATATCCTAAATAACTTGTAACTCTTCAAAGCCTTAACGATATCAACTAGTTCTAACAGGTGCTTGTTTCTGAGGAATTAGAAACATCCATAGGCAAGTTAAAGCTCATTCCTTGAACTGTCTACTTTCTTACAGATATTTTTTTTTGTACTATCTGTGAAGTTCCTACATATCATTTGAGGATTTTGCTTCCATTTCAGTAATATTACTGTATGGAATAATAATATTACTGTATGTTTTGTCAATTTCTAAAGCTTTTGGGTAAGAATCTCAACGTACCTTGCATATAGGAAAAGATCTGGCTCTGAGTTAATATTTGATACAGATTATAATGCATGTATACAGTTTTCTATATGCTTAGATCAACGTTTTTTGCTAGTTTTTGTCATAATTTTGTTGAATTTTTGTATACCTGAGGTAGGAAGCATGGAAGAGAAAAAAATATTGTAAGATAAAATGGAGTAAAATTCACTCTTAAAGAAGATCAGCATCTACTCAAATCCTGTGTTCCAGAACTATTTGACTTTAAAAGAACACATCTATCTTTTTTTTTTTTTTTTTTAAGAAACTGTAATTACCTCTGGGGTATCACATGGCATGTGTATTGTGGAAAATGTTTTGCAATGTTTGCTACAGGTCACAGTTTCTGAGATATGGGAAGGAATTTGTAGGAAGTGTTAAGCATAGCAGCTGGCTTTTGACCACTTCCAGTTTTTTCCTTTCCTAAGCATTGTAAACTTAGTAAATTTTTAATAAAACTAGTTAAATAAAGTTTTTGTGTTCAAAAAATCTAAATAGTCTGCCCTTCAAGCTGTACGGTCAGAAGTTTAAAGGGATTAAAAACAAAAGCTACGTAGAGGAAACTAAGAGAAAGTCTCATTCATTTTTTTTCTCTGTTTCAATAGCAACTGTTTAACTGTCAGTCTCTGCACAAGCTGAGTTTGCCAGACAATGATCTAACCACATTGCCAGCATCCATTGCAAATCTCATTAATCTCAGGGAACTGGATGTCAGCAAGAATGGTAAGTCACTTCACTTATTATATTGGGGTAGATAAAGGGCAAATCACCGTTGACTGTACAAAGACACTAGTGAAAGTATAATTTCTGGAAGCTACACAGCTAGTAAATTTTAGATTACAACTCTGAACCGCTGCTTAATAAAAAGGTGCCCTTTTATGGTCTGGTTGTGATATTTAATTATATCTCTCAAATTTGCACTTTGAGATTCATTACTGAAAACCAATACTGTGAAGTATTTTGTATTCTATCAAAACGCACGGGCTTGAATTGCTTGTAGTGTCTTTCATCGTGTTTCACTATACTGAAGACATCGCACAAGAATTTGTAAAATTTTGCTAGATTATATTGTTATATTTTGTTTCATATTAAACTTGTTTTCAGTTTATTTTAATGAGTTGTCTGAAAATTGTAGTAAGACTTGGCTGCTTTACTGTTCTGCTCTGGGGATGGTAACCTCTGTCACATGGGGAAAAGTGACTATGGACAATGACTAGTTCACTTGTCTGACTAGTTAAAAGTCTATCATTCTGTGTGACTCAGCTTTTTATAAATTATAAAACGTTATGAGCCAAGTATTACATGCATGGGGTTTTATTAATGGTGCTACTTTGGCAAGTTGGCAGATCTGTGCAACTGTGAGGAAATTGAAATAACTTATATTGTCATCAGACCTATTTGTGTGGCTTATTTGAGCAAAAAAAGATTTCAGTCATGCTAATTGATAAGGGTATAATAGTCTTGTCTTACTAATTCGAAGTGAAGTAAGAAGACCTCTCCTTGAAATTATATTTGAAAATAAGATTTGCATGCCAAAGATTTTATCATATTAAATTCATTGTTTTATTTGGACTGCTAAGTAATTATGACTCCACAAATTTAAGTATTCCAGTTGTTGAGGAATTGGCATTCTCCTTGATTGTCCATTGTAGACCAATCTGTACTTAAACTGTTACTTTATTATTTCTGCCCAATGAACGTAGGACCTGATTATCACTGTTCTGTTCCTGGTACAAGTGGATTAATAGTCTTCCTTAAAGAACACTGGCGTTAAACTTTCATACTGACACAAAACAGAGAAAGAATCATCTTTTTGTCCTAGACTGAACTGTTGAAAGGATTAACTGTTTCCAACACAAGTTCACATGCAGAAGACTTAAAAGCAGCAAATGGGCATTTGAATTCTAGTGCTGGCAAATTCCTTAGCTTATATACGTAAATAGGCAGCTGGTCATTTACCAGCTAGAGAGTTATTTGTCTGTCCAAAATGGTGTAACTTTTAGCTAAGCCTTCAGAGAGCTGCTGAAAGAGCACTTGTTCCTCTGAGGCATATAAAGAATTTAAGGAGGCAATAGCTGAACGATACACTATCCCAGTAAAATATGAAGCTCTGTTTTCTAGGTGGTGTTTTGTTTTATTTTTAACACCTTTCAAAGAAATGACAGGGCACAAGCTTATTTAAACTATTATCATGCGCCTGTTCTCAATCTTATCACAGTTTGGATAGCTTCTCTGCCTAGTGTTGCCCATCAAAAATAGTCCTGAGGTCACATGCTTGTTTACTTGGGACATCTTAGAATTGTAGAATTGTTTAGGTTGGAAAAGACCACTAAGATCATCAAGTCCAACTGCAAACCTAACACTGCCAAGTCCACCAGTAAACCATGACCCTCAGCACTACATCTAGATGTCTTTTAAATATCTCCAGGACGGTGACTCAGCCACTACCCTGGGCAGCCTGTCCCAATGCTTGATTACCCTTTCAGTGAAGAATTTTTTCCTATTATCCAATCTAAACCTCCCCTGGTGCAGCTTGAGGCCGTTTCCTCTCACTTGTTACCTGGGAGAAGAGACCAACCCTCACCTCACTACAACGTCCTTTCAGGTAGTTGTAGAGAGCAATAATATCTCCCCTCAGCCTCCTTTTCTCCAGACTAAACAAACGGAGTTCCCCCAGCTGCTCCTTATAAGACTTATGCTGTAGACCCTTCACCAGCTTCGTTGCCCTTCTTTGGATGAGTTCCAGCACCTCAGGGTCTTTCTTGTAGTGAGAGGCTCAAAACTGAACACGGGATTTGAGGTGTGGCCTGACCAGTGCTGTGTACAGGGCAACAGTCACTTCCCCAGTCCTGGTGGCCACAGAGTATATTTGTATTTCTGATATAGGCCAGGATGTTGTTGGCCTTCTTGGCCACCTGGGCACACTGCTGGCTCATTCATTCGGCTGTTGACCAACACCCTTGGGTCCTTTTCCTCCAGGCAGCTCTTCAGCCACTCTTCTCCAAGCCTGTAGCGCCACATGGGGTTGTTGTGACCCAAGTGCAGGACCCAACAGGCCTTGTTGAACCTTGTGCCATTGGCCTCATGCCATCCATCCATCCTGTCCAGAACCCTCTGTAGAACCTTCCTACGCTCAAGCAGATCAACACTCTTGCCCAACTTGGTGTTGTCTGCATGTTGTCTGTAAACTTAATGAGCGTGCACTCAATCCCCTTGTCCATATCATTGATAAAGATATTGAACACAACCAGCCCCGATACTGAGCCTTTTTCTCCCACTGTTCCTGAAAACTTTATAAAACTCAGAACAAATCACGGTGCTGGTTTGTCCCTGTTGGGTGAGGTAAGAAACAATGCTGTTTCTTATGCAATAAATTTGGTATTATTTGAGACTTCATTTTGCTGGCTTAAGTGCCTTTCCCTTTCTGTTTCCCCGTTTACACTTGCAATCATGGAACATTTTTCTCTTGACAGCTGCAAGCCTATTCTCTTCCCTTGCGTCTTCTTTTCTCTTGGTAAGAATTTACTGCTCACTTTCCCACTGCCCAGAAATGTTCCGATGTGTGTCTATAATAGACCCAAATAGGAGAGATTTTCCAAGACTAGCAAAACTGATAAAAATCTCTAATTCTTTCTTTTTCTTTGTTAGATATTGAAAGAATACAGTGTAGAATGTGGAAGCAGGGGGCTTTGTGGGAAGCACAGGGATTGTTTTCTCTTAATTTATTAAAAAAAAATAAATTACTGGGGATTACCAATCATAGTGCCAGATGATGAGACATGCTAAATTCTAAAATAGAGTTTGTTTTCAGATTCCTTTGGTTGTGACAAACAAAGGTGATAGTTCCTTGTATTTTTCTTGTAGTATTGATATAGCATAAGAGTTTTCTTCTGATGTGAGTGGAGTTAAATCATAGAGTGCAGATGCCTCTAGATCAAATATTCCTTTAGTTTTATAGGTTGCATTTTTACAAGAGTAGTTAGTTAAGACTAATTTTCAAATACCAGCATACAGAAATATGATAGGATTTTCCTGTAAGATAGTTGAGCAGTTTGTGGCATAATCAATGTATTGACCAAAGAGACGTACTTAATTTCCTGAAGACCTGATACAAAATGAACAATGAATGAGTTTTGAAATGTGTTTAAGTTACCTCATGGATTGCAGAGTTTGGCTCACAGAGATCTGTTGCACGGGAGAGCATCCAGCTCTCCAACTGTACACACACATGTATGTGAGCAAAATATTTGATGTTTAGATGAAAGATCAAAATTGCAGAATTTTTTAAGGTAGCAGATTCATTACATATAAAGTATTAGTCCAAGGAGAATCTTTATGGTGTTTTACTAGCTCATAAAAAGTCTTGCCTTTTTTATTTCAGATTTAAATGTGTCTTAATTTCATATGTACAATATATGAAACTGTGTAGTAGAGACACCACAGATGTGCAAGTACAGACACTTAAGAATATTTAATAATATTGAGTCAGAACAAGGATTCACATTAGTCTAGTGTCCTGTCAACAGTGACTAAAGGCAGAAGCCCAGGGAAGATTTAGTAAACTACAGAAAGCCAGGAGTCACGCATGTTTCCCTGTATGCTCCCAGTGTCTAGCACCTTCTGTTATTGGGTCTCCTTGAGCCCCAATAGCCCAAAAGCCTAGGGTGGGGTTTTTATTTAGTAGTCTTCATCTGACGCTTTCTGTGTCAATGTATCTAGTCTTTGCATGAGGTGATGTACATTTCAAGGCATGTGCTGAGTTAGGGAGTATGAGCCTCTAATGGTTGTGTGTTCTGGAGCATACAGAAATCTTTGTACAAGTGTTTGGTTTGGAATATCTTTATGGCTGCTCAAGTGGTCATGGCATAGATCCATGGCATAAAATATCAAACTGCTGCTATATGTGCAGCAAGCATGGAGAAGAGTTAGTTTTAACTCTGCCTTTAGTCTTGGCAGTAAGCAATAAATTCTGTAGTTTTTTGGAAATAGTGAATGCATCAGTTGTCCTTTTATGCCATTTTAACTTGATTCCCAGGGCTATTGTGAACCTTTAATATCAGAGGTATTCCATTACTTCTTTCCAGCTATGCTTCAGCTTTGAAGCTTTTACAGGAAGCTTGATACTATCCTAGTCACAAAGATGAAATGAAACTTGGGCAAATGGCACAATAAATAAACTGTGTTCTTATACTAGAAATTGCATCCTGTGTTGTAGGAAGCATCGAGAGATACCCTTTTTTCTCACTCCTGCTGCATTACACCCTAAAGAGAAGTTGCAGCATACAGAATGTAGGACCTATGTAGAAAAATAGAAAAATGTTTTATTTATGAAGCTAAGGGAAAATTATAATTTTTTTAAATCCTGTATTGATAAGTTATTTACATATTGACATGTACAGGAAAAAAAATATCCGTAACAATACCCTTCACCCCTAAATCTGTCTCTTCTGGGGTTTATTAACCTTTCAGGGACAGTCATTTCCTTGTGGCTCTGGGGATGCCAGCCTTAGCTGGCATCTAGGACAACATGGAAGGCTATCAAAGAAATACTTTAACCTCTTCTTTGAAGAAGGGGAAAGCATTGATGTACAGTGTATTATGGTGCATATAAATACACGGAAAAGTTGGCTTTACAGGTTCCTAGAACCAAGTTATTTGAAAGGCTGAAGTGCATGATGACATGACTGCCAGTGAAATCAGGCTTTCTTGGAAGCCTTGGAAATGGGCTTGAAATTGCTTGTGCTCATGGAGTTAGTGTAGCGGGAAACAGTGGGATGGTCTGTTTTTTCCTGCTTGCAGATGGTGAAGGAAAAAGATTGAATTTTTAAGTTCTACATTATTCAGGCCTCTGGATGATTAAATAGAGAGACTAGAAAATAACTAGCAAGACCAAAAGAAACATGGTGTTTTGGAAATAAGTGTGTCTTCAATAGTCTATGAAATATTAAGGAGTGGTTCTCTTTCACTGTGATGTTACAGCAAATTAAAACACGTCAGTTTGTCAGTCTGTGTTGCAGGGAATCTTAATGGAAAAATGCACAGACTAAACCCAAGAAAACAAACACACGCACAGACCCCGCCTCCAGCCATATCTGCCTATAAAACTATTTTAAGTAATTTTAAAGAGTTTTGTTAACAGATGCACATTTAATCAAATATGTTTTCTTCAGTGTTTTAGAATCATCTGCTGATTTGGCAAACTAGCTTTATTATGCTGTGTGCCAGAACTTGGAGAGCTGGAGAATGAGAATTCAGGAGAGTATCAAGTCTTATGCTGCCCATCTGGTGCTTTTAGGAGTATGGTTTTTTCAATGAATTGACAATTATTCATAGTTGATAGGAAGACAGTTCCAAGTTTTATTTTCTGCAGGGAGAAGTAAGAGAGGAAGATCCTGAATACAAAAATAACTTGCTGTGAGTTTGCTATTTCTCCACTTATGCTGCGAGGGCGGTGGGTAGGGGCAGACAGGAGCAGAGATTTTATATCATCCATGATAGTGAAATAAAAGAAAAGATAATTGATCTGCTGCTGACTACTGAGTCTGTAGCTTTACTATAGTGTGTCGCCATATGGAGGTCATAAATTGATCCCAAATGTAGGCAGCTATTCTATTTACAGTTTATTCAAGTGTTTATAGTATTTTTTCTTAAATATATTGTCTGTCTTATTAAAGATACTGAATGGGATTTTTCTCTGCAGAATAAAATTATGTCTGTGTGTAAGAGAGTGTAAGAACAGAATGGAATTTCAATGCAGTCAAGATCTTGAATGTGGAATTTGAGCATACATATCTGAAATAAGTTTATTACAGGTCTCTTCCTGGACTTAAAAAAAATAATTTGTAACACAGAAAAGGCATTGTAAAATTAATTATGGGTTTTTTTAGAATGTTGATTTGCATGTAAAGGCAGAATGTACTTTTATATTTGTAAAGGGATGTGTCTGAGTGACAGTCATCATGTATCAACCAAAAGTGGCTGCAGAGACAGCACTGCATTTGCAGCCCAGGGTGGGAGGAGTTGGGAGGTGAAAAATCAAAGTAGCTTTACATGTTCATGTTACACTTTAGTTTCAGGTTACTCTGGGGACTCAACAGCACTCCAGCCATGAATTAGGAATAGTTGAAAACCACCTGAGTCTTGGTAATTTTCTAAAACAGCATCATGAACAAAACTGCTGCCCACAACCTTTCTAGTGTTCCATATTTTGCAATTTTACCCTGCCCTGGTGAGTTTAGATTTATGTAAATTAGTGCATCAGGGATATCTTCAGCAAGAAGCAGGATTATTTGCTATCCTCTTTTTCCAGTGAAAAGGCAGTTAGGAACCTGTCTTGCTACTCACACTCCTCCTTTGCATTGTGTAAGGAACATAGGTAGAGCAGGCCTTAGAGACAACCTTACTCTAAAAACTAAAGTTCTTCAGTTTGAGGATGAATGCTTGGAAGACTCTTGTGACCTTGCTGGAGTATCCCAGCTGTGCCAGCACACGTGTCTAAAAGGAATGAAAAAGCACCCACAAAACGCCCCGCTAAACTGTTGTCCTGTTTTCTATGGCTGCATGAGCTCTGATAATTTAGCAGCACAAGTTGTTGTTGTTGGAGAAAGTGATGAAGAGGCATTATCCATTCAAACAGATCAGGAAGCTAACGTACAGCATAAAATAGGATTCATTGCTGTTTGAACCTCACGAAATTGGCACAAGTTTTTAGCTTTCAGATAAAAAACTTAAAATTTTAATTTCACAGGTGATTTCAAAACAAAGATTTTAGAAATACTAAAGTTGACTCTGACTTCTAATACATTCAAAGCTCTAAAAAAGCAGTTTATGTATTAATGCTGCTGCTATTTCCACATGTGGACACTTATTATGCAAAAGAGCCTTTTGTCTTAATTATGAATAATAATTTATTACTATATAAAACTATGTAGTTAAGTACCCACCTTCTTAACAAAACGAGCACCAAATATATTACCAATACTGTATTTTTTGTAAATCTAATAATATAATATCACAACAAATAAGAGTACATTTTTCTTTAAAACTCATTAGAAAAGCTTAAAAACCTCCTTATGTTTGTTTTTTTTTTTAATGAATGAAAACACTGTTGTATTTTTTTTCTTTTTAAATGAAAATACTGTTTACCATGTTCCTGTCAGATCTGTAGCTTGATTACATTTTTGGATTAATCATTACATGAACTGTATGAATGTTAGCTATTTTCCTTTAAAAACTCCCTTCAAACAGTCTTCCAAATAAAGATTCAACTTCCATTTTTCATTGTGTAAACTCAAGAAAGGAGCCCCTTGCATAGTCATAGCTTACAGCCCTGCAAATGACCATTGTTAAAAGGAGGACAAATGGGAATGGAAACTTTAAAATTTTCAGAGTGTATAGAATTGGTGAGAAGAACTTTGTAAAGTGAATATGGAGAGGCCAGTCTGGTTACTAAGCTATAAGTAGATACTTGCCAAGTAAAGTCACTTCAAAGAAAAATCAGGAAGTCTAATGGAGTTTGTTTTCAGAATTCTGTAAATATTTTATAAGATTTTGGATTAGTGATTTCCTTAATAAAAGCAAAAGTTTTTCTGGGAAGGGAACTTTTTTGTCTAAACTAAGTGAAGAGAATAGAGAATGAAAAACTATATAAATATATTAAAATTGGTGTTTTATTAAATCTGTAAGAAATTTAATTATGATAGGTTAAATCTGTGACAATTTTTTTGAGTTTTGCTTCTTGAGAAAAGAAGGTTTCTTCCACAGGTCTCCAAGCTTATGTATTTTTGCCTTTAAGAGACAGTACTCACACACAAGGAAAACAAAGCTGCAAGGAATTTTACAATTCTGACACTCTGAGAGTGCAAGAGGAGTAACTGATATGACATATGGCAGCTTTCAAAAGCTTTGGGGTATATGTTTGCAGAACTATATGAACATATATTTGCAGTAGTTGCTCCTTTCTCTTGAAGCGATGGATTTTTTTTTTTAGGATAGATTTTCACTAAATGAGCCAGGGGCTCCCAAGCTGCTTGGCAACAGCTAGTGTACTGAGTATCACCCTGTGTACACGTACATGGAGGCTAACCTTGTAGCAAGCTGCAGTTCCAACTCTAAGCGTGAAGGTGTTACTGCTTTCCTACATCCTGGTCAGGCATCTCATGGAAACCTGAGATCCTGGTTCATCTGAAACCAGCTGTGGCAAGGGATCCTCTAAGAATTTTGGAAAGAGGAACAAATGTTCAAAAGGAAGGATGGATGGATGGATGGGTTGTCATTGTTCGGTGAATTGACTGGGCTCTAACTCACTGCTTACTTGGAGTAATAAAAAGTGGTACTTTCGCATTCAGAAGGTTTGCAGAAATCCCACATTAAAGCAAATTATATAAATACATAGGAATACAAACTGGTCGATACTTTAAGATTTCAGTTTAAAATTGTAGCTTTTGCAAACAGATTTTATGTAATCTTTGGGAGAAATGTGGCGTGTATTTTTAAGCTCTGAAAGTATTTTGATAGCCTTGTTTGATCCATATTGGCTAGAAGGACGGTTGTACCAGAGGCCTGAGTGGAAGAACAAACAAAAGCTTTGTTTTATGGGGAGCTGCTTTCCGACAGGTCCCAATAGCTGCTTGCCTTGGTTGAGACCAGGATGAATACATTAGCTGAGGGAAGAATG
This sequence comes from Tringa solitaria, assembly GCA_026413425.1. Taxonomy (NCBI): domain Eukaryota; kingdom Metazoa; phylum Chordata; class Aves; order Charadriiformes; family Scolopacidae; genus Tringa; species Tringa solitaria. Next base: position 23,344,753 of record JAOXJM010000019.1, read on the forward strand.
TACGTAATTAAGGTTGATTTCATATTCATGCAAGCTGAGCCTATCAGTTTGCCTGTGTGTTCTCTGCATTTGTAAGGGTGCAGTGTGGGATGGGCGCACAGCAGGCTATAGTTTCATTTGGCAGCAAGTGGCCTGTTATTTGGAGAATTTTTTTTTTCATTCACGTTCCCCACAAACTGAGATCTATCTGTAAACTTTTTCTTTGGGGACATCACCCATACGGCTGCCACATGTCTTGTATTTTTAAGTGATTGTCTTTGTGCTTTTTAGGAATTGATCCAATATAATTACTTTTTTTTTTTCTTTTTTAAGCCTGTTTAAAATGTTTCTGTGAGAAGAGGTGGAACTTGGTTTGAAGGCACTGTCACTGCTGTACAGCAGTAATGGTTTCAGTAACTTAAGTCTGAGCACACTAGTTTTAGTATTTGGGAAGAAAAATATGACTACCTAACTAGAGTATGAACAGCAGAGCAAGTCCCTATCTGCAGTTGGGCTGAAACAGCATACTGAGGTGTTGGCTTTGGGATCCATTGCAGTGAAGGATTCTGCCAGCAGTGGATAGGACTTGCACAATTTTCTGTAAATCCAGAATTGTCAGTATTTGAGAGAAAAAAATCTTACCTGATAGAGAGAGAAAGTGGCCTCAGTTTTGTTTCTTGCTCTGCGAGTTACGTTGTCTGTGGTGATAGGAAAGGATTGTGCTATGTAGGGAAGGAGATGAGTATAACTCCAGATGGTGAGTGGGACCCCAATTATACTTACAATTGCCTTAATCCAGTCTAAACAAAGAGAGAGACACTTGTGCACGTTTGCTCTGACAAGCTGTGCCAAAACAATCATTGCTCTCTGGGGAGTTGGAGATCAGGCAAAATTCCAAATTTCAGCTCTGTTACGTGATCCAGAACTGAGGCTGATTACCTTCAGATTTGTGTCCATTGACCCTAAATCCCTATATGACCTCTTTGATTTGCCCTTTGGGCATGTGCTGCAGCTGGTCTGGAATCGTGATTAAACACAGGTTAGGCTGGTTAGCTGGTGAGTTTTTGCTAAGTAGTTCTGAATGATGAATGCTTTCTGCTTTTGGCTTAGTCTAGCCAAGATTTTTAGATTCCTCTTCCTTACCTTACTGCCAAATTTTCCTTAACAATCTTACAGCCCCACACCCCCCTCCCTTTTTTTTTTTTTTTTAATAAGTGTTCATTTTTGTAGAAACTGGCCAGTGAGTTTAGAAGTGCCTGAAATTTGGGAAAACAGGAAGGAAGGACTGAGCAAATAAATACTAAAAGCTATTGCATAAATCTCAATTCTGTGGGAAACTGCACTACAGAAAGAACTTTGCTCTCAATTTGGTTTGGATCTGGTCATTAGAATTAAAGATTACCAGCAAATTGTATTTTCTCCTGTTGTGTTCTGCAAATGGTCATAGTCCACAAGTGTGACAGCTTGTATTTTTATTTTTTTTTTGGAAAGCAGCAAGCATGATCTGTAAATCAGTTACAGCACTGAAATAGGTTTGGGATGATGTTTGTTATCATGTAAAGTAGGAAACAGCAGGATGAAGTACCTGTCCATGATGCTTTTCAAGAGAAGTGGGATAGGGCTGCAACAGACTGGCTAATGCCCAAGTCATCTGTTGCTCCGTCTTCTATAATCCTTGAGTATCTGTGTATAAAGGAAGCAGAAAAAACCTGAAAGAAAAATGGGAATTAGAAAGGAATGTGGATCTCAATTTGCAATGCTCATTTGATCAGATGCTTTTGAAAGGTGGTAGTAGCTGTCAAATGGATTAATTAGCACAGTGTTACAAAAGGAGTGTGGAAAGGTGTGGTCAGATTTGCTGAGCTTCTTTAATGGGGAAGAAGATGCAGGACACTAAGGATAGATGGAAGACAGAGAAAGAAAGAAGGAACAGATCCTGCTCTTTATAGCCCTTTGTCCTTCTCTCATCCCTTTTCCCATGTGTCTCTCTGCCTTATTATTTACTCTCTTGCTTTTTGAATTTGCCTTCTTGGTGAGAGAACTGAAAGAATGATAATCCAATATTAACTGTATATTTTTAGTATGCAGGAGGAGTATAGCTGAGGAAAAGTGGGTGTTTGAAGTTATTGTATAGCCAATTGGTAGATACAACTTCCTATCAAATTAGGAGACTGCTCCTCTCTACCATGTTTTTTCTTCTGAATGGGTACTACAACAAACAATAGGTACATTTTGTGCTTTCATTCCCAATTTACTGCTTTCTTGAATAATGGCTGCTATTTACCTACACTGAAGTGTTGAGTGATGTTGCTAAAGTTGATGTGTATCATAACAATTCTGGCTCTAAGAAGAAGCAAAATTAAATTTATGGTGTCCTTCATTGTTAGCTTTCTCATATCAGTTGAATTCCTGTTGTTAATTTGTTGTTAAAACTGTTGCTGCCTTTTGCCCAAGGCATACTCAAATAAGAGACTACTGCAGAGTCCTCGGATTATGTACAAAAGCATGCTGATTTAACATGTCTGTATTTGGATAGCTAATATTTTATTTGGCTGCTCTTTTGAGTCTAAGTTTACATTGATATTCTCCTCACTAGCAGATGTTCTGTGTGTTCTGTTTTCTGGGTAGTTATCACAGATTTAAGTCTTCTGTGCTTCAATGAATTCTTGACACAGGCAGTGGAAACTAATATTAATACTAAAAACATGATGTATAACATGTTGGACCAGAGCAATCTTTCATCCAAAGACTAAGCCAAAGCCAGTAGTGTGACCATCTTTCAGAAAAACCTAAGTTTAGAGAATCTAAATGTGATTCAAACAGCAAAACTAACGGTATAGGGTGAGCCCAAAACACAACTCTGCCTCCAAGGAAGAGCTTAGCAGTGGCTTACTCTGGTTAATGTAGGCACTTATTTTGAGAAGGTAAAGATTTATCATTAGCAATAAAGAACTCTTGATGTACTTTTTAGACAATGGAAGAGTACTTCACACAAATCACCCAAACTGCATCTATACAGGCCTCTAACATGCTAGATTTTTATTTAAAAAAACATCTCACATCTGCCATGGCTGTGTTGTTAAATGCTTGCCATTCGTATGTTTGGATATTCTTGTTTGATGGAAGAGGCAACTGGAATTAGGGTGATGTATATTTAAATTTCTTGGAAGTGTGTTTCTCTTAATACAAACATTATATGACAGCAATAGGTAAGATACATTTCTAGTCTTTATATCATAGTTTTCTGATATTTCTTTAAACCTGTGTTTGAACTTGACAATATCACTGCTGCTTTCTAGAAATGAAGCTTCATTACATCGTAACTATTACCTTGTAGTTTTGATTTCGAACTGTGAGAGTGATAAAGTGAATTGAATTCCTTGTCATTGTCTTCTGCTTTAACTCCACTCACAGCCCCAGTAAACTTCACATGGTTGGAGCCATATATATAAAGCTATATTTTTACTTGTACATGTGCGCATATACATGAACATGCATGGTAGTAAACCATAAGTGGTCAGAAACCCTGGTATATATTACAGTTGTTGGCTCAATTCTTCCTGGTCCCCTCTGTTTCTATATTTTATCATTCTTGAGTTCAACAAGCTATTTCTCAAAATGATCCATGATGCTTGCAAGTATTTAACTGTCTGGATAATTGTGCTTTTCCTGCCTTTCACCTCTCAGTACAGCCCCTGGTATGAGTCAAAAGTAATAGTTTCAACCATTTAACGTGTCAAATACTTTCTTCTCAAGAAAGACCTAAAAGTCTACTTTGACCAAAATGGTGTTTCTATTTAAGTTGAATTTACAGACAAGTCAGCATGATGACTTTGCACCCAAATTACCAATTGACTTAATGTGAAAGTATGTGTTTTGTGACTACTTTTCTTGTCAGGTGGTATTGCCATCTCTTAAGTCCTAATGTATCGGGTCAGTCTTGTTACTGCACAAACATAGAAAGAACCAAACTCAAAGCTAGCATCGGAAATTGTGTAATTTCTTCTGTAAGTAAAAACGTTACTTAGCAGTGAATGCTTCGCCATGTTTTTTCTGCTTTGATTTTTCTCAGAGAAGATACGTGGAGAGATATTAACCAAGTCCCACTTGCCAGTCTGAATGAGAAGACACACTACCCTTGTCTTTCTCTCTGCAGCTGGACTGTTAAGAGTGTTAATGTCTCTTGAAGCAGCATGAAATTTCACACTCTCACTAACCTAAAAGCAACATCTACAGAGTACAGTTCTCTCCTAGTGGTCTTGTTGCCTGGGTTCAGGCTGCCCTCTCTGTACACCTGATGAAGCACTCTAGAAGCAGATACAATTGCATGCATTAATTGAGGGAGCTAAAATTCCTTTTACCTGAAAAAACCAGTTGTTTTAAAATAATTTTATTTTACTAATATATGGGGTTTTCTTGGAAAAATAGTGTATTCTTAATCCAAGTGGAGGGATTGCAGTATGAGTGGTTGTTATAT
>JAOXJM010000019.1:23360948-23383105 GCA_026413425.1 Tringa solitaria
AACAGTATTTTTTTAATTTTATTTTTTTTTTTTTTTCTATTAAGACAGTGAAGATTAAGGCAAAAGTTGGAAATTTTGAGTAGCTTTACAGACATTAAGGATATAGCACTAGCAGGATGGGGACGGAGCACCTTGATCTTGGAGGTGAACTGGTGTGGAATTTGTGTATCTAGTGCAATTTGGCAGAGGGGAGGAGAAGGGCTTTATTGCTTAGATTCTATGAATCTGGTGTTAGCTGTGTAAACAATTTGGCCTCAGAGCTGAATGGTGTATAGGAGGAAGGCAAAAAAAAATCATTCAGACCTAGGAGTCTGTTGGCCCATGAGTTTGATTTCGTGTGTGTGTCTATCTTTACCAAGCCATTAAAATTAAAAGAGAAGAGTTTGTGTTGAATTGAAAGAAAAAACTCCATTAATCTCAAACTGCAGTAGAAAACCCCATCAGCCTCACCAAAATTCACTTAAATCAGATTGATCTTTTTTCATTTTCTTGGTGTTACCTGTTTTTCTTTCTTCTCTTTTAAAATTTATATTTATTTCTAAACTGAAAATTCATTTCAAATAAAAATCAAGGTACTGTCTTTATTATGGAAATGAGATAACTATAAAAATGTTACAATAAGCCATTTTTTTTCAAATACTTCTTTATTGACACTAATGTATCGAATTCAATCCCATGTAGCTGTGAATCTCCCTTAATCTACTTTCTGATGCTGAAATTTAGATAATCAGTGAAATTTTAGCTTGCTCTGTCTACTTGCCCACATTCTAGCTAATGTAGCTTGAAAAGAGAATAAATCTAAAAGCATTTTAAATTTAAGCCATCAGTAAAAGTACAGTATGGTGTCGCCCGCAAAAGTTTGAAAGCTGCCAAGTGATATGCTAGATCCTTTAAATGAGTCTTCAGCTGTGCTTCTGGAAGACTCACTGGGGCAAATTTGTTAGCAACACGTGGCACTAAAATTGGTATTGACGTGGTCTTATTAAGCTCTGAGAAATTAACCTTAAGCAGTATTTCAGAGAGACTTAGTTAATTTATTTTAGAATTGGAAAATGAATTTGAGTAGTTGATAAGCATCTGGTGCATGAGCCTCAAGAAATGAGGGAAAACATTTGTCAGATTCTTCGGAAAGTAGCCTTTTCATGTATTTTTTCTTTTTCTTCTTTGAGACAGGTGGGAATGTAAGTTAAAGGCTTTCCCCTCAAGCCTGTGTATGCTATGTGTGCAGTGCAAAAAAGGGCTTCTGCTTTTGTCTTGATCATGTCTTTACCTACTTTTGCGAAGTTTCTGGTTTCTCCCTAGTATAATTACTATGATGTAATGAAAATCAAATATAAAGACAAATGTTGAGTTTAATCCTTTTTTGAGGTTTTTTCATTAATAATATTAATAATCACATTACCTTATTTTTAATAAGGCATTTTTCAGTAGAATGTAATTTTTCAACTGTATTTTCAAAACAACTGTAATAGTGTATTTGAAGAACAACTGAAACTTTGAATAGCTGCATAGAGCTTGTGCTCAAGCAGATATTTTTTAAAGGTATTCATGTTCATACATATATTCTGATAATATAAAATCTATTATTTAGAAGCTCTTACATTATTTTTTTTTCCAGGATTTGATAGTATTTACACATTTATGGGTTATATTTGAAAGTTTTAGATACTGTTAATTGTTCTATGGAAATCTATTCTTAAATAAATCCACAGCATAATGTCATACATGGGATTCACAGCCCCTTTGAAAATATTTGGAATAGTACTGCTGTTGACTAGAATACCAATCGTGTAGACAACCATGTGCAGCAGCACATAATCTCTGTGGGGTCCACAACGTAAACTTTAAGTAGAAGAAAAATTTTGCCAAAACACAGCTTGAAATAATGAATTTTACTTTATTTCATTTAAATTTAATCTTTACCATAAATTAGCTTGAAGAGTATTGATAAGTCACAAAATCCAATTTAGTTATCTGATTTGTTGTAGTACTTGAGAAATAATTACGATTCCAGACTATATCATGTGGAAGCAATTTTGTCAGCAGCCTGGAGAGGTAGAAAGTGTTGTTGGTTACTGTGATTCAACAGCTGTCTTTTCTGGTTCAGCTGATCATTAGGCACTGGTATTTCACTGTAAGGAAAACAGTTAACCAGCCTTTGGCTGCTGAGAGGACCCATTGTGACTGTAGGTGAAAAGCTGAAGTGCTCAAAAGAAAAGTATCTTCACTGAGTTACTCTTTGTCATAAAGATTACTCTAGTGGTCTTAGTTTGTGTAAACTAATCAGTAGATGAGTTTGTGTATTCTCTTTCTGTGACAGTCAATCGTCGGCACAGTCGTTAATATGTGCCTAGTTGAACAGTGTGTGAAAATTTGATCTTAATGAGGTATCAGTCCAGTTACACAGTAGCATCACTACTTAATGCTGATTAAAATAATCTATTTGTATGAATACAGGAAGATTGGATGTAACTGGTATTTTCTTAAATCTAATTCCTTATTAATCCCCTTCCTGTGCAGAACCATGTCCAGATTGACTCAACTGGAGCGACTGGACTTAGGAAGTAATGAATTCACAGAAGTGGTGAGTTTTGCCTTAATAACAGAGCTTTGTATCCTTTATAAATCTCTTTATCCTTTAATCTATTTTTAATCAATGTGAAAATGTAAACATTAAGTTAAGAGTTCTGCTACTGAGCAATTATTATGTATACCTCAAACTAAGTTACGGAGCCTGTTATAAAAATTATGTGCATATACTGATGAATATGAATATGTTTTTCCTCAATTTGAAAATAATACTCTATGGTATAGTGGTGTTACTCTACTGGTAAAAATTAATGGTAATATGTGTTTGAATAGTAAACATAATTGTTTGGCTTAAAATAAATTCTAAATACTTACTGGTTATCATGTATTTAATGTTGCAAGTTCTGTATGAGCTGTGCATAACCTGCTTTTATTATTGTGTGCAAACTGTTTACATCCAAAATATTAATTTTAAGGTTGAATATTGTTCACAGTACCATTTACAGTTGGGGTGCTCAGATTTTTCCTTCAGCATGGATCTGTTTGTTTCCTGTTCATGACCTCATAGACAAATGCATCTTATATTTACAATCACTGCTTCTACAAATACTTTCCTTGATAAAGGAATTTAAATAGAAGTATAGTGGAACATACTGACCTGCCATATAATAAAGTCGAGTCTTTGTGTGCCACCACTAGATCATGCAGAGCTGAACACTCGCCTAGTTTTATGGTTTGACAGATGGAGAAGGGTGTTTGAGGAATCGTTCATTAGTATTATTATACTTCTAGCCATTACTGTTACTGCCATATTCTCATTACAGGGTAAATATTTGTGTGGGAGCCTTGAACTAATATGCTCAGACCCACCTTAAGCCGTAACAGACGTGAACTGAGCGTAGGCTGCAAAATTACCTGTTTGGGTATACTTTTGGCTGTTTACTTCATCTCTCCCAGCCCTTTAGCTACAACAGTGAACTTTAGTAACTTATTTCATTAAGATCTTTTGGTTAAAGCTCAAAAAGGTCTGAATCCACTTTTTTGGGTAAAGGTCTGTCTGAAAGGTTAAAATTTCAGTGAAAATTTTCTCTTGGAAAATAAATAGTTGGGAGGCTGGACTGCAAGTTATGTAGCAATGCTGTATATATACAATATAACAAAATTGAGTTTTTCATTTATCTGAACTTGGTTGTAGTTGTTAAGGTGCATTAGCACCTGGTTTGTATATTTGTATTTCTATTGTGTAGTGGAAGCACAATCCTGCACTTCACTTTATGGGTGGAGTGGTTGGCTTGTACCCTACAGATGCACCCTTTGTTGCTAGAAAATTAAAATTTGCTTTCCTTTTTCCCAAAACCACATCTCGGTGGTTTTTGAAAAACAGGTCTTTTGAATTGATGGAATTGAAGGGATTTTAGACCAGCTCCATGAGAGAGTAAATGATGCACATAACATTTATTTATTGTGTGCTCCAGTTGAAAAATGATACTTTATGTAAAACACACAAACAAATAAACACCCACACACACACTTTCTGTAAGGATTATTTAGTGCTGTGAGCAAGTTCTTAAAAGATTTTTGGTTTTCTAATATATTTATATTTAAGAAGTGAGTTATCTGGGTTTTCTTTTATGACCCAGTTAAACAAGTGTATATAACAGTTATAATGAGACATTACTTCAAGTTGTAACTGATAAGTCACTGAAGTTGTTTTTGCCTTTCACTATTTTCTGTATGAAGTTTTTGAAAAACTGCTTCCCTTTACAGCCTGAAGTACTTGAACAACTGAGTGGGTTAAAGGAATTTTGGATGGATGGTAATAGACTAACACTTATTCCAGGGGTAAGTCTTTTTCTGTGTTGAACATTTAGTATTTTAATTTACAGTGGTATTTGCCTTGTCAGCTATCATACATGTTAAAGTTGCTATGTAATTTTAATGTTACTTGAAGCCCAAAGGCTAAATGCTGCTTAAATGCTTAACTAGTTTACCTAGAAATTGTGACCAGTCATGAGAGTTGAGTACACACAGCCTTTCTTTCATTGAAAGTTATGTACCTCTCGTCTAAAAAATGTGTTCCAATTCAGGAAAGGGATAAAAATCCTAGGTCAAATCCTGGATCAAATTTAGGGTTGAGTGGTCCTTCCAGAAAAGGATTATTTTTGTGTTAGACAGCAAGTAGGAATTTACAGGATAAATATGTTGTGTGAATTTTTACTGGTCATGGCTGTAAAGCAAGCAGTGCCTGTTCAGGCAGTTTGTATATGGGAGCATAGCCAGTTCCTGAGAAAACGTTCTGTTGACTTTTTTGACATCTCTTGAAATTTCGTGGGGTCCAGGCTGACCTATTGCAGTGCTTGTGAACCTGTGCTTATGTTCTTGTAAGCTAGTAAATAAGCATTTGAAATCTGGGAAGCAGCTGGTCTGTTTTCAGGCTTAAAATCACTAGTAGTCTTCTGACATGAGGCCGTCTTTGCTGATCAGTAGTCTTCTCTACTGATCAAACTGTTGAATTTGCAGCAGACTGACTTTAGAGACCTGCAGAAATACTGTGGTGTCTCTCTGTGTGTGGAAAAATATCAACTGTCTGTATCTGCACAAAAGGATAAAAAAAAGTAAATAAACATTATAAAGCTTGGATATTTTGCATAAAATTGTATTTCAGCACTATAAATAGGTTTTCTCTTTTCCTCTGGTATTACACTTGAGAGACAGTTTGTTGTCATATCAGCTGGATTTTTTGTTTTGAACTTGCACTTTCTAGAATGCGTTATTTTCTCTTGTTTTCAGTTTATAGGCACTTTGAAACAGCTGACCTACTTGGATGTTTCTAAAAACAACATTGAAGTAGTTGAAGAAGGTATTTCAGGTTGTGAAAGCCTGCAAGATCTACTGCTATCCAGTAATTCACTTCAGCAACTGCCAGAGTCTCTTGGTTTGTATTTTCAGTTAATTTATATTCCTAAAAGCTTACAGTTTAAACACAGAACCCTTGAAAATTGACAAATGGCATTTTAGATCTAGGTTTCAACTGATTAAAAGTGCCAGTTGTGGATGAAGCTGTAATGCGTAGCTGAATAACAACATTTATATTTGCTTTGGAGGATTCTTGACTTTATACAGTAGTTTGTAAATGGATGAGAATCTGTTGACTGTAACAGAGTAAAAGTAAATATTTTTTTTCTTCCCCCTCCCCCAGCTGGCACATGGTAAGCTGGAAAGCAAGTTCTGTAAGATCATCTGCTTATTTTCTTAGGTATATAGCACTATAGGCATGTCAGGGAATACAGAAGATGGAGTGGCTTGCCAATTAAAACTGAGTTTGATGAATTCAAATGTCCTTTTTTATTTACTTATTCATTGTATTACAGGTTCCCTGAAGAAGGTAACAACACTTAAGATTGATGAAAACCAGTTAATTTATTTGCCAGACTCCATAGGAGGGTAGGTATTTCACCTGAATAAAATGTTGAACTGCATTTCTGCACACCTTTCTGTAACAATAGCTCCTCTTTTGAAAGTTTTTACACCTACTTTATTTCATTTCTCCTACATGTTAATGTCTATATAAAATTGAAAGCAAGTGCTTTCATATCTTCTAGTTTGCAGGATGTATGTTCTTTGTATTATGTGATATGTTATTTAATATAAAAAGACGTTTTTCTCACTAATTCAGCCACCAATGTATGGAACAAAAATTGAATGTGAAAGAAAACAATATATATAAAAAGACAGCCAGCTGCCTGAAACTGGTTTTTGGTAAATATTTAGTGGCTGTGGTAAATATTGATAGTGGTTCAATCACTTGCAAGCTTGTAAAAAGTGAATCCAAACACATATGTTTTTCTTTTCTATAAGGAGAATTTTCACTTGTTCATCAGCAGGTTTTAGTTAACTTATAACTTATTGAACTTATGTGTTCAGCAATTTAATTTAAAAATTGCTAACGATGACAAAAATAACTGTTTCAGAATTAAGTGCTATACAAATGAAGAGTATTCATTCCAATTTCTTTTCTCCTATTACAAGTACTGGAGGTTATTTTTTGTTGGCAGAATTCACAAAATACTTACTCACTGCCAGGTTCTTCAGTTCACTGTTTCTAACTCTTGAAATTCTTTTCTTGTCCATAAATTGCACTAAACTTTTCTATGGCTATGATCTATCCCGTTCTGAATGTTTTCAGTGCCTTACACTTGTATTTTTTCATGTAGTACATAAACATTTGATGTCGCTGACTCCCTTGTTTTCACTGAATGCTCTCTTATGAGGACAGTGTAAAGGAGATTTTAAAAAAATCCAAACAACCTCCCCCCGTCCTCCAAAAAAAACCCACCAACAACAACAACAAAAAAACCAACTAAAAAAGAAAGCTAAACTCAAAACTCCCACACTCAACCAACAAACAAAAAAAGCCCAGAACACATTTTAGGCAATTAGTAAAGGATTTTGCTTTGCTTTGAATTCCCTTGGATTTAAGAGTTTTATTTTGAAATAAATCTGAGATTTGTAATTAATTGTAGCATTGACTTTATATAAACTTAAAGTATTCAATTAGTGTTGGATGAATTTTTTTTTTAGGTTAATATCAGTAGAAGAACTGGACTGTAGTTTCAATGAGATTGAAACATTGCCTTCATCTGTTGGGCAGCTCTCTAATATAAGAACATTTGCTGCAGATCATAACTTTTTAACACAGCTGCCATCAGAGGTATGTATTTAATTACAAAACTAAAATGCATTTTAAAGTGTATATAGTCTGTGCAAGTTTTAGATAACAAGTTAATAATTCTTGAGTAGATTTTCTTTGTGCATATTTTTAAAGGAGGATGTATACAAATACATGTTTCCAAATAATGAAATTCTGATTTTTTTAATCAAGAAGTAGAAGCTTGTTGCTATTGTATTGAATATGTTTAATAGGTTTAATATGTAAGAATAAATCAAGTTAAACTTTGCAGGCAAAAATATCTAATACTGATTGGTTTAGAACAGTAAAAATTTGCATATTTAGAGTTGTGAGGATGAATTAATTCTTTGGAATTTTTTTTCAGATTGGAAACTGGAAGCATGTGACAGTGTTGTTTTTGCATTCTAATAAGCTTGAATTTCTCCCTGAAGAAATGGGTGATATGCAGAAATTAAAAGTCATCAATCTGAGCGATAATAGGTTTGTGAATGCATTTATTCAAGTAGGAGTTGTATAAAATACAATAGTAGTGTAGAGGCATTTTTCTGAATATATTATGCTGTCTTTCCTTATCTCATGCACAGCTTAGAAGCTGACTAAGATGCATGTCTTTAATGTATTATTGTTGCATTTGGCCCTTGCTGTTCCATTGTATTAAGCTGTCTTTATGATTTGGCACGTGGTACCTGCTTTGAAGCACAGCATCAATACATTTATGATTGTTAGTGTGTATTTTTCTGGGAAATTAGTTTGGTTATTTTCATAAAACATTTGATTCTTAATAGCTTCCATTGTTGCATATGGAGGACACAAAACAGTATCACAGTATAGTGTAAAACACCTGAGTGTGCTGGGGAAGGGGAAAAAGAGGGTTGTGTTTCATTAGACCTGTTCATTAAAAACTGACAAGACATTTCTCTTTGGGTATTGCCAATTGGTAGAGTTGAAATATCTTGGGAGAGATAAGTCTGACTGAGCTCTCCCTGCTGTTCTGCCAATCCAGCTTCTCTGTACTCCAGCTGTAGCTTGATTTATCCATTAAGGCCAGAGCTTCCATTATCCAGGGCAGCCCGTTTTCCACACGTGTATCTTAGAAAAAATACGTTTTTCAGGTGTGGTGCTTTTTTATAATTGGCATGCATGTCTATTGAAAGATAAAATGCTGTGGATTCAGATTAATTAATTCAGGTTAATTTTCTTTAAAATTGTATTCAAGTAACTGAACAGAGTTAAATTAAACTTCCATTGTCTTTTTTTTTTTTAGCTGCCCGCTAAACTGGCCAGAAGTGCGGGTTTTTTTGTTTGGTTTTTTTAATTCCAAGTATAGCTTTGAATCAAAAATTAAATGCTTTTGCCTTTCAACTGTCAATAGTTATTCATTTAACTGTATTTGTATGTGTCCTTCTTAAACATTTTTACAGGCTAATGCAGGATTGTTTCTTAACAATATTGATAAATGTACTTATATAAATCCTTGTTTCAATTTACAGACTGAAGAATTTGCCATTTACCTTTACAAAACTGCAACAGCTCACTGCTATGTGGTTATCAGACAATCAGGTGAACTTTTAAAAATTAAAAATAAATGATTGTTGACTTTACTCCTAATGGAACTGAGGAGTACAGAGCCATCTGTTCAATAATGAAACCTGGTACTGTGTATATACTTCAGTACTTCCTTGAACCTGGTACTGTGTATGTGCACCAATACTTCCTTGCCATTACTCTCCTGAAGCAAACATCATTGAACCTACCTGTCTTCAGAGACTTTTATACTTCTAGCAAAGTTCTGTGCTGTTAGGAAATACCATTTAAGAGATGTTGGGATTTTTTTGTTCTTATTTTTCTTAATTCAGTCTTGTTTACTCAGGAGAGTTAGTGCTTGATAACTAGTACTTGAAAATGTAGCATGCTGTTTCTTCCCCAGGTACACCACGGGGGAAACTTAGGGTGCTTTTTTTTGAGCTAGGTTTCTTGCCACACCTTTTGAACTCTGTGATTGTCCAAGTTTCAAACAGTAACATCTGCTTGGGGCTCATGTTTTTCTTGTGTCCTGAAGCCCTCTGTACTATGCTGATTTCCTGAATGGCATTAAGGTGTACAGGGCTGGCAGAAATCTGCTAGCCTCAGACATAGTAGAATGAAAGCCCTTTTACTAATAAGTAATTTCAAGAATCTCCTGCCGTTTTATATAAAGGGTGGGGAATAAGCAATCTGATGTCAATATGAAGAACTGAATACAAAATTTTTCTCTTTATGTGCTTGTCTGCAGCTTTAAATGACCAATTATATGTATGTATTCCAGATGAGCCTGCTTTGGGATAGTAATAAGTCCTAACAAGGAACTGGGTTATAATTTGAATATCCAGTGTTTGCTTTTCCCTTAAAGCTGTTACTGCATTTCACTTCTCAGTCAAAGGCAGACATGTTAATAACTTCATTTTGTGAAAATGATTCAGAGGAGAAATGGTTTAATACAAGTCAAGAGTACCCTTCAAAGTAATGGGACAGGCATGCTCTGTGATATGTAGATCATATTTACTTTTTTATATATATTCTTGTAACATATCCTTTCATTTGCTTCCCAGTCTAAACCGCTTATCCCTCTTCAAAAAGAAGTTGACCCTGACACACAGAAAACAGTGCTTACTAATTACATGTTCCCCCAGCAACCAAGGACTGAGGATGGTAAGAATTTTTGAAATAGCCTGTCAGAATGCTCACTTTTGAAAATAATAATGGAAAGACTGTCCATCTAGTATGATTTTTCACTAGATAATATGTAAATAAAAGTTTGAAGTAAACCTCTAAGTGAAGAAGAGTTACTGTTCTGATTCTTCAGATGTAACTTAATGTGACCTACACATTGGTAAATTCTAGGTGAAATTGTTTCAGTGAGCAAGGTGAGGGACGGACTGACAGGATCATGTTCTGCGATGGCTGCCACTGCCCAGTGTGACACCCTGTTTCATTCCGACTGTTTTAACAGAATGCTAGACAAAATGTTTCCTCCATTACGAAGTACATATATTTGTGAAAGTACACGGCATTGTATGTTTTATTTTAAAAGAAAAAAAAATCAGTCCAGAAAAAAAGCATATTGTTCACATTTATTTCAAACTGTTTTATAAAAGGCTAGGCCTGAAATAGTAAGATGTTGCCAGAAGGTGATTTCTGCACCCTTGTGAAATAGTTAGGGAAATAAATAACATTCCATGAGTAACCCCATCAGGACTTAGAGAAAGAGAGTTAAATCTCTTTATTTCTTCACTTTGTTCTTCTACAGGCAAAAGGAAAAAGCTTGTACTGATTTAAGAGAAATGAAGGGGTGTGCATTATCAGTGGAAATAATTGAACACTGACAAGCAGCAACATTTGCTGTTCCATGGCACAAGTATCTAGTACGCTGAGAGAGGAGTAATCAAAAATATTAGCAAACACAGTACATTGTGCATCACTCTTAGTGTCTTCTTATGCAGATAGTGCTTCTGCAATGTTTCTGATAGAATGTGAGAATCCTAAAATCATTTGGATATTCAGTGAAGTTTTAGGTCATTCCTGAAAGCATTCTCTCCATTTGAACTTTTTTTTTTAACCCAGGTGTTAGGATTTCTTTCTGTAGGCAAGGAAGGGGCTGTGTGTTTGGCTTAGGTTGACAGAATACCCGCCTCTGAGGTGGTTGTTCCAAATAGAAGGTCTGAAGATCAATAGACAGTGTTTTTAAAAATTGACATTTTAAAAATTCTTCATCAAGTTATTTTTTTCATCAGGAACAGTTTTGGTGATAGTGAAGTGTATTAGAATATTTTCAGATATATTAAAACTCTTAAGTTTACCTAATAAATGGAGAGTAACAAGTACATTTGAGACCTATAATTCAGTATTTTTCTATTTCAGGTATAGAAATAGTTCATCTAAGCAATCTTGGTATTGCTAGCAAATGATATACATCTGCTGGGGTGGTGGTGGCAGATTTATTAGACTAGAATGCTAGAATGAGACAGTGGGTACCCAAAATATTTTTTTATTTCTTGTAAAATTAAGCAAGAAATACTTTTTAAAGCTCCTATAATTTCTATAACTTCTGCAAAATCATATGTTTACCTTAAGTTTTAGATGCTTTAGATTTTTTCAGGATTAGTAATAATGCAGGTTTTTTATCACTAAGTCATTCTTATTCTTCCATTTTTAAATTTTAATTAAATGAAATCAGATGAATACTCCTAGTGCTTAATGAGACCACCTCACTGAAGTGAGGCTATATAGATCAATATAAGTATAATTTACATGTTTATATACAAATAAATATTTCCATATTTATATATATAATATTTATAAAATACTTTGCAGCGGGGAGTTCTGCTGAAAATTTTCAAGTGTAAGCATTAAGCCTAGTGTCCTGCTGTGCGTATCAAGTTTTCTACTTTACAGATAGGGGTTTTAATATTATGAAAATACAGCCAAGTTCATAAAGCAGTGACAGTGCAGCTATTCTTCAATTAATGGTGCTGCTAGTCTCTTTTAAGAATGCATACACACCAATCCCATCCAAGAGAAAGAAGAGAGGGTTTTTATTTCATATAATGCACCCTATTCTAATGAGAGTCTCTTTTTGTTTTTTTCAGTTATGTTCATATCTGATAATGAAAGTTTCAATCCATCTCTGTGGGAGGAACAGCGAAAACAGCGTGCTCAGGTGGCATTTGAGTGTGATGAAGACAAAGATGAGAGAGAGGCACCGCCTCGGGTTAGTGTTGAATTTTTTTTTGCACACTTGGTGCTTCCCTTCCTTTTACCCTGGAATCGCATTCTTTTCCTCACTTTGGCTGTGGATTTTGATCTGCTGAAGAAATCAAGTCCTCAGTTACTAGTTAAGGGTATATAACAGGATGAAGCATCATGGTCTGGGGGAGTGTTTTTTGTTTCGATTTGGATTTTTTGCCAGATCATTTAACGTGGAGCACAAGGGGAAAAAACTCTCAGCTGATGTAAGGCAATGTAGGTCATAACTAGGAGACTACCTGACTGGTAGTGACATGGAGAAAAGGTAGTGGGGAAACACTGATTTTTCTTTAAATATATTACAGCTGCCATAATTTTTCCTGCTTGCAATCAATGGACACATATGGGGGGGAGGGGGAGGAGTGATTGATAATCTTGCTGAGTTTTATAAACTTAGGTCTCTGTCAATGCATGTAGACTCAGCAAAGTGGAGATCCTAGATTGTTCAGTGTTTTATCCTAATTCATTGTCTGCTTTAAAGTTGATGTTTTAATTATGGTGTTTAATTGAACGCAGAACACTATTGCTTTTTGTTATACAGGAAGGCAACCTGAAGAGATATCCAACTCCATATCCTGATGAACTGAAGAATATGGTCAAAACAGTCCAGACAATTGTACATAGGCTAAAGGATGAAGAATCTACTGAAGATACTGCTAAGGAGTCAAAACGAGAAGGCCAGCCAGTTTCTGTAAAAGATGTGGGGGTAAAGGTTAGGGATAATACTCTCTTCTGACTTTGCTACAACTTCCAACGATCTAGAGTCTCATTGATTTATTTTAATTCTCTTCATCCTACCCACTAATGCTTTAGCAGAAAATTGTCAGATTAAAGAACAGAACTTATCTCTTCACTGTCTAAAGAAGGCTGTGATAAATGTCTGGTTGGCAGTAGCAATTTTCCTGTGACACTAAGAACAAAGAAAGAGACTTGGTTCACAGGAAAATGCAGACAATGGATGTGTTAAGGAGTTGGCTTCTTCAGTTTCTGGAGGATGGCATCTTTGTCCTTTTTATCCACCAGACTTCAACAATGGAATTTGGGATAATCTCTAAGCATCTTAGTGCTGCCGTCACGGTTGGAGGTTTTACATGATAATTTGGGAAGGCAGTCATAGCAAGTTGGCACTGGAGTCTGTAACAGGCTGATGTAGCATGATGGGTGATAGAACTACTGTTTGGTGTTGCCATGTCTCACTGTAGATATTCTTGGCCTTCTTTTTATTTAACTGGAAATTTAATGGTACAAATTGGACCCAATAAGGAAGAGAATCAAACTGACAAAGGAAGGGACCGTACCTCTGTAATCTGCAGATTTCTCTGCATTTTGTCACTGGTGCATTTCATACTTTATTATTTCAAAGCTCAGATTTTTCGTTCTATAGTTTCCCAAAATACATGATGTTAACTCTAAATATCATACGTTATTGAAAACCTTTCACGATGTTTTTTCTGCTAATGTTCTTAATCCTGTAGACTTCAGAAATTGCTTCACTAAAGAACAAAGCAGACGAGAGAAAGCAATATTCAGCAGGAAGCTCTGTGCAGAAGCCTACTGAACCAGAAGCTGAGCACAGCACCGCAAATTCACAGATGACTGCACTTGTTAAAACCTTGCAGAACGCAAAAACAATTGTCAACCAGGAAGACACGCTCGAGGTATGGCATTGCAATGAACATCATAGCAGTCAAAAAATTGTGCTGGTGTTGTATTCAATTTGTTACTCTGGGAGATGAAAATTTATGTTGACAATAGCATAAAATTGCTATCCATAGGTGCTGTAAATACAGATGGTTTGCAATGCAGTATCTTTCTTCAGATTATATTAAGTAAAAGTTGAAATAGCTAATAAAAAGTTCATGATGAAAGATACGTACATTTAAAGAAAAATAAAGCAAACTCAATTAAAAGCTGACCTAAGCATCAAACTGTGAAAAGGCTTATACCTAGACAGAATTTTCCAGGTTTTGCTTGATTGTCAGCTTGTCATTAAATAATTGATTTTAATTGTCACTGAAGTGACAAACTCATTAGTGGAAGCAATCAAAAACTTGTATATCCAAGTGACTATGCATGTTCATTTTAAATGAAAAGTGAAAGGTGAGCTTAAAAATATGTATTACTCTGTGCTTATTAGTGAACTGTAATGAATATGACTTGGGTTGTATTTACCTCTTATAGAGAGTCAGAAATTTTAAATTTCTAAACTTTTTGCACATCTCTGACAAACACCTTGTATTCATTCGTTTAGGATGTTTCAGATGTGATAAATTTGGGAACTTGTCACGTAATCAGTTGCCAATTTTAACCTGTAAAATGCTTTTTTCATAGTTTCACAAGCAGATTATATTTGTCTGTGTTGTGCAAGCAGTGGAACATGCTTATATTGTACTTTTGCTGAAGAGACTTTGTGACAAGCAGTTGCGGCTGCTGCTGGGTATTTCTCCACTAGCGTGTTCCAGCTTCTACATGCTTTCTGAAAATACTGGTTTTGACATTGTTCTTCAGTTTGAAAGCACAATTTCAGAATATCATATTAGTTGCCTAATGATAGTGATAGCAATTCTTTGTAGCTGGCTGTATGCCAGTAAGAAAATGAGGCAGCAGTGTGTAGTCAATCAGGGATAGCAAAATCCTTACTTCCATGTAATAATCTGCTGATAACTGCTGCCATTGAATCCAGGTCACTTAAACTTTGCATGAATGTAAGGTTTTTTTTATTTCAGCATTGATTACACTTGTTGTATGGCACATCCAAGTGGAAAAGCAACGTGGTAGAGGCAGTGAAGAGGTTATCTGTTCTGATTGTGGAGAAAAACAGATGGATTTTTATTTCTTATTTTTAATGAAGACTGTAATAGTTTGTTTGTTACATCTCAGTCAGGTTTGTCCTCCCTGCAGTTCAAATAACTCAGGAAAGGTGGTGCTCCAGTAGGTTCCACATAGTAAATGTTCTGAAAGTTTTAAGAAAAAGGGAACATTAACAGACTATTTTTGCAACCTGCAAAGTGAATTTTGTAGCATTTGTGGCAGTAGGCATGTTTCCTGGAAAGGGTTTTCCACTATGAGGAAAGATTGATGTTTTGGGGTTTTTTGTTCAAAATATTACTGGAAACAATTGGATTTTGAAGACAATAGGAATATAGGGCTGGTAGTAGGGTACTGAATCAGTTGCATGGCTGCTGTTGCAGCAGTTTTGTCAGTTAATCTCTTTCCTAAGTACACTGAGCTCCATCTTATGGTTAGGTAGTAGTGATTTCTAGCTTAAATGTATTCAGCATCACTTTTTCTCTGCCATCGTTATTGAAATAAATACATTCTCTTCCATTTGGAATTTACCTCAAATGTAAATTTAAAGTTACAAACCCAAGCTACACCTGCGCTTTTTTTGCTAGATTCTGCAAACCCATGTAGTCTTTTCTCACAACGTGGCTCTCCATTCCTAAGATTGTCTTAGTCATGCTACTCTGCTACTCTATAGCTGTTTCAGTTTGAGCTCTTCTCCGCAAAACCAATACCTACTTAGGCAGTTCTGGGGTGTTTGCTGCTTCAGTGATAACTTCCTGACTTGCATTCAACTGGAGGTTTTCTCCAATGGTGGAACAGAGGCTGCATCTGTTTGCTGCAAGTAGTTTTCAAGTTACTGGTTTGAGTGCTGTTCCCATGGAGTTCATCAGTGACAATGCAAGTCTGCATGTGCTGCTTCCTTAAGGTAATTCAGTGGCAGATATTACTAAATTCACTTGACTTGCACTACAAACGCACTACACAGTTATGTTATGCCTCTGTTATGTTGCGTGTTTATTTTTTCCCCTTTATTGTTCAGTGCGTGACAGTTTAGATAGCATTTATTAACCTTTAAGCAGTTCTTTAAAATGCACAAAATAAAGCCGTTTTTCCTCTGGCAGGAGTCAGAAGAACTCTCCTCTGATGAAGAGATGAAAATGGCAGAAATGCGACCACCGCTGATAGAAACCTCCATAAACCAACCAAAAGTGGTAGCTCTTGGCAGTAACAAAAAAGGTTAGATACCATAAAATGCAATAGTAGTGTTGTGTGATTATAATGATTTCTGCACTAAAAGTGGCTAGCTCCAATTAAATTACATAAAAGTAGATTTAATTACTATGTTTTAAAAGAAAGAAGATCAATTCCTTAGTTAAACAATGAAAGCAGAAAAAATTTTCTGCAATTTCTTATACTTATATATGTGATAGAGTGTGATAGAGAAAACTCTGCTGACATCTTAATTTTCTTTAATCTTGTCTGTCATCAGCTTAAAAGCAAAGGGGGAAAGGACATGTGTGTGTTTTGTGGACTATTAGCTTGAAGATACTCTTGATACATTTAAAAAAAGGATTTGGTGGTATTTACCTCAGAAATATTCCATATTTCCATCCTCCACGAGATTTTGTGGATGATTGCTGCTGTAGGCAGCAAAATCACTTGTCTAAATTTCCCAGAGAAGCTCTGCTGTCTTAAGGTTTAAGAATGAACTTCTCTTGAGGGAACTCTTTCTCCGGAGTCACTTTACTCTTTTATTTTTCTTCTTTCCTCTCAGGAAATTTCAGAACATTGTTTTTGTTACCTAAGTTTTATATTCTCTGAAAGGTAGTTTTGGTCTGGGTAACCATTTCCTTAAGAGTAAGGAATGACGTAGGATTTAGAGAAAGCATAATTTAAAAGTTGGGGAGCAAATTGTATTTTCCAGTACTTTCCAGGACACAAGGTTTCTCTGTCCATTAGATGTAAAAGGGTGCTATTTAGTGGGGATGAAGGAAAACCACATGGAGGTAGCAGGAAGAACCTGCTGAGGATCACGTGCAGTTGAAAAGATTGATGTTTATCAATGCTTTCTTTGGGTTTTTATGTCTGACTAAAGTACGAAGTCAAAACTACTTTCTAGACATTAGTTTCACAAAAATTACGCTTTTGGCACCTGTGTCTTGAAGCAAAAATTGAAATGTATTTGTTTATACGCTTATATCAAAATCCTGGCTAGCTTGAAGTACCACAGAAGTTATTTTTATATGGATATAGTATGTAAGTATGCATACGTTACAAAAGAATCAATATGTGCAGGTGTAATGTACTCTGAAAATGTTGTCCTAAGTGGTCTGCAGAGCATGGGGATGCATTGGAGTCCAACTCTGCAGAAGAACATTTTTCTTTCCTGTTTTTTCCATTTATGAAACTACAGACAGCTTAGACAGTGATCTAGATCTTTCCAGAGTACTTGATCTAATAAATAGCTATTTAACAACGATATAATATTCAAAATCTGGAACTACATACACTTTCAAAATCCTGCATGCAAAGCAATCTACTTCATTTTCATAGTGGCTAACAAACTTACGTAATTCAAAACTTTAAAATCATTGCAAAAACAGAAATATGACATGATAGATATTTTGGGGAAATATTGCATAACGTAGCACTAGCTTATGCCAAGGAAACTTGGAATAAAGGAACAAGTTAAATTTCATTAACAGGTGAGGGCTGTTTACATTGAGACAATATTTTTCAAAAATAAGAACTATTGCCAGCAGTCTTTTTTAAGTTTAAGTTTGCAAAGGTGTTAGCTTACATTTTAGTTTCCAGTACTAAGATATGCTGTAGAACAAGAGACAATTTCTAAATACCGTAACATACACACATTAAATAGCTATTAAACAGATGTATGTGTCTGTAACTAAATTGACAACTTTTAATTTCAGATGATTCAAAAGATGCTGATTCCTTATCAGATGAAGCTACTCACAACAGCAATCAAAATAACAGCAACTGTTCCTCTCCTTCTCGAATGTCCGATTCTGTTTCCTTAAATACTGATAGTAGCCAAGATATTTCTCTCTGTTCTCCAGACAAAGAAACAAATGCTGCTGTTTTATCCAAGATCAGGTTTGTAAGATACTGTATACCACTAAGCAAATATAATAGCAAAATTTTACTTAATCTTTCGTATTATGTGTTCATTCCTTTAATTCATTAATTTATCATTCATGAAATAATTTAAATTTTAATGTTTTAAAATAAGGTTAAATAATGGAAGAGTTCCCTTTTTTTTAAAAAAAGGTACTGTAAAATTCAAGGGCTAATTTTTATATATGCGTTTCTCATCTGTTTTAATAATAAGGTATAATAATTTCATCCTTATAATGTGTTATCCTGCAAAATACTTCAATACATAATTTTAAAAGCTATGTTTTTACTTGCATAATTTTGAAGACCCAATTTGGTTACTAACATAACTATAAAAGCCTTTTAGAAACTCATAAGAGTGGGCTTACAGGTTGCTACTCTTCTTGAGGTTTTAGTTAGAAGGTGCCATTTTTTAAAAAGTTGCCAATAGAAACGAGACATTTGTCCAAAATTGTCATGGAACTTGCAAGTATTTGATAAAAAAAAAACCCCACAAACAAACTTATTGTCACCATGTATTTTTTGACACTTTTAAACTGTCTTTAATAGTTCCTGTTGAATTTAAACGTATGAAATCAGGTGACATGAATGTTGCCAAAATGAGCCCTCTATATAATATATTTCTGTAATGATAAGATAGCAAATCACAAAACTGGTTGTATATTGGTGTTTGTACCATTTTGTATGCACAGTATGGCTGTGTTGCATGTTAATGATTATTTTTTCTAAAACAGTTTTTAAAGGAATATGTTGGTTGGTTCCTTTTGGAATTTCTTCTAAGAACCATCTTTTTTTCCAGACGAGAAGATGAAAATTTGAATAATCTTTTGCAAAAAGGAGGTGAATTGAGCATTACAGTAGAAGAAAAAATAAATGTGCAAGAGAAAGTTACAAATTTGTCTGAATATGAATTAAGCATTGAAGAAAGATTAGGCCTGATAGGAAAAAGTGTTGATATAAGCACTACTATGGAGGAGTCTCAAAAATTAGACCAAATAAACATGAATATCAATAAACTGGTTAGTGAAGAGGCAGTGCCAGTTCCTGTAGAAAGGTTACCGACACAGGAAATAGTTTCAGTAAAGGGCTTTTTGAATAACAACATGAAAGAAGAAAGTCAGCACTTGGAAAATGGAAACAAGTATGCTATAAATAAAGTAAATGGGCATCCTGAAGAAGCGGTAGAGTCTCCCAGTAAAGACAAACTAACGAGAAGCACTACAGTTGATGGCGATTCTGCTGAGCTGTCTGTTTCAAGGAGCACTGAAGATTTGTCCCCACAGAAAAGTGGTCCTGTGATGAAATCTCACAGCATCACGAGTATGGACACTGGTGGTCTTAAAATCTACGATATTGTCAGCGAGAATGGATCTCAACAGTCAAACTCAGTGGTGAAATCAGCATCTGATAGTGCAGATGGAAAAAACATAGTCCGAAGTAAATCTGCTACTCTTCTGTATGATCAGCCTTTGCAGGTTTTTCCTGGGTCATCGTCGTCATCTGATTTAGTGTCTTCTACAAAAACTTTGTTCAAGTTCGACTCAAATCACAATCCTGAAGGTGCTAATGTAGTGAGAGGATCAGTGACAAGTGGTGCACAGGCGTTCTGCCCTCCTCCCCAGTATAATATTCAGTACAGCAGCAGTGCAGCAGCAAAAGACACCTTGTGGCCCCAGAAACAAAACACCCAAGTAGAACAAGGCAGCTTACCTCCTTCACGTCTGCTTAGGTCTGACAGTGCAGAAACCCCCAGCTACGGAAAGCATTCTGCCAATATGAATTTCTCAAATCATAACAATGTCCGAGCCAGCACTGTGTATAACACTCATCAACGGATGGCCGGGAGACATAAAGATATGTGGGCTGTTCCACTGAATGATAGGCTGCTCCCAGGAGCAACCAGACACACTCTTCAGAGGCAGAGCAGTGTGTCTTCTACAGCTTCTATAAATATTGGGGATACTGGACCTTCAAGGCGGACCCAGGGTCCTGAAGGGGATTATCTAACATATAGAGATTTGCATTCAATGGGAAGAGTTCCACCAGTAATGTCTGGGCAACAGAGACCTCTTTCTGCCAGGACATACAGCATTGACGGCCCAAATGTACCCCGACCACAGAGTGCTCGGCCGTCAGTGAATGAAATACCAGAAAGAACTATGTCAGTTAGTGACTTCAGTTACTCACGGACTAGCCCTTCAAAGAGATCAAACTCAAGGGTTAACTCTGAGCACTCTTTATTAGACCCTCCAGGAAAAACTAAAGTCCCTCATGACTGGAGGGAACAGGTGCTGCGACATATTGAGGCTAAAAAGCTTGAAAAGGTAAAAATAATAATTTTAAATCTTCTCTATCGTTTTGTTATCTGTATATGGAATAGGTCAAATAATCTGTGTTTTGAATAGCTTTTAATTACCAGTACAAGTGTACTTCTGATACTACCTTAAAAAGGATAAACATGTTTTTGATGAATATCTGAGAAACAGTCAAATGATAGACTGTAAATGAACTTCTCCCCTAAAGAAAAAAAAGTTTGTTGTTTTTACATCATACTTGCCAGCTTAGTTCAATTACTTGAGAATACATTAAATAGTGTAACATTGACCTGCTGGACTGCAAGGCCAGGTAATTTTTATTGTAGCATAGTATTCACATTATACAAAAATATTCCCTTACACTTCTTGATTTTTCTGTTCTGCCTTTTTTCCCCTATTTCTTCTCTTTAAGAACAAGGAAAAGAAAATCAGTAAAATCTTTTGAAAGTGTAGGTCTACAGCTTTAGTTGCTGAAGAATTCAAAAGCCATAATTAACATGTATTTGCCTCCAAGCCAGTTGTCTTTTGAAGTTGGGTATCTGACAGATTGTTGAATGAATATTTATTGCTCTGAGACGCGAACACTTAAAAATCTTGTTCATTTCAGGAAATCACAGGAGGTTCTGATATAACTAGAGACGATGTACAAGATTCTTTATGTAATGTAAATGCTATCAAGAATTCAAACTGATAGGTAATTGTTTAGCTCTACCTATCTTCAAACAATTCGAGTAGAGACTGGAAGAGTGTAATCTATGCTGACCAGCTAAACCAGTTTAAAGTGTCATTGCTAAATAATGGCTAGAATGTCATTAGTCTGCTGCTTCTTTGGAGGGGAAATGCATAAAGCAGCCAAAATACATGTTGATTATGCCAGCTAGATGGGTTTTCTTCTTTAATTTCTTTTGAAAGAACATAGTTTGGTTTGTGATTATTTTGCTAAATACTTTAATATCCTTGATAGCTAAAGAAATTTAATTGGAGATGGTTGGAAAAATTACTTTTAACTAAAATTTTTCTTTGGAAGTCCAGGTATTTGGAGGGATGGGTTTGCTTTTGTTTCTTTTTAAGTTGCATAACTTCTGATGATAGGAAGGGGATGGGTTTTGTTTGTTTTTAAAGAAGCCTGCACAAAAGTTGCACCTGTTCTTCTGATCCAATTTGAGTCACATAAAACATAAAATGTTTTAGGCTTTCACAGTACTGTGCTGTAGTGGGACCCTTTGTCCCACAAGGCAGTCACAAACCCATCCCTAATAAAAGGTGCGTTTTCTGATCTTCTGTTCTCCTGCATGCATATATCAAATCTTTCATGAAACGACGGAAAAGCAAAGATCCCAGCAGTCTCTAAATGCAGAGGGAAACAAAACTTTAATGCGCTGCTTAGGCAGTTTGTTTATAGCCCATTCTTATACCATCTACATTTGACACGTTAGGAACAGTGTTTAATACACCGGTGATACCTGTTCAGGTACTGTAGCAGTGTAGTCACCTTTACTGAAATGAAATTGTTATGTCTGTCCATACCTTCTATCGTGCTTTATACGTAAACCTTAATTTTTGTTTCCTACTTGGGTGATATGGAATAGCTGCTATTGAGATCTAAGCTGTGCATCTAATTTAACAGGTCTGTTTTGTATGTCCGTGTGTCCTTTGTTCTGGGCTTGAAGCCTTTTAAAGTAGCAGTCTGAGACTTACTTATGGGTTTAAAAATGAATGTGTATATAATTGTCTACTTCGTATTCTCTGGGATATGGCTGATATAGAAAGAAAAATCTAAACTGTGAAAAATGTAGATATGATCTTATATGGCAGCTGGCAAATATGATAATGTGGAAATTCTAGGAATTTAGTAGATATTTCTTTGTTCTTTTAAAATAATGGTTTCAGTATTTCTATTTGTAATTAAAAACTAGCTG
>JAOXJM010000019.1:23383205-23393847 GCA_026413425.1 Tringa solitaria
ACACTAGCTGGGGGGGGGCTTAGTCTATAAACCAGACTTCTGAAATGTTTTGAAGTCTGAAAAAAATCTCAGTAATTGCAGAACTCAGTTAAGGAACAAGCATTTAATGAACAAGTTCAATTGCAGAGCTCATTTAAGGAACGTTTATTGGAAATTGCTTTGACAGAGCTTTTATGGATTTAATATGGCATGTCTTTTCTTTTTTTAAGCCATAAGACACAACACTGACAGAAACAGGTATACAAAATTAAGCCTTATGATGAATATTTAATTTGTATCTTCTTATTTGTGGTTATACACAACATTGTGGGTTAATAGTTTTACTTTTCTGAGTCTGATATTGAATTTAATCATATTTATTATTTCTATCTTGTGCTTAGTAGGAAAGAGGGTATAATGAGGATTTGGGGGTTGGTTTTGTTGTAGCTTTGAGATTTGTGTTTTGGTTTGGTTTTTTTTCCTTTTTGCTAAGCTCCTGAAGTACTCACTTATTTTGTATTTATGAAGTGTGATAACTAGAGGGAGAGAGAAAGAAGGGTGAACCCACTTAAGTAAGTGTCTGCTTCTTTGACAATTTGGAGAAGCGAGTTCTTGTTTTATTTATTAGCCCTTTTTACCTCATATAGGTAGGAAAAAAACTTTCAAGAATTTACTTTGCATGAGGAGAGATACAGAGTAGTTTTAAGTTCAGTAAAAATTGCTAACAATGGATTCCAGGCAAGTAACCAGCATCTGTAATCCCTTTGACAAGCTGTTAGGAGGCATGTACCAATCAGTTAAAATTAGTCACCTGGTTGAAGGAAGGTAAAAAAAGTTCACAAGACCATTTGCAAATGGAAATTTTGCATATATCCAGGAGAAAAAACTTGATTATCTGATGCAAAACATATTTTATTGTGGGATAGAGAGGAGAGCTTTTTTTAAATGTCAAACTGCTCTCTAGTGGCTATGTAAGCTGTTGGAAAACATGCAGTCATTTCTACCCCACACCCAACCTCATAAATTTAGTGCACATGTCAGTTTTTAAGAGCAGTAATATTTTCCAGGATGTTTTCCTTTTTCAGTGTAATTTACCAATTTTTCTACCTGATACGTCACTGTAGTCTTCTGTAGTACTATTGTTGGAAGTTTTCATTGAGGAATTTAAACTTAAACTCTGCCTGTGTGGTAGATTAATTTCTCATCTTTAAACTGCAATAATAAATATCTGCAACTGTTATCTACACATAAATATTCTGTTTCGATGTGATGAGTAGGCAGAAACAATTATTGTGCCTGGCTTAGTCCTTTCCTTACATATGTATATTTTCATTTTGTTGTGGATCTCCTGGCAGTTCATCAGGTGTGTGTTTGCTTTCAATTCTGACTTAATCTGGAATTAAGTCCTTGATTTTTTTTATCTACTTTTAAAATGTCAGAGCTTTCAGAGCAGAGGTCATAAAGTTTGATTCATACTTTGCAGTTCAGAAATCAGGAGTTTTTTTTTCTCCATTTTGAATGTACCACTGAACCATCAATGTGTTACAATGATATTTTGTATAGTTCAGAAGTCAATACATCATGCTTCAAAAGGAATAAAAATCTTGTTTGTTTGGAATGCAAACAACAAAAGTTCTGACCCTGCAAACATTTTATGACAGTAGAACTTAAATTATATGTAATTTTCCATACGTAGCTCTTCAGCAGGACTACTGTCACTTTTTGAAGATGCATTTTTTTTTTGGCATATTAGAGACCTAAATTAATGCCTTTTTTTTTTCTTTTCCTCTCATAGAGGAAGAATGGTTTCATAATGTTTGCTTTCTTCTTCTTTGGGATAAACTGATGTCTTGCTAGAATTCTATCAGATTTCAAGCAGTTTTTGTTTTTTTTTTTTTGCTTGTGTGCTTTTATTCCAAAGGGCTTAAAATATAAATTTTAAGCATTTCAAGTGTTCCAGAGTACCTTGAGCAAGGTTTGGGGGTTTTTGGGGTTTTTTTTTGTTGTTTGTTTTTGTTTGTTTGGTTGTTTTTTTTTTTAGAGAATCTTAGACAGCCAGGGTGGGAATGAAAAGTGACGGGATTTCTAGCCATTTAATGTAGCCTCAAAGGATAACATGTGTCCACCTTTAGCTGGCAATTGATTCTAAGTACTGTTAAATAAATAAATTAGGCTAATACTTAGGTTAGCAGTTACTTTACCAGTTAAGGCTATTCCAGCATAAGTAGAATGTAGAGTCTTGCTCCCTGCAGATACTTGAATTTTATTAGTTCCTGATCTATACCAGAATTTCATGGACTGTTGTGACAGACTCCAACCAGCCTTAAAACAGTATTATCCAACAGAAGTTCTCCTAGGTAAATTCCAATATTTATTGTTGTGCACCTAAGTAAATGCATTAAGACACTTCAGTTCTCAAAAGACACCCTTTGAAATCTGAAATTGTTAATTCATGTAAGCTGCAAAATGGAGAATATGTTCTGACTCTTAGCATTCAAAAGTAATGTAAGTAACCCCCAAAACTATGCTACTAGCTACCTGCATCTAGACTGATTCTATTAGACGCTGATTTTGACTACAAATCCTGATTTACATGCTGAATTTATTTTAACTTTGTACATAGCCTTTTTTTTTTCCTTGATGTATTGTAGCTTTTAATATGTGTCCACAGTTTAATAACTGATTTCTAGTAAACATAGCTTACACAAAAATATAGTGGAATATGGCATGGATATTGGTTACTGTATATCAGTTTATAACTGAGATGAGACTTCTCAAGCCTCAAATGTTTGAATTATCATGTTTTTAGTCCATTATACCATAAGACACTGTAGCAAATCCAGTGGAGAGTGGAGTTGGTACTTAGAATTAACATTGAGATTTAATCTGAAGTTCAGAACATACATTTATTCTACATTTGATTTTTAATGAATTGGAATAAAAATTAGGGGGTTTAATGGCATCTGTATATTCAGATTTCCAAAAGTGTCTTTTCTGGTGCAGCAGTCTTCAGGAATCTCATTAGGAAATGTACAACCTTTATTGTACTCATATTGAGAAGCAAAATTAAGAAGAATACTGTTCACAACCCAAATGCCTCAGTTTCTCTCTTCCCAGCTAAAAAATAGGTACAGGAAAAATACTTCCTGATTTTTTTTCCCTAGGAATCTCTTCTTGTGTTAAACTAAAACTTTCTTACAACTCCATGTAATTTTAAATAGTACTTGTTCTGCACAGTCTGTATACTCGTTGGAACCTTCTAATTTAGTGTTGAGATGCTGTGCCTATTGTAGAGAAGAGTGGTGTTTGCAGTACTTCGCGTGTCTTCGCTACATAAATTGCACCATAATTTTTTTGCACAAAATTTTTTGTACTTTGGAAAAAGTCTCTACTAAGAAAGGAGATTTTATAAACCCTTGAATAAAACTGCTCTCAGACCATGTAATCACCTTGAAGCTCACTGAACTGAGCTAAGTGAAATCTTAATTCCTGAATGGACAAGTTTGTGCCTCTACAAGTTCTAGGAAAGTTCTACCTCATGTTGCAGATCTATCTTAAATTGTAAATATAAATCTGGATTTAGATTGTCACTATTTTATTGATCATCTGTTTGGGTCCTTCTAAGAGAAGAGTGAATCTAATGGATCTAGGGATCTTTATAGTAAGATGGTCTGCTAGGGACACTTTCAGATGATAACTTTCTAGTCTCACCATGCATTCATTCTATTTTTATCTGTCTTTTTGCCACTTATGGGAGTTGGAGAGATCTAGGAGCCTCTGAGAGAAGCTTCCTGTAAAGAGACTTCAGGGTCTTGCCTGTAAAGTGGGGGAAGAAGGCCACCTGGCTAACTATAGAGACTATTTTGAAAATAGTTGTAAGAAGGTGCTTTGAGACACTAAGGAGCTAAGGAAAACTGGCTTTGTCAGTTTCATCTGGGTGTTTGGCCTGACACTTAGATGAGCAGACTTGAATGCCAAGTACAGTCTTCCCCTCCCAAGAGGCGAAAGCCTCTGGAGACTTCTCTGGAAAAATCAGTTGACTAGAGAACAGGGTAGGTGTAGAAGAGGAGCATGAATAAAGCTCGCTGTGCCATTGAGTGAGAGGCCATCCAAGAGCCTTGGCCAAGAAAAGCCAAGTATTGTCAGTAAATACTGTTTTTACAAGGGAGTTTCCAATTACTGTGATACCAAGCCATCTGGGAGTATGAATATGCAGAGGCAATGACTGATTATTAAAGTAGTTTTAGTTTTCACAAGATAAAGCTAGTGTGAAAGAGCAAATGTCAGCCTGAGGACTTGTGACTATTTTCAAAATCAAATTAGTATATGTAGTCAACATAAAATGTATTTATTCATGTTAGAGTTGTTGCAGTATCTTAGTCAAATGATACGTATTTTGAACTCTTTTTCTTTTCTTTTTTTCTTTTCTCTTCTCTTTTTTCTTTTCTTTGAAAAATTAGAAACTTTATTAAAAAACCCAAGAACTTTGATTTTGGTAGGTTTTGATGCTCCGTGGTGTATCTCTTACAATGTTCATACTTTTCCATGGTTGTCACTTTTTCAAGACAGGTTTGTTTAATTTGTCGGGTGGCACACGGAGGATTTTCCTTTTCTTTTGTGTTGTTCTTACAACTACGAAAGTCCATTAATGTCTACTGCTTGCTTTCTGTTACCCTTGCCAATATTGCAGAGGTCTGCAAGGTAATGAAGCTCAAAAGCAAACCACTATCACTTCTGTCCTTGAGCTTGTGTTATTGTTTAATTGCCAACAGTGGCACAGGGGTGCACTCCAAGGTTTCTTTTGAGCCTCTTTTTCTTTAAATGACTCTCGTTCATTGTCCTATTATTGGAGTGCATTGCAGAAGTTGACAGTATTGCAATAGTAAGAAAACCCAGTCAAACAGTCAAATCTTTGTCTTTGTGTAAATTTTTATTTGTACTGTACCAGTATGGGGGTCAGGAGTGAGAGGGAATGTGACAAAATAATAACTGGTAATTAGATGGTTTTCCACAGGTGTTTATGTTGACTGCCAGCTTCTCTTCCTACAACGTATTTGATATGCTGCAAATCTAATGAAAACCTAGAAATTTTCATAAGCTGTGCACCTCTGTTGTTTTTCCAGACACATGAACATTTGAATGACTTTATTTACATGTAATTCTGCATGTTAACTGCTGATTGCATGTTGATTTACAGTAAATAAAGGTAAACAGGGGTCACTGAGTTGTGTTTTATACATCACAGTGGTACTGTTCTTGCATGGTTTTTATCTTGCATGACAATGAAATATGTTTGTATTAGTCTATGTATAACATGTCTTGTGGTTTATGCATGCTGCACTAATCTCTGTGTTAAATCTGTCCCCTCTTTATTCAGAGCATGCTGTCTAGGTCCTTTAATTCCAATTATGCTGCAGTTAGCAGCTTTCACTATGGCAGCTCTAGGGATCTGCATGGCAGCCAGGGTAGTGTTGCCTTGAGTGTTGCAGACGGAAGAGGTTCTGGTGTGCACATTGTTCGAGTGAGTACCTACAGGAGGCTATTGCAATATATAGAGGGGGAAAGAATAAACTGCGAGAGGTGTCCTTAAATTGATGGACTTTTACATATGGACAATGCTTTCAATAAAATAATATATGTGGTGGAATTTTTTATAGGCATTAAGTCAAATACTTTGCCTTCATATGCCTTAAATGTATTGCAAGGCTCTTAAATTTAATATCATGAAGTTGAGTTTTCTTATTGTCTTTTATAGATGGTTGAACATAAGTAAAATTGTTTGGTTTCATTGTACATATGTGCAAGAGATTACCATTCTGAATTTAACCTAGGTTGTTAAAGGTTTGAACAAAATCTTATTATGCGTTTTCTTCCCGCAAACAAATTCTGATTATGTAAACTGTACTTTTAAGATACTGTAAGCATTCAAGAAAATTAATATTTTAGTTTGTGAGGAAATGATTCTTTAACTCTGAGCATCCTGAGTGTCATTATGATTTCCAGAAAAAAGTCAACAGTCAACAAATTCCTTTAACCATATGAATCTTTGAATAGGCGGTTCTTAACATTTGTTGACTTTTCTTATCAATTTATTGGTGGTCAAAGACACCTCTGCAGATGCTAATTTTTCTATTTCATGGGTATGGTGTCTTGGCTAGTAAGATTTTCTATATAAACAATGTTATAGTTAAGATAAAGAACAATAAAGCCCTTAAAATGTTTTATTCTGGGCTTCTTATGATAATTTTTTTAGTTTGAATTATATGAAGACAGTCATCTTTACTGTTCCATTCTGTTTAAAGCATCCCCAGGCTTCTACTCCAGGAGATCAATGCCAGGATGAGGTATTCATTTCAGGACAGCAGAATTACTCATCCGCCACGCTTAGTCTCAAAGATATTCCTCCAGACAGCATGAAGAAAATATCTGTGCAGGTAATTATCTACATGACACCATGGATAGAATATATTTATTATTATTTGTAAGGTTATATTTATTTTTTTTTAGTAGTAGTAGAAACATAATATTGGGATAGCAGTTGGAACTGAGACTTTATTACTTTAAAAAGTAATACCCAGGTATTGAAAGTGGTATAAATAAAATAAATTCCTCTTTTTGGAAGACAAAATAGCTACCTATATGAAGGGGGATAGTTTCCATTTTTCCTCAGCGGCTTTGAAAGAAGAAATTTGCAGCAAAAGACATAATTGCAAGTGTAAATTGGAACACGGCAGATGATTCCAGGAAAGCAATCTGAAGTTGATTAAACCTTTAAAGAACAAATTTGAAATCTGTTGTGGAGATAAACCTAAACTTGTAGGAGACATTCTATATTAATCTCTGGGGACCATCTATACAGGCAGGACTTACTCCAATGAAAGTAAATAGATTATTGTGAATTATTATTGTGCAGCAATTGATTTTCTCTAAAACTTCACTAATTTCAGTTGCATTTCTACAGAAATTAGGTATTTGGAATTTGCATAGCTTTTGATACATGTTGCCTATGAAAACCTCTGGCAGCACAATAGGGAAAAAAAAAGTTTTCCTGTCATGCTTTAGGTTTTCAGAAAAGGCAGTAGAAAATAACATAAATTGAATACATCTGATTTGTAAATAAGCTTAAAAATGTATTTATACACACATTATCGTTTCTTAGAATCACTTTGACATAAAAAACTCAACAGAATAGATTCTGATATGTGTCCATTCCCATAGCATAATTAAAGGTTGTAATTTGCACACTTCCGTTATTTATAATATTGAGAGAGAGAGAGTATTTGAGTATCCTTGTATCCTATAAGTAATGGGATAATGGCGGTGGGCAGAAAAAAGTCTGTAACTCAAGCCTATAGCATTTTTGGAATGTGGGAATCATACAGAGGGATGAGGGACTTGAGAGGCAGATCAGCAAGGAGGCGAAGACTGCCAATCTCAACACAGGGTTGTAGACCTGAACAGTAACTCTTAGCTTCAGTAAGAAATGTCATCTCCAGCATCATCCCTAGTGACATGGTTTTAATGCACTGTGTGTCTTGACAGCTGCATACCTCACTGCTGTTTGTCATCATTATACCTATCAAATCAGTGACAGATGTGTTAACAAAAGAATATCTATTGGAAATAAAATTACAGTTTTGATTTTGAAAATCTTGAGCTTGTATGTTAATTTGCTCAGAAGGTTTTCTTGTGGAGTGGCCACCAAAAGATGTTTGGAGAGCATGAAATTTCTGTCTGCTAGCTGTGTGAAATTTTTATTTTGTATATCATCTACTGGGAATTGTTGCAAAATTTCTGAATTTTATGCAATAAAAGTGGAAACTATAGTGGTATCAGCCAAGTGTCAGTACTGTCAATTGCACTGCTAGAAAATAATGATTGAGAAAACTCAGTGAAACGAGTGCTAAAAGCAAAGACTGTCTAGTCTGGTCTAGCAAATTAGCACTCAAGTTTTTATTTTTCAGATATGTTCTCAGCAGGTCAGAGCTGATGACTATAAAAATAAAAAGGAAGTATAATTCTACACAATCCAGAAGAGTAGTTCTAGTAATGTTCCTAAAATTAAAAGCAGTCAAATATGAGAAATATTAGAATAATAAAGGAGGAATTAAGGATTGCTGCTTATAAAATGTATGACATTGAGTATTCATGTTTTATTCAGTTACCTTTGACAAATGGACAAATGTGCCAGCCTCAAAGACCTCAGGCAAACTACAGCCAAGTCCATCATCTCCCTCCTCAACCATCAGTAGCAAGACATCCCTCTAGAGAGCAATTAATTGATTATCTGATGTTGAAAGTTGCCCACCAACCTCCCTATACCCAGTCCCAGTGTTCTTCCAGACAAAGCCATGAGTTGGCAAAGCAAGAGGTAAGAGTAAAATATAACTTTATGATATGACTGTCGGTGGCAGTGAATTGTTAGATTGTTTCCGTTTATTACCATTTCTCTGTAGATGGTGACAGAAATTGTATAGGAATTTATCTCCAGCAGAGATGGTGTTTCTGATACAGAAATCAAACATTCCTTCTAGTTTTGAGCTTTTTTTACTTTTTATGTGAACATTTTAAGGAAGTTAATACAGTGGATTTCTAACAGAATTGTACCAGAAGGTTAAACTTGCATCTTTTCACTGAGCTAGAAGTTTATTTCTCAACTACATTATTTATCTAGTAACAGAAAAAATACAAAGAAGCAGTACAACTAGAGTACTTTGCTATCCAGAATGGTTCAAAATCCTGGAAATGTAGAAATCTGTGTTCATACCAAAAGCTAGGATGGAAAAAATATGAGCGTCTCATTCATGCCTGATAATTATGAGATTTATTTATGATAGAGAGATGTGGATAAGAAATTGTTATACAATTTAATCACTCTTTCATTGTGGCAAGCTGCTTTCTGCTCTTGGACACAGGATGTTTCCTCTGTATTTTGGTTTGTGGTTTTTTTGAGAAAGTACTGAGAACTACATTTTCATTCTGTGCTAGAATGAAAATGTCTGCTTCTTGTGTACAATTTCTAGACAGCTATTCTGGCAAGAAAAAGCAGACACAGTGTTGGCTACATAGAACTTAGAGTGAAAAGGGGAACAAGGTTTGGTTTCTACAATTCAGCCAGAGATAGCAAAGAAACGGGAGGGAAAGTTTGTTTCATAGAAACATGTATATTTGCTGGGGGCATTAAGTTCATTAACATAATATCAAAATACCTCTGTATTTAAAGCCCATATGAACCATGATAATAATGATAATAATAGTGACTCTGGAGTAAAACCTATGTACAATGATTACATGATGCTGTTGTATTGAAATGTTGTTCTGATATAATATTTTGAAAAATAATACTCTCTGAAGCTGTGATAATGCTTTTTTGAGAACTTTTTTCTTTTTAAAGCTTTTGTTCGCATGAATTCGTTAGTAGCAATTTCATGACAGTAGCTTTAAATGCAGATTTTCATCCAGTTCATCTAACTTTGGTTGTAACTACTTAGATTCGAGTGAGAATTGACAAGGATCCAGAACTTGGATTTAGTATATCAGGAGGAGTTGGTGGTAGAGGGAATCCATTCAGACCTGAAGATGATGTGAGTATTTCATACAAATGCATCTGAAAGTCATTCTGATTAATGGTATCTAGTGTTGAGCAAAAAGGGGAGGAAGGGGTGACTATATGTATTGCACAAACCACTAAACTCCATTACTGGATGAGAGAAAATTGGGCACAAATAATATGGAAAATGACCTATGGTATGTGATCACAGTGGTCACGTGACAACACAGAGGATTATTCTAGCTGAGTGATTCTTGCACGGTTCCAGGTATCAGTCAACAAATTTGAGATAGTGAATTGTGGAGTTTACAATTAGGAAGCCTCTTAAAAGAGAACATGATTTAGCCTACAGCCTTATTTCTGGCAGTTGATAATTCATCTTGACATATACATCTGCCAAATTAAACAAAGGCAGATCAGAATATGCCCTTCAGTACTCCTTTAAAGACAATTCTCCTAGATTTACCATCAGAAAAGGAAGGCAGCCACAAAAGCCAGTAGACCTGTAGAATAATACTGCATTGTCTTCTACTTAGGTTAACAATTGAAAAAATGTTTTGAATTATGTTTCATGCTATCCTACTATTCATGAAATAAGTTGTCAAAAATGTTTTGCACCTGTCTTTTTCAAGGGCATATTTGTAACCAGAGTGCAACCAGAAGGACCAGCATCTAAGTTGTTGCAGCCTGGAGATAAAATAATTCAGGTACTGTGGTCATCCAATTGACGAGCATCTGTCATATACCAGTTAATTTTCAGTTCACACTTTTTCTAATACCAGAGGGTTTAATTTTTACATGGATTACCAGTATCTTTGCCAGAAGCATTCTTATATTCTGGGATAATGTTTTTCATTTTCTTCCACCTAACATTAAGCTAGGGGATACAGGCTGCAGCGATAATCAGTTGAATCATCTTTTCAAACTCTGAACGTTTTTTTCACACTTCTAAAGACAAAAAACAAGGCCTAACATTGTCATTCAAGATGGAACGCGAGCATTTCATTAGGCTCTGCTATCATTCAGTTATTTAACTTGTGGTCGCTCACGTGCAGTATTCTGAACACCAGCAGTGGCCCCTTGCAGCCCCTCTCCCCAGCAGCACCTCCCTGT
>JAOXJM010000019.1:23398054-23408718 GCA_026413425.1 Tringa solitaria
CCTTCTTTAGTTTTGGGACAACAAGCTCTAAGAGAGAGGAATTATATATAGCTAGGCAGTACTTTCTAAATAAGTGAACTCCAATGTTATTGCACTTCTTTCAAAGATGTTAACTATTGCTTATTGTACTGTGTATAGTTCTAATAATTTTAATTGAAACCCTTTAACAACTCTTTGTATATTTCAATTCTTTTTAGTTGATTTTCAGTAATATTTACATAGAAAATAATTTTTTTGATATATTAGCAGAAATGTGCTGTATTTTGATAAAATTCACTTATTTTCTGTGTGCTGTTAATCTTCAAAGAAAAGAATAAGAAACATAAATATATAATGGCAGGCTTCAGTGTTCCCCTTCTAAGATGTTTTGTTGTTGTTTAGTTTCTATTTTTTTATTGAAAATGCAAAATGTTCACATCACGTTTTCATTACTTTTGTTATTTTTATCACACACTGCCTTTTAAAGGGAATGCATACAGACAAGTCCTAAATTACCTTGGTCTTCTACATAACCTGTATCTTTGGGAAGCGAAAAGTCCAAAAAGCAGAACTGATTCTTTATTGATCCTGGACTGACTTTGTATACATTTTGCAGCGCATTTAAATATATCACTGAGGAATTATACTGGATTGCATTTTGCTTTGATAGTAACAGAAGTTTTGAATGTTGTTGTGTCACTTAATTTTCAGATTTATGTATCACAGAAAAATTCTACCAAAAACTGTTTGGCTACGCTAGAACTATAGAAGGTAGAAATTCACAGCAGGAAGTTTAGTACTTCTTGTGGAAATACTTGGCCAAAGCTCATCTTCAGTAAGGTAGCAAATTAACCATTTAATAAAACATGGATTACACTGATTTTACTCAGTAAATATTGAAGTTTTCAGTGGCTTGATATGTGTGTGTTCCTCCAGTGTCTCTGTGTAAAGGTGAACACGTCAAACTAGATGATTTTGCGGCGAGTGGGAGAAAGATGTCTCCTGAACTAGTCCAGCCAGGACTCAGCAGGAGGAGAGACAATGTCAGCACTTTTCATTTTGAATGCATCTTAAACTGCATTTTGAATAGAATCAAATCCATCAGCAGCCTAAGTTACTCGGCATGGCAATGAGTTGATGCAAACTGTTAATGCTTTCTATTCTTAATAGTTCATTAAAGAATCAGTTCAACTGATGTAATGAAAAGATGAAGTCTCCCACATATTTATTATGTAAATATTTTTTAGTTTCTTTTTTGGACTGGAGTTTAAAAAATGTGTATATACTTGAAAGCATTCTATGAACACAAACATAGCAATAAACAACACACAGAATCAAACCTTTATGATTATTTTGGTTTTGTTTAGAAATATTCCCTTGTCAACAACTACAAAATGTTTTTATTGATCAGCATTTATTCAACATTCCAAATTTTTGTATATAATTAGACTGTTTCTGAGGTAACACACAGAGAATAGATAATAAACTAATGCTCTTTAAAGCTGTGTGTAATTGACTTATTTAAGTTCTAGGACATTATCCGTAACACCATTTTATTCTATCGTTTCTGTAGACCTTAGTAAGCTTATTGGTACACATTAGTAAAGTCTGATTTATGTTTCTGGCTCTATGCATCTCAGTACCCCGGGCTTTGCTCTAGGTGATTTCATGGCAAGACTGGGTTATTCAGAATAAAGAAATACTTTTCTGAATAACCCAATCTTGCCATGAAATCACCCGGGAGAGACAGTGGCTTCCCTCCTAAGGAGATGAGTGGTCTTTATCTGATGCAAACTAAGTAGTCGCACTAGAAGAGCAGGGTGACTAAGTCAAGGAGCAGGGGTAAAACCGAGGGTGCCTTGAGAGTGCTGTGGTGAGATTCACAAGGGTTATGTGGGAAAGGAAGTGAAGAGCTCAGCAGAGAATTTCACAGGAGAGGTAAATACAGGTTTACATCCAGTGTCTTGGAAACCACCTGACGATAGAGTAACGCAAACTGTTCAGTCTTTTTTCCGATTACCTATCCTAATATATGGATCTGGTACATCACTTCCTACTTCCTCTACACATAAAAGTGATGGTGACTATAACAGGTTACAGCCCTGATGGCCCTGGAGCATTGGGCCCCTCCGTATTTAAGGTTTTCCATATCTGCTCCCTACTTGGACTATGGAATTTTCCCCCCTTCATTATTTCCTTGAGCTCTCTTTTTGAAGATCTTTTTGTTGTATTTTCTGCCTTTTATGTAGCAGACTTGAAATTTATTAATTCAAATTTCACAGGTATTATTTGTTAGCTAAGCCTCATTCCTGTGCAGCTGAGCCTTTGGTCTCCTACTTTATTTCACAACTCAACAGTATACTTTTTCATCAAGCATTTGGGAATGCTGGGTCCTACTTGAGCTTTTCAGACTGGAGGCACTTTTTCAGAGAGAAAGTGTATTTTTGGTGCGTTATTTTGTTGACTTGGATTAAATTCAATTTCGGAGTGTGTCCAGAAGATTCTGTTGCAGCATCTATGAAAATACCTTGAAACTGGGGCTCCACCACACCAAAGGTTACCACTGCACTATGAAATTGCCCCTGTCTAAACAAGTTCTTGTTATATGAAAAACTGAAGTAGCTGAAGTAAGAGGAATGAAAATTTCTATTTGTCATACACTGGTCAACTGAAGTAATCAGAAAAAAACACCAGACCTAATGAATGGCTTCAATGTCTCGCTTAGGCAATATGACACCTGCAGTATGAATGAATTCTTGCCTGAAGTGTAGAAAATATGGCTAGAAATGGATTACTTGCTGTAGTGTCTGAATCCATCTTGGCCAGTTTTATGCGATTCTGTGACTTCTCACTGTCTGTGTAATTGAAGCCGTATTTTGTCATGAACAGAGGCGCTATTTCAATAAGTTTTCCCTGTGTCATGTATTAGAAAACAAAAGATCAAACCACAGAAGAAACGTCATTCTCAAAATCTTGCTTTATTCAACTTTTGCTACTCAGTTCAGCATAGTTGCTTGTAGGAAGCTTTTTTCAGTATCAAATAATTCCTGCTCTTCTGCCATCAAGAATTATCTTTCCTGGAGGCCCACCTGAAAAAGTAAATGTAAAAAGTTTTCATCGCCTCAGAGTAGGTGAGCTGTTCTGAATGTTCTTACATAGAAAATTAAAGAACTATTAGAGTACAGTTTTTATGTAAAAAGATAACTCTGCATCTGCCCTCTGAAAACAAATGCTGGAACCAGTATACTTTATGAGAGAAAACTTTCTGCCTTCTGAGGAAACGAAGTATTCCAGAACATTGTTGTTTTGTGTCAGAGGCTTCCTCATGAACGGCTGATACTGCATCTAAAAAAGTCTATCATCAGTTACAAGTTCTGGTTCTTTCTTTGGTAAACTGTGAGTTTAAGAATCTATCCTGTAAAATTAAAAAACAGAGACAAACTGGAAGTAACTGATCTAATTTAGCTCAATGTAAATGTCTTTATTGCGTTAAAATAATTAAATTTGGACTGAGAGTTCCTTGTTCCTGGAATATTTTTTCTGCAAGAATTGCATTACCTGTGACAGCAGTGTGTCAAATAATGCTCATCCCAGCTGCCTCTGAGTCATGGGAGAATCTCAGACCACACAAGTGCACCATTTCTGGGTTTTTTGGGGATTTTGGATGGTTTTACCCTCTTCCCAAGAGGATAAACCTCTGAATTTCAAAACTGCCTTCAACACATGACAAAAAAAACAACTCTTAGTCTGAACAATTGGGTAATGCCAAAAGAAGGTCAAGTTCTGCCTTTCAACTTGGATTTAAAAGTAAACATCCAAAAAGAAAACCTTACCTTTTGCCATGGCAGATGATTTTTGGAAATGCTGGGTTTGTCTCTCCTCGCTCCACAGAGTTGTACTTTAAGTGACATCTTGTATTTTCTCACTCCATTTGAGAAATTTTAAGAGTGTGTTCACATTTGTCAGAAAGGACTTAACCTAATGTGCTGTTCCACTAAAGCACTGATGCATGCTTAGCGCAGCAGAGCTCATCTAGGTAGTTCTTGCTTAGCCCATACAACAGTGAAGGTTCTTTAGGAATTTATAATTTTGTATTTGAACTGACAGTTGATAAGGTTACTGTCTCACGAAGCAGAATGATCGCCAACGTACAGCAGTGTTACTGCAACCAGCTGATAGAAGCGTTGTCTCTATGAGGCAGTTGCTCCTAGGCTTGGGAAGCCACTGTTCTTCATTCACATTCTTACCCTCAACAAGTAAGCAATAAAATAGCTGATTTAATTTTCTGTGACGTGACTCTGATTCTTCTTACAATTATGAAGACTAAAGAAAACTACTGATGACTATTGGCAGGAAGAGGAAGCTTTTAGAGTGATGAGCTAAGAAAAGCCACTGGAAACTGATAAAAGTTAATTTCATATCACATTTCACATCATATTGCTGTCTTTGTAGTTTATTTTTAAGAAATTAATCTTTCTACAGCTCTCTATACTATTCATCCAGTAGCCAGGGCTTCCAGGTTATGCAGGGGAGGTCTGCACACAATTTCTATATGAATGTATATTCCAATAGTGAAAATATTTTTGATTTCTGGACTTGACACATTTTTGAAAGTCATGTCTAGAGACTGTGAGACATGTGAGAGTCGCTACAACCCCACCACCACTTAGCGAGGTGGATCCCATCTCTCCAAGCAGACATTCATCTGCAGAGAGGATGGATGTTGACAGAAATTGAAACTGTGTTGCTGACCCCATCTCTGCACCCGATAGTTGATGCTCAGGACCAGTCCCCACCTCATCATGCCCCCAACAAGCAGGACTGAGGAGAAGAGCACCTGGGACCCCACAACCCAGAGGCTGATACCTCCAGGGGCAACCTCTCCTGGTTGCCCCTGGAAGTATCGCTAGTGCCCAAATTGGGGAAGGGCAGGGTATCATGGTCAGAAGGTTGGACAAGCTTTGACAGTCTCTCCACAATGTTCTGGGATCCTGGGTCCCCAGCAAGCAGCAAACTTCTGTAGCCAGTAAGTCAGGTCAGCAGGCGGGTGCTTCTGTGGCCTGCAGCAGGGAGTTACCCACTACATCACTCACTGCCTCTCCCAGCTGGTCTGGTGTGGCTCAGTCAGTCTCTGCAGA
Source organism: Tringa solitaria (assembly GCA_026413425.1). Classification (NCBI taxonomy): domain Eukaryota; kingdom Metazoa; phylum Chordata; class Aves; order Charadriiformes; family Scolopacidae; genus Tringa; species Tringa solitaria. Next base: position 23,403,172 of record JAOXJM010000019.1, read on the forward strand.
TGCTTTGCTTGAAAGCACCCTCAGCTTTGAGGGTGGTGAAACTCAGGTGGAGCTGGAGCCTTACCCATGGTCATCCTTCCCATCTACTCTGCCCTGGTGAGGCCCCATCTGGAGTACTCTGCCCGGTTCTGGGCTCCCCAGTTCAAGAAGGACAGGGAATGCTGGAGAGGGTACAGCAGGGGACTACAACATCCTCTTAATGAGGAAAGGCTGAGGGACTTGGGTCTTTTTAATCCGGAGAAGACTGAGGGGGGATCTGATCAATGCCTAAAAATACTTAAAGGGAGGGTGTCAAGAGGATGGGGCCAGTCCTTTTTCAGTGGTTCCTGGTGACAGGACAAGAGATAAAGGGCACAAACTTGAACATAAGTTCCATCTAAACATGAGGAGGAACTTCTTCCCTGTGAGGGTGGCAGAGCACTGGAACAGGCTGCCCAGGGAGGTGGTGGAGTCTCCTTCTCTGGAGACGTTCAAAATCTGCCTGGACAGGTTCCTGTGTAACCTGCTCTAGATGGACCTGCTTTGGCAGGAGAGCTGGACTAGGTGATCTCCATAGATTCCTTCCAACCCCGTATCATTCTGTGTGATTCTGTGAGATCCTGTCCTCTCCGGTGCTGCACAACCCACCGGCTTCTATAACTCCTCTGCTCTGCCTCACAGCTCTCCAACAGCAGCACACCTCCAGCAGGGAAGGTCCAGGAGAGGCCCCAGGCACTCCCACTGCCCCACCGAGCTCTGGTGCAGGCCTCCCCTCTCCCTAGCACCAGCTAAAAGAGTGGGAGCGTCCCCCTCCCGAGGCAGGGGCAGCTGCAACAACGGCTCCCTGCATCAAGAGCTGCTGACCACACTTGCTAGAAGCTGCCAGAGCATCCCCGGGCCCCCTGCCCTGGCCTGGTACCTGGCAGCAGGAGGTACCCTCAAGCTTCTCTGAGGGTTCCCAGGAGTCCCCTTCTTCTACTGCTTCCTCAGAGCCTCATTTGCAGTAGGGCGTCACCTCTCCTTGCACTCCAGCCGCCCTCCTCTGCTGCACTCCCTGATTTCCAGCTCCCTGCCTTCTTGCGTGTGCTTTTCCTGCCAGACCAGGACTCGCGTTTCCACAGCGCAGTTTGAAATAATTGCTTTCTATTAAGGGTAAGAATTAAGGATAGATAGAAAAAAGAAGCAGCTGTTTGGCCTAAAGGAAGAGAAAACATGAAATAAGCACTGGAACCTGCATATTTTAGACTACATCAGAGGTACTCTGCGCAGGATTTTGGGCATTGCAGAAATAGGTTGCAATTACCCGACTTGAGGGAAAAATCTGTTACGTAGCTATGGATGAATGCTACTGACACGCAAAAGATGCAGTTAACGTGTAGCTTGTGCTGCCTGAGTGAGGGCCCTTTTTGCCACTCACGGTTAGATGAATACCAGAATAAAATTTTTAGAGCTGTAATAGGAAGGTGCAAAAGAACAGGTATCCTGTGACTGGGCTGGCAAGGTTCCTGAGATGGCTGACAGCAGTTCCCCATGAAAGGCCAAACTGCTGAAATGACGTAGCTTTTCTGCATGGCCTGAACTCTTGAGCACAGGGAATTAAATTTCTGCAACACCTATTTTTGCAGCTGCATAACACGAAGGCAAATATGGCTCTGCACTGAATACATTTCATGAGGCACGGCTGGACACTGCAAATTGCTCAACTGCTTATGTTTCAGTATTGTCGAAATTAATGAAGAACCAGTGACAGAATATTCACTCTTACTTGCCAGACGTGAAAATACCGATTTGGACAAATTTCTCAAGGACTGTCTCTTAATAGAGACTCCGGTAGCAGATGAACCAAATGCTCTACTGAGAAAGTCTCATTCAGTTGCTAATGTCGATGATTTGTGAAGGAAGCTTGGGAGGAAAAAAAAACAACAAACCAACAAAAAGGGGGAAAAGCTTTCTATTGAATTATGAGTATGCACTGGCAAAATACATGATTTGAAAGTATTGTGCCACAGCTCCTGACATCATAACATTTTAGCATATTTGATTGATTTTTGTCTGCAACAAGTTCCACTCACAATAGAATAATCAACAATGGGTTTTGAATATGGAGAAGGTATTTTTGCTGAGAATGTTTCTGCCAGAAGTACTTAAATTGAAAGCCATGGATCTTCTATGGAGAAAGTGAGGTTTACTAATAAATATTGAAATAAATTTTAACAGCTGGCTAGGTGACATAAATCTTAATACTAATCATAAATACTAAATCCTGGGGAAAATGAAATAATCATGTAAAATTGTCTCATTTGCTAACTGTAATGAGAAATGACTGATGAGGTTAGAGTTGATGCACGCAAGGGTTAGAAACCATGCTGAAAAACCTCCAAACAGATAAAATCTCCATTATTTTTTTCTGCTGCATTTTAATTAAAAAGACTACGAAAATACACTTGGTGATTTGAATAATTGGACTGGCTCTGCAGTAAGTGATGTGTGGTGTTTTTTTAATTGAATATCGTAATTATTCTATTATAGCATTAATCATGATGTGCTTATTTTAAGACATCTTAAGATACCAAAACATCTTAAGATACCAAAAAGACTTTTTAGCATTAGTACTTGCTGAATGCGATTTGTTTTGCAACATGTATTTTATACCACTTTCAAATAAAAGTTATAAATAAAATGTTTATTTGCAGAGAGTTGTACTACGTATGTTTTCAGACTTCACAATTATAAAGGTTCTAATCCTTTTATTGTTGGTGGAAGCCTATATCCTGATGCCGTGTAGGAGTCTGGGAACTAGAACAACTGGCAAGGGGGGACTATGCCCAGGCCTCCTCTTCTTTTCATCCAGCTGGACACACATGATTACATTTTTAAGTGTGCAAGTTACCATTATTCATATGAGTTTCTGTGTCTCAGATAAGAAGAATCTGATTGACTCGTATAAGCAACTTAAGACAAAAGAAGTATTCTTTGAAATTCAGCATGCAAGAGCAAATTAAAGCAACCGCTTTAGCTGCAAAAATACCTATTATCATCCTTCAAAACAATATCCCCAAACCAAAAACTCAGTACCATTGTGATTTTTTTCAGTTCCAGATGGTATTAGCCAGCTGAAGACAATACTCTATGAAGCCCAGTTTACCAAACCAATTGGTTTGGTAAAGTAATTGGTAAAGCAATTCAACTATTTCCCCAAAAAAGGAAATCACATATCTAATGCATTAGACTAGAATTGTGTTCACACCCCAGAGTCAGGCACCGAAATAGAAAGGCCTATTTCTCTAATTTCTCCACTATATGCAAAGTTATTTGGCTTTGGAGGAATGAAACTTACATGTCCTAAATTCATTTAAACTTCTTGGCCTGCTCCTACAAACGCTGTTGAAAGGCAGAGTAAGTTATTCCCAATGAATTCCAGAATTTTTTATCCAAGTCATTTGAACTATCTTGTTCAGGTAGGTATTCTGGAGATTTAAAAACGTCTTCTCTTTACGTAGAGCTACATGCTGTGACTCACAGCAGGATGAACCTCAGAGCAAAGGAAGAAGATGCTTTCTTTTCCTCCAGAAATAGTACAGACCTACCTGAACAGTTCCAATAGCACATCCTGCCAGAAAAATAGCAAGTAGCAGATCTCTCAGCAGATACTAAATTAAATTAAATAAAAAAGCTAAATTTTAACATTAGCATTTCCTTCTCCTACTCATGCATATTCACATATACTGGTTTTAAAAGTATATACTAAAAATTTTAGTCTAATATAATCTTACAAAATTTATATGTAGAATTTTATGCAGCTTAAAAGATGGTCTTCTAAAAACTGCTTCTTTTGAAGCAGAAATACTTCTGTAATCCAAGTAGTGTTGTCCAGAAAACAGGTACTAGATTTCACAAGTGACTGAAGAAACACTGCCCTGAAACGATAATTGGATGCAGAACCTGTTCTCACATCTCTCTCTTACCTGCTTTGGTGCATTTTCCCAGTCTATAAATGATGGCGATAATCCTCCTTTGTTAATATAAGCATGGAGATTCAGAGAGAAAAATACTGTCTAGTTACTACTGGTTGCCAGCTAAATATGTCATCTTTTTTCTGAGGAAGTTCAAAAAGAATTGAAAGCTGAGAAAAGCTACTCCATCTTTGATTTAAACAATTTTATGGGGAGAAGGGGAATTTAATTATAAAACGCACTCATATAGCTGCTAGTATGACTCTTATAGCTGATACTGCTACGTTAAATACAACAATCCTAATTTTTTTAATGTGTTTTACATAAAACAGATAAAAAGCAGTTCCCGAAACCTCACAGCTGTTTCAGTTTACCAATGACAGTTTATATAGACGACTGCCATCCAGAGGCAGGAACTTTTAAAGGGTTTCAGCTGTTTACATTGGCTATGTAGAGTTCATCTGTTAATCTCAATATAGGTAGGATTTTAAGATTTCTAGATCAACTTTCACCTGGAAAAACAACCACTACTAGAGAAATTTTATGCTAGAAAAGTCTTTTTACCTTTTTTTTTCTGGGTAGAGATATAAAATTGGCCTCATACTTTGTGAAAAATAGGTCTTGTTAAACGCACTTTATATAATCTCGGAGACTAAAGAGGGGGTGGATTAGGATTACATTACGTAATTAAGAGTTTATTTTCTATAAGATGTTTTTCTCTACTACACAACAGTCTTGCTTAAAAAAAATAAAATTATACTAAGGGACATACAAAAAAAGAGAGCAGCTACCTGATAAACCTGAATAGTACAACAATGAAAAGGGAGTGAAATCAATTTCTAGCATTTGGGAAGAACTGTGGATTTTTTGCAGTTTAGAATGAAGTCTATTGTCTGCGAAATGCTACGAAGTTAACACTTTCTGAATTTTCTGTATTTGAAAGTTAGTTAAACTGAGGTGTGAATCTGAATTGCATTAGATATTGAAAAAATCCTACTTCCGTGTGGTTTTATTCCAAACTAAAATGTGCTGTAGATGTAGGCAAAACATACACTGTTGTTTTCAGATTTCATGTTAACTGCTTACTTTGACAAGAAACAGTTCATACTACCAGAACTGAGATTTTGACCATGCACAGAACTTGGCAGGCATCTCTGCATGAATTTATACATTGAGTAAAATTCCTGACTGATTATGAGAGGCAGAAAAATATCCCCTACCTGGAGCGCGTGTCTAGGCAAAACTGAGAAAGTAAGAGTATTATCAGAAGCCAATCTGAACAGGCAATCTGCTGTGAGCCGTAGGAGGAGACTGGCATTTAAAGATTATACCCCTTAGTTAATCCACAAGAGAAGGAATATTCATCTTGTAAAAGAAACATTTGTTTCCTGTGTTCTGCATTGCCCATCTACGTAAAAGATTGGAATTTTAGTTCTACAATAAGGCAAACAGTGTTAAGTTATTCTGCATGAAAACAAATTTACGTGGCAAAAGCTCTACAAATACACTGGCTTTTAGTGGCATTCTAGTACTGCTTGTGAAAAAGCATTCAGAAGAAAAATTTTTCTCTTTTCTTTTCTTTTCTTTTCTTTTCTTTTCTTTTCTTTTCTTTTCT
>JAOXJM010000019.1:23408818-23424643 GCA_026413425.1 Tringa solitaria
CTTTTCTTTTCTTTTCTTTTCTTTTCTTTTCTTTTCTTTTCTTTTCTTTTCATTTGGATCTCTTCTCCAGGTTGATATATCTCTATTTTGATCACTCTTACATACTGAAAGATTAAGCTAAACATATAAATTCATCATCTTAAACAAAAAAACAAGAAGCAGTATACTGAACATAACTTGAATGTGCTTTAATGAGAACCAAATGTGCTAGCTATGATTAAATGATGGCAGTATTTTAAACTTTTATACCATTCACTCAAAATTTTCTTGAAGTCTCAATAAGATGTCAAAAGTTCCCTAAATTCAAACTGTGTTATACAATGATTGTTTTAATGTTTTTTTCCCTAAAGATGGCTACCTTTTTTTTTTTTTTGAGTTTGATGCATAATTGCAAAATTATGGAAGCCTGACTAAAAAAACCAGAACAAAGAGTGTGTTGTTTAGCATCCTGCAAATGTATTGATGTGAGCTGGTATGTAAATAGCCTACACTGAAACATCTAGTCATTTGACAACCAAATTCAGCTGAGAAACGCCGACTGAAAGGAGTATCAGTCATATGGCCGCCCTACCACAACAGGTGGGGTTCTTTCCCAAACAATGTACCTATTCGTCTTTTCTTCTCTCTTTAACAGACCGTTGAGTAAGTGAGGTAACAGGTGCTACAATACCACACGAAGAGTAACTGGTGACTGAGAGAAACACCATGACAGGCAGGAAAAGCAGTTTGACACACACTTTGACAGATAAAAACCTCTGAGATTAGCTGGTTTTGCTGACAGTGACGCAGAAGGTTTTTCAGACAATGAGAGACTTTTTGCAGACTACCGTACAGTCGTACTTAGGTTGGCAATAATACGCTTGATATTCTACGTCCTGCTTGGCCAATACAAAGTATTACTTCATATGATCTACTGAGCAATTCCAAACACTGTCTGCTACAGCATTAACTGGGAAACTGGCAGCTAGGCTCTCCTTGCAGAAATGCTGTTTGCTCTTAATGGCATCTTGGCAGAAGCCAAGCATTGTACCTTTCTATTACAGGAGAACAGAAAAACAAAGAAATTCTTCATGCTCGTTCTCCTATTTGAATTAGTAACGCTAGTCTCACTTGTTGATCTCATCCCATCAAACCCTGTTCAATGTAGTTGTAATTAAGCAAAGCATTGCTGGTTCTCTCTAATCAATGGTTTTGGCAGTGACAGTAAGAATTAAAAGTCTGTTAGATTCTCTCTCCTTGAGGAAGACACATGATTAGGGAAAAACATCAGTGAAGTAGTTCAAAAATCTTGTAATGTATGTAAAAAATAATCAAAGAATGAACCATTCCACCAACTGTAGACCTGCATTTACTACTGATATTCTGAGCAAAGTGGCAGCAATGTAACACTTTTAATGGAAATTAAAACAATTCCTGAGATTACTAAAGAATATCTCCATTATTATAGAAAGTTAACAAAAAGTATTATTCCAAGCTTTTTTCAATTAAGAATGATTGAGTAAGTGAACTCAGTTCAGGAAAGCATGGTTAATTCTCACACAATCACAGAGTTCCTGGGGATGGAAGGGCTCTCTGGAGGTCACGCAGTCCACTCAGACCCTGCTCAGAACAAGATCAACTAGAGCAGGTTACTCAGGCCAGGTTTTGAGTATCTCCAAGAACAGAGACTCCACAGCTTCTCTGGGCAACCAGTTCCAGCAGTCAACCACCCCCACAGTAAACCAAAGGTTTTTTTATTATCATAGAATCATAGAATCGCTTGGGTTGGAAGTGACCTTAAAGATCATCTAATTCCAATCCCCCTGCCATAGGCAGGGCCATCTCCCACTCCACACCACCAGATTACTCAAAGCCCCGTCCCACCTCACCTTTGACAGCTCCAGGGATGGGGCATCCACAACATCTCTGGGCAACCTGTTCCAGTGTCTCACAACCCGGACAGTAAAGAATTTCTTCCTGATATCTAATCTAAATCTACCCTCTTTCAGTTTGAACCCTTTTACCCCTCATCCTATCGATGCACTCCCTGATAAAAGTCCCTCCGAATCTCTCCTGTAGGTCCCTTTCAGGTACTGGAAGACTGCTATAAGGTCTTCCCGGAGCCTTCTCTTTTCCAGGCTGAACAATCCCAACTCTCTCAGCCTGTATTCAGAGGAGAGGTGCTCCAGCCCTCTGAGCATCCTCGTGGCTCTCCTCTGGACTAGCTCCAACTAGCTCATGTCCTTCTTATGTTGGGGGCCCCAGATCTGGACACAGTCCTCCAGGTGGAGTCTCACAAGAGCAGTGTAGAGGGGTGGAATCACTGCCCTGGACCTGCTGGCCACTCTTCTTTTGATGCATCCCAGGATGGGGTTGGCTTTCTGGGCGACGAGCACACATTGCTGGCTCATGTTGAACTTCTCATCAAACAACACCCCCAAGTCCTTCTCCTTAGGGCTGCTCTAAGTGCATCCTCCACCCAGCCCCTATTTGTGCATGGGACTGCCCTGACCCTGTGCAGGACCTTGCACTTGGCCTTGCTGAACTTCAGGAGTTTTGCACGGGCCCACCTCTTAAGTATGTCCAGGTCCCTCTGGATGGCATCCCTCCCTCAAGCGTTTTGACCACACCACACAGCTTGGTGTCTTCGGCAAACTTGCTGAGGGTGTACCCAATCCCTCTACCCATGTTGCTGACAAAGACATTAAACAGCACCACTTCCAATACCAGTGCCAATCCCTCTATAACACCACTCATCACGGGTCTCCACTTGGACATCGAGCCATTGATCACAACCCTTGGAGTGCAACCATCCAGCCAATTCCTTATCCACTGAGTATTCCATCTTTCAAATCCATGTCTCTCCAATTTAGAAACAAGGATGTCAGTGTCAAATGCTTTGCAGAAGTCCAAGTGGATGACATCAGCTGCTCTTCCCCTATCCACTAACTCTGTAACCCCACTGTAGAAGGCCACCAAATTTGTCAGGCACAATTTGCACTTAGTGAAGCCGTGCTGGCTGTCTTCAATCACCTCCTTATTTTCCATGTGCCTTAGCATAGCTTCCAGGAGGATCTGCTCCATGGTCTTGCTGGGCACAGAGGTGAGACTGACTGGCCTGTGGCTCCCCAGGTCTTCCTTTTTCCCCCTTTTTTCAAAATGAAGGTTATGTTTCCCTTTTTCCAGTTGATTTCAACCTGACTTCTCAAATATGATGGATAGTGTCTTAGCTACTTCATCCGTCAGTTCACTCAGGACCCATGGATGTATCTCATCAGGTCCCACGGATTTCTGCACCTTTAGGTTCCTCAGATGGTCTCAAACCTGATCTTTTCCTACAGTGGGCGGTACCTCATTCTCCCAATCCTTGCCTTTGCCTTCTGTGACTTGGGTGGTGTGGATGGAGCACTTGCTGGTGAAGACTGAGGCAAGAAAGTCATTGAGTATCTCAGCCTTCTCCATATGCTAGGTAACCAGGCTTCCTGCTTCCTTCCTGTTATTCTTCCTAGCCTTCCTTTTATCACTAATGTACCCATAGAAGCTTTGCTTGTTACCCTTGACATCCCTGGCCAGATTTAACTCTGTCTGGGCTTTAGCTTTCCTAACATGATTCCATGCTGCTTGGACTATCTCTCTGTATTCGTCCCAGGCCACCTGTCCTTGCTTCCGCTCTCTGTAGGCTTCCTTTTGCTGTTTGAGATAGTCCAGGAGCTCCTTGTTCATCCATGGAGCCCTCCTGATAGTTTTGCCCAACTTCCTCTTTGTTGGGATGTATCGCTCCTGAGCTTGGAGGACGTGATCCTTGAATATTAACCAGCTTCCTTGGGCTCCTCTTTCCACCTGGGCATTATCCCATGGTAGTTAGCCAAGCAGATCCCCGAAGAGGCCAAAATCTGCTCTCCTGAAGTCCAGTGTAGTGAGCGTGCCGTGCACCCTCCTCACTGTCCTAAGGATCTACCATTCTGATTAAATGAAATTTCCCATATTTCAATTTGTGCCCATTGCCTCCCGTCCTGTCACTGGACACCACTGAGAAGATCTTGTCTGGCCATCTTGTTTACACTCTCCCACCTGGTACTTACATTGATAAGAAGCCTCCTGAGCTGGAAAGCCAAGCACTGGACACATCATTCCAGATGTGGTCTCACCAATGCTGAGTAGAGTGCAAAGATCACTTTCCACAACCTGCTGGTGATGCCCTTCTTAACGCAGCCCAGAGGCCTGCTGGCCTTCTTTGCAGCAAGGGACCATTGCTGGCTCATGTTAAACTCATCAAACAGGACTCCCAGGTGCTCTGCAGCCAGTTCTGGTGCACTGGGTTATTCCTGCCCAGGCTCAGGACTTTGCACTTCCCTTTGCTCAACACCATGAGACGCCCATCAGCGTGTGTCTCCAGTCTTTTGAGGCACCTCTGAATGGCAGCATGTACACGCTAAGGTATCGGCTGCTCCTCTGAATTCTGTATCATCTGCAAAGCTGCTGAGGTTACACTATGTCCCACTGTCCAGGTCATTAATGGAGACATAACGATGATATAACAGTATTGGACCCAATACTGACCCTGGGGTACATATTGACTCATCACCAGCTGGACTTTGTGCCACTGACCCACAGTTTTTTGCTCAGTGGAAATCTATTGTGTAGATTGTCAGGAGACTGATGTTGTGATCCCCAGCTGGGAGAAGCTGGAGGATTTCTGTACTGCAGGCATGAACGCCTCAGTCTTTGCTGGTTAATCTGACATCACTGACGGTACAAGCCAAGCAAAGGTAAAATGACACAATTTATTTATTGAATCTAAGTGCACCAATACAGTTACTAAAAAGAGTATGAAAACAGGTGACCAAAATTGAAAAGATGTTCCTATATGAATTAATCCATTTAGATCACGACTAAAGTCTTCTCTTGGCCTACAGCTACCTGTGAGAGGTAGTTAACCATTTAGAGAGAAGATGATGTTAGATGAGTGCTTGTATATCAATTCCCCTTCTGCATGTCTAGCCATTTTATTTAATTTTTTATTTCTCAATAGGTCTGGTTTTTATTATAGAATGGGGAGTAGCTCTTACATACTTTTAAATTCTGAAGTTTGGCTAAAACAGAGTCATCGTTTGCTTCTGGCATTTTAATGGCAGCCTGTGTGAACCAAGGTTTTTGGAATTCAGTTTTGGGTTTGGGGTTTTTTCTTTGCTATTATTCTGAAATCCAAATTAACTTATTTGTATTATTTTCCAAGCTAATTATGTCCTGTGGCAGAGACCGAGAAGTAGAAAATTTAAACAGTGTTTTGCTTGTTTTGTTTTTTGAGATCAGTGGCTCAGAATTTCACATGTACCATTAAAGGCTTTACCTAAAGGAGGGTGTCCCACTCAGTTCTCACACGACAGAACTTTTCGAATTTTAGAGCTCATTTTTTTGGTACCCTCCAGTGAGAGATGTGAGGAGAAAGGACAAGAATGTTCAAAGCAGTAATAGCTTCTACACCTCTGCTGACTGCCTTTGGAGGAGATGTACTAGTCAAAACACAGGAAATCTTTAGGTAATGTTCCTATAGATAGAATAATGATACCAGAGTTTAATTTTACACAATATAGAACAAAGATCTTGAATTCTCCAGTTAAACATCTCTAAACTTAAGTCTAATTAAAAGCTACCAGAATGGCTGAAATAAAGGATTTAACTTTGATCTTAAATCTTGCTCTTTGAACTATAGATTCCATTTAGAAAAAGAGTATGAGTGCATTGACTATAATTTTGAAGTAAGTACTACCTGAAATATACGCCTAGGCATTTTTACATAAATTTCTGACAATTGCCTGGAATTCCTTAAAATTCTGTAGCATATTAAGCATCAATAAAGGAAGCACTACCCAAACTTATCTATGGAGATTCTGTAACAACTGACCTACTTGCTCAGGGAAGTATCACAAATTTGCAGTCTTTTTCAGCCCAGGGAGCTTCAAAAATACTCCAGTCCCTTCTCAATTCAGGTTTCGGGCATGCAAAGTCTTAAAAATAGTCATGTTTGAAACCTTAAATATTTCAGTGCCAAGATGTATGGCTCTTCACCCCCTAATAAGGACTACAGATGGAACCTTAGTGATCACCCACACCGATAGTGATCAGTCTCATTTTCTCCAGTCAATTTAATATTTAAAGAGAATTTGAACTGTAACTCCAGGTAAGATCGATTTAGTCGGGATAGATTCCCAGTCAAGTTATAACAAAAACATTAACAACTTATTCCATTACAACCTCTTCCTATTTAAACACAGAAAGGCTGTTTTGAAGGGTTTATTCCCTCGGGTAATTAAACTGCCTCTTACTGAGCTTGGCTACCAAAAGAGCATTTAAATGGGCAGTCTATTTTTTTTTTCCTTCCATTTCTTGCGGGCACATTTTAATTTGCCGGCAGAGCGTTTGGGCGATTCCACGCCAAATCAACTAGCGGACCCGACCCTGCCCGGTGAGAAGTGGGGGTTTGTACCCGGCCGCTTCGGTGGCTCCGGGTTTACACCGAGAACCCTGCTGTGAGGGCGACGGAGACCGGTTACCGAGCTGCAAGGGCCGCCTTGTGGCGGGGGATCAGCCACGGCCGCGCCCTCCCCACGGCGCCGGAGCCGCCTCACCGCCCCCGCAGGCCCCGCGGCCCGCTCCCCCGCCGCCCGGCCCGGCTGGCCTGCGCCTGAGGAGAGGCCGTTAAGGCGGGGGGGAGTGGGGGAGAAGCGGCTGTTAACTCTCAGGCGCGCGCGCGGCCCCGCGCCCCTTTCTAGGCGGAGCCGAAACTTCCGCCTGACAGCGGCGGCGGCCCGGCCTGTTCCTCGGGAAGCGAGGATCCCCCTCCCGCCGCCCAGCTGCGGGGAGAGCGCGGCCGCCGGTGGGCGCGGGGCGGCAGTTCCCACCGAGGAGCCCCCGCCGGCAGGGGACGTGGGGGAACGCTCCTCCAGGGAGCAGTCGAGTCCGCCGCTAGAGCGGCCGGCGCGCTAGGGCGCTCTGGCAGGCGCCGCGCGCTCCTCTCCGTGGTCAGGCCCGCCTCCCCGGCTGCGTGTGGCAGGGGCAGCGAGCGGCACGGCGGTACGGGCTCCGCCATGATGAACAGCGGCGGCATCGGGGTGCCGCTGGGCTTCCCCTTGGGCCCCACCTCGGTCATCCAGGTCACGAACCTCTCCTCGGCAGTGACCAGCGAGCAGATGCGGACTCTCTTCGGCTTCCTGGGCGATATCGAGGAGCTGCGCCTTTATCCCCCAGAGTAAGTGGGGGCTGCGCCGGCCTCCGGAGCGATAGAGACTTGGGAGGAAGAAGAGGCCTAGAGGGGCCGGGCGGGCGGAGGGAAGGGAAGGGAAAGGAAGGGAAAAGGCAGAAGGCCCTACGTGCCATCTTGAGTGCGGGCAGCGGGGCCTCCCGCGGGAGCGGGTCACGTGGTCCCACCCCTTTGTACGGCCGGGGCGCTGGCAGAGAGGATCGGCGCCCGCACTTAAGATGGCGGCGCCAGCCGGGGGAAGCCGGGCAGCACCGCGGCGCCTACACAGCGGCGGGTTTTGTGCTCCCGTGGCGGCAGTGGCCGCCAGGGCTGTGGCCTCCCGCTGATGAAGGGTGCCGGCACCGAGTCACAGCCAAAGGAGCTGCCCCGGAGCGCTTCCCCGGCACAGGTCTCTTCCCCTCCTTTTCCTCAAAACCCCTTTTCTGTGGCCCACCTTCCTCTCCGCTCGGACTGTTGTTTTTTGTTCGAAGCGGTCTGTTCCCCGAACAAGGGGTACTCTCAGAAACCAAAATATTTGTTCTTGGAAGCACGGAACCTTCCTTACCTTGTGCTAAGAAATGCCCCTGATAAGACGTCTGCAGTAAATGAAAGTTAATAATGAACCCTACATGTTTCTCTGAATTGTAGCTGTTATTATCATCTCAAGCTGGGTGCGAGGGGTGCACTCAGATGGGAGATAACAGAGTTTTGCCAAATAACAATGTTGTTTCTGACAAGCAGATGATGAACAACAGAACAGGGAAAGAAAAGAAATATTGTTTTTCTTAAAGCATCTGTTGTACTATGAAGTGAACGATTGACATGTCCTTTCAAACCATTTGTCTTTTCTTTTTTCTTATGAAAATTAAATGGAAATAGCAGAAAGGGGAGTCATTCACATCGACATACTTCAATTTTAATACAAAGAAGACGTTCAGATGAATAAAATATTGATTTTTAAAAGTCAGTAGCAAAGAAGTTGGCGGGGTTTTTTTGTTTTTTTTTTTTAAACATTACTACATGACATCTGAGTAAGTTTGAATGAGGACCATTCAGAAAAATAAGTTAAGATGTGTATAAATTATATGTAATAGGCATGCATTCATGTAAAGATATGCTTATGTCATGATTTAATCCTAGCTATCAACTAAGCCCCACTTAGCCACTTGCTCACTCTCTGCTGCCCCCCAGCCCTGGCAGGGTGGGGGAGAGAATTGGAAGAGTAAGTCAGAAAACCCATGAGTTGAGCTAATGACAGTTTAATAGATAGAACAAAAGCTGCACATGCAAAACAAAATAAGGAATTGATTCACTGCTTTGCCTCGGCAGGCAGGTGTTCAGCCATCTCCAGGAAAGCAGGGCTCCATCATGCATAATGGTTACTTGGAAAGACAAAACACCATAACTCTGAATGGATCCCTCTTTCTTTCCTTTTTTCCCAGCTTTATGTTGAGCATGACATCATATGGTATGGAATATCCCTGTGGTCAGTTTGGGTCAGCTGTCCTGGCTGTGTCTCCTTCTAACTTGTGCACCCTCAGTCTCCTCGCTGGTGGGGTGGTGTAAGGAGCAGAAAAGATCTTGACTCTGCATAAGAACTGCTCAGCAGTAACTAAAAGATCCGTGTATTATCAACACTGTCTACAGCACACATCCAAAACATAGCCCCATACTGGCTATGAAGAAAATGAACTCTATCCCAGCTGAAACCAGCACAGCTTAAAACATCCTTACTGAAATTTAAACAGTCTTTAATAGATTTGTGGTGATTTTTATGCAATTTTCTAGGGTTTAACTTTGAAATTGTTCCACACTTGCTTCTTAATAGGCTTCAGTTTTCTCCTGACCAAAGATATTTTTTGTTACAGCTGTTGCTTTTCTTTTCCACTAAGTTATACAACAGAGTTAAGGCAAATAGATAGTTTCTCGACATTCATGTGCAAATAATATTTGTGCCTTTGTATAAAATTTTACAAGTGCATGTATACACATAAAATATGCAAATCCAGTACCACAGTAGGGTTTGACTTAGAAATATCAAGGCTATAATGCTGTAAATGATTAATTCAGTTTTCAGAGGTAGGATGCAGGACTGCGATTACTTTTTTTGCTCTTGGTTTTATGTATAGTTTTTATGCATAACTTTTAGAAATACGTACTTCCTTGCCTAATAGTTACGGACATTTCACCTGACTTACCAAAAAAATTAAGTATTTACTTTAATGCCCTTTTTGGGAAACAAAAAAAAAAAGTCATGCTTCCTATTGACTCTCTGAAAATATGTTTGATGTTATGATAAATTCAGAAAATAGTGTTTCGTTGATGAGTGGATGGGAAGCAAAGGTGTCTCAAGCAAAAAGATGCTACAAGAGGTGTCTGCAATTTGCTAAAATTATTTTCTGCCACTGCTTTTTCCTTAAGTGTTTAACAATTTAAGGCCTAGATTTTTTAAAATCAATTGTTTCCATTAATTCAATTAAAAGGGAAATTTGCTTTTTACAGTAGAATCAACATCAGACAAAATATCATGTCATCGTAGTCTTAGCTTTAAAAACAATTCTGTAAGAAATCCAAACTTCAGTATATTCTAGAATATGAAGTTTGTTGCCTTCACGGAACAACAGAAACTCACGTTTTAGTCTGGTTTCTAGATGAAAAGCATAATTCAGTAAGTTGACTTAGTGAGCTACAGTTCTCACGGATATTTACTATTGAGCAACAAATGTTAATATTCTCTTTCTAATTTATTTCATGCTGAGGAATAAGAGGAAGGTGACATAGTAGCTTTCAGTCATCTGAGAGTATTTATGTTACCTAAATTAAGTGAAAGTTCTCACTGAGATTGGGACCCCATTTGCTAACCTTTGTACAGAAATATGTAGTTAAAAAAGCCAAGAATAATATAAGGTGCAATATTAAAAGAGTAGCATTCTATCTTTTTAATAGATTAAGACATGAGGTGAAATAAAGTTACAAGTTGCATTGTGTAGAATTGCAACCAGTTTTCTCTCTAATTCTGTGTTGCAAATATTCAGCTTACATAAAAAATATTTTCACTTGGTCAAGTGTGAGTTTACAGAGCAGAGTGAAGTGTTTCTCTTCTGTGTCATTTCATGTATATGAAAAGAAAGGGCATTCCTGTTAAGGAATTTACTGTATTATTTGTAATCCCATTGCCTTTGCTGGGCATGTTTATTTCTAATGGATGTGAACTTCCAGCTCTGTTGTTAATGCATAACATTAAGCAGAATATATGTCCATGTGTACATGCATACAGTACATTCCCCTGATGCAGCTTCATTCCATTTCCTTGTGTTCTGTCACTGGTCACCAGCGACAGGAGATCAGCACCTCCTGCTCCACTGCTCCCCTTGAGGAAGGCACAGGCTGCCATAAGGTGACCCCTCAACCTTCCCTTCTCCAAGCTGAGCAACCCAAGTGACCTCTGCTCTCCTCAAGCCATTCGTTGGTCTTGCTATTGACCTTGCACCATCTTGGTCGCCCTCCTCTGGACACTCTCTCAATAGTTTGATGTCCTTCTTACATTGAGGCTCCCAAAACTGCACACAGTTCTGGGAGGTGAGGAAGAATCCCCTCCCTTGACCGGCTGGCTATGCTGTGCTTGATAGACCCCATGACACAGTTGGCCCTGTTGGCTGCCAGGGCACACTGTTGACTCATGTTTAACTTGCCATCAACCTAAACCCAGATCTCTCTACGCGGCAGTGCTCTCCAGCCTCTTGTCCGGGAATTTATTATGTATAACCAGGGTTACTCCATCCCAGGTGGAGAATCTGGCACTTGTTAAATTTCCTGTGGTTGGTGATTGCCCGGCTCTCTGGTCTATCGGGATCTCCCCATAAAGCCTTTCTACCCTCAGGGGAGTCCACAGCTCCCTCTAGTTTAGGATCATGAGCAAACTTAATGTACACTCGATTCCTGCACCCAGATAATTTATAAAAACATTAAAGAGCGTTGATCCTAAAACCGGGCCCTGGGAACCCCACTGGTGACAGGCTGCCAGCCTGATGTAACCCCATTTACTATACCTTTTTGAGCTTGACTCATCAGCCAATTGCTCATCCAGTGTATTTTGGACTTGTTAAGGTGTGTGTTAGACATTCTGTCAGCAGGATACTGTGAGAGACAGTATGAAAAGCTTTGCTGAAATCCTAAAAGTCCACATCTGCTGGTCAACTAAATGAGTAACTTTGTCATAGAAGGAAATTAAGTTGGTTAAGCAGGACTTGCCTCTTAGGAAACCATGCTGACTATGACCCATGGCTGTGTTGTCTCTCAAATATTTTTTCAATAACTCCCAGAATAACCTTCATAATTTTAGCAGGCACCGAAGTGAGGCTGGCAAGCCTGTAATTACCAGACTTGATAATTCCTTTCTACCCTTCTTAAAAACTGGGATAGCGTTTGCCAGCTTCTAGTGGACTGGGACCTCTCCAGAGTCCCAGGACTGTTGAAAAATAATGGAGAGGCCCCAAGATAACATCAGCCAGCTCTCTCAGTACCCTGGGATGAATCCCATCGTGTCCCTTGGATTTATGTGCATCCAGCTGGAGCAGCAAGTCTCAAACAAGTCTCATTCTGGTATTTGTGCATTAACTGGGTCAAGGAGGTCTTGACAATTTAATTATTTTTTGAAATATTTTTCCCTTTCTTGGAAGATGCAGCTTTGCATATTAACTTTGGACTTTTTTTTCTTAATCCTCTGGTATTTTGCTGTGTCAGCAGTCCAAGAGGATTGTAGAAATGATGCGTTTGATCAGGAGATCATTTCCACCTTATAGGAAATTTGTTTGGTGACACTGTTCCACTCCTAGTTCACTGTGCAACACCGTACCTTGAAATGAAATGAATGAAAAAATAGAAGGTTTTTGACTTACTAGGGAGAGAGGATGATGTCTCTGTCACCTGTAGGTTTTGTGCTTTAGTGACTGTAGAGCGAAGTGCAGGGCTATGGTTATCTGAACTAGCATTATAGAGAGAAGAGTTCCTTTTTATCCATTTTCTATGATTTTTCTCTTATTAACGTACCTCAGTTTTTTAGGATGCAGCAGAGATTTTCCTTAAAAGACTAAAGGAGATCTCAATTGCTGAATATAATTACTGTATATTGTAATAAAAAAAAAGCATACTAATGTTAGAGTACATTACTTAAAGTTCTTGTAAGCCTGCAAAATGTGGAGAGGAAATCATCTCAGCTTTTTAATGCATTAAAAAAAATGCAGTCTATTAAGATGACTCTTCAGTATTCCCAACAACCTTCCTGAAGACAGTGACTTTTCCCAGCAATTAGTATCTTAAGACTGTGATTTTAAAGTTGCAGTTTCTGTTAGGGTCATTTATAATGATTGGGAGGACATTTTTTATGAATAATGAGTAAAATCATGCTATGCTTTTTGGGAGCTTGTCACTTCATGTTTTTTCATCATTGATCAAAGCCTTTGGGTTTCTTCAGTCATTGCTGATCAAACATCTTTAAGAAGGATGGATTTCATACCATGTTTCTGAAAGGCTAGTTCTCCATGGGGAAGTTTCTGCCTTGTTACTGGTGGCTCTTTGTATTTACTTATTTCCTTACACGAAAATTTTAAACCAGGACTTGATTACACAGTTATATACTGCCTGCTTTCTGGAAGGCTTTCCATTGAAACTCTAATTTTAAAATTCGAAGCATGGGGTGGTTGAAACTAGATAAGCTTTAAGGTCCCTTCCAACCCAAACCATTCTATGGTAATATGACTCTGAATTGCAGGTTTCTAGTTTCAATAAATGAGTTCTGGTTTCTTCCTGAATCTAAAAACTTAATATTGTAAAGAAAAATTATAGATGTATATGAAAATGACTTGGAAGATTATGGTTAGATAGGATGAAAAAGTAAACAAGACCAGAAAATTATAACCATAGCCTGTGTAAGAGAATTAGTTTATGTACTAGGAGTTGCTGCTACACCAGCAGCAATGTGGATTTGCCACTTCTGTGTAGAAGATGGTGGGTTTAGTGGGGCTTTGCTGTCAGCAAAGTATGTCAGTGACATTTTGTCAGCAAGTATGAGTAAAAACTCCTGAAGTTTTGAATACCGGTGTATTCAAAATAAATGTATTCAAAATTGTAATTTGGTTAGAAATCTGAGTTCCCATGTTGGGAATGGAGAATTGCTGTTGCTGTTTAACAGGAGCTCTTTGGCGTCCCATTTACAAAACTTCCAGTGCTCACTGAGTTTTCTCAAGTGGGAACACAAAGAAATCATTAAGGAGCTAGGAAGGAGGCCCCCTGCAAGCCCACATGTGCAAAAGGTCTTCAAGAAACCACACTAGAGCGATGGTGCTGGCATTTGACTATGCAAGAACATGAGGGTATACTGTATTCCCTTCTGTGTAGAATATTCCCTGAAACTTCTGTCTCTTGTGTGTTGCTTTAAACAGCCTGAAGTTACTTACATTTAAATTTATGAAATATGTTCTTAAAGAATGCATTAATTTGGTACTTTTCTTTTGGCTGTTTAAGTAGACTTTTTGCGAAGATGAAGTACGGCTTCTTTTTCTCACAGTTCTGAAAAGGACAGATTCCAGTTTTTATAGATCACTTTCAGTTTGTAGTACAGTTGAAATCTGAAGCTGTTTCGTGGGGTGTGTACTCTAGTATGCCAACCACTCATACAGCTTCAAGTTGGTTTTTTGGTTTACTAAGATACCAGTGGCGTCTGTAATCAGATCCTTACTCCCAATCATGCTTTTGTGTTATGCTTGTCACACAGTTGAAGTCTGTGTTTCAGAAAAGCCTTCAAAGTTACATTTGTAGCCATAAGCCTTCAAATGTGGCTGTCAGAGGATTTTTGAACAGTTAAATATTGGAAAGCTTTCTTAAGCAATAGCTGGATTTTTACAGAATGCATTGTTTGAAAGCAGGGAGGCACAAACTGTCCATTATAAGTATTGAAAAAAACTAGTGTCTTGCTTTTGGAGGGTATTGAAAAAACCTGTGCTGTGTTTTGCTTCTGGAGGGTCTGGAGTGGTCTTGGACATTAGAACACACAAGTGTTTCTTATATCCTGCAATGACTGCAGTATAGACGAGGCCTTTGAGATGAAACACAGACTTATTTAGATGTGATCGGCACAATTATTCCAGAACATCTTATTTTGATAAGTTATTAATTTTTGTTGTCTCCTCCACCACCACACCCCTGAGAAAATCCAGACCCTTTGAGGAATGTTTTGTAGCCTTTTATTTGATTATGCACTGTAGCTTTCTGAATAGGTCATTCTTACAAAATGTTTTTGGTTGGTTTCCTTGGTTGTTATTGGTAGATTGATGTTACTGTGTCCTTACAAAGGAAGACAAAAATGGCATAAATGCCTCAGTACTATTTAGATGTTTATTTCTTGTTTGAGTTCTCTTGCTTTTCTAAAGGAACTGGATTATGGTAACCTTGAATCAGAGACGTAGGAGTTGCTTTTTTGCATTGGTGCTTGGAGAAAGATTATGACTCTACCTCAACCTAGCCTCAGAACAGTTTAGCAATAAAAAATGGAACAAAAGGAATTAAAACAGAGTAGGACTTTTTAAGAAAAACTTCTTAACGTTCCTGCTGGGGAGGTTTAGGAGGCCCACTTCATAAAAGGAGAAGACTCAGTCACTGTGCAAAGTTTTACAATTTTCTATCTTTTGGATCATCAGCATTGATGGGCTTTCAGTCGAGGTGGTTTCCTTATAAGAGAATTTTGCCTCTGTAACCTTTAGAAAGCACTTCGTACGAAGACTTCTTTTAGAGCCTTATTTGCAGCAGTATGCTGATGTTAATATTTTTTAATATACTGTTGTGGTTTGGCCTTAGACGGCAACATAGGAGCACGTGGCAGCTGCTCGCGCAGACTTGAGCCCTCACTGCCTCACTGCCCCCCTGCCCTCACGTGGCCGTGAAGTCAGGAGAAAAAGGCAAAACTCGTGGGTTGAGACAAAGGCAATTTAACAGAACAGCAAAAGGAGCAAGAAACAACAACGATGACACTAACAGAGTAACCCCTTATTCCATACCATTTCATGCCATGCCCAGATCCTACAGTGTCCAGTTAAATACTGTCAGTTTCTCCTGACATATATATATACATACATACAGGTATAATGTCCTTAGTCTATGTCCATTGAGTTCATTTAACCCATGACTTTGAGCTCCATCTCTTAGAACAGTCTCTCAGGGCATGCAAGATGGTGTGCGTGGGGCTGGACTGTCGCAGGCTGTATTTTTTTTCTTTTGGGCCTTGTGGCTGATGTATCCAGTGCAGCTCATGTCCATTGTCCATGGGTTGGCGATGTTGATCTCAATGAAGTTGCTGGGCGCCAGCCCCTGAGATCAGTTCTGGTCCCTTCACTGCTGCACTTCACTTTACTCAGTTTTTCATCAGTCTATTTGCCATTAGTTTGGGTGCTTTTTACTATAGTACAACCAACAGCAGTCACCAAAACGAGATGTACAGTGGCAGGCTCATTTAGCAATTAACATCATACACTTCCATTCATTGGCTATTCTCGCCCACAATCAGGTTCCCATGTGGAACACACTGAACTTCCCCATCCTTCCGCATCACCCAC
>JAOXJM010000019.1:23424743-23436004 GCA_026413425.1 Tringa solitaria
CCCCCGACCGCTCTCCTCTTCCCGGGGGACTTCCTGTCCCTCCCCCCTTCCCGGCTCGCTCAGCTCAGCCCACCCCCTGGGCATGGCTCCCATGGGATGGAATGCCTGTGTCCCTGCCAGGCCCTGGGGAGAATTAACCTTATTCGCCAGACCCAGGACATACACTTTCTACATACAGCTTTTGTGATTGAAATCCAAGACATACGAGGGAGGGAAGGGAGAATATTACAAAAATTACACTTGTAAGAGCTGGCTCTATAAAGGTTGGAATTTATAGGTTTATTTATGGGGCCTAGAACCACCTCAGTTAGCAATGAAAACGAAGCAACAGGAGAAGTTAGCAGTCTTCAACTGTATGGATCACTGCATCTTCAGTTGAAATTTCAGCCATTTGGGTTGTAACACTAGCACGTGTATTTAAAAAAAAAAACCAAACAAACTCCAAACAACAACAACAAAAAAAGTAAAACACCCTCTTCTCCCAAAGAAAAGCTCCCTTCCACGATCTTCCCAACAAAACAAAGCAAATACAAGACACCTGTGGCCATAAAAAGAAAATCCTCACAGTGAGCAAAGTTTGGCTTTTCATCATATGTAAGTTTAAAAATTTTATGCAAACGTTTCTGTGAAGTACTGAGAAAGTCATAGCTCACTGTCACCTCTGTTGTTGGAAACTGTTTTGAACCAGTAATTTAACAGGTGGCTGAGAAGCTATTCTGTACAATTTTCTTCCTGAATGTGGAAACATGAAAACTCTGAAGACATTGGCCACTATAAACAAAATAAGTGGCCAGAAGAAATGTTGTCATCTTGCAATGATTTTCTAAATTGTTTAAAGGTTGATTTTCATATTTGTGTCTCTCCCACTCCTTGTTTACTTTTGCCTCCTCAGAGTACTTTTTTTCACAGAATTTTCCATCATAAATGTTTCTGAATGTCATTCTGAAGTTGGCTGGCTCTCTAGATATTTTATCTAGGTGTTGCGTTTTTGGTAACCAGAAACATACCAGTCTGTCTGCCTCAGTCTCAGTTCTTTGTTTATTTGTCTAAAATTTCTGAGCATGTATTTAAGTACTAAATTCTAATTCATTCCATTCAACAACTTTGGAATATACCTACTTGGAATTTGAGGCACTACAAGATGGGCTGGGCTAAACTTGAAGTGCTCCTGGTACTTCCAGAAAGTTGATAAGTGTTTCTGTTTCAATTGAAGGAGAGTCAGGATGAAACAGTTTATGCAGCATATTTTCCATGAGTTACTGCTTTGCAAGAAGACATACGGTCTTTCCAAATGGAAATAGCTGATGTTCCAGCAATATCCTATTGCATTTTCTTTTTGAAGATTTCGCCTGTACTTCCTTCATATGGAGAAATAAACTGCTTGTGTAACGGTTACAAGGGAATACTTGACTAGGGAATACATTTTTTAAAGCAAAGTTCTTTGGTTTTGAACAAGATTACAATGTTTACGTGTTGTGCTTTCTAACATCTCTGTTGGTATACTTTCTAGTGGAAAAGCAAACAACAAATTTTCTTCCTTCTTCTAACCAGAGTTAATTCCTCCTACCTCCTCCAGTGTTGTCCTATCCCATACTACAATATGCCAAACTAAGGCAGATGATAAAAAGGATTTTTGTTACATTAATGAACTAAGACCTAATATTTGAAAGAACTCTCAAGAACTGCTTATATCTTGATAAGAATTAACAAAACTGCTTTAATGAAGACCTAAGAAAAAGTATTAGTTATTATGGGCTAATATATGAAGGACCCACTGAATAATGATGGGGCTTGTTGTTTGACTTTCCTAATCAAGGATGATTTGGAGGAAGAAAGACAAACTATAAATTAATTACTTGACAAATGTGTTAAGTAAATATGCTACTTATAATACTAATTTGGAATGTTCTGGTCGGTCATGTTTAGCAAGATTATAAAAGAAAGTAAGTCTTGTTAATTTGGGATTTTGGCTTCCATAAGTTTCTATCAAAAAGGAGGAGTTGCTATGCTATGCTTTTTTCAGTGACATAGTTAGTAGGCAAGTTAGTAAATTTCTGTAGTCTTGTCTTTTGGCTAACTTTTCCAGGAAGTCTAAAATGTACTTTTTTATTAAGTAGTAACAGTTAAAAATACATGCATACAGTTATTTAATGTGACTAATTACTTTTTTCCTTTTGTCTTGCAGCAACGCACCTCTTGCTTTTTCCTCCAAAGTATGTTATATTAAGTTTCGTGAAGCATCAAGTGTTGGTGTGGCCCAGCATCTAACTAACACCGTTTTTATTGACAGAGCTTTGATAGTTGTGCCCTGTGCAGAAGGTTAGTATTTTAGACATTGTTCTGTAATGTTGGTCTTTGTCGTGTCTGCTAATCGTTATAAGCTTTCCATGTAAGAAGGTGGTGCTCTGTTGTTATTTTATTTCATTTTATGGTTTTTTAAAAGTCTTGAATCAAAATTGAAAATTGAATGAAGAAACACAATTATATAGGTTTAATTGAAATTCAGCATTAGATAAAAGGTAGTTGATTTAAATTAGGGTGATTCAATTTTTCATAGTTATTACATATTCTGAGAAAAAAAGGAAAAGAAGGTGAAATAATTCCCTTCATTATGGTATGTGTTGGCAAGCTTATTCTCACACAGAGTTCTCACTGAAGTCAATGGAGCACTGAAAAGATTCAGCAATTTCCTGGTACCATTGCAGTTTGGATCTTAATGTATCACATTTGATGTGGTGGTGGTTTGTTTTCTTTTAAGATACTGATTATTTTATCTATTTTTTTTAGGCTGAATCCCAATTTTGTCTTGTAGACATGTGACATATATGCATTTGGCCATTTTAGATTCATTCAATTTAAAATATTTAGCATTCATGGTGATAATTACTGTTTTAATATAGATGTTTACCTGTTAGTTTAACAAAATTTAATTTTCCTTTCTTGTTACTGTGGAAAGTATTACTTTGTGTGCCATAAAAAGGCTTTCTTACATATACTGGTACTCCTTTTTCATTTTAGATCTCTCTTTAAAAATGCGGTGATCTGTACAGAATGCTTCCAGTGTAAAATATTTTTAAAACTCTTTAATAAAATAAAATGCTTGGTGAATACTAAATTTACAAGTGTTCTTTTAACTAGCTTTGAGGCCATACTTTTACAGATGTGTTGAATACAAGGTAGTTCTTATTATTAGTGTAGTATCCCAAATCTGAATAGTGTTACATGAAGCATGTCCTTACAGTAGGAATATTGCTTGAGTTAGGCAGAGCCCCATTGACTTCATTGGGATCATTGTGGAACTGAGCATCTGCCCACTTGGTTCTGGACTTTTTGCTTCTTTAGAGTGGAAATATTCCAGCAGGTGGAGTAAATTTAACTTCACTTTGAACATAGTAGCTGTTTTCACATAAACAACAATATTTAGAAGGATTGAACCATAAACTGCAGCAAGTCAAGAAATGTCTTCTATTAACATAACTTTTTTAACTGCAAGAGTCAGGTTTTGGTTCAAAAAATACTGTTGACTTCTTGGAGTTTGTTAACAGTGATCCCAGAGTACCATTTTTGGGCATGTTTGCTGCATCATGATCTAGCTAGTATGAGATTAGTGGTGCTGTAATAATGGTCTGGGATGTTCTTACCAAACTCTGACAAGTCTCCAAAATTTCGTAGACCCTATAAGTACTTTCACTAAAGGCTATATGGACCTACAATACAATATACTGCCTATTTTTGTAGCCTTCTTAATAGGAGCATATGGCACATATATTTGTCTTTGAGAGGCCTAGATTTTTAGTTGCTTTTATGCCTTCTTTGGGGGACTTTTTGGTTTTATTCTTTGTACCTGTTCTTAAACCACAAAGAGAATATTGCTGTATCCACTTGAAGCTTTGTAGAGGCTAGTGGGACCAGAGTCCTTATTGTTGAAAAATTGCCCCTATATAATTGAATACAAATTATTCAGGAGCTTAGTTTTATGTTTCATTGAAAAGACCTTAACACTGGTTCAGTACTGTCAGAGAGGGAAGAATGCTGCCTAATGAATGAACAACACTTCCTGGTGTTTTTCTTGTGATGAGATCACTGCCTGACATGATATGGCAACAGGCAGGTAAAGGTATTTTCCTCTGTCTCTTGATGATAGACCATGAATGGAAGGAGAATAAAATCAAGTTCTGACAAACCCCATTTGTAGCTGCCTTATTAGGCATTTCTGAGAAAACGTATTACAGAAAAAATTGTCACTGTTCAAAATCATTCTGGACCCCACAGAGATGTGTGCATAATCAGGTGAACAAATGATTGGGTTGTGAGGTCAGTTTTTTTTATAATGTCAGAATGTTGTTTTACATGTAACTTTCTAACAGAGTCACTAATTTTAATTCATAAAGGTGTGAATTTATATAGGTTTAACTTTCTGAGGAAGTAAATGTGTGGAGTAAGTATGGCTTTGGAGACCACAATGCAAGATTTTTGATTGACTGCCATATGATGCATTGTTAATGGAGTCAGTAGAGTGTCTCATGGGCTTTAAAAGTAGTGATGGCTATATTCCACTGGGAGATAAAATTATATCCTTGGCCAACGGTGCCAGTAATAAAACATTTCATGCGCCGAATCAAATGGAGAGGAACGTAATACGGAACTCTGAAAACTTAATTTTTAAAAACAGAATAAAATCTGAAATTTTGAGTGTATTTAAACAGTGGTAAATCAAGGGAGGAGGAAGAGGGAATCACTATACAATGAAAAAAGTGTTAATTTTGTAATGTTTAATAAACAAAAATGTAATTGTAAATGAAGTAACATTATTAAGGTGTCAAAATACGACTTTTTTGTATGTGTATTGTTAGGTTTTTCTATAAATGTTATACTTTGAGAACACAAAGGTTGAAAGATAAACAAAGATGCCACCCTAATCATTCTAAATTTTATGTCCACATTATCTGGTAGATGGATTTTGACTATTAATTTGGTTTTGTATGTTTTCTCTGTGTGATATTTGTGCATTATTAGATGACTAGACTGGCCAAGGCAGACCTGTTACACTTGCCTGAGTTAGGCATTGTTTGCCATGCCACTAAACCTGCCGCCAAGTGAAACCTTCATGGGGGAAATGAGATCGAAGTCTGGCCTGCTGAAGATGGACGCCCTGTCTCTGTTTTTATTTTATTTTGCTTTCTTTCCTTTGTTTCTTTTATTTTTATTTTTATTTTATTTTGTCCCTTTTTTTGTTTTGTTCTGTTAAATCTCTTTCCCTTGTACTTGTGAACTGGTACTTCAGTTCTGTAAAAATGGTGTTTTGTAAAGGGTTCACAGTGTTTCATTTTGAAGTTGACCTGAAGCTGCTTATGATTGGTGGATGGTATACACAGAATTTAGAATATGATTAATTTTTATGCTGTGAATAACTGATAAATTTGATTTGGAATACATTTAAGCCTCTAAATTCAACATAAGAGCACATTGTGTCAGCAGACAGGAATAGTGAAAAACATATCAGTTTAAGATACGTTCTTTCATATGTTATGCTTTATGAGTTTATCTTGGAAAAGGACAGTTGAAACACTTCTGGAGAAATTAACTTTACAAAGTAAAGTCATGATCTTTCTCTGCTTTTCCTCTTCTTAGCAGAGTAGTTTTATTTTAGGTTGCATGGTATGTTTAAAAGAAGTCTTTATGTCTAATTTATGAAGAGTTTGAAATAATTATTTCTGAAATTGAACTTTCATGAGTATTGAGTGTCATGAAGTACATGTTTGGTACTGATGAAACCTTGCTCCAGTGAGGTCAGTGGCAGTAAGATTTCATCGTTTTGTTTTCGTAATTTTCCGAAAAAAACTGTTTACCACTCATAAGTACAAATGCAGCCTGAAGTTTTGGTTGGAATGTGTTATGTGAGGCACATTGTCTTTTAACACTGTTATTTGTGGGAAGATTGAATCAGTTCTGTGTGTGTGTGTGTGTATGTATGTGTATATTGTACTTTGACATGCTCCAGTGGTGGTTATTTTAAGAAGAAAAGAGAAAAATGTGTCTTCTCGGTCATCTCAGAATCTCAGAAGCCTTGGCAGTTCATGCCGGAGTAATTGAGAGGGTTCTCATCCCTAAATGATGTTCTTACTTAAGTGGAACAGAAGCCCTCAAACTGAAGTGGTGGAGCAGGAGGTGGTGTGTTGAGTACTCGGGCACTGCTCTTCCCAGCCAGCTGCACTGGTGTCACACTGGTAATGCACCAGACTGTGCACTACTGCTGGGAAGAGCTTTGCTTCCTGATCTCTGTTGGATTTAGCTGTGGCAGTTGAGGTAATTGCGTGTAGGTGTAATCTCTTTAATTACCGCTGCTAAATCCAATAAGAATCATGAATTGGATCACACAGAAATTACTTTGTGAGTGTACATTTTCCATTGATTTAAAATAGTAGGAAAATAACAGTTCCTTTATGTCTAGAGTAGATATGAACTGTAAGTATCTTTAAAACAAGCAAACTTACTGCAGAAGCAGTTTTAGGGGGGTGGATTAACCATGTAGTTTCAGTACAAAGAGTAGGAAATTAATTTCTTCTGAGCACTTGGAGGGGGATCAAAATATTGTAAACAGTACTTGCTTAACACAGATAGTTCTGTTCAGCATTTAGCAAAATGGATTCTCGTATATACTAGGTTGACTAGGGCTCTTAAGCACTTTGATGATACAGAAAAGTAACAATCATAATTGATATTTAGGACAACTGTACATTTCCTAAGAATCTTAAGCTGTCTCTAGGCAATGCAGAGCTAATCTACCTCTGCTTCTGGATTTCTTTGCATAATGAAAAATCAGTAAGTAAATGGTCATAGAATCTTTGATTTTCTAAACACAGGATCTTCTAAAAAATCTTTCTAGGGATGTGGTATAGATATGGCATATTTATTTTGTCTGTTGCCCTCATTAGAAAATAAATATCTTTACCTCATTTCCACTTGACTTTTAGAAACCATGAGTTTAAAAAACAAAAATTAAACTATAGTGTCCTAATTTGTTGGTCACAACCCACATGTTTTGTTACATTTTTGTGGGCTTGTATTCCTTTTGTAAAGAAGTTATTGGAGGTAAAACTAAAACTTCAAGCTTGTAACTTCTGAAGTTATTTGGCCTCACATATTAATTTGTTTTTCAAAACTGTTTAAAGAATAGTGAAGTAAGTTTGCAAGATATTTCATGCTTGGTTTTCCCCCCTCCAACAGTTTGTGTTCTATAGAATTACTGAAAAATTTGACCTGGTCTTGAAAACTGGAGAAGGACCTTTTGAAAAGACAGTATCTCAAATATGCAGGCAACTTTTCAGGGTTCTATCTGTCGAGACAGACTCTTTCTCATTCTTGAATAAAATAAATGAATCCTTGTCGCATGGAACTGACCAACAGGATTTTGTATTTAAAATAAAACAATACATTGTTGAAGGACCAAGGTATTCTGGAAATAATGCTGCTAATATTACAGTTGAGATATGCATGTTATTCATTCTGTGAACTGCTATAACAGTGCACTTAACTGAAAGTGTTCAGTGGATTCCCTGAGAAGCATTTAAGCAAATAATTTCGATTATTTCAGCAAGATGACCAATATACTTAAAGTTTAGGCTTGTATTTAAATACCTTTCTGAACTTGACTCGTTGTCTGTTTAGCTATGTGCTTAACTCAGTTCCTATATAAAAGGGCTAAATGCCTAAGCAACTCTGAAGTTTATCTGGTTAAGTGTATTGAATTGGCTGTATGTAAGCGCATACTTAAATTAGGCATATACTTATGTACATTACTGACCAAGGATCTGAATTAGAATGCAGACACACCACTTTAGGAACCATTTCTGCCATTGGACTTACTTGAGCAATGTCTGTTGACCCTGTAGAAAGCTGCATGAGTATCCACTTAATTGCAAGATGCTAGCTGTTCAGGATAAGGTCTGGTTCATTTGTCATTTGAAAACACTTAAGCATTTTGATTTTCAGAAGAAGCAGTACATAATTCTATGCCTAATTTGCATGCACAGCTGCTGGAGCTGTATATTCAAAAGCCTGTTAGTTAGCTACATATTAGGCAGGATGTGCAGCAAAATACCTGATACTCACGAGCAGTCAGGCAAATCAGGTACAGCTCTCATTGCATGCCTGACTTCGAAATGGGATCTGTAAAAAGTGCTGAACATTGTGATGTCTCAGATTCATGCATGTTTTTTAAAACGCCCTGGAAGTCATTTTTGCACAGCTAATTCCTAAGTGCTAATAATTTTCCTATTTTTCTCCTTTAGATAGAAAAGTCAAGTGGTTTGTTACATGTTAAGGAGCAAGGTGCCTCAAAATTTAACATAAATAACATAAGTGTAAATAGGAAGCATGAGGAAAAATGGGTACTGTTATTTTATCTTTTCTATTCCACCCATGCTACATATAAATTAAGTTTCATTTAGATTTGTTTTGTCCTTTGGTCATATCCAACTGTAACCCAGTCTTTGCAGATCTGTAGAACAGATTTGCAACACTTCTTTTTCTTCTTTTTATTTTTTTTAAAGTAGTATGTTACCTGTGGGGTCTGTTGGAACTCATATAGCTAAAACTGCACAATATTTTGAAACTTATTTCATATTTTGCTTTTTGATGAGAATATTAATATATTCATCTAAAAATCCCGAAGTTAGGGTGTGTATAGTTAAAGCATACACAGTTTGAACCAAAGCAGTAAAATCCACTGACATAGTATTTGTATATACCTTGACTTTTAAAACTGTGTTTAAATAAAAGCATTTACTTTAATAAAGTGCATGGGGTAGTACTAAAGGGCTCAGTTGGATAGCATAAATACAGCTAAGCCAGTAATTTTTAATAGGTATCAATACTTGGTATAATTAGAATTTCTTTCTTTCATTTTTCAGTTTAGTGTTTAATGTTTGCACCAGTTTAAATCGCTTTGAATTTCAAATTTAATATGTACATTTAATTGTAGTCATAATGCTTTAACTATTAAATCTTTTGATTTTTGAAGATTTTTTTTGGTTCATTTAGCAGTCTAATTATGACTAATGGTTGAATGAAACCTGGGTTTAATTCAGATTGGATATTACTTAAACTTTTAGCATGGTGGGGGAATATAATCCAATTGAAATAGTAGGAAATACATTTTTGGGAAAATATGGCTTACTTACTGGATCAGTTATGATTTTCTTCGATCTCGGTAAATTTCAAGCTAATTTATCAAAGTTTCAGATAAACTGAGGTGACCTAGAATGTGAGACAATACAAATCTAAATATTTTCTCCTCTCCCCTCCTCCAGCTTCACTTGTAGTATGTATTGTGTGGAGTCACTGTAGTTCAGTAGTTTTTATTTGATTTTTATTTATTTTTACATCCAAAGTAGGTAGCACCAGAGGATTAAGAAAAAAAAAGCACAAATTTCAGTTAGCACATACTTTGGGGTTTTTCTTTTTTTTTTTTTTTCTTTTACTGATTTGGTTATTTGCCATTTCTGGGGATTAAACTTTAAAAAATGTTCTTCTTTTCTGTATCTGATGTTCTGTGTGCTATTAGTGATGCAGCCAACACGAACGGTTGTCATGTGTAAAACAACTTTCGATCACCGCGAAAACACCGCCCTGGGAAAGCGTCCATGCTTGATATCGTTTGGTTCATGAACATTAAGTTTCCAGTACAGGTGACCCATAGCTCAAAGTGTTAAATAATTGTATACATTATTCAGTTTTTAAAATAATAATCCATTAATGAGATTGCTAGTCTTTGAAGTTTTGCTCACTTTTGTTTTTCCTAGTAGAACAGGGTAAAAGGAAAAACTTAAGTTCTTATTTGTTTCTTTGTAAGGATCTGGTAGATAGAATCATTGTTATTTATTACATTTTTAAATGCAAGGGTAATTGTAAAATCATAGAAAGAGTAACATCTGTATAGCGTTCCAACTCTGTGTAACGCTTTCATTTGCTTCTTCAGGTAAAATCCCAGATGAAGCCAAAGCCCTTTCTCTGTTGGCGCCTGCTCCTACTATGACAAGCCTGATGCCTGGTGCAGGGTTGCTTCCTATACCTACACCAACCCCTTTGACTACAGTAAGTAAAATTCTGTTGCTGTTTGATTTCTGGTTTCCGCTATACGCAATAGCCTTTTCTGTGTTCAGAGAACATGAACTATCTAATCCATGGATGTTGTCTTCTTGTGTGCCTGATCAGTGAGGGTTTAGCTGCAGTGCCTCTTCTAAGGGTAGATCACAAGATGTCTGTGCACTGCCTTTCCTGGGTTTTTCTTCTGGATTATTATTTTGCAAAATAGTGGGTAAGTACTGATTTTGGTTGTGTCCTTTTTAATTGTTCTTTTCTAGAACCATTAATTTCGCCCAGTGGCAGTTCTGTCCAGCTCCTAAATATTTGCTAGCAGCAGACAGAATACACCTGTCTCAGAGGGGAAAAAAGGTACTGGCATGTGAGTTGGCAGGGCTTATTGAAAGGGCTTTAAACTAGGCTTGAAGGAGGAGGGGGTTAAACACAGGTAGAAATAAGCCTAAGGAGAGCCTTCAGCCTGCCATCTCAGTGGCAGTGGGGGATGGTGATACATATTGTAGTGAAGACATAAAAGTAGTAATAGGGTGGCAACTACAGAAGGGACTGAGCACGGCTGGGTGGGAAATAGGGTTCGTCCCCCCAAAAAAATGGCAGGACAGCTAGCTCAGCTGAAGTGCATCTACACAAATGCACGCAGCAACATGGGCAACAAACAGGAGGAGCTGGAAGCCATTGTGCAGCAGGAAAGCTATGATGTAGTTGCCATCATGGAAACGTCGTAGGATGTCGCATGAGTGGAGTGCTGCAGTAGATGGATACAAGCTCTTCAGAAGGGACAGGCAAGGAAGAAGAGGAGGAGGGGTAACCCTGTATGTTAAGGATGATTATGAATCCTCCTAATTAGTCTAGAACTAATTAAGGGTAATAGTAGAGTTGAGTGCCTATGGGTAAGAATCAGGGAGAGAGCCAGTAAGGCCAATATTGTGGTGGGAGTCTCTTACAGACCACCCAACCAGGACGTAGAGGTAGATGAAATGTTCTATAAGCAGGGTCTCAAGATCGCTTGCTCTTTTCCTGGTGGGAGACTTCAACCTACCAGATATCAGCTGGGAACTCAATACAGCTGAGGGGGAACAGTCTAGAAGGTTCTTGGAGTGTGTTGGGGATAACTTCCCGACACAGCTGGTGAGGGAGCCAACTAGGGAAGGAGCACTGCT
>JAOXJM010000019.1:23436104-23447887 GCA_026413425.1 Tringa solitaria
TTGATGGTTGGACTAGATGATCTTTAAGGTCCCTTCCAACCTAGACAATTCTATGTTTCTGTGATTCTATTTGTTAAAACATAATAGTCACATTGACACAGTTCTTTGGAATGATAAAATGCTGCATTAAGTTTCTTCTACTTGATATCTTTACGACAGGGTTTTTGACTCCTTGCCTAGCAATGTTTTCACTATAAGAAGCATAGGAGCTAGCTGCTGCTACTTCTGCTCAGTTCCCTTTTGCCTTTGTAAGCCTTTCTTGACATCAGCAGGCTGCTCTGACCTATTCAGGGAAAACAGAGTAATTTTCTCTTTTATTACATTAAAAAAAATAAAATTACCAGTGGCTTGATGAGATTTTCTCACACTTGTTAGAACATTTGTTTGCTGGAAAGACAGTTGCTTTTTTGGGTGGAGAAAATAAAACTCAAACCAGGAACTCAGCAGACCAATTCAGTAGTGATTTTTCAGTGACTTTTTTTGGTAACATTCCACAGGAGACATTTCAGTTCTCAGTTGCAAAAATTAGAGGTGTATTGTCTCCATTCTCTAGGAAGTGACTGTGTTCGTAGGGATGGAACTGAACACTTAATATCCTTCACATTTCAACTGTAAATAATTTTGCCTTATGTGATGTGTTTTTCCAAAAGGTACCTTATCTGTCCCTTTGATGGACTGATAACTATTACAGAAAAAATTGATGCTGGGCACTGCAAATTCCCTTCTTCCCTTGCCAGGCAAGGGATCACCAGTTCCTCATCTACTCCTAATACTTGTTGTGGCAAAAAAAAATAATTAAAAAATATTAGTAGTGTCTGAAGGCACCTTACTCAATTTGATTGACTGTAAGCATTACAAATTCAAGCCGATATGTTTTCTGATTGATATACTGCATCCCTGGCCATACCCCTTTAGAAGATGTTAACCTATAGCCCACTGAAAATTTGAACTATAGAAGGTTACTTATGGGTAGATTTTTATTATATAAAATCTTGGTCATTGGGACCTTAAAGTATTGCCTGTATTCATTAGATTTATCTTTACGGAAAGGCACAAGGCAGGCAAGTATTAACAAGTGAAGTATCTCCCACCAGTGTTGGTTGGAAAGCATATTCTGTTTTTTGTGTTTTCCAGCTCGGTGTTTCACTTGGCACTTTGGGGGCTATACCAGCAGCAGCATTGGACCCTAACATTACGGCACTGGGAGAAATACCACAACCACCAATTATGGGGAATGTGGATCCATCCAAAATTGATGAAATCAGGAGAACAGTCTATGTTGGAAACTTGAATTCCCAGGTAGGTTTTTTTTGTGTGCAATGGAAATACTAATGGAAGGTGTAAAATTGTCATTTATGAATTCTAATCTTGAATGGTAAAGAATTTTTGTAGTTGGTGGCAATGGGAATTTAAAAAAAATAAAAAATTATTTACTAGTGATATTTAAAATTTTGAATGCTCCTGTGCCTACCAGATCAGACCAGATTGCGGAATTCATTCTGGCAGGATACCAGAGAAATGATACTGCTGCTGAATTCAAGAAACATGTTTGTGTCTGTTGTGCAAATGTCCAGCTGTGTTGTGATAG
Source organism: Tringa solitaria (assembly GCA_026413425.1). Classification (NCBI taxonomy): domain Eukaryota; kingdom Metazoa; phylum Chordata; class Aves; order Charadriiformes; family Scolopacidae; genus Tringa; species Tringa solitaria. Next base: position 23,437,693 of record JAOXJM010000019.1, read on the forward strand.
CTGGGCAACACCTTAGAAGTCATGAGACCATGGTAGCTCTCCCCCACAACACCGTGCAGGCGCTTAAGTACAGCAAGATGGAATGATGTGTTCTTGCGGAAGTTGCAAAATTAGCACCTTTGAGTTCCTATATAACAGGAAAGTTAGTTCTGTCAGAAATTTGTTTTTTTCAGCAATTGATTGAATTAATTGAAAAATGATTTGGTGTTGACTGATAGTAATGTAAGTATTTTGTTTTGTTCTTTTTTGACTGCCAAAGTAGCTACCAGATTGTAGAAGTGCTGTTAATTGTGATAAAACAAGCTGGAAGCTAATAGAAAAAATGATAAAAGCTAAAACTTGTAATATTGTTTAGATATTTTTTTTTTTAATTGATCGAAATTCACAGGCAGTAGTTTGGACACAGGTATATAAGGAAATTCCTCATCATTTATTTCAACTGAGTTGCCCAAAAAGTTCAAAGTCCTGTACAAATGCTTTTTTAACCTAGATGTAGGACCAGTGCTTGTGGTTGTACTATTTTAAAATGTAATACAGTCTTTAGATTAATGGAAGAAAAAATACCTGTCTTTGTTAAAGCGTAACGTTGCCAAATTAATTTTGCCTCTATAATATTGGTGAGATAAATTTCCAAAATCTGTAGCTCTTAGATTATGTCATATATTGGATAAGTGTTTTTAATTATATATTTTACTTCAGCTGAGCTTTTTGACTTTTTCTAGACTACAACAGCAGATCAGCTGCTTGAATTCTTTAAGCAAGTTGGAGAAGTCAAATTTGTACGAATGGCAGGTGATGAGACACAACCAACACGATTTGCTTTTGTGGAATTTGCAGACCAAAATTCTGTACCTCGAGCTCTTGCCTTTAATGGAGTTATGTTTGGAGACAGGCCACTAAAGTAAGGAATTAATTATCTGTATGACTATTAAATGAGAGACTTCTTCGTATCCTTATACATTTATGACTCTGATGTTCAGGAAACTGCTGTGATTAATATGTTTTCAATATAAGGACCTATTGTTAGCAAACTGGAACATTTTTGTAAACTCCAATTTCAAGGTTGGGCATAACTTTCTCTGAGACAAATATGGATGACATTGAGTAAAATATATTTGTATTTAATGTTGAGGTAGTAGGAGCTATAACAGTGAAAGAATCTGCAAAGTCCTTAGTACTAATTAAACTTTCTGTATGATGTGTACGTAGTTAGTAGGCCTTAATGTAGAGATTTGATCTGAAATAGACAAGCAGATTCCTTGACTTGTATTAGAAAATATTTTAGCACAGAAGTATTGTGCCACGTTTATTTAAAAGTGGTAAGATTTGAAAGCAATAAAAGACATTTCAGATACTTACAATAGATGAGTGTTTGGAAAAATCTGTAGCTTTACTGAACTTTAATGGTTTTAGTCATACATGGAAGTTGAGGTGTTGCTCTTTCTTAGTTGTTTTTCATTTTCCCTTTTCAAGTTGTTGGGAGTTAAAGGTTTTATTTTTCCTTAATTTAGAATAAATCACTCCAATAATGCAATAGTGAAGCCTCCTGAAATGACACCACAAGCTGCTGCCAAGGAACTGGAAGAAGTGATGAAGCGAGTAAGGGAAGCCCAGTCTTTCATATCTGCTGCTATTGAGCCAGGTAGGTATATGATGTTCATTACCTAACAGACACGTTCTCTTTACAGTGGCACACACTGTAAAGAACATTTTCACACACAGGAAAACGGTACTTCAAAAGTGAACAATATGCTTTGGAAAAAAAAGAAAACTATGAAAATTGTGTCATGCAACAAAGCAGTGGAATGAAGCTGACTTTTTATTTCATCATGTTTAATTTCCAGATACATGCTCACTGAATGTTTTAAAAAATGCAAAGTTAATACTAAATTAATATGTAATGTTGGTGCTTTTTAAAGTACTTACAAGCTTTTAAAAGAAAATGTTTTATATTTTGTTTTGTTCTCCTCTAGCACCCATTACTGCCATAGTTTCATGATTAGAGGGAGCTAGCATGGTTCTGAAAGCAAGCAGGTCTAATTTTATACCTGCACTATGGTCTTTTTCATGCTGAGAGAACAAATCAGGGATAAAACTTTACATATTGTAAATGACTTTTTTTCATCTAAATTGGTTCCTCAATGAAAATGCCAGGTCAAAGAGAAAGGTGTTGGTGGGTTGAGAGGTTAGACAGACATTACAGTGCTGATTTATCCTGACTTAAACTGATTGCAAAACCACAGCATAAAAAAATTCTCAATGTGTCAAACTTGTAGTTGAGATACTCCTTTTTCTTTTAGTCAGTGAGATTTTGTCATTCTTCTTACTAACAAACCCAGACATTGTCTTACATAGGTTAAGTAGTGCAGAATCTTGTGGGGGGAAAGGGGATTCTGTTGTTTTTTAGGGTTGGAAGAAAAATATTTCTAACATTTCCTCAATGTTAAGCAGCAGAATAACAGTCTTTTAGAGTCTAAACTAAATTCTGATGAGGTCACTGTTAAGATTTCTGTTGACTTCCTGACCTTTGGATCAAACTTTTCACCCTGTCATCTCTATCCCTTCCTCCTGCAAAACAGTGTTTAAGGAATAAAACTTCAGTATTTGCACTGGTGGTTTAAATATCTAAAACTATAGAAAGTATTAATTATTATTTACATTTTTGCTTGTTTTCAAAAATATGCCCTCTAAATTTACTCGATTCTTCTCAGGTTATTTAAAAAAATAGGAAAGTAATTATATTAAATAATAGACCAGGAGGAGAACATGTTGTGATCTTGTGCATTGTGGCAGCAACATAAATCCCATTCCTAATAGAGCTAGCTGTTTATAATTATCTGGTTTATGTGTACTGCTGCAGGATGGCTGCACTCAACGAGTATATGCAATGACTTTCTTGGATGTTTCTGAAGGCTATTTGCAAAGAAGGAAGATATGCAAAGAGTAGGCCCCTTGCACTATATGTGGTACATTCCACTTGTGCCAAATTGTTAATGGGATCTTTAAATGTTCTGAGCTTACACTGCAAAGTGGTTTTTTCCTCTCAGAGTCTGGAAAGAGCAGTGAAAGAAAAGGCGGTCGATCTCGTTCCCATTCTCGTTCAGAATCCAGGTCTAGCTCAAAATCCCGATCTAGAAGAAAAAGATCACACTCAAAACACAGGTAGGTATGGGTTTTATTTTGGACTAAGAGATTGTACTGGAATATTTTTTTAGCAGTGGTGGTTACTGAGATTTGTTACTGAGTTATAAGACAAGTGTCCCTGTAGAGATGACTAATTTACACTGAGCAGATCAGAGAAATCAGGAACTTTGTCTCTGAATGGATATTCTTTCCCTCTAAATGCTAAATGTTTTAAGGAAGGCAACTTTAGTGCCATGTAGCATAGCCATTTCTATGGTTTTATGGTACATTTTGTGCCATATAGCATAATACAATTTTGTGACCTGTATTTTAAAAAGAAATAGTTACCTGTATTTTGTGGATCAAACGTGTAGTTTACTGTTAACTTCCTGAGCAGACAGACTGGATGGTTTTGCTAGTAGAAAGTCCTGATGACCTAACTTTGAAATATCAGGTTAACAAATGCAGTATTTTTATTTAATGTACTTTACATATAAGGCTATGGGTTTTAAAAGCAGAAGAAAAGGTCTTGAAGGGCAGGTTTTCATTCTTCAGATTTTTTTTGCTTTGCTAAATTTGTTCTGAAACAGACTTTGGAATATGGGAGGAAATAAAATTACTAGGTCATCCTTGAAGTATACCCATCGAGATTTTGTCCAAGAATGAGACAGTCTTGCTATGTGAGTCTTCGAAATGCTTCCTGAAATGGTTCAGATTCTTTCAATGTCAGGAACGTCTTCAGAACATTTACGTAATCGAAAGTTATTTGGCTATGTTACGTATCACCAAAAAAAAAAAAAGCAATTCAAAAGGTATTTGATAGCTTACACTTTAGAAAGGTGAGTGTTGTCAGTGTTGCAGCAAAAGCTCTGTTGCATTGTGTTATACATCATCTTTTAATAAGGCAACTAGAATTCCTTTAGATACTGAAAAGCTGGCAAGGAGCTATCATCAATTATACTACCAAACAAATATAATATAAGTACAGGCTTCAGTTTCGCAATAGCAAGACACAGCAGTACATGAAATTAAAATCTTAGGTACCTTCTTAATGCAGGAAGAATCGTTTTGTCACTTCCTTATTGCTTTTTTCTCTGCTGTTTCTCTAACTCAGGACATAACTGAAAAACAATCTGTGTTTTGTGTAACACTCCAGTAATCTCAGTAGTATTTTGTGTTGACACAAACGAAATTGATTTTTAGAAGATAAACTTTCTTTTTTTTACTTGTGGAAATCCTGTGCTTTAAACAGCTTTTAATGGTTAGTTATTTTTTTCTGATTATTTACCACTACTATTTTCAGTTTTGAGAACATGCTGAAAAAGGCCAGTCTGATCTGTTGCAACAACTTAATCCCTAAGAATAAGCTACCCTTACCACTTCCATGTTTCACTGTTTTATAAAACACTTGAATAATTTTTATCTCTGTGATAGAAGATTTATTCAAGGTCTTATTTTGACTTGATTGTAATTAATTTGCCCTGTAGTTAGTCTGTATTTCTGCAGTGATTACCAGAGCAAAACTGTAGGTAAAAAATGGTTGCCTCTCCTCTCGATATATATTACTGTGTGTATCTTGAGCTGCAGAAGGCAGGTGGAGCTGGTATCTTTTGTACCTCCCTGTTCTTCAGGATTTACTAAGTAATTTACATGGCCTTTCTGTCTTTGGTAAGTTAAACTTCATGGTACCTTAACCTCTCAGGCAAAGTATCCAATGGTTTTTTGAAACTTAATATTCAGATTCAGCTTTTTATTTCCGCTTTCCAAGGGAGTATGACTTCTTATAGTTGAAATCTATACTAACAAATCCTTTCAATTTGATTAAATGCTAAGCCACAGATAGCGTTGGGGTTTTTTTTCTGTTGAGTTTTTAATAATTTATTTAAAGGCTGGTGAACAATGCAAAAAGAGACCAGTTAAAGCTATGTTTCTTCAGTGACCAAGGCTGCAATAAGTGACTGGGTCCGATGAAAACCAAAATGCAACTTACTATTTTTACAGGCTGCTACAAACTGGCTGTAGTAGGGTCTATGCACTGTAATTTACTAGGGACATCTAACCTAATCTGATACGAATTAATATTTTCTGGAATGTTCAGGGAAGTTACTATGAAACATGGTTATTACTTAAATGGCGCCTTGTTTCAAAGGAGGGCATGTGCACTTGGTGAAGCATAAAGTATACATATTTGCAAAAGTGTTGGTGGGTAGTGTATTACTGAGGTGTAACTGTATAATTTTATGTAGTGAAGCAAGTTTTATGGGTTTTTTTCCCTTTGTTGGTTGACCTAATTTTTATGAAGTTTCAGTATTAAAGTATTTTTCTTTTGTCATTGTTCATATAGAAGTAGATCTGGCAACAGATCACTCTCAAGACACAAGGACAGACGCAGATCTAGGAGTCCCCTGAAAAAACGGTCTCGATCTAGGGAAAGGCGAAAATCAAGAAGTCGCTCTCATTCTCGGTAAGTTCCGTTCCTAAGAAAATAGACTGTTCTTAGAATCTTAGAAGATTTTTTGGAAAAAAAAATCTTACGAGACTTTTTAGGTGATGGTAAATGGTGGAATCTCCAAATGCTCTAGTCTGTCCCCAGGCTTTGTCTGTGGGACAAAAGAATAGAAAGTAAATTTTAATGCTGAGTGTACTGGTTGTGGCCGGGATGGAGTAGTTCACATGGTGCTCATGGGGGTTAAATTACCACACTGAGGAACCTAAACTTTAATCCACATTTATACCAGTATGCAAGCTGATTGAAAATAGGTAACTTTAATTGCCAGACTTTAAGGAATAGGTTAGGAATGTTCTGTGTAGCTTGTGCAACCCACAATAAAGTGGATAATGCTTGTTCAGTCGTATCTGTTGAGAAGACTGGATTCAGGCTGAACTTGATCCCACATTCTGGGAACATGTATAAAGTTTTTGTGCACAAATTTTTATTTTTGCCTTTGGCTACCTCATATTGTCCATACACTGCTGTGGGTGCAAGTGCCTGTGTCTGTTATATGGCATATTTGCATTTCAGGATGTAATACATCTATGTTTTACCTATTCTATTCATTTTTATGCTTGATCGTCTAATTATTGAGCTGTGAATTTCCAACAAGATAATAACATTTTCTGAGGGATAAAGTAGTGAATATTCAGAAAACAAAAGTGCCTATGAAAATAGCTTCATGAGTAGAAGTCTTGCTACTTTTCTTTCTTTTTCATCTCTGTAATTCCCATAATTCATTTAAAGGGAGCTTCATACTTAGGTTGTGCAGTTGCTTCTTGTTTTTTGAGGGAAGAATTTTTTTGGGAAAGAGAACTGCAGATCTGTGGACCTCGGTGGAAACAGGAATACGCTACATAGCTAGCTGGGCTTTACTGATGGACTCCTTTGATTCTCTCTTGCTATTGTCTGGAGATTCTTGAGATGTCTGCTCACTGGAAGGGGAAGGTCCAATGAAATCTCTGTGATGAATTAACTGGAAGGCATGTCGTGGGTCACTGTGAACCACTTTGCGATTGCAGGGATTGTGTGTTGTTTTATCTTTATGATCTTACATTCATTCTCTGAGGCTTCTAAAGAACTATTTCCCAAAACCTGATGGGAGCCAAAGCTGTCGGGTGACAGAGCATACAACAGCCTACTAATTAGCAGTTGAGAAGAAAATACAGCCAAACACTTCTTCCATTGAAGAAAGGTGGGAACTGTCCTTAGGACCTTTCACATGTGAAGGAGTCTCTGAGAGTCTTTACAAATCCTAGAATAGGTACCATTGCCAATAGATAGGAACTTCTGTCAGCCTGGTTCTTTTGGACAAATAAAGGTCTGGTAGTTAACTTCTCCTCTTGTGCTTTCTTCCTGTTTCTCTCTCTAAAAATTGTTCATTTTCGTATGTCCTAGAGGCAGTTCTAGGACTCGTGTGTCTCTCTGCTAGAAAGGAAAGATGGAGTCCCGCACTTCCAAATAACCCTATACCAAAATGTTATAGGGTTATAGCCAGAGCTGTGGCTAATCAATTTTTGTTTGGCTTGACAACTAGTTCATCGGTTGGAATTTTCCTCACTGTTCTTTTTATGAACATGTGTCATTCTGCCTGTCCCAAAGAAGCTGAGTTGTTATGTTATCCTGTTCTGTTGTTCTGTAATTTTTGAATTCCTAATTACATTACAGATGATTGGATTGTCTTGATGGAGTTTTGACCTTACATTTGCTTTTTGAGGGATTTTTTTTGGTGAATTTTATCCCTGTTTTTTTATTCCTGTGTATTAATCGTTGTTGCACTTCCAAGCAATTCCAGGGTATCTGTGTGAGAGAATACTGTAGAACAAAGACTTGTGTCAGTCAGCTGGTAATTAACCATGTCAGGGTAGTTAATCTGCAATCCACTTTATGTGGATATGCTTTTAGTAAAGAGTGGATTTACAGATTATAAACTTTGTCTCGCTCCTGACAAAATGTAGAAAATTTATTCATGTATAATAACATGACTGTGAGGTGAACAGATATATTCTCTCGAAGTATAGTAACTTCGCTCTGAAGATCACAGGTTGATTTGATTTTGGCCTCCCCTTCTCCATTTGTTTTCCAAATTTTTACTAGCTGTATAACCTTTTCCTCATGGGGAACAAGGGTGGAAAATTAAAATATTGAATAATTACTGTTTTCAGTAGAGACCCATACTTTATTTTGAGCAATTAACGTATGCTAAAGAGCTAGTTGTAATTTTAATTGGAAAGTTAAAAGGATGAATTAATGGATTTGTGTTTGGCTTTTCACAGGGACAAGAAAAGAGACAAAGAAAAGGTCAAGGAAAAAGAAAAGGCCAAAGAAAAGGAGAAGGAGAGAGACAGAGACAAGGAGAAGGAGAGAGACCGAGACAGAGACAAAGACAGGGAGAGAGAACGAGATAAGGAGAGAAACAGGGAGAAGGAAAAGGACAGGGAGAGAGATAAAGAGCGAAATAAAGATCGAGAGAGAGTCAGAGACAAAGACAGGGATAGGGACAGGGACAAGGATAAGGACAGGGAAAAGGAGAAAGATAAGGAGAAGGAAAAAGACAGGGAAGAGGTAGACCAGAGCAAGGAAAAAGAAGATACTGAGAAAGAAGGAGAGAAGGACAGAGATAAGATTAAGGACAAGGAGGGAGATAAGGATAAAGGAGGGGAAAAAGAGAAGGACAGAGACAGAGACAAAGAAAAGGAAAAAGATGGGGATAAAGAGAAAGAGCGAGAAAAAGAGAGAGATGATAAAAAGAAGAAAGAGAAGAGATCCAGAACACCCCCAAGAAGCTATAGCTCTTCAAGAAGATCTCGTAGCTCCAGCAGGTTTGTTTAGAATTTTTTCATGCTTTTTGTAACTTGTCAGTTCAGTGAGGCACCACCCTAGTTTTTGTGTATCAATATCACCATGTCTCTTACTAATTAAATTTGTATTATTTCTGTTTTGTAGATTTTCCTATAAAGTAAAATCTATTACAAAGAGCTCTCTATGATGCCTGATACAACATAGTTTCTTGTTGGTCTGCTGGTGCTTGCCTTTCACATAACCATATAGTGTAGTCCTTGAGGACAGTAAGTAGATGATTATTATGCCATTTCTCTGCATTGGAGCCATCTAAAAGTTCTGATAAAGCAACATCACACATCATCTCTGTTATGAAAAGAGTTTGAGTTACTGTTACTTAGTTCGTTGGTTACTTACATACTGTACAGTGTTGGTCTGTAGACCTTAGAAACAGTTGGGTGGTAGTACTCACCACTCTTCAACTGGATGGCTGAACAGCAGGAAGCAAGCACGTCACTTGGCTGGCTAGCCATTCAGAATGTACATATCTCAGTGTATATCAGTTGGAAGATAAGGATATCTTGGTTAGATGGCCAGGTACAAGTAAAAAGTAACATTCCTTAACAATGCTGATAGTAAACAGGAAAACATCCAAGTTAATGTAGCTGTTGTTTTTGCCTCTGAAGGAGGCTAAGCTGGGTGGAAGTCTGGAGAAATTCAGTACAGCAAAAGGAGGCTGTGAGATTGATTATAAGTTCTGTGAGTGGACTATCTCAGGCATATTCTAAAAGTGTTGTCACTAACTTAACTTCAGAAGCTTTGGTGGAAAAAGTCCTTTCTTTATACCTCAGGAATGAGGGAGTTCAGTAGTACCATGTGTCAAATTTAGATACCAAATCGTAGCTGTTACCTTGACAGAATGAAATGCAGGATGAATTGGGAAACGTTCTCTTGTGTTATAATCATTTCACTGCACAAAAGCAAAATTACAACAGTCCTGAAAATTCAGGAGTTCATGGTTCATAGAAGGCAGAAAAGGGTATGATCATTTCTGAACATTCTGCTTACCTTATATGAAATGTCCATGCTGTTTATGGAGGTCTATGTGCAAATTACTGTGGCTTCCTTAAGCATATGCAGCTTCCTGTTTTAATGCATTTTTAACATTATTTCATGGGTTGAAGGCTTACACAGACTAGAGGTAGCTTCTACCAGCTTTGAAAACTCTTTCTGTCTGTAGGCCTCAGGAGTGTTGAATTAAGTAAGTGTACCAAAAAGATTGAAGATCTTGACAATGTGTAGGTTATATAAGAATCTTGGTGGAAGACCCAGTTCCTAATGTCAAATAGCAAGTGCAGTTAGCTGGATGTTACCAAAAATTCATGCTCTAGTTTGCCACAATTACACTTCCCTTTAAGAATTTTGCTATTTAAGAAAGCACCATGGAAGACTCTAACTTGGGCAAAGAATAATAGTGAAAATCAGTGCGTCTCTTCTTGTGGACTCACAGTACAAAACTTTACTTTGATATGATTTTTTTATACAGATGTTACTAAACAAGCACAGTGTTCTTTTGAAGGGTGAGAAAAATACACTTTTTAATATAGATTTACAATTCTTTCTTCAAATATAGCATTGTCTTTATAGAGTGTCGATACTGGAGCCAGTACTGTTGAACATAGAATCATAGAATGGTTAGAGTTGGAAGGGGCCTTAAAGGTCAAGTTCCAACCCCCCCTGCCATTGGCAGGGGCACCTCCCACCAGACCAGGTTGCTCAAAGCCCCATCCAGCCTGGCCT
>JAOXJM010000019.1:23447987-23459711 GCA_026413425.1 Tringa solitaria
TCTGGGCAACCTGTTCCAGTGCCTCACCACCCTCACAGGAAAGAATTTCTTTCTAATATCTAATCTAAATCTCCCCGCTTTCAGTTTAAAACCATTACCCCTTGTCCTGTCACTGCATTCCATGATAAAGGATCACCTTGGCAAGTTTGCAGGCAATGCAGAACTGTAGGGAGACTCTCTGCTGGTACAACAGAGAGTGTACTGACATTCAGAGAAACCTCAAGAAACAGGAAGAATGGGCTGACAGGCATCTCATGGAATTGAACAAAGAGAAAGACCAAGTCCTGTGCCCGGGCAGGAGTAACCCCCTTGTACCACTAGAGCATGGGGGCTGACTGGCTAGAAGGCTGGCTGGCAGAAAGAGACCTAGGGGTCCTTGCAGCTAAGAAGGCCAGCAGTATGCAGAGCTGCATTAGATAGAGCGTTGTGAGCAGGTCATGGAGGGCAACTCTTTCCCTCTTCTCAGCACTGGTGAGGCCACATCTGGAATCCTGTGTCCAGTTCAGGACTCCCTGTTACAAGAGACAGTCCAGTGTGAGTCCAGAGAAAGAAAGTGAAACTGATAAAGGTCTTGGAGCATCCATCATACAAGGAGAGACTGAGGGATCTAGAGTTGTTTAGCCTGGAAGAGAGAAGGCTGAGGGGCATCTTATCAACGTGTATGAATACCTGATGGGACAGTGTGAAAAAGACACAGCCAGACTTCTCAGTGGGGGACAATGACAGGCTAAAAGGCAATAGACATATATTGACATACAGGAGATAAAGGCTTTTTATCTGATGTTTAAATTGTGTTTTTTTCTGGGCAAACTGCAACTAGTTCCCATGAGAGATTGTGGAGTCTCCATACATGGAGGTATTAAAAATCTGACTGGATGTGGCCCTGAGTAACCTGCTCCAGTTGACCCTGTTTTAAGGTTGGGGAGGGAGATGTTGAACTAGGTGGTCTCCAGAGGGCTCTTCCAACCTCAGTAATACTATTGTTCTTGGAAAAGCAACTGTGAATAGACAGGGCTACAGAGTCCTGGTTAGCTTGCATTTAGGGCTGCTTTTTTCACAATGATGATTGGTGTTGTCTACTTGAAATGGTTACAAACCTTTCTGGAAAGGATTATCCAAGAAACTGGCATTTCAGCAGCCTGGAGCAGCATGGATTTTGGACTGCTAAACCTTTACTTGATGTGTGTAAAATATTGGACAAGTAGTTGTCATTTTCACGAAGAAGTGAATATGGAACAAGAACTAGATGGCAACTGACCTTGCTTTACTGACAGACAGTATTCAAGTACTAGAAATAAGATGGCTCTTTGTGATTTCTAGCTGAAGAAAGAGATACAGACTAGGGGAAGTGGAGGATCTGGCTCCTTTTCCAACAGACATCTACAGGCTAGCAGAGGACATGGGTACAGAACTTAGTTCTGTGTATGATTAAGAGACATGGGATCACTATAAAAGTATTCAGACTTGTTTTTTCTTAAATTTTGCTGTATTGGTATTGCTTAGGAGTGCTAAAAAACAGGTGCACAAAAATCTTTTGTATAGACAAATGTAATAGAGATGACAACAAATACTGTCAGACACACATTTCAACTTGAAATATGAAAAGCAAAAACTGAAAATTAGATTTAATGAAAAAACACTTTGTAGTGTAGTGTAGGCACTTGGTTACTCACAGATATGTATGCTGGAAAGCAAAGTAAAGTGGGGATGTAGTCAGTGTAGCCCAAGTGGGAGCACTGTCAGAATAGTATATCGTTTTCTAGTTAGCCTCATTTGAAAAGTGATGATAAATGTGGAGGTGATCAAAATGAGATGCATCAACTAGTAAGCAGCTGATCAGTGATTGTGTTCTTTTTTCCATGTTTTTGAGGCCACTTTATATTTTGTTTACCGAAGATTGAATCAAACTTAGGGGCTTGCTGAACAAAATAGTTACAAAATTTTGTTCTGTACGGCTTCAGGAGGTCATGCTAGATGATATTGTCAGAGTATGAATCCAGATAGTGATACTAGGCATATCTTAATGTACCCTTCTGTAATTTATCTAGGAACTGTTGATTTCTTGACCTTTCTAAATATTGAAGATACAAGTATCCACACCTAATGGTATGAATTGGAAAAGCTGGTATACATTAACTGTAGTATTTGTGGTATATCTTGAAGTGCCTTCTCAACTAGTTTTTAACATTGATGGTTCTTCCTGTTCGCTTTTCCTGCTCTGTGAAGAGGTGATAGGAAAAAATCATCTTACTTTGAGAAAGATAGGTTCTGTGTTCTTGTTGAATGAAGTTTTACTAGCTGTTTTTGCTTTATTTTAACATGTGCCTGAGTATGCTTGCATTCAGTTATTTAATGTTTTGTTCTATTCAAGATCAGACTCCATAACAGCAATTTCAGCAAATTCCATATATCTATGTAAAACAGCGGTTGTAAAATACTGTGAGCTCTTCTGTGTGTTACAGAATGGTAACGTTCTTTTTGCTGAGCAAGGACTGCTAGGAAAACAGTAGATTTTTATTCTGATTTTGACAAAAACTTGAGCTTATTTTGCAGTTTGCTTCTAGACCAATAGGAATGCTAGTTCATGTATTTAGGAATTAAACTTCAGTCAGGCTGAACTGAAATTATGGTGATTTTCAGGTTGTAACGTTATGTTTTGAAATTCGTATTGCTCCAGTTACACCTTTTGTGTTAAAGTGGCTCTTCATTCAGATTCATTTCCTCGCTGAAGAAACTGTTATTTAATACAGATTTACTGAATTCAGTCTGTTTCCATTGTTATCAGGTGCAAGTACAAGCCCATGAGGATAAACAAAAAACTAAAATCCAAAAGGGCACAACCTTTTTTTCCCCACTTCCAGCCTTCCTTCTCCTGCCAAACTGAACATTGAATATATTTTTTTTTTGCTTTATACAGTTCATGTATTGTTGGTGATATATAATGTTAAATTCAGCGTTATTTACTTAATTGTTTTGTCAGATGATTTTAAGGGCTTTCTGTTTTTATCTGGTTCCTAAGTTCATTATTTATCTTCTTTGATGATCTTGAATTTCTTGGTCCTGTAGAGAAAGACGTAAAAGGAAGAGTAGAAGTCTCTCCAAGTCTCCTAAAACATCCAAAACAACAAAAAGAAAGTCTTCACGAACTCCTTCTCCGAGAAGGTCAGTTTGGTTTAAACATAAAAGTTAATGAGCAGCAAAGGAGGAAGAATCTATAGTGTTTTTATTATTTTACTGCCCTTGCAGTAATCATCTCAGATGATGTCAGTTCGTCAGCATGATTCAGTTTTGATTTAATACAGAAACAAAAACCTTCATGGATTTGTGTTTTATTATCCTTTCAACTGGAGAGTTTCAAGTCTGTCAACAGTGCAAATTTGCTTCAAATCAACAGAAGTCCTTCATTGGATACAAATTAATTTGGTTTTCTCTTTGCAAATGCTGTGCCTACTGAACACATGCATTCTTTAGCTCTCTTCAGTCAAAAAATTTCTTTGTCTTTATGAAGGGATTTTTTTTTACGTTTTGGGGTCTTACTGGAATACCCACAGATGAGAGTTTAGTTTGCAGGTAAATGGTTTAAAGGTTGTTGCTGTTGGATTAAATTCTGATTTGAGTAAAAATTTTGTGCAACAGAAACAAGAAAGAGAAAAAAAGAGAAAGAGATGCAAATAACGAAAGAAGAGAAAGAGAACGCTCCACATCCAAGAAAAAAAGTAGTAAAGAAAAAGAGGGAAGGGAGAAATCTGACAAAAGCACCACTACTTTGAAGGTAAGCTGTGTGACCAAGCAATAAGCAGAGTGAAGTGATGCTAGTGGAGCTGTTACTGAAATTCCCTCACTTCTTTTTCTTTCTTTTCCTCCTCTTTCCTCGTGTTTTCCTTACCAAATTATTACCATTTGGGTTTAGCTTTTGGCAGTTGGAGACCTACTGTTGCTGTTAGTGGTCCCGCTTGATAAGTCTCCGTGTTTCAACTTTACTGGACCTATAGGAGCTTGTGTGAATAGGGTACAGAAAGACTTTCCTTTGGTTTCTCTTTCCTGTTTTGTGCCATATGCTAGGCCTTGGCTGTCTGCCTGGCTACGTAAGCAGGCAGGAGGCAGACCGTGTAACTCAGGAGCAGCCTTCTGGGCCAGCTTGGCTGTCAAGCTGAAAAGATTACTGCTAATAAACTTTCACTGCAGTTCAGCCTCTCCCTGGTTGCTTTGGTCCTGGTCTGCTTATTGAACTCTGCAGGAGTAAAGTTGAAGACTGAGGAAGGGTGGTATGGGATTTTGCCCTGCAAAATTGAAGGTGGTGTGATTAAGAAAAGAAACATCTTGAAATTGTTCAGTTGTTAATAGAGTTTGAAAAGCAGCATGCCTTTAAAGAGTAGTTTGTTGTACTCAGAATTATTCAGCTGTTACAAAACAGCTGGCTTGGGTGACGCTGTCCACATGCTTAAGTAATTATCTTACCCAAGAACTCTTAGAATGCATCAGATACCTGACAAAAAATGTGAAATTTAATTCAGAAAATATGGTGAAATCTTAATTTCTGGAGCTGTTACTCATAGTTTCCATGGTGCTGCTTGTTCTGTTTTTTTCTGAATATTCATGATAAAGACAGATCACACTATGGCAATGATTTCTTGGATGATGGGTTATTATGAGTGCCTAACTTCAGCCGATTGAAAAGAAAATGAAAAAAAAAAAAGGAAAAGAAGCTGACACCTCTATTATTCTGAAAATTGTGAGATAAGATAGGCATATAAAAATTGAGACAATAAAAATACAAATGGTTGCAAGATTTTTTTTTTATAAAATAATTTTGTCTTTGGTAGGACAAAGATCACGCTAAAGAGGATCAGAATTTGGAAGCTGACAAGGAAGTGGACAACAGAGATACACAAAGGACAGATGAAGTCAAACTACAACAGAATGGGAACTGTCAACCAAATGAAGAAGACCTCTCAATTAAAATGGAAGAGGTTTAAAGCAAAAAATGGACCTCTGATTCAACTAAGGAACGCAATCCAAAGCTTTTTATTCCCCAGAATGAGGAAGAAAATGTCAAAGCAATCAACCTGAACGTGTTGATAGTACTAGTAGCTCTTCCAATTCTTGTGATAGCTTTGTTGTCTTCTTGCTGTAAAGCAAGAGAGCACGGACCAGTAGTTATACCATGGAAAGGCAGATGCCATCAGAACTATTCATCTCTGAAAATCCATGCATTTCCATGATGGCTGTACTTATTTGTAAAATGATTTATGTTAAGTTCTGCCATAAGCTGTTACAAATAAGTAGAAACTGAAAGGTGTAAACCTGTACTACCCAAAAAAAGCTGAAGATGTGCATTGAAGGTTGTTTAAAATACTGCTTGTTGATTAATTTTTTATTGTTTTACCTTGTAGGTTAAAAAATCCACAAAAATTTAAATGTGTACTGTTTGATGTGCTTGGAAATGGTGCATAAATATACACACTTTCTTTTGTTGTAAATGACAACTGTAGGGAAAGGGTTTTTAAACATAAACATAGTTTTACGGTTGTTATGTTAAATACCCCCTGACTAGTATGTTTTTCATTTGCTCACTGCTTGAGATTCTTGGGTTTTATTATTTAAAATAATTTCTTACTAATATCTTTAAAATTAGTATTTCTTTTAAAGTATTTGAACAATGCATGCTACTTTTCTGTTCCTAAGAGGAACATTGCCATGTTATAGATAGTAGGTTAGCTTGCTGAATTATTTTGGGGCTGTTTTGTTATTTTGTTTTCTTTTGTCCTTCCAGAAGTGAGCACATCTTTATCATATTATCAGAAATTACAGCTGTGTTTTGAGCTGTACTGCAGTGTGTCTGTTCAGCTGCAAATAGTACAGGTGCCATTATGAAAACAAATATTTTTTCTTTGTTTAAAAAATACAGGAGCACAAGCAGAAGCTTTAGTGCCTTCTTAAAATGTGGTATTTTCTAGAAAGGTATGTGCTATTACTCGTTTTCAGCTAAATCTTATGTGATCTCTATTGCTATTTTGCCACCACCATACTGTAGACAAGAATGCAAGTGACTTGCCAGAACGGTTCTTTGATTCACTTGTTAAAATACTAAAGCTCCATTTTTATTTTTATTTTTTATTATTAGAAGAGATTTATAGATGAAAGCAAAGATGCAATTTGGGGACCACCACTGTACAAAAGTAGTAGCTGAATACAAAGCATTTTCTGATCACCTGCATCAAAGACAGCCCTTTGGACATTTAACCTACATTTGGATGGCCTTAATTGTTACCTCTCCATCGTCTTCTCTGATAGCTGTTGGGTGATGTCAAAGGAATTGTATGCAAAGAAGTGGGGATAAATAATTTGGGGAAAAAAGTTCTAATTTACACTGGAGTTATATGGTAGAGATTCTTTTTTCATTCTTTGGGGGAGGAAGCATGTAAGAAGAGAATGACAAAGCAGATATTTTTGTCAAGGTAAAACATGGCTTGTGTTCTCTGAACTAATTTAATTGGTTACATGAGATTTCTTAAGAGTCATACCTTTAAAACATAATTATACCTGAAATCAAGTAGATTATTTTTAATACAACTTAATACAATCAAATGATTTAATTGCCTTACCTCATGGGAAGAGTTATTTCTTTCAGTTAAAAAAAAGAACTTAATAGCATATTTGCTGTTTGCTTTCATTTTGTTTTTCTTTTCCTTTGCGTAGTTAATTCTTCAAAAAAAGATAAAGCATATTACAGGGAGTGAAAAATTTGCCCAATTCCTAAGGTAATGAAACCCAGTTTGATTGTGAAGCTACTTGATCACTCTTCATTTTCAATAGGTTTTAATGTTCTTGCCACTGTGTACTTCTAAAAATATGGAAAATGCTTTACCATGTAAAGTATAGACAGTCATTTTTGTGATGTTTAAGCCACATGCTATTGGCTGGTAAACAGCTTATTCTGATAAAAGAATGACAAATCTGTATGCTTACAGGAAGACTGTGAAGGATTGTGTCTTGCAACAACAGCTGTCATATTTATGATGTGTAAGTAGTATAGAGCAAAGAGATTGTTTGTATACTTGTTATCTTTGGTACCATTTCACTAATAAAATTAAGTATTTTAGAGGGAAGTTTCTGCTGGTACATACTTATTAAAGGAATATTTTTAGTTGATTGGGTCTTATTCAGGCAGCTTCTTTGATTTGAAATGTGGATAACAGTGAAAATATACATGTATTATTTGTAATATCTTTGAAAAGCTAAGTTTCTCCTTGGGGAGGAATTAGAATTCTTGCAGTGTGTCATG
Source organism: Tringa solitaria (assembly GCA_026413425.1). Classification (NCBI taxonomy): domain Eukaryota; kingdom Metazoa; phylum Chordata; class Aves; order Charadriiformes; family Scolopacidae; genus Tringa; species Tringa solitaria. The sequence goes on from JAOXJM010000019.1 coordinate 23,455,273, forward strand.
TTTCAGCTGAGTTTTGTTACCCTGAAATTGCATAGCTCTATTATATATCAGTTACAGAATATGTAAAGATTTGTGTACATTTAGCTAAGAACATGCCTTTGGAAATTAATAGTTACAAATTGGCAGCCTTACTAATTTATCACATGTGTAAGTCCATATGCACCACATTGTTACATTGTTACATTGTATGTGAATTAATGGTTCCCTTACAAAATGCTTTTTTTTAAAAAAGGCAAAAAAGACCCCAAACCAACCAACCACCAAACACGTTTCCTCCCCACCCCAGGTCATATTTTCTTACAAATGCTGTATGTTCTGAATTTGCTTTGTAAATACTCTGCATATCTGTGAGGTAGTTAAGTTCTGTCTGTTTGTATTAGGTGTTTTACAGTTCCCCTCTTCCTAAAAAACTACTACTAGAGAGCTGTTATTTGTAAAATGCCTGTCTCTGCTGAGGGTGGCTCATTTTTAAACGGGTAGCGTAGCACGGTAGTGAAGTTCCTGCTTGCTCCAAGGGGATTGTGTGCGTCATCCATGGAATGTGTCCATCTCCCACTGCCAGTCCATTGCCTTCGTCGTCCTCAAGTTTGCATGCTGAGCTGCCGTGTCAGATTGTTTGGGTTTGCACTTTATAAACGACATTAAATGGAGTGGATGTTTTGAGAACAGTGTAGTTCACAATAGCTGTATTGTTTTAAATGGAATTTCATTTGAGTCAGCCTTTATTTGAAAATGTTGTGACTTGTAATTGCTCAGAGAAGCAGCCATAGGGTGCCATTTTGCTAAGACCATGTAAAGCATGTGCATGCTTACGCTTCCTTTAGCGAACACAATTATTTCACAACAGTGTTTCTGGATAACAGATTTTGAAAGAAGAAGGTAGCAGAAGACAACAACAGGATAGAGTTGGCCTTCCGTAGGTTTACATAGGTGTGAGGGATGAAATTTTGTTTGCAAACACTGCCAGTTGTATGGTATGTAAAGAGTAGTTTTTCATATTTCAAAGTTAGAACTAAGTGGGGCAAAGAGCACTTCAGCTGGAAACTAGAAGCCTTTGAAGAACAAGAAATCGGCGAGACCTGGGTTCTGCCTACTCATTAGTCAGTCACCTGCTAATTTTTTTGATGGCGGTTTCATACAGATCCATCTGAACTAGCTTTACATTAGCTGGCTGACAGCAGCATCGTATGTGCAGCTTGGGTTCTGAAATGAGCTGTGGGCACCTGAGTGTGTCCTCTCTGCTGCAAAGAAGGCAACTTCCCTAGTCTGCAGTGTGCTTTGTGTTGCTTGCTGGGGTTCTCTGGCCCAGCTACAGCCAAGGCAGTATCTGAAATTACTTTGAAACTCTGCAAATCTGGTACGTAGTGGCTTCTCTGTGCTGCCCTTGGCTTGTACTGGTATTTTTTAAGAGTTACGAGGTTTAGGGTTTTCTGTAATTTTGTTTTGGTCGAAGGAAGAGATAGTAAGTAAAGGCTGCTTTGTATGATACAAACTATTGTGTACTTCATACCTGTCCTTATTACAGTGTTATTTTTTTCATCCATGTCTGACCATTTCAAGTAGTAATACCATGGTGATGTGTGTGTAGCCTCTACTTTTCAGTCTGAAGCGTTTCTGCATCGGTGTCTTTTTGTTAATTTCTAATGAAAGAAGGTTAGAGTTTGTATATTTTAATTTTGCCAACCACTCACTTAGAGGAAAAAAAAAACCCACCAGACAAAAGTCATCTTGAATTTTCTAAGTGTTAGTGTGAAAATTGCATTATAACAGTAAAACAAATAATCTTAAAAGATGTGAAATCTGAACAGAGACTTGCAAACTGGGGCATATGATGTGTCCCACCTGCCACTTGGTGGTAGTTTCAGTTTTATAGCAATCAATTATTGCCTTTGGTGTTATCATAATTTTTAAAGTAAGAATTGAATTTAGTGATAAAAGTGTTGAGATCTGTAAATGGCTAAAATAATGTAAATCAGTAGGTGCTTAGTGCAGAAAGATGTAGTTTTCTCACCAGAGACTGGAGTGTGCACAATTGAAATCTGAGATGTCATTAGTGCTGTTACCTAAAGAGAATCTAAGACTTAGTTGTTTGCTAATACGTAAACAGAAAAAATGTTTTCAGCCTGTACCTTAGGTTTATTTTTATATGTTGAAAAGTGTAATTAAAATAATATTGAAAACTAAACGCACTGTACGAAAAGGAATTTTTTTTTCTATATAAGAGAAATACACTTTCAATTGTGTTTTCTTTTAAACTTTTAAATGTCTTTGCATGCAGTGTTTATTTCAAATTCAAGAATGCTTCATTGTAGGTAAGTTCTCTTGCAGGATCTGAGCACATTAGTATGGGTGTTTCTTCTGTATTATTTTCAATATAAAACAGCTCAATAAACTTGTCTGACAATATGTGGAGGCAGCTATTTTCCCCGTAGCTTTGAGGAGAACAGGTCTAACACTTTGATTCTGTATTGTGTAAGTAAATACTACAGTTGAGAAGCTATCTATGAACTTCAGTTTTTACAATATTTTCTGAAACAGCAAACTTTTATTATCCAAGAAGGGAAAAAAAAAATTGTCATGACAGTTTTATGATTGTTGAGCTTAGCACAGGAGAACACGGTCAACAAAAATAAGTTTGCAGCTGTTTATGTATTTTCTTCCTGAAAATTCCAACTGACACTTTTTAGAATTCATTACATTTTTTTACATTAATCTAGTGCCAGATTTGGCACAAGCCTAGAGATTTTTGGTGTACAAAACATGTTCCATACTAACCTTGTTAATGAAATTATTCTTCTCCCCTTGTAAAGGCTACATGTGTCTTTTTTTTTTTACCAGAAAGACTGTTGCCAGCAATGGTAAAAGAATCATTTCATCTTCCTTTCACTCAGTCCTTAGTGTCTTTAGTGAGGCTGCCAGTTAAGTAGATTTCTTAGAAGAAGTAGGTGTTCCTCTACTGAGCAAGACCTTCCTTAGTGCAAAAATGTAGAGCTACTGCTGCTCCTGATGAGTAAATCATGGGCTACTCAGAAATTGCTACTTCATAAATACGTAATTTTCATCATATTTTAATCAAAGGAATGAGTGATCTGCTCTGGAAACACCAAGAGAGTAATTTGACATGCACAGCTCGTGTAGTCTATCAGTAGATCCTTTCTGGTATTTTTCCCACTGGTACAGGAGCTGTGATTGATTTGTCGTACACAGACTATTTCAGTCTGAGTTCAGATATACCCGGGGAACCAAAGCAACTACAGCAGCAAAAATACTGTCTCCCTTCTCTAAATTTGGTATTTCTGGTAATAAAGTAGGCCTTCTAAGTTTAATAGACGTATAAGCAAACTCATTCCATGTTGGTAGAGTGTATTTTTGCATTAATTAAGCAACTATGAAATGGTACAAGTAAAGAAATGTCAAATGCTGCTACTATGTTGTTGTTATTTTTGTAAATAAACAATGTCTCAAAGTTTTAACAGTGTTATAAACTCACTTCCACTAAATTTGTATGAGATACAGAAATGGCCATGAAGCAATTCTATATATCTCTTTTTTTTTTTTTTTTTTAAGGATACATCTGCCCCAGAGAGTCAAATGCTTTGTAAGTAAGTTTGTTGAACTGATACTGACAAGAATATTGCAGGAAAGGTCGTGAGGGGCCAAGTAATTGAACGTGTCATCCCTGTTTAGTTACAGAAAAGGCTTCTGAATCCTCTGGCTGAACAGGGGATATTCTCCAGAGAAAACTACCATAGTTCTACCAGGGGGAGTTTGTCACTTTTGAAGAGTAAGTTAATAGATGTGGCTGTATAGAAGTGTATGTCAAAATTACTTTTTTAAAAAAAAGCAGTATCAGGAGTTCATGCAGAGCTTCTGACATTAACGGTACATGTCAATTCATTGTCATGGATATTTTCATAGTAACATTCACTGTTTTCAGTCCTTAAGCTTCTCTGTCGCTTTGTGTAACGTGTAAGAATCTAAATAAACAAGAATGTTTAAGAAGCAAATGTTTGACATGTGCTTCTCAACAGACTTTAACTTGCTCAGTAAGGATCTGATGATTTTTGAGAGCAGTCATGTCTGTAAATGGGGACTTGTGGCTAGTTTAACTCCTGCTGATCAGGTGATTTAGTCAACACGTCTGTGGTCTGGGTAACTGTGTTTCACCGTGCTCTTCTCTGAACATGAAAGCAGGGAAAAAATCTGAGAAATACATCGAGGTGTCTTAGCAAGGGTTCAAAATCATATATTTCCTATTTATATAGGAAACACAAGTTGGTGACCAAGCTGACAAAGTCCCTCCCACTGTAAGTGAAGACATAGTACGCAATCAACTGAGGAACCTGAGGATATACAAGTCCATGGGACCTGCTGAAATACACCTCAGAGTCCTGAAGGAACTGGCTGATGTAGTTGCCAAGCCACTTTCCATGATATTT
>JAOXJM010000019.1:23474836-23493357 GCA_026413425.1 Tringa solitaria
TTGGATGGCAACATTAATTTGCATATGCTGCTGGAATTTATTTTTGTATTTCAATAGGAGAGACACGATTATCAGTTGGGAATGAAAAAGCAAAATAATGAGATGCATGGTTATTGATCAATCGATCAAGATTATCGATTTTTTTAAAAACAGTTTTAATCAGTTCTATAGTGGTTTTTAATTGTTCTCCCTGTGTAAATGAGTGGGGTGGTTTTTGTGTTGTGTGCTTTTTGAGTTGTGTTGCTTTTAATGAGGCGCAGTGTTATGAAGTTCAGCGTTAAGCAAAATGGAAGTGCTGCTAACAACTTCAGCCAGTATTTCCTTCTTACCTTTTAAGCACTAGAGAACAAGTGACAGGTGCAAAAATCAGAATGAACAGCATGCTGAAGCAAAGGACAGTCACAAAACCTTCAAATTCTCCTTTATCTGATGGGAAATAGAGAGACTGAATCAGACTTATGGTATCAATACAGAAAAGCTGTGTTTGCTCCCCAAGAGAAATATTTTGAACAGAAGTCAAACTTTACACATGTTCTGTGATTCCTGTAAATGAAACAGGACCTGGGATTTCTGAGGGTCAGAGGTTTTCGGGTTTGTATTTTTTGGATACCTAGACATATGTGCTGAATTCTGAAATCCAACATCCAAACAATTTATAATAAAAGAAGTATTCCTACTCTCTATGCTATTATGTAAGCTCGAGCTGGCTTAATGAGTCAGGACCCTGATGCAGGTCTGACTGCATAACAACCTATTTGAGTGGAAGTGGCTTTTAATAATTTTCAAGTTATACTAGTAGGGTTTGGGGAGTTTTTTTGGTGACATCCCACTTGGTCCTGACAACAATAAAATGGTTTGTGAATTTGGTAGGTGCCATGCTTCACCGGTTAGGAACTTTAAGACAGTTATATCAGCAGTCGGCCACTTGTCAACCCTTCCTACAAACCTACATCTCTTATTGCTTATGTTAATACCTGCTCGATGTACTTCCCACTACCACCAACTCTCTTGAAGGAGATAAAATGCTTGAAAGGTTAATAAAGTTCTCAGGCAGCAAGACCAGTGCTGCTAACACAGGAACCAAAGCAGCCTGTGATGTGAATTGTGGGTCGAGGTTGAGGTGTTCCTTAGAGATAGCTAAAACAAAAGTTTCAAAATAGTGCCAGGAAAGTGTGGTCAGTGCATGATTGTGTTGCTGATATTAACAAACCATATTTGCAAAAAGGCCAATTGCTTTTTCTACCCATCCAGCAACAAAACTTTCTTTTTTTCAAAATCAAGCAGCTACTTAATTCTGCTTGTAAAATTTTTTGAAAAGCTGCAAATTGCTTTGTTGCTGAAAAAGGCTTTTATGACAAAGAAATCTGAGGATCTTCTAATAGATTAAGTAACTTGTGAAATGGGGAGGGGGAATAATAAATGTAATGTTTAAATTCAATGCAATTACTTGATTTTTTAAAATGTTGCATTGAATTAACTATGTATTTTTGTTATTTTCCTGAAAAATTCAATCTTATCCAAATATATGTACAGTAAGATGCATGGAATAAAGTCCTGCAGAAGAGCTTCAATGGAGACACTGTAATTTCTTGTGTTGAAAGGAGAAAGGAATTTGGTATGGGAGAGAAGGACACACAAACCCTGTTAATTTCAAGCAAGATTTTTAATTTCTTTCCTTTTTCTTTCTGCTTCACAGTTTTGACTATTCAGTTGTTTGTTTTTATACTTCGTTCCTTAATACAAAAAAGCTGTAGTGAGGAGAAGCCATTGCAAATTCTGTATCTGAATTTCATAGGTTACTTTTCCTGTGGCTGATACCATCTTAGCTTGTTCTTTTCTTTCTTTATTTAGAAAGCTTCAATTGAGTAAAGCTGTGGTTGAACAACAACAAAAAAAAGGGTCTTCTGCTGTGTTAGACTTAGTTTAACGGATAAGGTGTTAAAAATGTTTGAGACCATGCTCAGCCAACCCTATATAATTACAATATACAAGTCTTTATAAATGTAACTGTATTGATTTTCTTAGCCTATTCAGGCACTTTTGGAGAAAGCAAACTTTTGCCAGTGTTACGTAAAATGTACTCAAATCATCAGAAAACAAAACAATTTGATTAGGTGTCATCCACAATAACAGCAATTTATTTTTTTTTTTTACAGTTAATGGCTCAGGGGTCTAACTGGTAACCAGTTTACATGCTTGCTCAGGATTTTGCCAAGAGCAAAGAATACTGAATTTAACTAGTCATAGGCAGAACATTTAAACTGCTGAAATCTATCACAGAAATCAGCAATAAAGAAGATATGTGCATAAAGCTAGCATAAAAAGATCAGAAAACATTTAAGAGATGAGGAACTCTAGCTAAATATTCCCTGCATGTTAGGTAATAAAATAAAGGCAGAGTTGTAGTGTGATGAATTGTTTACCTCTAACAAAGGAACATTTTTATGTGTTTCCTATCAGTAACTGAGGATTGAATAATGAATCTTGTGATGAGCGTTTTGTTATTCCTTGAAAAGCAGGAAAGGATAAAGAATAATGCCACATGTAGTGCTTAAAGCAGGGATTGATGCTGAGTAATGCATGCACGGAATTTCCACAGTACCATATTTTGGAGTGGTGAAAGGTTGTGAAAGAGTCAGAGGTCCTTCACCAGCATTAGTGAATCCTGAGATCTGGACTCGGTAGGTGGTTTTTTCCTTCAGCGTGGTAAGATGGTAACTTGTGGTAGAAGAATTGAGAGTAACAGCTGAAATGCAAGAGGGTTTGGGGAAGGAAATGATTAGACAAACTCTGATGGCCGAGTCTGTATCAACGTGGCTAACTGGGAAAAAAGCAAAATTTCTCTGCCCTAATCCACACCTGGAGGAAGCCACATTGTGCAGATGCTCTTTGGATGGGTGCGAGATTTCTCCAAAATACTTATGTACATTTTAAACCAGAGATAAAAAGCACAACCTTTTAACACACCAAGGGTGGTGAGTGCAGAAGGTTGGTATGCTGCATGATGGGAAAATGAACACCTAACTTGCTGAACAGTGATTTTCAAGTTGGCTTTAACAGTTGACATAAGGACTAGACCCTGTCACATACTTTACCCTCACTACAGTAGTCAGTAGTTAGTCACCTCAATTAATACCAGTGCTCTTACTCATCATTCAATACAGAAAAAGGGCTGTGCATTATGCTTCACCTACTTTGTAGGGCTTTCAGCTCAACCTTTCTTTTCTGATGATGCTGTGACTTTTCCCCTGGCCAGAATAATGCAATCAATGGTGCTGTAGTATGGGCAAAATGGCCATACAGGGCAAAAATGACTTTTGCCACTGCCAATTTAAGATCTTCATAGAAGTGGAAATTTTGCTTTAGCCTCTAGGCTTCCTTACCCCAAATTATCCAATAAAATTATTCTTGCTGCCTGCAAAACATACCAATCACGTGGTGTGTCGCTGTTACATTGACTGATTAGGGCAGGGTCAAAAAAAAATAATAATTAAGTTCATTCCTGGGCACTCCCATTCTGTCTCCTCTTGCACTTTATGATAGGTATTTGGGGTGGAAGAGAGCCCCCTGAACCTGCTGAATGCTTGAAGCTTTTTTTACTTTTTATTGACCTGTAAAGGCATAGACCAAGATGAATTACAGTACCCGTGCTATTCTCCTTCATCAAGTCTTAGGTGCTATTTGTCTTCCATAGCATGTCTTTAATTTTATTTGAAAGGCAGTATGTGCAAAGTTAATGTATTATTATTTATGGCAAGGAGACTTTCCGCTGCAGACCAGAAGAAAAATATTTATCAAAAGAAATAAGGGAATTTATTTTTGAAAACTCAAGTGGTTTGAGCTCACAACTATTAATTTATTTCAATGTGTAGAAGTTTCATCCCTTGTAGTTAAACACAGAAGCTATCAATTTAAGAAAATGTTTCTAAAAATGAAATTAATATTGGTGTCTTTGAAAACAGGTAAGAAATACAAACTGTATTCCCTGCTAATTGAGTTCAAAAAAGAAACATAGCTTCTTAAGCCCTATAGAAAGGCTTAGAGTCAAGGTTGGCTGAGTTGCAATATGTACATACATAGTTTTGTGACTGAAATCTTAATTCCTCTGAAATACTGAGATCATACAACTTCCTTTCAGTGTTACCAGAGAGTTCTGCAGTAGTCTTAGAACTGTAAGTTTTAAGGAAATATTTTCTTACCAATATTTAATTTGAGATGATATCTAGAACATTCTAGGTGTTTGTAGGATGATCTAGAGTATTAAAACTCTAACCAGGAGCTGATCTTTGAGAGGTCTCAGTTTCCACAGAAATCTAAGTAACTTAGTAGAGTACTGCAACAGCCATTAGTGGTCTATATGAAACTTTTCTGCCATGGCTCTGAGCTGCTGCTTTGTTCTGAGCAATGGGACTTACCTGGAGACTTTTTCCCTGATGAATCTGTGTAGCTGATCCTGTATCCTTGGAGAAAGCCCAAACAGTCTTCTACAGCTATTTTGGTCCACTTCACAAATGCAGAATGCTTTGTGACATTCAGAATTGTCACATTAGCAGGACCTGTCCTAGGAACTTTAAAATTGGATAATAATGTAAGTTCTGCATTAATACTTGTGTAACAGACTTACAAGATCGAAACCTAACTGCTTCCTAGAGAGTTTATTTCCTAATTCTAGTTGTCATAAATATAACATAAAGGGTGAAAGAGAAAGTAGAAATCCCATAAAATGAAAACCCTTGTCTCATGCAATAGCAAACTAGGTAGAAATTAGAAACATTTCTACTCCAAAAGCCACAACGAATCATTTTGGGTTGCGATATAAGACACTCCTGAATTGGCATTGGAAAATCTGACTTTGGCCACAGTTAAACTTGACCTACAAAGAGTAGTAACTCCAAGACTGTCTTTCTTTTTATTTTGGTAATGTCATTTGTAATAATAATATTTCTGTGGACCTGCCAGTAAAGAACAACATTCAGGTCATTCACTGCCAGTGCATAACTGCTAGGACCAAAGGCAATGCTAACTGAAGAATGCTGTTAAGTCACCTGGGAAAGAAACTTTGAGTAGGATTTCTTTTATTACTGCAGGTAGGAACTGAGAAGAAATATAAAGGATGAGGTTATATAAAGGGGAGGAATACCTCCTTCAACTGAGTAAAAGTGGGTCACTCCAAAAGTCTTTTCATCTCTTGTGAAACTCTCACAATGACATACATCAGATGCATGTACCATGATTTTGTACAATTTATATGGCTGAAAATTTTCTGGAAAACAAATAAAGGTACATCAGGGTTTACTGAAAAGTTAAAAATTATAAAAAAAGGGGAGGAGAGACAACAACTTTACAGCTTTTCTGTATAAATCTTACTAGCTGAGACTCAAAGCTTAGTGTAAGTTTACAGTGTTTTTCATCAAGTACAAAATACGTGCACCTTTCTTCATTGTCTCTAGACATTTAATAAAAACTACCTCAGAAGCAGAACAAGACATAACATGGGTTTGCTTTTAAAAGATGCCAGATCTGCTTATAGCCTTCCTCTGGAAGGCTTGAGCTGCTGAAGGAGAAGTAGGGAACTATATAATGGCTTAGCTCATGGACAGATATTTCCCCATCAGCTTGCATATTTAAAAACAATCAAAACAGCTACATGTAAAGTGCAGGCAGCGCAGATGTTGCAGAAGGACCAAGGAAAACAGTGTATTCTGTACTGTACATAAAAGCCAGTTCTGAATGGCCTTTGCCAGAGTCACCTAAATGATTTTAATCAAGGTTTTTGAGGACTGTTCTGTAAAGTGATCCCTGACTGCAGTTCATCATGCCTAGCTTGGTAAGCAGAATATTGGAGTTGAGAACTTAGGCTTTGGCAAGGATAGCTATTGGGATGAAAAGAAAAGATCTAAGAGAGACTGTAACAGAGCAGTTTATATTTAAAGTAATGTTTAGCTAGGAAAAAGGGAAACATATTTATTTTTTTTCAAAGCTAGTAATGTATAGGTCTGCCTGGAATGTATGTAAAGGGAGACATCATGCCAGCAACAGCAGCTTAGTCACATTTCTTGTCCAACTCTGACCAGAAGAACCCTACTGAAAACTCTGCTTTTTACCTGCCTCAGTGTTGCTAAAAATTAGTTGATGTCTCAGTGCTGGACAAAGATAAGAATTGCACTTACCTGGATCTTCAGTTTGCTCTTAAAAACAGGATGAAAATCCTATCACCCCCAACCAAAAACAACCAATAAATGAAATGGTGCCTCCGTAAGTAGATGTGGTGGTTGTTGTTACCTAGCGTGAAATTTCCAGTAGCCGTAGTTACTATTTTCATGCGCATATCCTCTTTACCAGTGCCCCAGTCAACAACAAAACATTTTGGATTGTATTCTGGAGTCCAGGTGACAACTGCATTAGCTCCCTGGTGTTTGACATGGATCTGGCCTGGCAAGTCTGTGAACAAAGACACCATCGCAGATCAACAAACAGGAAGGCAATTTTCTCCTCTCTTGCTTGCTTTCTCTCGCTTGCTTTTTTTTGAAAATTATTCATTAAATAGTTATCATTGCAGGTGACCAGTATATAGTAAGGTCTATACTAGTATGCCAATAAAGGAAATTTAGCATCCGGTACTTTGCAATGGTTTGTGAGAGCTCCAGTGTTAATTGCTGTTCATGACCTTTAATTTCCCACAATCAGAAAAGGGGAAATGGCTGTTCCAAGCCTCAGGAAGAGGAAGCCTGATGTTGCTAAATAACCTCCTGCAGCTATTAACAGCTATGTGTAGAGGAACTATGAGGGAGTGCTTACCGGGGGGGAGGAGAAGGGGCTAATTATGGATTATAGCTATATAATTTCATATCATTTACACTACCTGCAAGGATCTTAAAAATTTTGACATTTTTAAAGGCAGATTATCAAGTTAGGAACAACCTTCTGACAAACTAAGGGGGCAGAAGAGCAACCTTCCATTTTGGGGTAAGAAGTGGATTTTTTGCCAGACAGACAAAATTTTCATTTTTACTACTTTAATGAAAGAAAGAAAAGGTGAGTACCTGTTGCAGAGAAGTCTGGAACAATGTAGATGGCTTGTGGAGATTCTCCTGCTTTGTTATAGGCGGAAATATTAACACTATAATAAGCCATGGATAAATTTAGAAGAACTTTTCTGTCCTTTAGAAAGATGAGATCTGGTGAATCCCTGCAACTGTTGGGTATTCTTTCCACCTTAACATAATATCCAAGGATGTTCTTGCTTTGTGTTACCTAGTAAGAGGAAAATAATTATTATTCTATAAATGTTATTACATCCTGTGCAGAAAATCAAGAACAATTAAATTGTATAAACAAAATGTCACCTTTAATGATGGGAATAAAATCATACTGTTTTAATTAGGTTATTAGGAATCAATGAAGCAAAGCATTTCCTTAAAATTAAGAGCAAGCTTAAATTGAGAGGATTTAAACACAGGATTAAGTGTTTTGCTTAATTGGGATCTTAGTTATGTGTATCCAATTAGTAATAACGGCAGTGAAGCAGCTGTAACATTCTCTACATTTCACTGGAACATACTCCTCATAATTAGGAGCTTGAAAGTTAATGAGAGGTGTTTAATTGCAATTTATGCCTCTGGGAATCTTCATCTACTAGGCTCTGTTAGGCATCTGGTCTCTTTGAGGATAAATGCTAGTAATTATTCTACAACTTTGGAACATGTTATATATCTTTTGATACAAATTTTTGTGTGGTGATACTTCACTCATTATTTTACTGTATTAATCTTCATGAGAGACTGGAAAATGAATGCACAGAAATGGAAATTACTGCAATCTAGATGGAAACTGGACTCAATACATGAAGGCCTGTGAAAACTGCAAGGATTACTTCTGATATCAGGCTTCTCTGTTATTTTTTGGCACAAAATAATTAGTGTGAAGATACCACAAAGCTGGAAGATTGGGTTATTTTAATGAAATAATTGGATCCTTCTGGAGTAACATAGACAGGATGACATTCATTAATTTTAAATGCAGAGACACGTGTTGAGAGGAATTTCTGGTAAAGCTGGAAGCTCTTAAAATTAAAACATGTATTTCCCAGGATAGGGAGAGAAGAATTGGTGCCATTATTTGAATCTCTGGTAAAGTGGCTGGGAAATAGTCTTATGGTCTGCTCAACAGGCTTTGAAACTGGAAAAGGTTTCTGTGTAGGATAAATAATTTCTAGAATATGTGAAATATGAGGTCTATCACAGAAGAAGAAACTAGTTGAACTTAGCCTTCTTAGCTTAGCAAAAAGAGCAGTGCTAGCCTTTCTCAGTCTCAATCTTGTACATTCCTGCAGGAGGTCCTGTGTTATCTGCAGTCATGAAAGCAATGTGTTGCCCCGTTGGGTGTTTAGAGCTGAGGCCAGCTATCTTGGCCCATTGATTCAAACTGTGTAGAGGTTACTCACTGAATATGAGCAAAAGCAGAGGAACTATGGCTAGCCTCTAACATCTTTAAGCTGGTTTCTTTGTTCAAATCGGCTTAAACATGTACGTCAGCAAAGGCAAAGATTATATATTTTTTTCTCTATGTTTAACATGCTAATTATTAAGTACAGTTCTTCCCCTGTCCCTTCGGTGTTTGTTGAAGCCATCTGGACTTGAGTCTTGCTTTGTATAATAGACTAGTGTATGTGTTGTCCTGAATGAAGGTCCTAGACCTGATGCCATATTTAATATCACCCTTTTGTTTTTCTAACTAAGGCATTTAGATGGAGAATAATTTCTTCTCCTAGCTTAACATTTAAATTGGCATATGTGGTCTATCGCTTTATCACAAAATCATTTAATATGCAGCTTTACCTTCTTCTCAGGAGATAAGGGGAAAAGGTGATCTCTCCTCCTTATCAGGAGATGAGATATCTATTTCCTCTGCTGTCTTTTCTTTCCCATAGCCAAAATGCAATCCATAACTCCAAAACTTTCCCCATTTTCTGATATGTCAAATCTCTGCCAGGCTCTGTTTTTTTCTGTATGGTATTTCTCTCAGAATCTAAATAGAAATAATTAGTTTCCATACAAACACCTCTAGTGATATGTTGCTCATTGAAATTGCCTATGGGTCCCTTGCACTTCTGAATTAGTAAATTAGTAGATTTACCAAGCACTTCTAAAAGGTTTTTGTCTCTCAAGAATATGAGTGCTCCTTAGGAACACATGAAATATAAAGTGTGTCAGTTTTATGTCCTAAAGCCTTATAAGAATCTGTCAAGGAAAGCTTCATTATAAGGGACAAACTCGAGGCATGTTGTTTTTTTTTTTTTAATGCAAGCTGGAAAGAATCTCTGTTCTAGCCAATTATTTTGAGCCCTTTCTGTTTTAATATATTTCTGTTTTAATAATTTTTCAGATTTATAAATTCTTGTAGTTTTTCCTTGCTGGCTTCTAGCACTTAAAACACCACCATACAAATGCAGTGAACCCTGAAACAAAAGTAGAATATTCAGTGTCTTTTGCTTATACAGTGTAGCCTCAATACAATGAGAAAGTCTATTTTTTTTTCCTATAAAGTAATAAATTCATAGCACGGACATACCAGAAGGTACCCAGACTCAAAGTGAACATTACCTCCCACTTCAGAAGAAGACTTCTTCTGCCTGGAGAGATTTCTGTAGTTTCATTATGTGATATCCTTGGCTTTTTTGTGAGTTCTGGTAAACATGGAAAAAGATGGAGACATGCACTCATATGAATCAGTTTGATCTTCATATTTTCAACAGTATCTGAAAATGCTATTCCATATGACAAAAAATTTGAAAAGACTTCTACATTTATGCATATTCCCAGTAGGACAAAACTATATTTCACTTACTGTGAGGGACCAAAATCTCTTTACTCCAAATGCAAACACAGTGGAGTCCATCCTTGGCTATGCATCTGAGCTGAACAATGTATGAAGACATAGCATTTAAATTTGAAATGGTCACATTGACAGCATTGCTTTCTACAGGAACCTAAAAACAAATTATGTTTAATTTATGTGACAGCAATGAAACATAATCTAATATTAACGATTTTCTCAGCCAAGTCTTCTGACTGCAGCTGAAACTAGGAGTTCCTATCACCAAAAAGGATGATAGGACATTTTAGCCAACATCTTTTCATTCTTTTTAGGCAATATCTTCTTTTTCATGAGGTTGATCTGCTCAGTCAGGACACGTAAGCAACAATTTAGGTCCAAATATTGCTTTTAAAATCAATTAGGCAATATATATACTTAATAATCACTTAACTCTAAGCCTTGTTGACATTCTGAAGAACAAGATGTGAAGGTCAAATCTAATACTATTTTTTTTTTACAAAATTCCATTATGCTCAAATATTAAAGTATGCCTAAATAGATCCATGTGACTGATGTGGTAAGGAGCATGGCTGGATTGAAGGTGTGGCTGCCTGTGCCTTGGCACCACAGAAGTAGTGTGCAGCTGCAGCTGATGCTCAGTGACAATACAGACAATGGAGATTGTCTTGAGAAAAAGACACCACCTGTGTCTAAGGAAATCTCTGAGCTGAAAACTGTAGGAGAAAATATGATAGAAAACTGTTGCTATATGCTTGAACTATTTTACAGTCTTCCCCAGATGTCCATCAGTGGCCACTGTTGGAACACAGTGTCCTGCATTAAATGGACCTTTGATCTGATTGGTTCTAGGTGCTACGATTTTTTTGGTAGAAGTGCTATAGCAGACTGAAGTATTTGTTTTAGCATTGGTCTTCTGTGAAGTTTTGATTTCTTAAATACCAACCCAAAACAAAACCAACAAAACCCCACCCAAATTCCCCGCTATTACATGACCAGCTCTTCTCTTTGGTTTTCTGCAGCTCTTTATTTTTTTATTAAAGTTGATTATATATTATTATATACAATTATATATTATTTATGACTTTGCAAATAAGACCATCCTGGTCACAGAAAGACTCCAAACCTCCTACAGAACAAGAAGGAGGTGAAATGGATTTAAGATCCAAGCATTAAGTTATATTACATATACCTTAATCGTACACTTGATAACACTGATTCTCAGCTACTTTTATATGTATTCTGGGCTTGTATGCCCACACTCAGCTTTCCCTGCCAGTCCCATTGTAAATGCAGCCTACATTCATGTGGTTATTAAGGGTTCAGAGCCTAAGTTCACGGGATCAGCTGGGACATGGGAGGCAATGAGTATTCATGAGCTACAGTTTTTCAGTACTCTGTCATTCTTATCACCCAGTGTGGCTTTCTCTATCAGTCCTTCACGTTACTGCCTTGAATCTCCTATCTCCCCTGCCTCCAGAACCTGTGGGACATGCATTTTTGCTGCTCTTAACTCTGTTTTTCCACATGCTGCATACTGTCTGCACATGTTTATTCATCTATTGCACTACCAATATCTGGCTGTCCTAGAATGGTCTAGGACTTCTATGTCAATGAACAAGAGGACCCTTCCAAGACTTGCATATTCTTTGTATCAAGTTGAAACCTTTCTTACACGGGCCTTTGATAGAAGTCCTTCTGAAGTGGCTAAACAAAGTGGCAGCCAGCTACAAGAGAAATGGAAAAAATATTATAGGTCTTCTGATACAATGGGAAGACCACAGGAGATTCTGGTGGTACAAATGAATAAAAGAGACTCCTACGAGAGCACGAATGCCCAAGAAGTGGGACAGTTTTCTTCTTGGACTTCTGTTCTACTTGATAAACACTTATTCTTCATCCAACTACAGATAACAGAGCTTGAAAAACAGACAATTTCAGGGACTAGGTGATAAAAATCATGTGTGTGTGCATGCTGTTGATGAAGCCTTTGCATGATATACTGGATCTACATGCACATCTTACTGAAATTATGACTGGTTTTCTGTCTCTTTCTTAGTCCCTTTAGTATTAGGTACTGCCCTCTTGTTGCACCACAGTCTCAATGTTGCACATCCCAAAACACATCTGAAACTGATGTTGTATCTCAGAGAAATTATTTCCCTTCTTATACAAGAAAGAAAATGCACAAGTGATGCAAAACAGAAGTTTATAAGGTATGAATTGTTACCTTAAAAAACACAGCGACCTGATCTCTAATTAGTTTGAAATTTTAATCATAACAGCCAAAAAAGAGCAATATTGCCCATCATCTAAAGTGCAATCAGCATTTGAGTTTCTATGGCATTTCTGATATCCTCTCCAGCTTGTGCATCACTGATGGTTGTAATGTCTTATTGACGGAATAAAGAACCAGCTGTATAAACAATCTTTCTTTCCCAAACAGCTTTGGATCTTTTACAACAAGACTAAGAGACCTTTGTTACATTTGTCTACCACTTGTCTGCAGGCTGTGCCTCCTTGCTATCCATGTTGTGTGTGCTCTTCAGTAGCATCCTGTTGGTGTCCTGCCGTATGTGCTATGAACTGCTGAGCTAAGAGTACGGCACCTCACGTTCTCAAGTGATTGTCATCTGGAAGTACTTACCAGCGTCCACCGAGTGGATTCTGTGAATGCCTCTCTGTATCTCAGCTCATACGGCGCAGGAGTTGCAGGCAGATCCCACTTTATTATCAACTGGTTTGTGATCTGATGAGCATTTATGTTAGATGGTGTTAAACACTTTCCTAAAATGGGGAACATGCAGCTGTCATAAATGCAAGAGAAGCAGAAAAGCTTTGGTAATTATGTCTGTCAGGTGTGGCTTATGAAAAATGAATGACTTGGCATAGAATGCTGAACACTGACGGACTTTAAAAAGACTGGAAATAAATAATTGTTAAATCTTTATGGTGTTGACAAAATGAGGTTGTTCCTCTTGCCTCTCTTTTATGAATGTTTCTACTGATTTTAGGAAGACCTCTTTTTCTAAGCAGGTGCTATTCTGAGTGAGTCTTAAAGGCAAAATCAAAATGTCAAGAGTACCTACAATTGTGAATTCTATAAAAAAAATCCAGAACGTCCTCCAATTTCAGCAACTGTCTTTAACTATATAACTGTAAGTATGTCTCCTTCTTTCTCTCCAACAAACAAAAAGTGGCCAAAAGCCTCCAAAGGAGGTCATAGTGATAATTTGGGTTGTACTGTTAATGCACACCAGCAGTGAAAAGCACTGCGTTTTTTCTTGGACCATGATTACTCTGAGAAGGTGAAGTTTCGGAAAGCTCTTAACATAATCTCCATGATCAGGTAGTGTACAGAATATTTAAATAGACATCTGAGGGTCATAGTTTATAGGACTTCTTTTTTCATATCTCCCCTGCAGCATTGTGGAATGGGTAAGTGGCCTTTGAAAAAATTTGAAATTTGAGAAGGTTTCTCAAAATGCTAATGCTCTGTAACAAAGATTCCTTAAGTGCGTGGTGCTGAGTCATCCTGCTCTTTGTAAACCAATAAGGAAGTTCAGAAAAACCGTCAAAGAGAGCACAGGAAGTTGTAAGTACTGTCCACAAATATCCCTATATATTTTCCTCAATATGACTATTTTATAGTCTAGCAAATGATTTAAAGCAAAAACCCTTCTCCCATAAAGACTTCTGCTAATGACTTCAGTAAAGATTTCATCCAAGGAAGCCAAACTGCAGTTTAGGTCTCTGAAGTGGTAAAAATAGCAAGTGTATATTGGGAGTTACAATTTTGGAGATAACCTTTAGTAAAATGCTACCACGGCTTCAGCTGGGAATTGTAGTAACAAAACTCATGAGGATGCAGTACCTGCTTTGCCCGGTACAACTGAGATTGTCTTTCCTATCAGGCAGCTGTCATGGGCATAATGCGCTCTTATCCAAATAGATGCAGATCGCTCCATGAAAAGATCTTTTCTTTCTATTGTGATGGAAGATGATGATGTGTTTCGTTGAAAATGTTTTGATATTCTGTCCCTTTGGAGAAAAGGAAGCAGAATTAAAATCAAACATTTTATTGGATTATAGTTACTGTTTCTTTCCCCTAGCCCATGGTGAGGCCTGAGCGGCTTGAAACGGAAAGTGTAATTCCAATACCCTGTAACTCCAGCAAATTTTAAATATTCAAATCCTTGTTGAGTGGTGAACTGTTGAATCCCTTAAACTTGTAAGGTATAGCAAAATACAAGATGAAATCCATATGACCTTTCATATTTACAGTGGGATATAAAAAAAAACACATTTAGAAGATATAATATAATTTTAGAAATTGCTTCAGAAATTCTACTTGCCAACTACCATAGAGGTGCCATTTTGGATTCCTTCAGGGCAGAAAATTTCCCAGTTACCTGAATCTAGATTACCACAAAGGTATGAAAAAACTCTTACAAGTTATATGACTGTTTTGACTCTAGGTGAACCTGCTTTGGCAGGGGGGTTGGACTAGATGATCTCTGAAGGTCCTTCCAACCGCTACCATCCTGTGATTCTGACTTTTGTTCTTGCAAAGCATCAGAGTTTGATTGAGATGTTTAAATGCCACCTCCTCAGCCCTACAGACTTCTCCTACCTAATGCACAGAGCACAGAAAGTCTAAGGAGTTTAATGCATTATACAGGAGGCTGTTGCTGTTCTGCCTAGGATTTTTTTCCCCATCTCTCTCTCATTTACTCTCTGCCACACACAGGACAGTGTTTTTTTCAAGGTTAAAGCTGTGCTAGTTCAATGTTCTTAAAGAAATGGGTTGGCATACTAATTGCCTATCTACATATTTCAAGTATTAAATGTGCTGATCATGATACAATATTTAATAACTGAATAAAACCACTTGAAGCTTCCCCTGTCTTCTGGTTCAGACTAGTTGTGAATCTGCCATTAATATTTCAAAGCGTAATTTCAAATGCTTGGATGGAACTTCTCTGTGGGAATGTTTTTCTTTAATGCTTTTCTTCCTGACAACTAAATCATACGGAGCAAGCATAAGGAATAATTTCAGTGTCAGACTGGTGTTACTTGCAGAAAGGGGTAATGTCCTCTTCTAGGCAAGCAAAAAGCCCTTTCAAACATTTTTTGTTTTCCTTTTAACCCAATAAAAAAGGATAAAGGAAATTTTTCTTTAAAATCACTGGGTTGAAGCCTAGAAGACTGAGGTTGAAGTCCTGGCTCTGGCTTGGGAAAATCAACACCTCCATGACGCAAATGTCTCCCTCCTTCCTCACCCACCTCCTCTTTTATTCTTTTTTCTGCCTTCTCTGTTCATAACATCAATCATGCAGCCTAGGTACAGCAGCCCAATTTTGGCAGAGGACTCTTAAGAGCAACTAGCCTACAAATACTTCAGCTGATAGCATCTCTACAGAAGCAGAGCCATTTCACAGGTGCTTCTCCTCTTCCAAGAAACCGGTGCTCCTGAGAGGCCAAGAAGCAACAGAGCAAATGCAGTGGAGTTTGATGCTTATTGCCTGTTGGCATCAGCGGCTGTCTCCAGTGGGAAAATATTGAAGGTGATGGGGGGAGTAACCTCAGCCCTGTGGTGGTTGCTTTGCTCCTCTGCAACATGCAGATCACCCTGGGGAATTTCCCAGTGTAGTGACATTTCCTTCACTTTAGGAGATGCTCCTAACCACAGTTCTTTTTTAATGCAGAGTGGTGGGTTATGTGGCAAAATAATCAGCAATGAGTATCAGAATTTGCCCATGCCATACCCTGTGTACCCCATGATATGATCTCATGGCAAAGATGACATCTTCTGATCTCACTTCTCTCTTTCTAAACACACCCTTAATATCATGGATGTCCCAAATATGAAGATATAAAATGAGGAAAATCCATTTTGTAATGCAAGTACAGAGACAGAAATCTGCTTTTTTTTTTTTTTTTTAATCAATATGTATTAGTGATATATGAAGAAAGATTTTGACCGGTATTGTATGACAACCTACAACATGATGAAATATGTTGGAGCAAAACTCTGGCAGGTAGGAATCATGCCAAACAGCAATGATAGCTTTTCATTTTCTGAAGTGCCTTTTAGACTTACCATCTTAAGAATAGAGTATAATTGATTGTATTTGGAGCACTGGGTACTGGCAGCCAGGTGCAAGTTAGATCCTCGCTTAATTCTTTGTAGCATACCAGTTCGTTGTCCCAATCTGCAAGATAAAAACATGTGGACTGGAAAAGACCCATCACAGGCAACCACTTGCCGTTAACAGGTGTGAGGTTACTATGAGAAGCAAAACCAAATACAAAACAGGCTAAACCCTTCTGTGCAACAAAGTGAGAACTAGCTGTGTGAGTCCTTATGCCATGTTTACTCTCAAGGCAAGCAGTTCACTAAAGTTTAGCACAAGGGACAGAAAGATTTAGAAAGATTAAACCTTATTGGTACTAAAGTTTCCAAGTAAAAGCTAATTTTCCCACATGAAGGTAGAAAAGAATAATTCTTCCTGTGTTTTATGACGCTACTATCAGCTGTTTTGTATCCAATAATAGAGTGCAGAAATGCTTGCTATGGTATTTCCTACAGCTTTGATATCGTTACACTTTTGAACTGTGTTTCTCTCCTATAATAGAGACATCTTGGTGGCTGTTTGCCTCTGTACTTACTCAAAGCTTAAGTTAGTTTATTTATTTCTTTCTTTTCAACTCTGAATGAAAGATCTTTTATACTTCTGGAAACACTCCTGCATTCTTAAGCACAAAAATTGCAGAAACAAATTGCATATGATTTCAAGGAAGCATTACTAGCTTTTGGCCCTCTGCTTCGAGGAAAGCTATTGCAAGGTAATGGCCTTAAAGCAGATGGCAAAATTACTGTGGACCTCTGCCCTAAGAGACCTTAGATTCTTATTTCCCAGCTCTGCTCTGCTTTCACACTGTTCCCATCCAACAGACAGCACCTGTCTTGCTGCTGCATTTCTGGAAATGCTCAATTGTTTGCTGAAATCTGTACAAATTGTTGGCTTCTGGTGGCTTACTCTGGATCTGGGGAGCAAGCCTCTTCCCTGGTGGAGTTCCTGTGGCTTGGGAACCCTGAACCAGCAGCATCTGCCTTGCATGGGAGGAAGGCACGGTTCACCACAGGATTATACATCAGAGTTGGCAACAGCTCTGCCTGGGATATCGACTCTTTAAACACAAATTTATAGACATTTTTGAAAGTATAGGCCAGAACTGATCACATGCACCCTTGTGAAACATCTTCAAAATGAATGTCATGCAATGAAGTTGGGGAAAAAAAGGAGAGAGTCACTGTATTTTAGTGAGTAACACCAAGGGCCAAACTGATGTTTCCACAATTTCCAACTGGCAAGAATTGCTGTAGAGTTTCTTGCAAAGCATTATACTCTGCAGTGTAGGGCTAATTATCAACAGTAGAACTGATTGACTAGATTCCAGAATTACTCCAAAGCCATCAGTCTTCTCTCTCTATAGTTCAGAATAATGTACTATTTCTGGAGAAAAACAATATGCTCCTTATACTACCAGCTTTATAAACATCACATTATAAAGCAGGAGGAGCTTAAGTTTATGCACAAAACGACTTGTGCTCAATTTTTGGAAAGAAAAATATGAGGGTTTTTTGTAGCTGAACATACAAATTTTTCAGCTAAAGGGAAATTAAACACTGATGACATTCTTAAAGGAACTCATTTTTAGTCTCTAGCGGTTAAGCTTATTTCAGTATTTCAAAAGTCTCTTATCAGAAATGATAGTGATAAAATATGACTGTTCGCCTTTTGTTTGGTATCTTACTGTCTGAACTATTAGTTCAGAAGAATCAGCCATGATGTCTCAAAGTACCACCCACACTTTTCAAAAAAGAACCAGAAATATTTTCTTTCTGTTCAGAAAAGTAGATAAGGATCTCAACAGGTACAGGATATTTAAAGTGATAAAAATTATTTTTTCATGATGAGTAGAGTCACACGTTCCTTATATCTATTAGGTGTAATGAGCTGCCAATAGGCCTATCAAATCTTGAATAAGAAATGTTTTTCTATTTGTTAAGAAAATACATGTATCTCTGAAGTTGGTATTACAGCATGGTTATGGTAAAAGGTTAGTCCTTCTCTTTTCTTCATTCAGGGCTATTTCTTTCTACAATCTGAGTTACAGATTATCACTGGTATTCTTTTCATCATTCAGATAGCAGCTGTGTATTTAAATTAAAAGTTGATTTGGACCAAAAAGTGTGTCAGATTAACAGAGCTCAAACTTTATACCCTCATTTTATGACACTTCCTTGCCCCTACCAAAAGAAATGTGCTTTTCTAATAAAGTTATGCTGCATCAGTTTAGGTGGTGTGCAGCTTCCTTTTGGGTAGGTGGAGATCAGGTCTTCCTTGTTTCTACAGCAATGAAAATTGATTTTACCATAAGAATTTTAAAAGACTGGTCGCTTATCCTATTAGCAGAAATCTATCACTTAAATGTAAAGCCTAAATGATTGTCATACATAAACTTTACAGATCCTGTTGTCTTTGGAAAACGTGGCAGTTTGTGCAGAGACTCCACACCAGAGGATTTGTTCACCGCTCGACAGCCACCAGGGGGCGCCTGGGTGGGGCGGGGGAGGGGGCGGTGCCGACTGCCGGTGCAGGCTCCGCCCCCCGCACCCC
>JAOXJM010000019.1:23494516-23515584 GCA_026413425.1 Tringa solitaria
CCCAGGGCCCAGCGGTACCCACCGACATCACTTCGTCTGGGGGGGGTTCCCTTCAACACTGACGTTCACCTTTGCCGTTAAACAGGTGTCACTTGAGAAATATTTACCCACCTGGGAACTGCTGGCAAAATGGCAAATCCTGGTTTGCACAGTTGCAGGAATCTAGGGAATAAAAAGGAGCCGTTTAACAAGGCAACTGTGAAAGAAATAGGAAAAAATGCAACTGGCTGTTGCTTCTCCTACCCACATAACTAAATTCAGTCATAGTTTTGGTAATACAGCCTTGTCTGAGCAATGTTAAGAATTTTTACTATTTATAAACAGTAGTAAGTTATGCAGCAAAAGAAAACTCACCTGTTGCAAACAAAAAGATAGCTGCGAGCAGAGAGTTCTTCATCTTTTCTGTAAAGAAGCATAATGATTACCATCAACATCACACTGTCTTCAGCTTGTTTTTACACTTCCTCTTCAAACTTCCTATTCATTCCACTACCTACACTGCTACTGGCTGAACACAAGTAACAGGTTTATTAGTGACAATGTGAGGGACACTTGAGCTCCAAGTTTTTAATTTTAATCCTAATAACCCTTCTGAAAAACAGAAACTTTCCCCCTTTGTGTTTGTAAGAAGTCACAGTGAGATTCTTAATGGTGTCTGAGATAAAAACAGTGCAAACCAAATTAGGTTTATTATAGGTACTTCAAACTCCTTTGAAAATCCTGAAATGTCAGTTAGAGATATTGATATAAATAAAAAGTAAGTCTAGGTGTTTGAGTTACTTTAGCACAAATGCTTGGATAGAAATAATAGCAGCAGAACACCCTGCCTGTCTTCACTTTCTGACTTCTTCCCCCATTCAAAATTATTTCACTACTGCAAAGATGCTGTATCTACATCATTGGTACCCAAATCACCATAGCTGTAAACCAGGTGTGACTATAAACTTCACATCCATTAAGTCTGGTCAGAGAACCTTTAAAATAACTCAGAAGCCACCAGAGCCACCATAACTGTTGCTTCTAAAGCAGTAAAGGGAAATTTTCTGAAAATTTCACTACTGTGGGAAATTTCCCTTCTGGGCTTAGATAGCTGCAGTCAGAGACTAGGTTCAGACCTACCTGGTGATAGGCAAATTATTAACTTATCTTGACAACCATGGCATATTTCAGGTTGAGTATTGAATAGCAAAAAAGAAATCAGTTTTAAATGAATCACTTTTTTAAAAAGAGGGTGTTCCGGCATGCTTCTAAGCCTGGTCTACAGTAGGAGTGGGTGACTAATGCACCAACTATATCTTATCAGATTTTCTAAAGGGCACAGTCATGAAATGCAAGTGAACAAGGAATTCTACTGAGTGTTACAGGGGGTTTCCTAGTGATGAAATCATTTGGTCTTGGGAGTAGGCTCCAAAATGCTGAAGGGTGGTGCATACAGTGTGTGTGTGTGTGCAGGTTCAAACCCACTCTTATCTGAGTGACCCAAAAATCATCCTCGACAATGCTTCTCACAAAGAATAGCCAAGAGGCTAGTGTTGATTTATAAGCAGTAAGGAAAAACTGACAAAGTGTAAGACGTATGTGAGAGAGATTTTGACATTGGGGGCTGAAGAGTTAGAGACTCAGAGTAGTGTAGAAGTTAAGAGATGGAGAAAACTATATGAACTCCATGTATTGGTTTGACGTGATTAGGATAATCACATTTAAAATAACCCAAATGAAAACCATCTAAGCAATGCAAAGCAAGAGCAGGAAACTGGATTCAGCATGCATGGAATTAGGACGGAGCATACTAGAGAGAAATAAACCCAGTAAGGCAAGTCCATATTTTCTTTGCTGGAGCTCTAGATCTCAGTATGAATGTTACTATCACTTAAAGAAAAAAGTCAACTGTAACAAGTGCAGAAAATATATTGCTAATCAAAAAAAACCAGCAGAGCTAGAATTGCAAAAGCTGAAATTTCTCATATGAATAAGAACCCATCTTTAATTATAGTTCAGCTATCAAGTTGCCATAGAAACCGTTTAATGTATAGCAAAAGCTGAATTAGTATTTTTGAGGTAAGTTTTGCATAGAACCACTTTTTCAGATGTTTAATATTTCAGCTCTTTCTCCACTATGGACTTGTATCAGAATTGTAAATGCCTTAGGTTTTCCTGTTATTCAGGTGAGGATAAATTATGCCATCTTCTGTGATATGCTCAAAAGTGCAAAATGACTAGAGGATACCACCAACTTTGCTTCATTTGTGACCTAAACCTAGGTTTATGAATTATTATAGATGTGGTTTTCTCTGAATGCTTTTCCTTATCATTTATTTAAATTTTGCAGTAAAAGATGCGGCAGGCTCTTGGTCTCCCCAGAATGAAATCCTGAAATAAATGAACTCTTCTATTTAGACTCGATTACATCACAAAAATTATTTGAAAGCCCACAGCATCCTTCTCTGTTCCCTGCCCCAACTTTATGTTAACTGTTACACTTCAAAGGAAAAATCACCTCTGAAGACTGGCAGGCACAGCAAGGAACAGGCTGCTGGTTCCCTTGCCCTGACCCTAACCTGTGGAGCTCCATCTCCTGTAGCCTTGCACATCACAGGAGGACTGCTCAGGCAGCTTGCGAGTACATTTCTTGCAGGTCACCCTTGTGCCCATGAAGGCTAATGAAGGGGTCTGAAATCTTGTTTGCTCAGAGTCCTAAGTGTGTCCCAAGAGAGTTTGGGTTGTGTGGGACCAGCAGCCTCATTAAAGCACACTCAGAACCCAGTGGGCAGCCGAAGAAGAATATAGACTGCAGAGATAAGGCATTATTGAAGAAATATTGCATTTCTACTTGAAGTCTTACCTTGTCTGAAGTGCAGATAGTTGAGGTCTTCATTTTCTCCTGGTTGAATCTGTACGTATTTTTGCTAGCATGCGGTTTCTCCGGTGAAATGTTCAGTTCCAGTTGACTACAGTTGATCTGTTTCAGGCATATTGTAACAAATTCAATATTGTTGCAAATTCAAATGCAGTTTTGGCCTATTAATAGTTCACACTGATGTCCTCTATCTTTCTTCTATGGATCTAAAGTAGAGCTACACTATTTTTCAAAAGTTATTTTCATATAACTCTGCTTCTGATAAGCAGAGCTCCAGGTCTGTAAAAGATCTGACAGATTCTTACACTGGATTTTTTTGACAGAGAAATACATGAGTATCTGAATTCAGAGAGCAATTCTCATATGGGCTTTGAAAAAAAAATAAAATAAAAAATCCCCCTCAGCCACACCCCCGGGGGGAAATTTGCTGTGATAGGCAGTCTCCACCACACACTCTTTCGTCCTTTCTGTTCGAGTTACACTGTGAAGCAGCTTATCATTCAAAGAGTTCTATGTTATCTTAATGAAAATCACAGTCTTCACCCTAACACATCGGCTGAGCAGAGACCATCAAAAAACTTATATAAGAGGTCTGCCCCGGAGGTTTAAAGATATCCAAGTACAGTGAAACATAAACATCACTCAAAAACTTGACAGACAACACAGAATGCAGAAGAACCAGAAATGTATTTATATGGGTGAAGATTCCTTTGAAGAAAAAAAAAATATGGGAGAAACAAAATTAATTTCATTAAGACTAACTGTGGACTAAATTCTGCTTACACTAGACCAGATCTGGGTCTCACCAGTGACAGTGGTGTGATGCTACATCTCCCTAAGTGTAGACACAGAGTTTTGCCTAGTGTGCAAGCGAGGTGAAATATTTGCAAGACTTGAGGCAGTATGATTAGATGAGACAGGCAACTTCTCTTTATTGCAGCAGCACAGTTAATGCTACAGGCTTATTTGTGGGATAATGGGAGGAAATTCTCCCTGGGTAGCTCAGACCAGTGGTTTGAGAAGAGAGTTTAACAGATGCCCGTTCTGCACACAGATGAGCTGTGTGCAGAATCAGAATCTTAAGTGTTGTGATTTGAATTGGAAACACGATCTTTACTGCTAGATCACCTTTGAGCACATCTTACTTACCAATTTTACTAAGTTGTAAAGTAAGTTGTTTTACTAAGTTGTAGTCTCTGACTGCTCTGAAAATTTAATGTAAGCGCCTGCTTAAATTTGTGTTCATTATATCTTCCTCTGCAGCCAAGAGGAGAATCGGGGATCACCCTTAACTTTCTCCATCACATTTAAGACTTTAATAAAAGGGAACACAGTGTGTTTAATACACAAGCAGCTGAGCAAGAAAATAAGCTTTCTTCCCTGCTATTCTGTTCCTTTTACCCAGTGGGCCTGCATCTGCTATAGGGAGTTATTTTGGGATATGTGGTGTGGAAACAAAGAGAATTTGACAAAAGCTTGGCTATGCTTTCCCCATATACACTTGTGGGAGTAAGCTTCGCCTTCTTGAAGTTACAGGAAAGGTTGGTGCTTTTTTTATAGGTTGGGTTTTTTTGATTTTTAAGGAATGCTCTTTTTATTCCTGAGGCAAGTGGGAGGAGATATAAATACCTGAGTCACTGAGTTTTTTTCCTCTGGGTCTTTGGGTTTTTTTGTTTTGTTTTGTTGGTGTGTTTTGTTTTTTTTTTTTCTGGGATTGCTTCTGGACAAAGAAATGCTTTCTAGTGAAACACAACTGTTGTAGAAAATACGTTTGGAGAAAGCCCAAGAAAGCAGTAGGAAGAAGTTCTCTCAGTATAAGGCAGAAGATGAACTTTTTTAACATGTTCTTCTGTGTTCATGGTATATTTTCCTGCCCTTTACACTTCAGAAAGAGTGCATGCATTTGTGCTGTTAGCGTAACTGTTTCAAAATCAGCTCTTCTCCGTGGTAATGTTTGTCTCAGAATTTTATTCAGCATAACTGGGCTACCAAGTCATTACCTTTTCTTAATTCAAATCTTTCCAAGCGTCTTTTCTGTCTTGGAACAAAGTGATTTAAAAATATTAATTATGGTTAACTGAGTCATTAGGGTTTGTATACATGCTCACTTGTGGCATTATTACTCTTGGCCATTTTCTTTTTCCTTCCCCTATTATTACCCAATAGATAATCTAGGGGAAATATTTTTTGAGAAATACTTTAATTAGCTTTATCAAAAGTTACTTTAGTCATAAAATAATTCACAAATGGCTCTTTGCCATCTTGTGAAGAATAAAGAGTTGGAAGGGGCTAGATTTGCCAAACTGGAGTAACAAGATCATGATTTTTGTTAGTCCCTGTGTCTTCCAGAGCTCAGTGACTGGAACAATTGCTCAGAAGGTGGGATGAGTAAAAATTACTTTGACTGCATGACGGCTTTGCATATGGGAGCAACCATTCTGCTTTAAGACATCCTGACATGGCCTGTTTAGAATCTCCCCTTCAAGATTACTCTACTTAATATCAATAATAATTCACAAAAAACCCTCAAGCAAGGTTTAGTGAGTGACATCCCATTTAAGCATTTTAACTGTTAACCTAGAGTATCATATCAAAGCAAGAGTGACCGAAGAGTGCCCCTACCTAAAATACCCAGCTATACTAGTAGTTAGGGTATTCATCTGACAGCTGAGAAATCTAGATTTCTGTATGCCTCAATAAGAGTGCAGACACAAACCAGACATTTTTGCAACTTTTGTTTTTCATTTGACTGCCAATAGATTTCTCACACATCCTTGATTATGGCTCTTTTGGAGAAAAAACCTGTCTGTCCATGAACTCTGTGAACTTGTGGATTTCTTGGCTTTTTTATAACACAGTGTGAGTGTTCACACTCACTCAGCCTCCAGCTTAGGTTTGCTGCTAGGAACACAAAAGTACATGGGGTGTTGTGGCTGCCTGAAATTTCTGCCCTGCTACCCAAGGTAACAACTTCTCGCATTCTCTGTTGTGGACTGAACTAGTTCCATCTTGAAAGTAGTGGGGTTTTCTGTCCTCATCCCTCATACTGCTGGTGTTCCTGAATTTAACAATTCCTGGTGAGACTTCCTTCTAGCTTCCAGCTTTATATTTATTCCTGGCTGGATTATATTTCTAGGTTTTTGTGCCTACTTTACTCTCAAATTTTTCTTTCATCCCTCATACTGATTACCAGCCTGTGGTTTGCTAGGTTTAAACAAGTCATTCTTTTTTCTCCTACTATCACATGAAAAATATGTTATTTTCCCAGTTATCTCATTGCCCTGTCTCTGTACAGTCCTGAGATTTTGCTGATAATGAAACAGTGCTGAAGAAAAACATTTTCTTAGGCTGTTTGCTGCTGTTGCCCCTATTTTATCTCCCGTGTGGCTAGGGGTGATGTCTGAGTGAAGTCTCTTCTTGCTGACCACAAGGGTCATGCTTTCATTTCTGAGTTGGTGAAGGGTGGTTCAGTGGTCAGTCAAGGACTGTAACAGCCTGGGTCCAAACTGGCAGGGTTTTTTTTTATTTTAAGAATTTTATGACTTCCCATCACAAAGAGGCTGATTTGAAGGCTGAGGAGAGGAACAGCACTGAGAGGTCATAATTCGAGCTAGTCTCCAAATGTGTGGCAGGGACCCATGGAGGAGAGAGGGTTTGCACTGGCACGCAGCATTTTGCAGCAAAGCATCCTCCACTTGCAAGCCAAGAGAGTGGTGCAGCATGATGCACCTCTGTTGTTGCATCCAGCTGCAGAAAGAACCTGAACAAAGCAGTATAAGCATGGTTCTGCTATTTAACCAATGTATATAAAATGCATTGTGATTAAAACAATAAGAAACATAATGATAAAGATCTCAAGGGATATCTTTGATAAAAAAGAAACATTTCAAGCAAAGCTACCGATGATGCCTTGTGTAATGCCAAACTGTGCTCTGCAAATTTCCCTCTTCTGCTCTGAAGAATGCAAAAACTACTCAGCTCTCTCCAGTTAATAAAAGTTTACTTTAAAACTTTTCGTAGGATTTTCTTTTGTTTTTTCAGGCAAAAAAGATTAATTTAGATCTGTCAAGGGGGGTGGCTTTACTTAATGAGTTCTCAGCAAGAGCCTTAAAGCAATGTGATAGGGGACATGAGGTGAAAGTAGCTGCATGAGACAGTGGAAGTCTGCTAATTACCATGATTTCAAGCTCCTTTTTTCATAAAGGGAGGGGAAGGCCATGGAGGGGACATGACAGGAAAATAGGAATCATACTAAGAGTGAAAAGTCATGTCAAAGAGTAAAACTCAACTGAAGAGGGTATAAGCAACCCTGAAATTGGGGAAGTTTGGATCTAATCTTTGTGGCTTCTTTCTCATTTACATAACGAATTGACATCAATGATTTAGTGCTCAGTTTCCTCCTCAGGCACTGGTATTTAGCAACAAAACAGTATCTGGTCAATAGGGCTCAGCTGAGAAAGATATGAGAAAGATGTGAAGGACAGACCTCCCAGGTTACAGAAAGGGTTGAGGTGGAACTGCACTCAAGAGAAAATGCTTAATGGTAGTTTGCAAGTCCCAGACCTCTATCTACTATGGGCGAAGTAAGAGCTCAAGTGAGAGGCGAGCTGGATTGCCTGTGGGTCTTTCACTTGATCTTTCAATTCTTTCTGAATGCTTAAAGGTAGATGAATATAAAACATGAAGTTTAAGTACACAGAAAAGAAGTATTTTTTTCCCTTTAAAACAATGCAAATATTGAAGAATGGAGTCCTCTACTGTGTATGGCTATGCAAAGGCAAAGCAAGCGCTGCCTCTCTGAGACAATACATTTTGCAGTGATTCAGGGCAAGGGACAATGCTACTTGAGATATATTTGTTTGAGATATTTGCTTTGGCTGTGTGGTTCTAAGAGGATGCAAAGGCAATCTGATATCTCTATATACCACCCTGTTTTTTAAGAAAAGTGAGGCCAGGACAAACAGGGTAGTGTGCCTGATAGCTGGGAAAAGCAGCCGCTGACCATCAGTTAGTGTCAGGTCACGTAAACAAACCTTGTGGTGTCCTGCCCCACCTAACACGGGAGTTTATGCTCCCGTGGGAAGGAGGCACATTGACTCTGAATGGTTGAAAGCTAGAGATAGCTTACGAAAGATATCTTGCTTTTATTCTAAAAGAGAGAAGCAGTGGCCTGGCTTGTCTGACCCAATTGGCTTTGAGCATCACTTCAGTTGTAAAAGAAGGAGGAGAACTAATTCCATGCTTAGCCATAAATTTAGCTTTCTAAATGTGAAACAAAGTGAAAAAGCTCTCTCTTACAGGAAGGAACAACACTACAACAAACGGGGAACAATTTTTATTTCATTTATCTGTTCTGCCTCAGGCTCTTAAATGAAAGAAGGGAGTTTCTGAATCACCAGTTTCAGTCATGTTGAAGGCATTTGCAGTCACCCTGTTTGTAAATTGGTCAGGCTCCAACATAAAATTGGTTTTTTCTGATTCCCACTACTCCTTATGGAAAGTTATTCCAGAACAGTGCATCTCTCAGAGGTATTTGGGAGAAAGTATCTGAGTGTCTAGAGTGTTCTCCCTGTGGGAATAATTTGAAGACAGAATTATAAAGAAATACTACAAACCACTTTTCATTCTTCCTTTCCAGTATTCATTAGAGTCTTGCAAGACACCGCTGTGTTCAGTCTCTTGTCTTTGGAGTCTTTGTGGCAATGACCTTCTAGTTCTTCCTTTAATGGAAGCTTGGAGGTTAGCAGTATTCTCTCCAAACACAACGGACTTTCTGTACAATAAAAAGAACTTGATGCAATAATTCCCTCACACAGCTCAGTAAAGAATGTCTGAATTTCTTTAATTTTATTTTACTATATTACAAATGGCATCACAAATGCATAACACAAGAGGCATTCATAATTCAATAATTTTTACTATGTGAAATGGTCTTTAATGATATTTCTTAGTCAGTAATTGTGGATATGTAGTGAAATGCAAAATCTAACTTATGCCAAATATTTCAAACCAGCTCTTTATGGCTCTGTGTTCATTGTTTTCCTCAGTCCCTCCCAATCTGTGGTTATCGAAGTACCTACAGTTTTCCACTGACTAGGAAAACATTAGCATTAAAACTAAACATGATTCCAGCAGTGCCCATGGTCCTATGTATGCTACAGTGAATGGGACAGAGTATTCTCATCTGGGTCTAAAAAGCCATGCTTCAAGCACTGCACATGGGCTAGTTGTGGGGCTGGGGCTGCTGACAGGCCAAAGTTTGAATAATCAAGTGGCTCAGCCCTTCTGCAGCCCTTCCACCCTTTGGGTGGAAAGTAGATGACCTTGTCCCTCTATCTTTCCCCTCACTGATTTTTTCCATATAAAACCTGGCTATGGTTTTGTGAAGATTTGCTTAAACTTGGCAGTGCCTCACTCTGACACAAATCCAGTAATGCCTTTTTTCTTAACTGCATTTCTGAATCACGAAGAGTAAGAAAAAAATAACACACACATCACAGATCTGAAACTTTGATAAGTTTCTGAGTAGTGTTGTGTAGGCTTTCTATATCAAGTTCTCACTCATGGTACTGGATAAGCTTAGCACAAGAAAAGAAGCAGTTAATAGAGGGAAAAATCCAAGAAAGGTCACATTTCTTTACATTACTTTCGTACAACTTATTTAAAGGAGAGGGTTTTTTCATTAAAAGTAATTTAAAGAGTGAAAACTATAGGGCAGGCCAGAAGCAATTAATGTGCATCCTGTACTAGTTAATCTGCTCACCTCAAGGAAGTTTATCTTCAGAGATCAAAAGACAAAAGTCAGACTCAGAAATATGTTCTCTCACGTCACCTTCCCTGTTTTAAAGAGCAAAACTCAAATTTGAAAGAGATTCTGATGCTTGTGTTGAAATATCTCTTTAGGGGCTCTAGGGAGTTTGATGGAGCCAGCATTGTCTTTGTAAAGGCAGAGGTACAGGGTGCCAGAGTTGAAATTCATTGTAGCTTCAAATGTACAAATCATACCAAGAAAGTTTTCCTACTTGTTATTAACACTTGACAAAAGGGCAAAGTCTACTGAGCCAATTCTAAATTACTGACAAATCCCACAAATCTGTTGTTTGAGAATGTCTTTTCAGGGAGCACTGCACAATGAAGTTGCTTAGTTTTAACTGCTACTAGTAAGCCATAATTCACAGCAGCAGTTACAGGAACCAGCAGTGTTTTGAATAGTCAAGTTATAATTTAAACACCTTGTTCTCATCTGAAATTGTTTTATCTGCAAAAGTCTTGTTTGTGTAACCCTTATGCCCACATAATACTGTTGGTCTGGACAGAATGTGTAAGTTGAAGAGCTACTTGACAGTAGTTCTTTTTTGATAGAAAAAATTACACTAAGCTTCTCTTTCCGTAACATCTACCAGAAAATCATTTCTTGAATTGGAACAAAATAAACCCCTAGACTTTTCTGATACATACTCCCTTAAATAAAAAACATATTTGCTTTTTCAGCAGAGATGAAGGGAGAATTATTTATATTCACAGAAATAATCCCATTTATAACTGGTACAGAAAAAAAGAGCATTTGAAAGTTCTTACAGAAAACTTAAAATGAGAGAATGCTCTAGCACAGAGGCGTTTTATGGTGCTGGCACTCTGAAAAGCGACAGCCGAGAGCCAGAGTCAATTGTGGTTTGGAGTGGGGAGCAGGAGACACAGAGCCCAGGACAGACTATCCTCCTCATCAGCTTTTGGATACTTTTATTTTTTGTGCTCCTGTTCTGCTTCACTCCCTTCTAAAGGAAGGTTAAGCAAAGATGGTTCCACAAAATGTTCTTAGGTGTTAAACATTTTTCTGAGAAAAACTGCTGTCAAAAATTCCTCTTCTATTTCTATATCTAAATCTACTTGTGGTTTATAGTGTATAACAATAAAGTAATAATTTACATAATTTAATCACTCATAAAGTCCATTATGGCTGAATTTCCCAGACACATAGATATTGAATTGTTACAACAGCAAAAACATAAAACCACTACAGAGACTAATAAAGCTATCAAACCTGAGCTGGAGTTCTGCAGCCAATCAAATTTTTCAATTTGGCCACAACAAAACATGAAATTAGGCTGACATTTTCAAATCTGGCTTCCTGACCCCAGTCATCCAGTCCTTAGGTAGACAGCTGTACAGTCACAGCCTTGAGTGACTTACTGCTTTGTAAAATCAGTCCTAGAGTTATCAAATTAAGGGCTTCATGACACTGCAGAAACCCAAGTTTGAAAATGTAGGCTCAGCTACCGAAGCCTGCAAGATTTCATCCTGCGTAGGCCTTTAGGTATTTTACACTCAAAAGTAGGTACTCTATTGCTGGTGAATTTTGAGTGGCCCCCTCCACCTTTTCCACCCAGTCCGTGAACATACTGGAGGGTGAGGACATGGCCCAGCCGAGGCAAATCCTACGAGCCTCCTCCACCAGGAGCTGGACAAGGTCTATGTCTGCCTCTTCCCAGACCTTTTTTTGGCAGTCTGTGGTATGTGTCGGGGTGAGGAAACAGCCAGGGTTCCTCAGCCTCAGGGTGGTGAGCCATGGGCCCTTCACCTGGCTAGGCTGTGGGTGTCCTGCATCCCACCCAGCTCCCCACACCCTGATACAGGTCTTGGATTTTGTGTTTATTACCTCACAGTGACACCTGCTGGAAAAGGACCTTCATTTAGGCAGGGCAGATTTATTTTTAGCATAAATTAAACTTTAACTGGATGCCAGAAACAGGACATTATTTGTGGCAAGGACCATAGAAAAGACTAGTGCAAGTGAAAAACACCAGAAGACTATTCAAAAACCTTCCAAGAACCACCACAGCCCCATAAAGCAGCCTGTTGCTTATTCCTGAAGACATCTACTCGTTGACCGCAGTTTTAGATCCAAAGTTTGGCACCACTTGGGTCCCAGACCAGCCCTCAGGGGAATGCACTGTGTTTCCCTGCACAGCACTTCCCAGGATGCTGAGGTTCTCTCCCAGACATCTGGGCAGAGGGAGAGGAAGGAGGGGAGGGAGTGTCTGATCAAACAAACATTTTTTTTCCTGTTCCCGTATTTTATGAAACTGCTCTTTCATTTATGAAGTCTGTAGTTCTCACTGGCTATTCATACGGACTCTCTCAGCTTCCCGTGGGAATCCAACAGCAGGAGGAAGGTAGGGAGGAAATCTGCCACAGGGCATTCAGAGGAGCTATTCCCCTAACATAGGCGTCTAACGCTTCATAAATTAACACTGGACGGGCTTTGCCTAGTCAATCAAGTACCACTAGGTGTCAGTAAACGCCAGGGATTATCAGTCCCGGTGTCATAGGACGTATTTGAAAGCAGTAACAGCATGTGTATTTCATAGGTACCCCCCGTTTATAACTATGGCTTTTTGCAATGACCAAAGTGTGAGCTCATTTTAGCTTTTAGCAAGATTTGCATTTGTTTTGGGAAATACTTCTGGCTTCCAACTGTACATGTAAACACTCAGCTTTCTAATTTTAATGGAAATAGCTTCTTTTATATACAATGTCAGTGAAATAAACTTGGTTTGTAGAAGCTGTTAAATTATATATGTTTGCATTTGAGAGAAGTTACTTTGGTCTCAGGACTAAAATAACGGTGGTGTTTCACATGTAGTTTTTGAGTATATTCTGTGTGGTGGCACTCAGTGGAACTCTCATCATCATCTCATGTAGATACAGTAAAAGCAGCCCCAACTGCATTTGCTATTAGAATATTTTTGTACATGCACATTCGGCCCATATGCAAGTGTTAAAACTGAGGCTGGCAATATAGCTTCAACCTCAGCTTTGTCCAACCCTCCTTTAATTAGTAGAGCAAGCATGGTATGAACCATTTTTTTTCTAAGTGTGGTATCTTTCTCAGACTGAGTCATTTTTTCCTTTGTGGGCATGGAGGGCACAGAGAGGAAGAAGCTTTTGAGTACAGTGGCTGAGTTGGTTTTGAGAGGTGGATCAGAGGTCTCCCAGAAACCTCTTAATTCAAACCCTGCTCCCTTCCCTGCCCCAGCGTCTGGGCTTTCTTCATAAAGGAAGGAAGAAGAGTCAGGATGTAATCATGCACGCCCAGAGAGCAGAACTAAGGGTTGTTCTGCACCACAGCACAGATACAGCCGCTGCGTACGTGGCTACCTCTACCTCTAGCATCTGCAAAGTGTCTCGAGTAACGGGAGTCTGTGCTGGAGCTACTGCTGCTGGGCTCTGACTCCTGGCCCCAGGCATATCTCCCTAAGGCACAGCTTCCTTTAACTGGCAGTGTTGAGGACCTCCTGGGAAAACCCCTGAAGATATTTGTATTTCCTCAGTGGAATATTTGGCACCAAAGGCAGGATGGAAGTGTATACTGGAGAAGGAAATAACAAAGTGAATACCAAATAACCATTCCTTCTGCTGAAGGAACAGAAGCTCTGCAGAATAAAAAGTAGTTTTGTGCCTACTGATAATGACTGCTTCATAAAGCATGCAAGGGAACTGCACTGAGACTATCTGCTCAAGTTTTGTTCTTTATCACATGATAGGAATATTCTCTGAATTTTTCCTTTGCCAAATGTACATTCTTTTTAATAGTTCTTTCAATATATATTCAGTTCAACTTCTCTTCCTCTGAGGAAAAAAAAGCCCCCTTCTAGCACCCCAGATTTTATAATTACAATTCTCACTGACAGGGAATAATAAGAAGCGTCTCGCTGCTCTGATTGTTTAACTTGCCTGTACTTCTCTTCCCTACCCAGACAAACTGTTGGTAATTCTATTCTTCAATGTAGCCTTCTCATGCACAGAGCAGTAAAATTCTCTCTGGCACGGATTTTTCCACATAGAAAACGAAGATGATATTTTCTTATGTACTTCAGAAGAATGTTTTAAGGTTTAATACATGCATGTTTGCACAACTTATTGAAGATGAAAAGCAATATACGATAAACATTACTTTATACTACTTTGATCATAAAAGGTGCATCAGTGTTTTTCCTCATCTCTCAAATAAGCAGCAATGCTGTCCTTTCCTAGACATCCATCAAAAATATATCTATAAAACAGGAAGAAAAATAATTAGAAGATAAAGAAGATAGAGAATTATAAATAAACAAATACAGAAGTAATTTATTTCAAGATGACAATTGGAATCTCTCTCACTTGGTTCTTTTGATCTCATTGAGGCTCATTAAATTGTGGATGGCAGACCCTGCTTCCATGCTTGAGAAAGAAGCTAGAGCACTGCTTAAGTGCAAGCAAAAGTTTCAAAGGTAATGAGGCTTGGGACCTATGGACCAGAAAGTATAGGTTGATTTGCATGCATTTTCAACCTCCCCTGCTGCTTATTTGCATTGTTCTTCATTTTCCAGCTAGCTCAGAAATCCTCAGCTGATTTCTTAATATTTGCACAGCCCCATAAGTATTACCAATACTCTTCAGGTAGGCAGGGAGGGAAAAGCACTGCCCCAGTGAGCTTCCAATCAAATGACTTGAGTTGTGACACTTGCACTTTAATCTGCTACCTATCCTGGAGGAACATCAAGGATTTTCCATGGCAACTGTGAGCGATAAATTCACAAAAGTACGTTCTTAATTGAAATCCTATAATTGAAAGGAAGGGGTGAAAAACCATTTCTTTGGGTTCTACTTGTAAGGCATATAGACATTCTGTCTTTTTCTGCGTGTCCCCTGTTTTATTTTTCTTTCTGATGGTTTTGCTGTTGTGGCTGTTTTTTTTTTTAGTATTCCTTTGCTGGTAAGGGTTGAGGTATGCTGCAAAACAAAGATCTGTGTAGGGAGTGATGTGGAACTGATTCAGCAGAGATGCTAAAAGCAAAA
Source organism: Tringa solitaria (assembly GCA_026413425.1). Lineage (NCBI taxonomy): Eukaryota > Metazoa > Chordata > Aves > Charadriiformes > Scolopacidae > Tringa > Tringa solitaria. Next base: position 23,509,212 of record JAOXJM010000019.1, read on the forward strand.
TAGCTCTTTGGCTCCTGGTTGACTGCCTTTATGCAGCTTGCACCTCATGCTGTGCTAGTTGTTTTTGTGGGCCCTTGCTGCACATAGGGACAGAGGGCAATGAGACCCTCTGCACCTGAAATGGCCTCCCATGGCAGGCAAGGCTTGAAAACTTGAGCCTTGTATTATTGACAAGAAGTAGTGTCCTAGTGCCCTACAAAAACAATGAAAGTGTAGCATCATAGAAGGGGAATAAAAGAGTTACAAACATCTTTTGTAAGTTAAAATAGACAAGCAAGTTCTAAATCCATAAACAGCCTACATTGCAGTCAATTTTATTACCGAAATGCTCTGTAATAGATTCTTCCCTTTGTTCTGATGCCTGACAGTTCTCCTTTTTCACGCCAGTTGACTTAGATAAGGATACCCCAGCGTAGTATGCTAAATGTATAAAGTACTTGAAAGACAAAAAGACCTACAGAAGCACGCCTCTACATCTACTGATTGTACATTGTACTTGCTACGGCACGTCCGTGCCATCTCCAAGAGCAGAGCAGGACAACTTGCTACTGCAGTGAGCAGCCGTGCCCGTGTCTGCCCCCTTGGCTGTGTGGCACCAGGATGGCTCGCTGCCCCCGGGTACACAGCAAGAGCCGATGCACGCTGCAACCTGAAACAAATTCTCACCACACTGCTTTGTTACTTTGGCATAGTGAAGAGATCCAGAAACACGGCAACGGAGGTAAATGCAGTGCTTGTTTTTATTGTAAGTGACCTTTCATGCACTGTTGCACCTCTCCGAAGGAGTTTTAAAGGCAAAGAGAGTTACAAGAAGACAGAAAAGGGTGAAGAGAGCTGATCACCCCTACAAGGCAATACTAGTATGGAAGCTTTTCATGTAAACTGCATCTTATCTTTGTATATAAGCCCCTGCTGAGACTGAATCCTAACTGGGACAAAAGCACAGCACAAGGAAGCTGATACTGCTTAAATATGCGCTAGATTACTTTCTCCTTCTTTCCTGTGTGGTTTAAGGAGTGAACAGCTAGCACATCATATTCCCAGTATGCTGCATTTTTATAATGCAAACAAAATTTCCTTAAAAAATACAAAGGAGCTCCTGACCATATGTTGTTATCAACAAAGTTTTTGACAGTAGACAAGAATAAAACAGAAAATACATTTTTGGGTAGCAAAAGGTTCATTGAAGGTTGGTTGTGAAACTACAGTACTTTTTATTAAGCCAATTCACAAAGAAACCATGAAATCAAAGGCACAGCTATGAAACATATAATCAGCTGTTAAAATAGAAAAAGTAAATCATGTTCGGAGAAGAACATTTTGCACTATAAAGGCACCAACCAGTGACTACAAATAGGGAAGCAAAAAGGTATTCTCTTCTGTTTCCAAACACTACTCGTGCACAGGGGCCTGAGATCTGAAAAGATTTACAGCTTCTCTTTCTGTGTCAAAACTACTATGTTTTGACGCAATGTACAGATTAAAAATAGTATGTGGATAATGCCTGAAAGATTTTAACAGTGAGATGTTGTGACCATTTCCTAACCCCCTTGACAGTAGCTGTTGCTAGAGAGGAGCGTGTGGTTTGCTGAATGATATTGTGGGATGTCAGCTGGTTTTGTCTTTGGTGTTAGCCCCCTCAGTGATGAGCCAGGGCAATCAGAAGCCTGTTTGAACAGAGGAAAAGAAGAATATCAAAAGGCAGATTGGAATTGGTGTTCAAATGAATAGTGTGAAATCTCAAAGTGAGATTACCAGGGTAATGATAACACAGTCATCTCAAAAAGAAGGCTGTTATTTTAAGAAATGGAATTTCACCAAAGAAGAGAAAAGAGAATAAAGAGATCAGCACCACTGAAACTGTGACTGTCAGATGAAAGGTAAATCTTTAATATGAACCACTTCTTTACCCACTGTCATGACATTGACAAATATGTATATGTTACAGATTTTTATCTTTTCCCAAACCATAGTATGCTAAAATAAACAGAATCACAATTTCATGTTTTCCCCAGAATCTGAGATAAAGACACCAAAGGGAATTTTTTGATTAATAATGTTACTTACGCTAATTTTAGATTTATCCTTGCCGAATAAAAACTACAAGAAGCATGTATTATTACTAAGCAAGACGGTAGGTTTAACATCTTTGATATTTGGTTATAAAAAGATTTGAGTACTTATTTGTATTTATTTCAAATAAGATGCTATCTATTTTTCTCTGGTTTGCAACAAAGACTAAGGGACTCTGAAGGGAGAGTGAGAGAACAAATGTGAGAGGCGTTATTGCCTAATGCAACATGTCTGAGGCTTCTATGAAGATGACCAGAACATAAGGACCTATATGGATCTAAAATATATGGAACTAATCTGTAGTATTCCTTTGCCACAATGTTGGTATCATGCTGTTTTACAGCAAAAGTGATGAGCCAACAAGATTGTTGTCATTTGTATATGTCTCTGTAATTTCACCCTTCTTGTACACAATGTAAGTGCACTTTCAGTTGTCTTCAACATTTTTTTTCCCCCTTTGTAGATATTTAACTTTGAGAATACCTTTGTCCATCAATTTTGGGTTTTGGTGGAAAATTGGAGTCATCTTTTGAATATTCAGTGGTGAGTGAACTCCAACGAATTCCTTAAATTCTGTGAGAGAGCTGTTCATTGATTATACCTGCCAGTAGGCACAGTCACATGCCTGCTGCATGGGAATATGTGTATATAGTGTTAGTTTTGTGTTTTTCATAAAACAAAATGCTGAATCTTGTTGAATTAAGTAGAATAATTTTATTAAATGCTGATATTAAATGTTGAATAGTGAAAGTAGATATTTTGAAAAATATTTTCAAAATATATAGAAAATATAAAAAAGATATTTTGATATATTGAAAATATTGAGTATATGTTTTATATATTGATATTGAAAAAATACTTTTCTGTTCAATTGATATTGAAAAAAGATAATTTTTTTTTTTTGCCTTAAAACATGTCGGTTAGGTGACACTAAATAAATACTTTTATGTTTCGAATTAAATCTGACCCAGAAAGAGCCTGTGCTGAGTTGCAGGCAGGCTGTGGAGTTTTTTTTCAGAAGGAATCCCCTTGCTTTCTCTGCCACTCCTCAACCCATCCTGTTTGAACAGAACAACCCATGTACTTGCTCCTGCTCTCAGAGCCAGACACACAGTCATGTTTTGCCAAACACAGAGAAACATAGTTTTCCAATAGGATTTTTTTGTTTTTCTAAGCATCACTTGGTTGTCAGTGTTCTTTCTCCAGTGGAAAATTCAGTCTGTTTTTCTGTTCTAACCAGTTTCTTTTGCTGAAAGGGAAAAAAGAGACCAACATTTTTGCTCCTTTTGAAGTCGCCCTCAGAGCAAAATGCCACCTCCCACTTGACGAGCAGAACATCTGACAAGCTTCCCCCATTGATGTTAGTGCAGAAAGCACATCCCAGTGACTAGATGAGCCGTCTCAGACTGACACGTGTTTCTGCTTCTGCCTGCAATTTACTCCCTGTTTATCCAGAGGGATATTCCATATCAGCATTGATGCCTTTTGTGTCTCACATGGTACCTTCCTGCCCCGCAACAAAGACATTTCTGCTGCATTGCTCCATTCCTGACAGGTCACACATCTAACCGAAGAACCTCCCCATCATACGGCTGTATGTCTGTGCAAATTCCAAGGCTAGATAAGGTATGGGTGAGATCCAAATTTATTCTTAAAAAGGAGATTCATGTGTGTCCCCTGCTGCCAGTTCCTCTACCTCTTTATGCCTCAGATGTTGTTTGTCCTCTTTCCCCTGCACACATCCTACCCACATCCTACTTTCCAGCACAACAAGGCATATTGCAAACAAAGCACAGGACTGGCAGGGTTATTTCTGTGCAGCAGTGAAAGAGCTGAATGTCTGCCCTTCCCTTGCTCTCTGAGAAGAAAGCGTGTTCTGTGGAAACCCTCCAGGCCTGTTAGACTATCTTGTATTGCATTTAGTAGATGAGAAAGAGGTAATAGATGTATAACTGTAAAGAAAAGGTAAACGTAAGGACACTAGTTACAAAACTATAATGATTTCACTATTTTAATTGCAAACATCTTGATGAGGTGCTGACAGAATTCAGGAATCGGATCTTCACCTTGTTTACCAGCAGGCTCTGTTGAACCCTGGCTAACTGCATGGGAATGTGTACGTTTTGGGCTTTTTTCTAATCAAAGCGTGCAGCTGTGCATCCCCTGACCCGCTGCAGGAGGGTGGTGGTTCACAGGCCATGGGCTGAGAAGCACAGAGAACAACACAGCTCGGAGTGGTGTGATCTTGAGAAAGTGCTAAGTATGTGTTCATTTCTGTGCTCAATGACTCTTTCACTCATACAAATAGATGGAATATTTTGAACTTGTAGCCATAATGTCTCAGCTTTCATTATTTTCTTGCTGCCTGCGGATTATTACTGTGGATATGACCAGAGTCTTTTGTATCATTGCACATTTGCATGCCAGCAAGCACCTGGATTTTATTAAATAGAGATGAAAAGGTGTCACAAAAAATTAAAGGAACCTTCATATATTACTGCTATTGACAGTTTTGTTCAATGTACAAACTTATTGTGCAAAATCCACATCCTGAAAAACACTGTCAAGGAAGTACCCTTACACAATGATTTGAATGGATCAACTCTGCTTGCTCCTGCGAGCTGATCCAGCTGACACAAACAAATGGACTGAAAATCCAACTTTGTAATGCAGGCAGGATATTGACAATTGTGAATAAAACAAGAGAGATTCTGCAATCATTAGACTTTCAGAAAGACGCAGCTAATTTGCATCACATTTAGTGAATATAAGTCTTGCCTTCTTCGTGTAGTATTAAATCAACAGCTTGCTCAGAAATAATAGCTGAGACAGGGAATGAGTAAATCCCCTGTGTGTACCCAGTACTGGTTACGTGAGTGATGCTTAGGCTAATGCATATCTCATGGTGCAGAACATTTTGCTTTCTTTTGCAGAAGACAAACAAGTGTCTTCATCTTAATCCTTTGGGGTCATAGGGGTTTTTTGCCTGACTTTCATACAGTCAGAGAAGTATGGTTAATAGTCAGATCTATTAAATTGAATCAAATTAATCAGATGAATAACTTGCTGTCCAACTGTTCTACATTCTGTAAAGACCGTGATTATCTTTGGTAGTGCAAACAGCCCTGGAGGGTCACTTTGCCTTTCCGTTGTAACTTTGACAAAACTTGCAGTGCCATCTAAATAAATAAATGGTATAAGACCTCTCTGGCTGCATTTGCTTTTAAAAACCCCCATGTCTGCAAAACACCACTATACAATAGACTGTTCTGATAAACTGCTACACCTGCTTTGGAAATTTTAAAATATATCTTTGATCTGCTGTGGCTGATTCATGTACCTTTCACAGGGTACTTGGCAACAGAGTAAAGCAATTTGTAATAAGGAACCACTGCAATATTAGTACAGAGACGCACACATTAGAAAAACATCATAAAGAATGTAACAGGTAGGCTTCAGTCACTAATTCTTAATTACTACCTGGGGAAAAAAACCCCAATTTTTTGTAAAGTTTCAGTAAACTTGCAGTCTGACATATGAATTTTAATTAAATAAGTTGTATAAGCAAATAAGTGCACCAGAAATGCTGATGATCTTAAATCTTTCTTCTGTGTATATCACACTGCTTATATTAGGAAGCCTAAATGCTGAAGCATACTGCACTCACCATCTTAGAAAAGATTTAGCCTTCCTGAGCCACCCTTTCAGGGAGACTCAGTCCTGCAGCTCTAATCTCATTGCATTATCTCACCAGTGAGACTTTCTCAGGTAAACAAGTGTCAGCAGTGGGGCTTTGCCGTGCCATACTCTGCCTTTGGAGGTTTCACACTGCTAAAAGCTCTGAGACACATTCTGTGGACTTGACGTGATCAGAAAGGGCCAGCAGCCCTGGCAAACCCAGGAGGTCCCAGCTGACTGGCATCTAGCAAATGTGACGCTGCCCATGTCTTGGGTGGGCATACTCTCCATAGGGTAAAAAACTGGCTGGATGGCCAGCCCCAAAGAGTGGTGGTGAATGGAGTCAAATCCAGTTGGTGGCCGGTAATGAGTGGTGTTCCCCAGGGCTCGGTATCGTGGCCAGTCCTCTTTAATATATTTATCAATGATCTTGACAAAGGGATTGAGTGCACCCTCAGCAAATTTGCAGACGACACCAAGTTGGGTAGGACTGTCAACCTGCTTGAGGGTAGGAAGGCTCTACAGATGGACCTGGACATTCTGGATCGATGGGCTGAGGCCAATGGGATGAGGTTCAACAAGACCAAGTGCCAGGTCCTGCACTTGGGTCACAACAACCCCA
>JAOXJM010000019.1:23516184-23526374 GCA_026413425.1 Tringa solitaria
TGTCCAGCTTTTCATCCACCAGTACCCCCAAGTCCTCGGCAGGGCTGCTCTCAATTCCCTCATCCCCCAACCTGATTTGGTACTAGGTCCTGATGCATGTGCAGGAACCTGCACTTGGTTTGTTGAACCTCATGAGGTTCACATGGGCCCACTTCTCAAGCTTGTCCAGGTCCTTCTGAATCACTTCCCATCCCTCAGACATGTCAAGCGCACCACTCAGCTTGGTGTCATCCACAAACATGCTGAGGTTGCCCTCAATCTTTGCCCATTGTCTATGTCACTAATGAAGATATTAAACAGTACTGATGCAAGACCAAAAACAAGACAGGAAAAGCTCTGTAACAGGAGATACAACTGTATGAAATAATTCCTAACTACCTCTACTAAATGAAGCTAGAAGGTTCTTCTAGTGCCATGTTTCCTAGCTTACATCTCAAAAGAGAAAAATGTCAGTGGACTCCATAGTATTTACTCTATATAACCAGACTAATATCCACCCCTTTGGAGAAGGAAGGTCACTGCATGACTATCTGCCAGTGTGATAGTATCCCATTTGATGTCATCGGAAGAGATTCCAGATGAACAAGATTACATAAAAACCATACTTTAGCACTGCTGGTATTTTAGTAACTCTCAAAGATGCTTTACATCAAAAATGTAAATGTTGATGTTGTTACCAGCCTTTCTTTAACTTTCAAACAATGATTATTCCATTGAGCATTCCAAACTCTCAAGTGTAAGCAGTATTTGTCTTATCTCTAATTTATGTGCACATGGCATAGTCCCTTTTTCTTTCTTTCCCTTGAATGGATTTCCCTAACTGATCATGTGGAGCAGAAATTACTCCATAGCAGACCTCTCCCTCTCCACTATTGTCATGAATAAATTGAAGGGAGTGACTGGGATACTCTGCTGATTATCAATGAAGGAAAGGAGTTTTATTGGCAAATCTAATTTTGAAAGCCAGGTCTTCTAAGAACAGAATATTCAACAGGATAGATTTTTACATAAATAATGTGTTGAATTCATTATATATATTCTTTCGGAGACCCACAGGGAATTTCCCACTTAGAATCACAATGCGAGTTATAAGATATGGAGAACTGCACTATGTTAGCATTTCTGTTTGGAAGATCCTATTTTCCGAGGCCCTGCACTGTGAGCTGGTGCTGATTCTATATGTATTATTATGTATTAGTCTTCAGCTGCAAAAATAAAATCTTGTATTCCAGCACGTATCCTGGAGCTTGTTATTTTAGTTAATTTTGAAAATGGGTTGAAGGAGGAAATCACGTACCAAGGAGATAGAATAGCTTGTATATGACTCACAATGTAGAAAAAAGCAAACCTATTGTAACAAGCAGGTGTACATATATTTTCAAGGACAGGTTATGTAAAAAGATAGTTTTGATTTTGTTGTTTTTAACAAAGGAACCCACATGCCTCTCTTAGATGTGTTTTTAAAATGGCATTTCATTGCAAATGTTATTGCTGTGCACATGTGTGGATCAGCATCCCCTTGTTTTCACTGTGATCTTTACTTTTCACAAAGGTGGTAATAAGGTAGTGACTGCTTATCTTCTTCATCACTACTTCTGCAACCCTCCTGATGGTACGGTCTAGTCCTTGACTTGGGCTCTTCTGTGCTTCTGCCATACTAGTAATTTCCAATGTTAAACTGAAGCAGCAATTGTGGGAGCTTTTTAGGTCTGTGTTGCTTATTTAAACCCACTGACTACAACTTCTCATTTCCTTTCCAAGCAGTGGAGTTCTGTGTTCTTGCCAAGACTCACTACAGCTGTGTTTTTCATGACCATAGAAGGATAACAAGACACTTGAAATAGCAGTCTCCACGTCTGATACACACAAATGCTCTTTGAAAGAGATCACTCACCTGGCAGTTGGCTGTTTGACCCTCTTCTGCTAAGAGCAAAACAGGCAGTAACTCCAGCCCTCCTGTTCAAAAGCTTGTTTTCTGTCTGAATCCATATACAGGGTAAGTACCTGCATAAAGTGCTCATGAACTGTGTGAGTTTGTGCATTAGAACATCTGTGAATAGTGTTTTATGTTCAAGTATCCAAATCCTCAGGAGTGAACCCAGGAGTATGGAATATAACCCCCACCTCCCCACTCCCAAACGAAACAAATAATGGCTATGTAATGTGAACTATCTCCAAGGTAGAAGCAGAAGAGACATTATCTCCAGATAAAAATAGCTTTTTCATTTGTGAATAGCACCATGTTGCTGAACCTTTTGCTTCAGGCTGTGTAGCGTAGTCTCACAACTATTTTTTTACCCCAGTAATTTGCCAGCATCCTTTAGCCATATGCGGTCAGTTGCACAATGTGTTCAAGTGACCTACGAGGCTTTTCAAGGTAATGACCTGCTTTGCATTAAAGAAAGATGAAAGTATAGTCTTGAGAGCACTAGGGAAAGACTGTCAGATGGAGAGGAAACTGCAGCACAGAGGCATGAAGTGAACAAAGGCATTTAAGCATATGCGTAACTGGGACAGCAAGAACTGCTAATGCTGACACTAGTTGTCTGGGGAGGACTTCGTACATCTTCCACTAAATCTGTCTTCTGTAGTATTAATATCAGGGATGGTCTGGAACAAGAGCTGGAGGTGACCAAGAGATTGCAAGATTGATAAGTGACTCTATGGTGAATACATTTTATCATATTCAATGCATAAAATACTATGACAGCCTTAAAAATATTGCAGTCTCCAGAGAGTCCATGTAATCTGGAAATGCAGAATATCATAGGACTGGAATCTCAGAAAAGCCCTTAGGAAGAGCTAAGGACCCTAGTGGACACAGCTGCATTTTGCTACTCAACCCACAGAAGCAGCGGGGGAAGAGGCTGAATTTCAGAAAACAAGGGAATAAGAGGAGTGAGTTTTCATAGCTAGATTTGGTATTCATATACCTAAGGCAGAGTGCCTAAGGCTTCACATTTCTAAAGCGGAGGGCCATGGACAGAGGAGTTGTCTTACCCCTATTTTTAGTATTGAAAGTGATGAAAAGTCTATGGGACTGCATTTCTTACAGAGCTAGAAACAATTTGTGGGCTGATATTGTCAAGTGTTATGACAGGGGGGAGATCTTATTAAATTGGTGCCCTGTTGGCAAGTGCTGAGCACTGTAGAGCCAGCTCATGAATTTTGGGAACCCTGTTTTGTCACAGTAAGTTAAAACTCAATGCATAATAATATCATATAGAATTCTATAGTCTTCATCAGAGGCATGAATATCCATAAAATTGCACAACTGTTTAGGGGATCTATAAACCTGATCTGTTTGTAATCTAGCAACACAGAGATGTAGGATTTAACTGCCACATATCCACACCTCACAAGACCAAGCTGGTTACATACAGCTGATGCAAGGTCTGTAATTGCTTCTGTGGCTGTATTAGAACACAGACATACATACCCAAGACAGCTTTAAATTAAGGAGTTTGGGAAGTTCTAGAGATATTGCTAATCATTCAAGTACTTCTGTGCTTTCATAGGTGTGTTTTATATCCTTTGCTGAGCTCTCTGCTATAAGAACCTGAATTACCTGCTATAAAACTGATTTAGATAGGACTACACTAAGTGGTAGTTACTGTGGTGCAGCCTTCTTCAAAACATCACTGCTTAGAAAAGCTTTTAAAACTGATGCACCTGAGAAATTGCTCCTCCTCTCAGGCCGTGTTTGCACGGTGCGAAAGCATCAATTCATTTATCTGCCCTAAGAACAGCACGTCAGCTATCTTGAACTGATATGTACTTTGTATCACTTTGTTATGTCAGTTTATGGCTAATAATGACAATTGGATAGCTTTGCCCCTGTTTGAAAGAGCTATTCAGCAGTTCGACCACATATCCCAGCACACAGCCAGCAGGGACTGGCAGGACAGGGTATGTTTGTAGGAGTGTGATAACCAGCAATGGCAGCTGAGCTGCGGGTAAGACAGAAGCAATTTCTTTAAAAATCTTCACAGAGCCACAGCAATGGTCACTGATATGAGAACTTCTCTTCTCTAGCTGCAGCCACTACACCTGGGAACATGCAGCACTCAGGAGCAGTCGGGTAATACTCAACAGTTTCCGGCTGACAGATCAGCTCCTGGTATATTCTGCCATTAAAGGTGTGTTGCATTTCCCACATTCCCTCCCCAGATTTCCTTCCCACCTTTCAAGGATTCCGTTCCTTGCTCCTTTTCAAGCCTACCCTTCCCCTTGAGTCACCCATAGCACAGGCATCCTCCAGCAAAGGCTGTATGTTTGAGGCTGAAATTGTATTTTCTTTTTAGTTGGAGGAGTTTAATGTGCTTGTGTTTTGCACAACCATTTTATACAACTCAGTGATTAGATTCAGACTGGACCAGGGTTAGATATAGCAACTGCTGTCAAGGTAACAGAATTAAGACTATGGAACGCTAAGGAAAGATGGGACTGTGATCACAGTCTGCTTTAAAAGTTGGGGTATTAGAAAGTGCCGTTACAAAATAGAGTTCAGGACAGAGAAAGACATGTAGTGGGAACAAATCTGATCTGGAGCACTTGGAAGTATTTAGCAGGACAAAGCAAGAACCTGGAGCAACAGTAGTGGCCAAGAGAACAGCACAGAGCAGCTCCTAGTTGTCGGAGCCTGCTTTAGGTACCCAACCACACTGTCACATGCCAGCTGGGTTCACTAGTCCATCCTTGGCTGTCCCCAGCTTGATCAGATGAGTAAACTGCTGTGCCCGCAGGCTGGCTGGCTGCAGGGGCCACTGATGATGCTGCTCCCTGTGCCAGGCAGCTGGCAGAGCAGAGAGGACGTAAGGGCAGTGCCTGTACACATGGACAGGCTTTAAGTGGCCACTGAGCTGCAGGAGTGACCTGTTTGAAAAGGCAGGGGGAGAACCAGGAGATATGTAATGCTGCTATTCAGGGACTTCTCAGGTGGCGTAGGAAGGGAAGGAAATAGCAGCCACTGTGGCAATCCCGAGTAAATTGCTTTGCTATACAAGTTCAGGCTAGAATTAAAAGCCTATCTTTGCTCCAATTTCTTTCATATAATACTTATAAATCAGCATAAAGAGAGCTGTGGTATTAGTCGAATTCTGTTGCAATTGTTACAGAGGTGAGAATGCAATCATGCCTTAAAAGAGCAATGATTTCTGACATGTCTCTATAGTCTGATTTGAGCCATTTATCTCTTGAAATCTCAACTTTAGGGAAGGTTGAGTGCACTCTCAAAGTTGTAAGTTAGGGTATCTTTTCTGTCAGTCTTTTCTTTTTTTCAGCTTTCTGTACCTGAAGTCAAAATGCACAATGTGTGTCTCTGTGTAGACATATAAAGATCTGATTGCATTTTATTTTTTAAGGCATCCGATGTCAGCATTTTGTAGTTGTACAAAGCCTGCTGAAGTGCGAAAGGACAGCAAGCTGGGAGTAACCCAGAAAGGAGCTGGTTAACAAAAGCAGGCAATGCCTGTGGGATTTCACAGTACAGAGAAATTCAGTGAAAAAATTACCAGCTGTACCAGCTGTGTTGTGCGAAGGGAGGTCAGTGACACTCAGGCAGAAACTCTTAGCTCTGCCATACTTAGGACAATCCAGCCCATGCCCTTCCTTCCCTCCTTGATCTGTAATGTAATGCATCACGCTGGCCTCCACAGCAGAGCTGGTGTGGCTGTTTTCATAGGGTTTTAGAGCAGGATCCAGATCTCTGGAATGTAAATGAGTTGGTTACTCCAGTGACTGTCCTCCTGGTGAAATCCCAAGAAACATCTGAAGTTAGAAATTGAGCTCCTGGGGAAAAAGGGTTAGGTGTGGTCTATTTTCCCGTGTCTCTTCACCCACCAAGACTGAATATGAGGCCTTGGTGCTGTGTCAGGCAATACAATTAAGGGCAGACCCTGTGTCAGGAATACAGGGAGCCAGAAAGGTTGTTACTGGAAGGGGCATTTCTGGCTGCCCACCATAATTAGACAGGTAACACCCAGTCAGTTACACAACCAAGAATCAAGGCCATTAAAACGAACCTGAATGTGGACAAAGGACAGTTTTCAAGTAAATTAACTACTCCTATAGCCTGCTACCATCCCATGCAGACTGGCTCTGGTGATCTCATTGGCCCTGGTAGCAACTAAAAGAACTGTCCTGTGTCTTAAAAGTGTCTTTTAAAAATTGTTGGTCCTAGGTGTTCTGTTGCAACACTCCTGTGTTGGTTTTCCAAAAATTCTCCTTAATTTCCTAAATTCTCCAGTCCCAAATCAAGTGAATTTTTTTTTTTACATTTATTTCTAAGTATAGAAGCTGCTGAACAATCCTTCCAAGGTGTTACATCAGCTGATTTCCAAATACCACTCAGGTTAGGATGCCTAGTCATTGCCTAGACCCACAATTTGCCTCAAGTAATCTAGTTCCATTTAATATGCCTGCTCTTATCCCAGCAGCCCCTGGACTACAAGGAAGCTTATCTTCAGTCCTGACCTTGGATGTAATATTTTATCTGGATGAAAACGTACCTGCAAAACACTAGCTAGGGCAAGGCTTTAACTCACATAGGTTTAAATGAAGATATCCTGTAGGTTGCCAGGCTGCTTTTTTCCTTCAGTTCATGAGGTCTCTGCTCTCATTGATTTCAGGAAAAGCAAGGAAACTACACTACGTATAAGAACATTGATTGGTCTGATGATTTTTTTTTATATATTATGCTTAAGAGCTGCTGACATGTGAAAAAAACATTTCACTAGGTGTGATCAGAAGGTAAATTGTCCCTGCCCTCCAGCATTCTCCAGCAATTACCTCCAATAGCAAAAACTGTAAGTTAATCACAGTATTTGCAAACTCAATCTCATTGTTCATAGGCTGAATCTTTTCCAGCAGAGTGTTGTTCATTGAAATTGAGAGTTTACAGGAAGCTCATTTGAGGCAGGCATTTCTTACTGGTAAGAATACTCTAATTATTTAATATTCTAATTAAATTAGGCTTTTGAAAAAGGTTAACCATGACATTTTAATAGCTTCAGCTCATATTGATATTCTGAGGACACACTTCAGCCCAGTCACTTGTGACTGAAAGGGATGTTTTTCCAATTAAGAAATCTCTTTTTAAGGGCTTCTCCTAAATGACATCTATTTTACAGAGGGATGTGGACTGGAATATAATTTGCTTCCCTGGCTGCACAATCTCATAGTTCAGCAGGTAGCCCTTAAATCTTTTTATTACAAAACTTTAGCCTTAATGTCACAACGAGTTTATAGTGTCCAACACTCAAACACGAAGAATTAAAAAATATATTGTCGGTAATTAGTTTTAGTCAATCCGTGCAATTTTCCTTCTAATGCACCTGGACAAATCCTAAAGAAATTAACTGAAAACCTATAGACATACCAGATTCATTAAGCATCTGATACTTCAAAATGTTCCATGCAGAAAGTGTAATTCTGCTGGGTTACAGCTAGAGTTTTCTTTGATTCTGCCTTTAATCTAAAATTGTACCTGGGGACCTATACATGGATTTGGACTTCATTCTGTTAGGTATTGTCCAGACTGAAGAAGAAGACAGGAACTATCTCATGTGGCCTACAAATAAATATACATCAAAACTGTCTAGGAAAAAACAACCAGAGGAGGGGATTAAAAAAAGGGTAATGAAACTATATTAATTGTGTTGATAGCTAGCAATCTCAACACAGGAAAAGCCAAATAATTATTTCATTTTTTGGATGTTTCCCAGTGAGTTTGAAAAAGGAATCTTAATGGGAATGATTCAGTACTTCTGTGAATGTGTCCAGTGAATTTCTGTCAAGTACAAGGAATGTGAAAAGAGAAGGAAGAAAACATTTAAAGAGTCAGGGGACAACAGGAGCTATTTGGTAATGGGAGCTAACTTTTCAACACAGGATGGTAGTAGGGTTGTGATTATTCATGAGGGGTCTTGAAGATGAGGGTAAATAGTTAATCTTTGTTAGAACAGATTTGGAGAAATGCAGAACAAGGAGTGCTGTTAACTAGTATGAGACAAAAAATAAAAAGATTTTACAGCTGTATTCATTCTTCACTTGGTGATTGGCAGCAATTATCAGGCCAAAATTAATTTGAATAATACTGATTTGAAACAAATTTTGAAAGGTGAAAATCAGAAAGAAGCATTTTGATTGCATCGAATGTTTCTGTTTGAAACTATGTTTTTGTTAGTTTAATTTTGTAATATACCTTGAAGATTTTTGTCTTCATTTCGGTTCACAGAAAAAATGAAAGTCAATTTATGACAGGTTTCCAAAAATACCAGCCAGGTGTTATGAGCAAAGCAACATCCTTACATTTATAAGAAAAAACTCTAGACAATGTCTTAGCCTAGGACTAGGCAAAGGGCTTTCGTATCTAAAATGTACTCCAGAAAAGACCACACCATTGGACAGCACAGGGAGCTTGGGCTGTGACTACACAGATTGTATATGTGTCACTTGCGAAATTTTCATGAATGTTGCCTTTGGTGACAAAAAACCCAAATGATTCACATAGCTTACATTAACTAACTCAACTTAACTATAAAGCATAATACAGCTTTGAAGAACCACTTGTTTCTTTAACCAAGATTAAGGAAAACAGATATTGCATTTACATTAGTTTATCTTACATTTTAAAAGGTTCTAAATAACAAATTGATCCATATTGAAATATTTATGAAACAATTGTACTTTGGAAGGAAATGTTTTGAGAGAGATTAACTAGTACAAGGAACAACAAACCAGCAGAGAGTTTTATTTCATTGTATCTGTGTGTGATTTGGTTTTGTACTACTGTTCAAACTGTGTTTCAGTAGAAAGGGAAGAGAAAGGAAGAACTTTTTGACAGGAAAAAAGGAGAAAAAAACACTGTCCAAAAGTCTCCATTAACCTATAAAGCATAAAATTATCAGAATCTTGAGATACTTGTTAGCTGACTTTGGAAACGGCAGTGCCTGGAGCTGATTATTTCTGGCTCTGTCAGAAGGTCTAGCTGTAGTGAACTGAATTACTGTAGATGGTTTCAAGGGATAAGGAAAGATAAATGAGCCAAACAAAAAACTCCTGAAGAAAATTAAATGAAAACACAGACTAAGTGTTCTAATACAAGATCCCTGCTAAAACTGACTGCAAAGGAAATAATGAATTCGTTAGAACAAACACAGGGGCACTAAATATTATTGCATCCAAATAATGTTTACATAATTTTCTTCTATAGAATAAAAAGAGGTGGTGACACCATGCATACAAACTATGTTCCTGTTTCTACTTTGAAGGGTATTTAATCTTTCGTTCTGCTAATCAGACAAGATTAAAGCAATTGCACATTGTACTGCAAAGACAGTCATGCAATGATTTCTGAATTGTGTAGTTGTTTATAACTTTTTATAATAAGTGATTTTGATCTTTTGTGTTAATTAAGAGAAAATCTGAGTACATATTCCTGTAAAGGATGAAAGAAATTTGGTTGAAAATACTGGCAATAAATGGCAGAAATTGCAAATCCAAGACAGGATATGTATGAAAAGAATACTACAATTTAAAAAAAAAAAACCACCAAAAAAACAAAAGACCCACAAGCGCAATATAAGCTCTTAAAAAGAACACATAAGCCAGAGCATGTAAAGCCTATTATCTAGTGTCTATAATCTAGTATAAAATCCATGTAAGAGAGTTGGAGGTCAAAATACCTAATGTAACTAAGCCTTCTGCAACCTGACAGTATGAGATGAATGGTAAGAAGAAAGCTTGGTAACATCCTGGTCTCTTCATTTAAACTAAAATTTCTAGAATTGTTGAATCGTAGAATTATTTAGGTTGGGAAAGACCCTTAATATGATCAAATCCAACCATGAACCCAGAAGTGCCAAGTCCACCACTTAACCATGTCCCTAAGCATCACATCTACATGTCTTTTAAATACCTGCAGGGATGGTGACTCAACCACTTCCTTGGGCAGCCTGTTCCAATGCTTAATAACCTGTCTAGTGAAAATTTTTTTCCCAATGTCACTTTTTTCTAATATGAATTTTTCTAATATCAGCTTTTTCTCTCACTTGTTACCTCAGAGAAGAGACCGACACACACCTTGCTATAACCTCCTTTCAAGTAGTTGTAGGCAGCAATAAGGTCTCCCCTGAGCCTCCTTTTCTCCAGGCTGAACAACCCCAGTTCCCTCAGCTGCTCCTCATAAG
>JAOXJM010000019.1:23543486-23564378 GCA_026413425.1 Tringa solitaria
AACTCATACTCAGAAAAGCCAGAATTAAGATTGCTAGTGGGGAACACAGTGTGTGATTGGATAATTAAAGAGTACATATTCCTTAGGAGACAAAATAATTTTGAACAAACAGCCATAATTATGAAATTTCCTTGCTTTTCTGCTAGATAACTTCTGTGTTAAACCATATTTGCTTGGTTTTTAGTAGTTTCATCAACAGTTCCTGAAAATGTACCATTCTGTCTCGAGGATGATTGACTGGGCCTAAAATGCTTATTTTACTGGTAAATCTGCTGTGCAGAGCATGTAATTTAGTTCATATATGTGACAGATACATCAAGTGCCTTTTGAAATCATGATGAAAAGATCTAATAAAAATATCTTTATCAGTCTGATTCAGCTTTTGAATAAAGTTTAATGTCAGATTTAATTGAAGCCTGTAGTAGAGAATTAAGAAAAGTGTTCCTTATTCCCTGTTGCAAGGTTAGTGTCCCCCATAGCTCACTCAAACCGTGATCTATGCTTCTGTCTTTAAACACAGCTGTTGTTCCCAGTCAGGGATTCGTTTAAATTTTTGGGAAGAGTGGTGGAGTTTTCTGATACAAAGTACTTCCTTGTCAATAGTCACACTAAAGGTATAACTTCATTCTCTTCCCACTATATTTTAGAAATTGTCTTTGCTTTTCAAAGCCGATAACACTGAATTAAAGTCAGTGTTCAGTTCTCATCACCAGATACTGGTTATATATTTTGAGTTTATGGTATTGCTGGTAGACATTAGTTGTTGTGTTTAAAGTAGCCCAAGTAAAACTGTATTGCATGAAAGGATTAGTTCTCATCCTGCTCCATAACAACATAAGCTTAGGTATAGGAAAGAAGAAAAAGTTTTCAAAGAAAAAAAGTGTGAAGTCTTAAAAATATGTTTCTAAACATCATGAAATTTGATTTCTCTAGATATATCTTACAAAAAAACTGAAAAGAGTACTACAGTCCTTTTATCTGTCACATTAGGCACAGCACTTTTGATTTATGGTGCTTAGGGATTTATTTGATTTTTAATGTTGCATTTATCCAAACCAGTGAACAGTGAACTCCAAATGGGTTTTTGTACACTCAATTTACATCTGCACATTTTAAATCCCATCCTGGTAATTAGCCATGGATAGTCAGGTCTAAGGTACTTAAATTGTTCTAAGTGCTACTCTACTCTAGACAGCTTTGTGCATGTTTGAGTGTTTTATTAGTCAGGATCCAAGGGAGACAGCACCTAACTTTCGTCTTAGCTCCAGCAAAAATGTACTATTTTTTGTGGTATTTGTAGCACCAAGTCATAGAATAATTGTTCCTGAACAAATAGAGTCAGTGTCCTACTTAGCTTGCAGTCCAAAAAGAAAGAATAAGAAGAGCTATAAGGATACAGAATGGAAGTATGTATTATTGGGGTCTTTTTTAAGTGGGCAGATTAGTTAAATTCTCAGAGAAGAGTACAAAAAAAGGAGCAAGATAAGGCTGTGTACAGAAGGGAATGAAAGGAAAAGGTTTGTTGACAAACAGTATGAACGGTGACATGGGGATGTTGTTTCTGCCACCACTATTTGATCCAAACAGCCACTGAAAAGAAGCTTGGAGAAATTTATCACCAAACTTAACCAAGTTTTTGCAAGACTCTGTAAGTATAAACTTGAACCAAAAAGATAACTAAACTGAGTTCCTACAGAAAAAAAAGAGAGCTAATCTGCAAACTGAGCTAACCAAATTTTTAGTCAACTTTCCTGTTTGCATGGAAATCTCTGAATAGTGCAGAGTTTGGTCTACAGTGAGATTATGCGATGCACAACTAGAGATACTTCAGTACCTGCAGATGTATGTGTGCATTCATCACATCGGTTTTAAAAAGTGGTTTGTATCAGTAGCTCCCCCTGCAGGCTGGATTATGTTCTGCTTGTGCATTTGCTTTCAATTTAATTAAGCTAAAATGGTGTTTGTGCAGGTAGGCGACTTTTCCCACCAGTTTTGTTTGCAGTCCCGCCTGTATTTCAGTCCCATCTTTTGCAGGGATCACAGCAAATCTACGGGCTCAATGAGAGGCTATTCTTGCATTTTGATAGCTTCCAAAATGAGACCACTGAAACTTGGATTGGTTGTTCCAAATTTTTATAAATTAGGAATGTTACACAGCTGGACGAATAAATTAACCTTATAATCAGAGCTGTCCTATAGCCTCCTGAAAACAGAAATTTGTATTTACCTCAAAAAAGAATGCTAAAATGGTCTTATAATAGATATTATGCAGAGGCAGAAACATCTGGATCCTAATGAAATAACAAAAACTTATCAGCATATGGTGCTGATTCATGTTCATGCCTCTGTAATTGCACCTGATTAAAATTACTGAGAATAGTATTAATCAACCTGCCCTTTCTGCAATCAATTACACCTGGGTAAAGAGTATGTAAAATTCCATTATTCAGATATGGCAATGTTTTATACCCATTTCACCACTGCTTAAAAGATGTCACAAAGTACAGAACCATGTTCAGTCCCTGTGTGTTTAGGAGAAGAGCTCTCAGAGGGTTATTTCAGGGTGACAAACACTACAGGGAAAAGAGAGCTTTCATGCCTTGTCTGGTCTCCCCAGGCAGGAATAATATTTAACATCTTCATGCCAGTCTATTTTTTTGAGAAGTAGCAGATGTGCATCCATATTCTATCTCCATCCACTACAAAATGGTAAAGACATTTTACATTCAGAAAGGGCAAGCACGTACCTTCAACTTGGTTTTTATTAAAAATTTAAAGGCAGCACTGAAAGAGATGCTGGGTGAAAGAGTACAGTGTGTGTCTCCTAAGTAAGCTACTTTGCAACTGCATCCAAATACCGCACAGCCTGCTTTTCAGCCAGCTCTTTCTTGTTCTTAGGAAATAGATGGGGCTAGTGGGGAAGAGGGGAAAGCAGTTTCTTTGAACTGAGATGCTTTATTTTGGATATATACTTAGTATAACCCTTTAAGTTGCTTGTCACGATTTGGGGGGTAGGGCAGAACTGGCAGAGTGCCACAGCCTGCTGAGCTATGCTGCATTTGCCTAACGAGCCTCACAAGTTTTCATTAATGTTACATAGAACAGTGGACATGAAGCTGCTGTGGAAGGTCCGTCAGAGCTGGCACATGCCTTGGGAGAAGTGATGTGCAAAACAAACTTTGTGTAAGGGAATGGCGTTTCTTTCCAAATTCTTCAAATGCGCTATGAAAAGTGCATGTGTTTATGGTATTTGCTACTTCGGTGCTAGAGCCTTCCTGTTTCAGAGGGAAAGGAGTGCAAAGAAGAGGTCACAGTCTGTGTGTATAGGAGGTTTTTTTTATATAAGCTCTTATGTCTGTGTAGGACTTTTAAAGTAGAGGACAGTAGGTATTGCTTTATGAAAATGCTTGACTACAGGAGAAGTGAAAGGCCTCCAAACTCATTGTTCATCGGCAACAAAAATCTTTCTTTCCTAATGATGTGGATGCACAAATTTGCAAATATAGAGCAAACAGCATAAAATGATGGAATTGTAGTGCTTTAAATAAATGGCTAGGGAGGGTTATACCAAAATGGTTTGCTCTTGGTCCAGTACAAACAAGGGCACAGTTGCTTTTAGCACAGTCTTACTCTCGGTGGCTCCATGAAAATTTTTGGGTTTCAAATGGCACCAGCCCTTGTTTGCACATGAAGCATCAAAAGCCTCCACAACCCACTGGATCTGCTGCTGTGCAGGAAGGAGCTGTGGCTGGCTTGCTGTTCTTGCATGTGTCCCACAGGTCTCAGCACAGGGGTTCTCTCTAGTCTCCCTATACTCAAGGGATCAGGCGTTTCAGGTAGATGAGACCTCAGAGGAATGCAACAGTGAGGAAAGAGAGTCTAAATTTAAGAGAATGTATTTTTACATTATGACATATGTCTGTTTCCTCCATTTGCTACCCCTGTGCATTCCTGTCATCCCCAGGCTGCAGCAAGGCTAAGCTCTGCCATAGTCTTCTCTTTGGGCCCCTGACTTCATTTCTGTACTGCCTGTTCCTTGACACTAGAAGTGCTGCTGTGAGATGAGACCGTAAAAATACAGCATATTACGTATGTCATGGTGTTTACATATGGCTGTGGTCACACTCATGTTCCTTCTGTCTTTCAGGGATTTTCAGGAATGGAGAAGAGAGATCAGCACCTCCATCTGTGGCTTCACCATCTTCAGCATGTAGAGCAACCAACAGTGGGTTCCCCTGCAAAGGTGAGACTTGTCACTCTGGAATGTCAGGGAAAGCCTCAGGTCCCAGGATTTTCAGTCTCCATGTCTCAGTTCCACAGCAGGGAACAGGAAGGTCAGAGGGATGAAGCTGAGGAATCTTAGGTCAGGAACAAGATGTGATCATGTCTACAGGAATGACACTTGCGGTCATGTGTAGCTGCTTTAAGGAACACTGACAATGTGACTTAACCAGTTCAATCCGTCAAAGTGCCGGAGAGCCCTTAATCTTCCTTGGGATTACAGTCTGATGCACTGACACCTGTATTATTTTCCCTGCACTGCTGTTGTATGGGGTTGCAAAAGAAAAGCATTTAAAGATAGGTATAGATAAGATTTAATGGCAAGATCCTTCCTAGCTGCACCAGTGACTTAGTTTAGGAAACAGTCGGCTTAGCCCTCAGCTGTTAGGGCTGACCTCTCCTAAATCAGCTTCAGTGTACACCTCTCCTCTATACCTTTGTTAGCAATGGCTTTTGAGGTTTGCCTGCTTTCTCTCATCTCTTGGCCTTAAACCTTCCTTCCTGTTCTTACTTGGATTTATATCTCTCTGGCCTAAACCTCCTTTTCTTTCCCCCTTTCCAGAGCTGGATTTAAAAAGTGCAAGTGCCTGTAAACGGCTTTTATTTCTCTTTCTTTCCTTCCTTCCCATTCTCTCTAGCTTTTTTTTGCAGCCACGTGCACTGCATTTTTCTGTTAATACTTCTTGTATTTTTGTGTATTTTTGTTTTATAACAGTAAAATATGATGAAGCACTGAAGTACATAGAATTTATTGGCCTCAGTTATTCTAAGCTGTGATCTGTGTATATAGATTAGAGAATGTCTATTGCCAATAGAAATGTGAAATTGGGCTCTGCCATGGTTTAAGCCCAGACAGCAGCTAAGCTCCACACAGCCACTTGCTCATGCCCCTGCAGCAGGATGGGGAGAGAAACAGAGAGGTAAAAGTGAGAAAACTCATGGGTTGAGATAAAGGCAGTTTAATAGGTAAAGCAAAATCCATGCAGGCAAGTAAAGCAAAATAGGGAATTTGTTCACCGCTTCCCATGGGCAGGCAAGTGTTCAGCCATCCCCAGGAAAGCAGAGCTCTATCACGCATAACGGTTGCTTGAGAAAACAAACACCATCGCTCTGAATGGCCTCCCCTTCCTTCTTCTTCCCCCATCTTTATATGCTGAGCACAATGCCATATGGTATGAAATATGTGTGTGGTCAGTTTGGGTCAGCTGTCCTGGCTGTGTCTCCTCCTAAGTTCCTGTGCACCCCCAGTCTCCTAGCTGATAGGGTGCTGTGAGAAGAAAACGCCCTGTCTCTGTGTAAGCACTGCTCAGCAACAGCTAAGACATCCCTGTGTTATCAACACTGTCTGCAGCACAAATGCAAAACGTAGGCCCATACTAGCTACTATGAAGAAAATTATCCCAGCCAAAAGCAGCACAGCTCAGAAGTGCCTTTTCCATGTCATTATTCCCTCTATCACATTCTCGCAGTGCTAGGGAGCAGGATGGCACTAGGGCTTGACAACTTTGCTCTGTGGATGAGTAAAAAGAGTAGGTTCTTATCAGAGGGTATAGGCAGTGTAGAATTTTGAGTAAGTAAGAGTCATATCTGTGTTCTGAGTACCCTCTATGCTCAGTGATATAGCTGGAGCTGAGGGCCCCATATATTGCCCTCCTTCCTTGCTGAGCCCCAGGGGCACCCTCAGTGCTCTCTGGAACACAGAAGTTACAGCCCTTGTCACAAGGGTTATTATTTAAAACCAGGTGCACAACAGCACTTAGTAAATTGGTCCTGCCTGTAACTAAAAAGTCTCTTGCTATAAGAATTGATCAGCTGTCGTGGGCGGTGATGAGTTTCCAACAACCGTCAAAGCTAACGGGGCCCCCTCAGGGCTGGGAAGGCTTTTTTGAGCACTGAGCCTTTTTGCTTGGAATAGCTGGTCCTGTAGAGTATACATCCAAACTTCCCTCTGGCTATTTAAGGAGAAGATCAATAGTTCTTAAAAATGCCTCAGCTTTTTTACTTCAAAATATACTTTTTCAAAAGTTACCATTGGCTGGATTCTAGCTCCTTGCTCCTGGGTACTGGAACTTCAATATTTATTTTATCCCCAAAAGTACTGTCACTTCATGTTGACAGAAAAACAGAGCAAAAAAACTCAAACAAAAGAAATCTAATTTATTTTGCTTTTAAATAACTTGATGGTTAAGTTCCTAAGCATCAGACCAAGCGATATTATTTTGACCACTGAAATGAATGCCTGTCCTTTGAACACAGAGTAGATGTGTTCTCCTTAATAATATCCAGTTACTGAAACCTCACGATATTGCCTATGAAAGTTCTCACAATGCAAAAAGAAAAGCAGAATATATTCTTACTTATGAGTCAGGTGAATTAAAATAAAATCAATTTTGGTGCATCAATGTATATAATTCATTTTCTTCTAAAGGCTTATCAAATGGCATTTAGCCTGAATAGGTCTGGTAAGGCCAGGTGCTCAGCTGTGACATACTCTAGTAACTGAATTGTGGTAGGTGCTTGAGATCCTATTTTCAAGAGAAAAATGGCCTGGCTAAAAGGATAATTACTATGCTAAATATTACTTCTCTTCCTGCTTTCTGCAAACAAAGCTGGGTGGCAGAGTGATTGGTGTACAAAATGTGTCTGCATATAAGAAGATAGAACGGAAACATTGGTGATAGGTAAGCTTCGTATTCAGTCTGTAGTGTGAAAATACATTAAAATATTGCAAATTGAAATGCTCAGCTAAGACGCTGTCTTTCACTTTACAAAAACCCAGAGTACATTAGTCAGCTTTGCAGGGAATTACAAATATGATTTAAAAGCTACACACTTCATCAGTACATAATAAGGTTTAAAAGTCAAAATATAACTTACTTTTTTCTTCCCATTTTACCGTGAATGCCCTGCATTGACAGTTTACCTTTCCAAAACTTTCTCATTGTCCTTCTTTAAGGTTAAACATTCTCCAGCATTTATACGTGGGTTAAGAGGAATGTCTTCTGACAGGTTTAAAGAATTTCCAACATTATTATTGCTTCATTATGGATCAGCTGAGATGGACGAAAACTATATTGGAATTACTCGTGAAGATCTGTTAAAGCTCAGCCTGAAGAGAAGTCAGTGATCACTGGTAAGTCAGGCATACACAGATGTGGATGGCTAATTGATCTGCCCATGCTCATTAAGCCTCACAATGCTTGCACATAGTTAGCAGGTTGTAGTACCATATTCAGAGCACCTGTGCTAGCACAGGAGTCTGTATTCAACTCAACTGCCTGGCTGTGACATACACCTGTGATGGGTTGACTCTGGCTGGACACCAGGTATCCACCTGGTCTATTCAACTGCTCTATTACTCCCTTCCTCAGCTGGGCATGGGAGACAATACGTAATGAAAGGATTGTGGGTAGAGACAAGGACAGAGAAAGCCCATTGTAGGCAAAACAGATTGGACTTGAGGAAATTAGTGTAACTAATTTTACTAGTTAACTTAACTAGTTTTACCTATCAAATCAGAGTAGGGTAATAAGGAATAAAACCTAACATTAGAACACCTTTCTTCCACCCCTCCCTTCAACCCAGGCTCAACTTCACTCACAATTTTCTCTACCTCCTCCCCTCAGTGGCACAGGGGGACAGGGAGTAAGGGTTGTGGTCAGTTCATCACACGTTCTTTCTGCCCTTCCTTCCTCCTCAGGAGGAGGACTCCTCACACTCTTCCCCTGCTCTAGTGTGGGGTCTGTTCCTCGGGACACTGCCGTCCACAAACTTTTCCAATGTGGGTCCTTCCCACAGGCTACATGTTCTTCATGAACTGCTCCAGTGTGGGTCTGCAGTCTTTGTGACGTTGTTTCTCTCACATGTTCTCACCTCTCTCTCTCTGGCTTCAATTGCACAGATTTTTTTCCCCTTCTTACATATGTTATCACAGAGATGCTACCACTGTTACTGATGGGCTTGGCCTTGGCTAATGGCAAGTTTGTCTTGAAGCTGGCTGGGATTGGCTCTATTGGACACGATGGAAGCATCTAACAGCTTCTCACATTAGTCACCCCTGTAGCCCCCCACTACCAAAACCCTGCCATGCAAACCTCGTACAAGAGCTAAGGTGGGCATCGCTTCAGAGGTAATCAGGATGTCCATCCTCAGGAAACAGAACAGGTCTGATCCCTGTAAATGCCATTAACATCAGGATTCTCTGGAATCACACAGGCATTCAGCAACCAAGCCCCATATGACACATATTTTATTTATTGGAGCAATATGTTAACGTTTTTATTATTTATTGAAGCTCATCTGTTACAGCGTGTCTGCATAGTAAAACCGTCCTGCAATGTGTTGTTAACACACAGAAACAAGCCTTTCAATATGTTATAGATAACCTTTACCTATAGTACTTCATGCCTTTGAAAATAACAGCTGGAACGTGGACTAAATTATGCCAAAAAGACCCATGCATCTTGCAATTATTCATGGACCATTTATGATACTGGAGAGAAAAGTGTCGCTGAATACTAGAGGTCTAGTTTCGGGTAAGTCTGTTCCAACAGGAGAAAGAGACCACATGGCTGCTCAGCTGCTTCCTACTTGTCTGTAACTTTCATGCCTTTCTGCCACACAACTTTAAATACTGCTGACCAGATTCTGGTTACTTATGCTCAATAATGAGACAAGAGTGCAGGGGACAGTTGGATTTTTGGTGCTTGTATTGTCCCAAAACACTTCCAAGCGGCAAACATTTGGGTAAGAAGTAGAGGAGTCATATTTTAGCCTGTTGATTTCAGGGTCAAAAAAGCCTTCTGCTGGTCTTTCCTCTGCCATGCTTCCAGGGAAGTGCACCTTTTTGCATATTTTCTCCAGAGAGATGCAGTATAAGAGCTACACCTTCATGCAGCTGACCAGTAACCTGATTTCCGGAGTTTTGTTGGGGTTGATGACTACTGATCTTTGGGAGTTGTCAAACAAAAAATTGTGCTACATTTACTAAAAGAAATCTAGAAAACTTTCAACACAGTTGAGTTTTATAAGCAGCAATGACTCTGCCTAAAATTGCCGCGGGATGAGTAATTTGTCTTTCATGATTTAGAGTTTCTGAGGTGCTTCCTTCCTTCTTTGCCTAATGTTTCATTTGGGCTATATGCTTAATCAATGTTTGCTGATGTTTATGGTCTAATGTGTACTGACAGCAGGTGCAGAAAAAGTAAATCCCCATCTGCATAAAAATCTTGCTGAAATTCAGAAGCATGCTGTTTCACTGTAATTTTCATAGACAGGTGATTTTTCATGGTATCTCCAGAAGGTTCCTCCCAACTCCCTGCTGATACCTCTATTTTCCTACCTGCTGCTATGACAAGTTACGGCTTTGTTTGTAGCCCTACATGAGGTGCCATTTTTGCATATATCTATTTGTTTTGTTTGATGGACTCTCCTTTGGATTCAGTTCAGGTACATGCTTCAGTTCCATGGTTTGCATCATGACTTTGAGTGTTCTGGTACAAGTGGCCTCCTTTGAAATGCTCTTGCTGTTCACTGGGAGAAGAGGATGTCATGACTAAGGCTTTACAGAAGGGGTGGAGATCCTGCATTCTGGGGACCAGATCCTCTGAGTATTTCATCTCATTTCTGGCAAGATATGGTGATACGGTTTTCCGGGAGAATTATTATTATTTTTTTCCTTGCTATTGTGTATATCAATCAGATGTGGTTAAGCAAACTTCTCTATACTACTGCCAAAAGTTTTGTTCTAAACCCTGGATCAGTGGTTTGAAGATTAGAGACAAGCAAAAATTATAACAACTTGATTCTGAAAATGGGAAAGTCTGTATAGTTGCTTATTTTACTGGTTTTTAAGGGCTAGCAGTAATCTCTTGTCCCTTTTAACACACTCTCAGGAGGTGAGATGGCTTCCTTGCTTTTCTTTGCCTTACTTTTTGCCTGAGGAAACAAAAAATGTCATGGCTAATTTATGGTCTCAAACTGCAAGAACATGTCTCAATCTTCCCACTAAATTATTTTGAATAATTTGTGTTAGTGTTCTTAGAAGTCACCCAAGATCTGAGCCACATTATAAAAGCACATGATCTTCCCTCAAAATGTTTAAACTAAATGGAAAAGAAAAAGGAAAATAAAAGGCATTGTCTTATTCACTGTGATAAAGCACTACTTGTATCACGAATAAAGAACTTGATTCCTAGCCAGGTACAATACGCTAGACCATGTTATCACTTAATAGTCTGTTTCTTAAAATTAAATAATCTGATAGACTAAAGAAGGACTAGAAAAAGTAAAATATAAGGAGATACAAAAAAATGGCTTAACAGGAAAGCTACATAGGGTCACACTTACAGATCTTGTAAGCAAAGTAATGTGATATTGCACCGGATGAGATCTGTGGGGAAATGGCTATGTACAGTAGGGAGCTATGAAGCTCCAAATTCCATGTTAACAAACAAACAAACAAACCACCAAAACACAAAAAAAAGACAATGACAAAATGGTACATTTCGAAACTAAATAGAATATGAGAAAGAACAATTACTGGTTAGGGGATTATTTTGTTTGGTTGGCTGAAGAGATTTTTTTTAATAATATAACTGCATAATTCCATATACAGTTTTGAAAATCTTGAGCTATTTTATCTGATTTTCAGGTAAAAAAGCTAGGGAAAATTAGATAAGTTGAGCTACTGGTTCAAAGACATAAAATGAAAATCAGAAAATAATTAAACCAAGCCACGTGAGAATAATCTCAAAGCAAGCTGAAGCTAAGCCAATAGTAACTCAGGCTCAGCTGTGCCTATACAACAAAGGCAAAATGCAATACAATGGGGAAAAGCTGTGGGAAGAAATGCATTAGAACATTATCCATTACAGTATGCCAGAGAAAAATGAGACCCTGTGCTACTCGGTTTCTCAGAAAAGCTTTTGGGTAAAAATCAGCAACTAGCAAAAGAAAATGCCTTGATGTCATTATTCTGTGACTGTTTCAAAGACACTGGTATCTAGAAGATGTCCATGAGAAATGTGGGATTGAATGTCAGCTGTAACTGAGGCTTCCCTGGTAAATTAACAGTCTCTGGGTTGACTCAGAAAAGAAAAGAAATGGAAAGGTTATATTGCTAAGCAAGCTGAAGAGAAGACATTGAGTATCTGGGATTCTTTAAATGTTGAGAGTTGTCTCAGAGCACTCATAGAATACTCAATGGTGATACATAGAAATTAAAGGAAATGGGAATATAAAGTGTTTCCAGTGCTTTTGTACAAGCAGCCAGAAGATTGTCCCACTTAGCAAGAAAGCAGAGGGATGCAGAGGGATACAGAGGGTGAAAATAATCACTAAGAAGGCCAAAATTAAAATTAAACATATGTCTAAAAAATAAATATTATTAAAGATATTATGAGAAACAGAATGACAAGACAAAATGACTGTTAATAATTGATCGGTTTGTTGATTGTACCTCAAAATGTGAAGGGCTTTCTGACAGCAAAATAAACAAGACTATTTGTTACACTACTGACAGATTTTGTAGTCTTAGCCAGAGAGCTGGAAGCCAGAATTTGTCTCAAAGAATATCAGTCTGAGAGTTGTACATAAGGTTTCATTTTTCTCATTTAACCTGCAAGGGAATGAAGTAATTTTTTTACAATGAAAGCTTATTCTATTCTAAACATCAGGATTATAAAGTCTTACTAATTCTATGACACAGGTCAGAATTCCCCGACTCCAGCTGCCACTATGCTTAAAACTCTGCAAAAAAAGAGGAAAATTAGAAATCAGAGGTATTCAGTATACTTCTCTCCTTCAGTTTGCTTTTAATACAAGTACATTTTAAGGGAAACAGTCTTGCACAAACAAAAACATTATCTACATCTGTTATATCTAAACGTCTAGCCTAAATATTTCATAAGTGGCATTTCTTTCAACATCTCCTATATTACCTTTGTTAGTTTTTCCTTTTATGTTTACTGTCAGTATTGTTGATGTTAAAAATTTTCTTAGTCCCATTCTCATTATTCTGGAATCATTAAATACTATGCTTGTGACATAATGGACTTTTACATAGCAATCGACTGTGATGTCATAAAGCAAAAATGTTATGATTTTGAATAAAGAATAAACGACAGGAAAATGAAAATTCAATTTCCCTAAATAATGCAAGCTAAGAAGAATATTAAAAACATTTATTTTTTTAGGTGTGATATTTTTTGTTTTCTAAATAATTTCTATTAAATTAAATGGCAATACTGGTGGTATATTATTCACACAGTCGTTTTGGGAAAAATGTGGCACGGCAGTGGGAGAGCAAACATGAAGAAGAATTTCTGTTAAGCTGTTTGTAACTGAAAGCACAAAATGTGCCAGTACAGATGAAGAGCTGTTATTTTGTTGTTTGATTCTTATTAAGCAAAAAGTGGCGGAGTCACTGCTTTTGCTAGAAGACTCCCACTGAAATTCTCAAAAAACCTGGCTTCAATACAGTGGCATGTAAGATACTCTCTAATGCAAATCTTGTAAGCTGCAGGTTTTAAGATTTCGTGCTTGCAAAGCCATCCCTCTGAACATGAACGGAGAATGGGTGCCCTTCATTGTGGCATAAGGCGGGCTGCAGCTTGACCTTCCTCAGCAATCTCTTCTAATCTCTGGATTGCTCCAGGTTACAGAACACTGGGATCAACCACACACGCTCCAGCAGATCTAACTCCTCCAGGTATGTGCCTTTCTTCCTTTTAGGGTCTTGTAGCCACTCACAAGGGACCCACAAACAACTTTGTTCAAAATATGACTCCATTTTAATAAGAAAGGAGCCTAACAGAAAATGGTCTTGTTAATCTAATAATTTTTCCCTTTATTGTCAGTTGGTATTGATCTTTTACTCTAGCTATAAACTCTGTGTATCTTGCATTTTGTTTATCTTACATGTCTTCTCAGTCAACCTTTTGGCACCATTTATTAAAGGTGCTGAAATCTTGTTCTACTGTGGTTTCTAAAGCCAGGGTTAAACCAGTTTGGGCAGTTTAGCAGAATCAACATGTGTTACACCAAAGTCAATGATGCTGAATATTTGCTGATAGCCTGATACTTCTGCAATTGTTCCTTCCTGTCTTCATTTCCTGATGGATCAGCAGCTGAAGTAATTTGAATGAACATGGTAAACAGCTCAGTAAAAACAAAATATTATTTAATTACCATAAATTATTACAAATCAGGCCTCTCTCTCATACAGTTTTATGTGTTCTCTTCTGTCAGCTTCCCAAGAAACATTGTCAGAGTGAATTAACAGGATATGGTTAGTTTTGCTGTTAAATTTAATTGCTTCCTAGAAAAAGCAATCAAAATGAGTTGCTTTATAAAGTTGGTTCCAAATTTACAGGGCTGCTGCTTCATTAGTGGATACTACTGGTTTGTTTGTGTACGTGGAGCAGAGAGGAGGAAAGACGGAGTACAGCCGGTTATGCATTTGGGAATTCATCCTTTTGATAACCACAGTCTGATACTGAAAATGCCAGAAGCTGAGAAATGATAAGAAGTAGAATGACTCAAGATGAATTGCCTCTGACTTTGGCCATTCATTTCTGACTCCCAGATATTTTTAACATGTATGTCTAGTTACTACTGTTCTGTAGCTGATAACTTACTCAAGGCCTCTTTTAAGAGTTCCTCACCTGCATAGGGAGTCAGTCCAACCTGTTTGAGTTGTATAGGCTATGTTTGTATATGAAAGACATCCATGACTGGTATTCTGTTTGTGGCTATTTATGCATATAAATTCAGTTCATCATGTACCTGAGGTTTAAGTGTAAATAATTCAATAGAACCTTGTCTACAGAAGGATCTTGCTGAAAAGTAGATGCTTCTTGTGATCTGAATGAGGAAACCAACACACATTTTCTTCCTCTTGGCTACAAACCTAATAACTAAATGTGAAATAACGCTTAGGTTTCCTCTGTCCAGGAAAATCCCATAATTTCCTTGTTCAGGATTCTGGCATCAGTTCTTTCCTAGTCCACAGTTATTTACCTGTTACCAGAAAACTACTGATACCAGGTAACAGTGATCTATTATCAATCACATATAATGTTGAAGTATCCACAAAAGGTTTTATCCCTTTCGTATTAAACATGATATACAAACAGCATATCAACTGCATTTTAAATGCAAGGCTGAGGCTTTACATAAATCTAATTTCATTCTGTTTCCAATGGGCTGTAAATCCTGTTGAGGTGACTTTCAGAGAAGGCCATGGGGAATACTTAGACCCTTACTATCCCTTAGCACACATCAGAGCAGTAATGCACTTGCAAGTGCCATCAAGGATCCCATCTGTCCTTGCTCACATGGCTCCTGAACTTTCCTGCCATAAGGGTCGATTGGATTGGTTGGTGACCTGATCTCAAGGTGCCTTTATAGTAGATGGATGCTGGTAGCTAAGCCAGAGGCATCTTACTGCAGCAATAGGTGCACGTGTCTGTGCATGTGTATATGTGTATAGAAGGGAGCTGGCAAGGTTGCAGCCTTCAGACTCTTTCCTCAAAATACTGTATAACATGATGCAGTGAGCTTTCAGTCCAACTTTTTAATGAGAGACGTCAGAGAGACCAGGAAGGCGGTGCTGAGATAACTTCTGAGTGTGCAAGAGGGGACCACGTGTTCTTTTTTTTGGTATATTGCAAATATGACAGAGATGGATTTTAATGTCTATGTTAAAGAAAATTGTGATCTTAGTTTAGTTCCTCGTGGCCAAAGCTATCAATCATAACTAGCACTTTTGTTTGTAATTCCAGAAGTGAAATGGAGACCAAAATGACACTTTGGGGATTAGAGTTAAATAACATTCGTTCATCAGCTTGCACTTATGCTATATGTCCTGTGAATAGCAGCTATGTACTTTTTTGAATAGAGTCAATCTAATGCAGTTAGCAAACACTAATTCAGTGTTTGAACAATGCTGTCAAGAATAAGAATCACATATTTACACTGGGCTAGTGCCAAAGATGTTGGTATTTGAAAGGGAGGTCTTACAGTGGCCTGCATCTTCATCTTACTAAACCCTCTACTATACCCCACTAATTTCAAAAAGAGAGCATGAAAATCTGCTGGCCAGTCTCGTGGTGAAAGAAAAATACACATGTGAAATATTGTGCACTGAAGAGCAAACTGTGCTGCATCAATTGCACTAACCTGTGCTCTGCTGATTTAAACATGTTGCTTTCCCATACAGTGCCTCGTAAAGTAAGGCACTTCCCATAAACACCTCCTAGGTGTACAGGAAACTCAGTACAGGTAGTCAGTAAGCAGCTGACAACCGGGCATGTTTTCACCATCTCTCCTCCAGATGTTGACGTAGTAAGCAGGAAGCTATTATCATTTGAGATCTATAGCCCAAAGCCACCCTCAAGAAGGGGACAGAGAAGTAGGGCTCGCTCTCCTCTTTCTAACCTAGTCTTTTCCTGAAGCATTTCTGTTTCTGTCACTCAGGAGAAGCCTCTTCTCTTTAAAATCTGCCTCTGTACAGGAAACCTAATGCCTAGGGCACTTCCCATGGAAGGAAGAAATTTGCATGCTAACTCTTGATCTGTGTTGAAGTTATGCTTGAAGAAATTTTAAAGCAAAATGGCCATTGGAATGGCTGAAAGCTGTGTCTTCCTCAGCTCTGTGGGGTACTCTAAATACCTGGCTGTGGAGCTAGACTGCTTCTCTGTCTTCCTCACTCCGGTCGTGAGTCTAGAATTCCTTGTTGGTTAACAGCTCTGCTTCAGCCATGGAGCTGCAGCATGCCCCACTGACAGCAGGCAGTAGGAGACATTTTTGGGATACATACTTTTTACATCTGATTGCTTTCTTGATTCCTGAATGAATGCTTTAGCCTTCTAGCCATTCTATGAAAGAATCAGGGGACAGGAGGACTGCTGCTGCATTCAGAAAGAAAACTGCAGTGACTGTATTCTATGGGAGCCTGAGCCTACCTACACATTGAATAGGCTGAGAAAACACCTACCAAATTTAGCTTGTGTCCAGGAGATGTAAGCTAGATTTTAAATTCCAGTCAGGTTCCTTTGAGAGGGGTGGAGTAACCAGGACTTGGGTAGAAACACTACATCCAAAAGCAAGGCATGTTGTTCGCCTAAGGTCTTTACCCACTGCCCTGCTCAGCTCGGTGCCAAGCCTCCCGTTTTGTAACACGTGTTTGAAACTTGGTATGCAAAAGCTGCCTGCCACTTACTCAAGCAGCAAATTCATAAAAAACCAGTAGTTCATTGTCAATAGTTGCTGCATGCCACTTTGTCTTGAAAAAACTAAGATTGTTCTTGCACACTGTGGAACATAGATAATTTGTAAGCTTGAACTGTACCTACTACCCATTGCAGGTATAATTCAGCCTGCCATGCAAAAAGCAAGGAAGTTGAATAATTATTGATCACACTTTACTTAAGAATTCAAATAGTCAGTGTAGGAACTATATATCACAGTGTTTCATTTCTACAAAAAACTGTCTACTGTACTGGCATTTCTAGTGCTGTGATTCAACAGGCAAACATAAGTGCATATTTCAAGATAAACACCATCTCAACGCTTCTGCTACAATTTCTGATTACAGAAGTATACACGTATTATAGATGTGCATCTGGTGGGTGATACTTCATTTTCCACTGTGAAAATGTTATTTGCCTAGCTGGGTTTTGACTTCAGAAGAAATGAAGCACTGCATAGAGAGGTAATGTGCCTGGAAAAGACAGGGGCGCATACATCTTTCCATCTCAGGCAGTCAGACAAGGAAAGGGCTTACCCACCTTTGCAGTTCTACACAGTCTCGCACAGAGTAAAATTCAGCACTTTCTAGTGATTGCATTGAATAAGCTTCCTCCAGCTATGCTTTGGCGTAAGTCTGAAACTATGACAGAAGCCAAAAAGTTTCACATTTGTTACGCTCTCTGGAGTTAACTACAAACAATTAGTTATACCCCACAAGTCCATAAGTATTCTAGAGACTGAGGTTTCTGGAAAGTGGTTTCTATAAATTCTTTGCATTGTTCCTTTTGAAGAGACTGAGTAACTTAGGATTTTGATCATTGTTTCATATTTTTGACAGGTTAGATGCTCTTTGCAAAGAAGGCTTTACTACCCTGCAGCAGGTACACCAAATACCATGTTTCTGCTGATCCTGCTGTGGATCAAATAAAACTCTGTGCACTGCATAGTCTGAACAAATAACCTCCACTGCTTAATCTTCATATGGTCCTTCCATTCTTTTCAGCACAGAGGTATCAAAGTGCAGGACCACAAGTATTTTGCCCTTTTGCATGATGACTAAGTATAAATGCCTAGTACAGTCTGTGAGAAAACGGATGGATATTCATTTTCTGTTTAGAGAAGCATATGGCTAAAAAAATTTTGAAATATATTGCAGAAGAGAGACACTCTGCCCTCTTCCAGTTACCATGCCTTTTCACTAGCACTGTCAAAACACACAAATGACTTATTAGAGCTAAAAATGACTTTCATAAATATGAAGTGATCTAGAAAGACATGTGCACCACAATGACCGGATCAAGTAGTTCAAAACTTTTTAATATTTCACTTGTCCCAGCTCTCTTGTTTGCCTTTTAAGCTTCTGGTAGCTGTATTGCATTGTACAGGATGCCACATCATAGTACCATAAAAGCAAACTTTATAGCAGTAAAGCTGGTGAAATGAATTGCAGTAATAGAAGTAAATAAAAAAAGCCACAAAATGAATTTAAGAAGTATACTTTTTTCAGCTTAAAACAAAGATTTTTGGCCAAGAGTTTATCTGGAAAGCAGCCTACTCCTCTACCCGTCTACACTGTCTCCTTTATGCACAGCACTTATTCAAAATGGTTTAAAATCAAAGTAGCAGGAAAAAGCCCTCATATTCTTCCTGCAGACCCAGATGTAAAGATACAAAAATAAAATCTTACCACTGTACTAAGCACTGAGTTGGCCAGAATGCATCTCTCTTAGCAAGTCAGTCATGTTCATACATCACAAAAATCTGCAAACTCAAAGTATTTGTCAAAACATTTTTATTGGTTACATCTGCTCGTGTTGAAGAAAAATAACATAAAAATCTATGAACCTCAGTAGAAAAAAGGGCCATTTCTAAAATAACAACATTGAACAGAGTGTCTGATTTGTGTTTGGATGTAAATAAGTTTGACTCGGAAGCTGTTGCCTGGAAAACTGTTATTACTGAAAGGAGAATAGAAACTGGCAAGCTTTGGGTGGTAATTCTGGCTTTCTGTAGATGCAACTGTAAGACATATTTGGAAGAGACAGACAATTTAGCACTGTATGTTTCTCCAAATATGAATGGCAACCTGCTGAAAGTGGTAAAATCTTATTTTTTTTATTCCTCTGTGCTTGCTGCATGCAAAGAAGAGGAAAGATGCTGCCACTGGTTAGAAATGCTGTCTTGCAAATAAATGCTTTCTGATCTGCTTGCTCTAGAGAAATCCGACTTGTTAAAAAAACAAACATTGCTGAAAAACACGTGAACTTCTTTCTCTGAATTCACTGCTGTTCATTTTAGCTAGGCTAGATGTGCAACTGCGTTGCGCTTGAGGAGGAGTTTGCCATAAATACCAGGTGGCAAGGTTCCTATGCTAAGATCACACTTCAAATCTGAGATGTTGCTATGCAATTTTCAGTATGAAATAACATGACAACTGTGAGCCTTCACTCTTTGTTTTCTCTTAGTCATTAGCAGTGTTAAAGTTAGTAGTGTTAAAAATACTGCTTTGATACTGCTGCAACTCCCAGCCTTTAGCAGAGGGTTGCTTGGGGGGTTAGTCTATGATTTAAAGTGTTAGTATGTTACCACTTGATCTGCCTCTAGGATGCCTTGAGGTTGTGAAGTGCCAGTAGGAATCACTTGTATTCTTCCAAAGCAGCCTGCTGAAGTGAGAGGCTGCATGGCTTAAGCCTGATTCTGTGATGTTCGGCCTTTAAACCTTGGTTTTGGTCCTCAGCCTTTCCACACACAAGCAGACACAGGTATCAAGATATTCCGTTCTTTTTTTCCAGGACATACCTAAAGTTAACTCTGTGGTTCACTATAATTTTGCCTGAGTTTGATTAGCCACATGAAATGATAGATTAAAACCAGGTATTTCCAGGAAGTAAATACCTTGACATCTACTTGAAAACAGAAAAAAGCTGATACTCAAGACATCTGAGTCTTTGAAAATAAGGGGATTTATAGCCGTGTTACTTTCCAACGGTCCATGGGTAGTCAAGATGGAGTGGTGACCTGGAAAAAAAAAAGCAACAAACAACAAGGAAATGGTCAATATATGTGGGAATTCTTCTGCTTTTCTGTTCCCCATTGTCCTTGTTCTGTCTCTCCTTCTTTTCTTTACTCTTGTGCTGAATCTGCAGTTACTTTCTTCGTACAAATGCAAAACCAGATGATTTCTAAGTATAACTTACCGAAATTCTTTACACTAATGCATATGTATATGTAACTTTTCTGACACCCATTTGACTTCCTACCATGGAAACAATGACAAAAGACACTCTTTTAAACATGAGTAAGGCAGACATGAGAGACCCAATCTGAAGCATGGTCTGGCTACAAACACTCTAGCTCTGCAAATTTGTACCAGAACGGCCTGAGGAGATCTAGCTTCTATAGATACAACAGAGCACTTAACCTCCAGGTTTTTCTCTAGTTCATGAGGACAGCCAGGACTAAGCCTTAATTTTTTTTCCTGGGATATCAGAAATGACTTATTCTCTCACCCTCCGCTTTGCAACACAAAGACACACACAGATGACAGCAAGAAATAAACGAATAAATTTTGCAAACTTTATAAAGATTTATAACACATATGCATACATTAATGTCATTGTACATATTCTACACAACATACTTACAATAATAGTTTTTATGTTTTTTCCTAGAGCACTTAATATTGCAGGGAAGCTGAACTGTCCATTCTTTTCAGTGACCATGCTGGCATCTCTTCCATCTGTCTAACATAATTGCATGGAGATAGAGCCTATACACATGGTGGTCCTTTGGTGTGATCGTGATGTTAAGGCTGCTGTCGGAGCTCATAGCAGTTCCCAGTGCCCAGGTCCAGGTATGTGCCCTGGCTCTGTCCCAGCTGTATGTTTGGGTAAGATCACTGTGTATACCCTTCCTTCCTCACACCCCAGAAACCTGTCATGGTTTCTGCTGGTCCAAAAAGAAGCTGGAGTACATACAGTCATCCGAGTTCACAGACTGCATAGTTTGAGAACTGAGACCCTGAACCTAACACTCTACATAGATGTAGCTATTCAGAAAGGCACAGAATAAATGCTGTTCCCTGAGGCCTTGGGACCTGACAGCCAGCCAAAGAAAGGTGTGCTTGTTTCCAGAGGGCTGACCGCCTTCCAGTCCTCTCCTAGACTTACGGACTTTAACCTTACATTTTTAATTTTGTTTCTTTTTTAAAACTCCTTAATCAACTTGGGTTCTGTGGCGCAGTATGTCACAATTTGAGATTTGTTTTCAAGCCATACTATTTATTAACATGATATGACTTTGCATACCTAAAAACCACTGTATATACATATTTTACAGTATTCAGAACTGTTGTCCAAA
>JAOXJM010000019.1:23582397-23609196 GCA_026413425.1 Tringa solitaria
GCTTACACCATTTGTGAGATACGATAGATTTTTCTTTTAATTGTTTCAGACTTTCTTGTCTCTGCAGTGATCGATCATTACCTGATGTAGCACACCCTGAATAATACAGCTATCTAAAGCTGAATTGCCTAATTGCTAGTATGATCCTTGGATCATACTAAGGAATAGTAATACAGTCATAAAATGTATACTTCTCAGGGTTAAAATGATTGCAGTGGGATTAAATCTAGTTTATCTAGCCTAGAGCAGCCACAAGACTGATCTTGCATCACATGAGCCAGAGAAACAGCATTGCTTTCTTTTTTTACATGTTTGTGATAAGTTACCTATAAAGTTAAATACTTTGCACTTTAAGTGTGTAGAACTGTCTCAACAGTAACGAAAAACACTTTCTTGGTTTGCTTTTAGTATGGAAAAAATGAATGTTTGTCTCTTAAACTTTCTGTGTGCAGGATAGGCCTTTAAGGTGCATGCTGATATGCATCCTTATTATCTCAGAAATACAGTGGGATGAGGAGAGATGCATGGTTGAAGGCTTTATCTAATACAGCTGTGTGCTGTTGCCTGAGGTTTTAGATTATCTGTGCAATAGTTATGTTTGCAGCTCTCTGAAGCTTCAAGACATTTGGTGGGTATAAATAACCCTATAACTAGAGCATCTCCCTTCTCACTTGGAATAAGTGAGAGATGAAGAAGGAGATTCATACATTGAGTTGCATATCTGTTATCGTGTGCCAGAACTATTTAGATACTTAAAATCCTCCTGTAAGAAGGCGGCTGAGGACCTGATAATTACAGTCTTCAAACCAAAATTTGAATGCAGCTGTGAAAATGGCTGTGTGGGCCTTTTGCAGCCTTTTAAATTTTAAAGGCTGGAGGACATGGTCCTGAGGTTAATCTTCAGGATACCTTAGTATCTGTGTGTTCAACTTGTGAAATCAAATGAAACATCTTTTCAGAAAAGCTGCAGCTCTAGAAGGAGGACAGCCTGAGTCCAGCATAGTCCGCTGTCTTTGACAGTGTTTTGGCTAGATGTAAGCTGCTTTGAACTGAATGCCAGTAAACATAACAATGTGGTGCTACTTTTACACTATGAGAAAGACCCATGTGATGGGGCTGCTCTGTTAGCAGCAACAGCTTGTGTAAAGTTGAGTTTACACAAAGGGATAAAAGAGCCCCAAATCTTGAGGCATAAAATGCGAGCACTGTCAAGTGCCATGCAAGTGAGAAGCTCCTCAAGCTATCAAGCTGAGCAGCTAGATGACCTTTTACTGCAACAATCCATGTAATGGGGTAACTTTTCTCTTGTTTTTGTTGCGTGTTATGTACTCTCTCCCCCATCCCAAAGCACAGCTGTGATCTCAAAGATTGCCACGCTGAAGCATTGATACTTACCAATTACCTGATTTCTGATCTTGCTGTTTGGGTTACCTGGAGCTGGCAAACATTAACCAGTAAAGCTCTTCTGTATGAGTCATGACAAGAAGATACTTACCCTTATTTTAGAGGTAAAAATCTGAAATGCAGAATTTGGGGACTTATGAAGAGGTGTGATGAATCTGAGATTAGTAATGTCATCAAAATCCTTAAATTTTTCTACAGAAGCTTCCTTAGGGGGAATTGCTCTGACACAAGGCTGAAGGTTTTCTCTTACGCTCAAGCAGATGCTTGTTAGTAAGAATGGTGCAGGCTCTGCCTGTTCTGCTTCTGAGTTGGGAAATGATCTGCTCAGGTTCTGGCTTGAGAGAAATGCCAGTCTTTAATGGCTTGGTATGTGAAAGAGGAAAGGATGAAGGGCAAGTATTTTTGGTTGGTTTTTTTTTTTTTTCAGGGCTGTTTTTGTATGGTACCAAGCACAGTGGCCTTCTAGTCAATGTTACGGTGTCACAAGTACTGCGTGTGCTATTGCTAAGCCTCTTTAAAAACAGTGATACGGGCTTCAAATACTCTGAAGTCCAATACTCTGTAGTGCTACCCCCAAGTAGCAGTCCCCCTGAATTTTTATCATTGGTTGCTTCAGCCTTCGGATTTGTGTTTTTTCGGCTCTTCTCTTGCAGCTGTGGAGTTTAAAATTATTTTTGAAACAAGGTTTTAGTAGTTGAGTGGTATTGAGTTTTATGATGTTTGACTGATGAGAGACTTGTGCTTGAAATCATGAAATGCTGGTAGCTCTTAGTGCAATGATAGAGGGGAAGGAAAAAAGATGCGGGTACTTGAAGACAAGCTAGCTGAAAAGGTGTAAAACATGGGGGAGTGGTGGCAAACAAACTTCGCTTTGAAATCAAGCCAGCAACCTGTCTTAGCTTTTGGTTTACTGAGCTAAATAAAGTTTTGCTTACCCTTTCCTAGCTGAAAGGGATGCTCTCATCAAACTTCTCAGCTGAAAGACTGTCGTGCTCCAGCCAGGGAGCAGCGGGATAAATCCCTTGCCCTGCTGTACAAATGTAACTAAGCTGATGAATTTGCGCCGTTCAGAGGTGAATTACGCATATGCCAAGGGTTAAAGCTCAAGTGTTCTGCTGTATAAATGGCCTGGTAGCCCTTGCCACATCTTTCTTTACTGAGTTGGAAACTACGTTTCAAGACTGAATGCAATACTTTTTTCTTCCTTACCCGACACCACCTATAGTCTAGGAAAAAAAAAATGAAAATTTTTTTGCTTTTCTGATCAAACAGCTCTGGAAGTGAGTTTCAGGAGAAGGTAAAAAAAACAAGAAAAAAAAGGAAGGAACCCATGTGCAGGCTACAAAAACCTCTTCCAAGATGAAGTGTGGATGAAAATAACTGATTATAGGATGACACCCTGTATAGCCATGAAAGATGAATTCCCGGTTGCCTGGCAGAGAAACTTGTGTATTAGATGCCTTTTGCAGTATTTTATTGTAACAATAATTTATTTATTTTTAATTCCTAGAGGGTAGTGCTTATATACTGAGTGACAGACTCCCTGTGTGAGGCCAGGCTGCCATGCTAGTGGGACTGTATAATTAATTGCACCTGGCCTATTAATGATCCCATTGTTTTTAATAGCCTTGCAATCCTGAGGAAGAGAGCTGTGGGTGAATAGAGCAGATGAACTACTGTGCTAAACTGCTAATTCGATTTTCATTGTTACCTCAGGAAACTTTTACTAGAATGTAATAATGCAGTAGCTATGGCTCAGTGGATGCTTTCATTGTAAAGATGTTATTCGGGCCATATAAGAAAAATGCCTCCGATGTCTTTCTTGGTGTGTTGCTGGTTTTGTGCATAGTTCATGACAAGGAAGGGCAGGGCGAATTGTGCCTGTTGTATTTTGTTCTGGTCTGGCTAACAGAATTGATTGTTTACAAAAAGTCACAAGGAAAACCTTTAACTCAATTGGGTCTTTATAGTTTTGATAAGTAGATGGGCTAATGTAAACCTTCTGGATGTGTTTTAATCTGTTATCAGTGGTCCTTCCCCTTCCCGTTTGTTCAAATAGTGATGTTGTTAACGTATTACACCACTGCAGGACATGTTTCTAAGTTAAAGATGCCATTGATTTCCTTGGAGCAGCTCTGCAGCAAGCAGACTACTGCATATTGAATTGGCTGCACATACCTTTAGAAAATGTGGGTCTAAATTACAGTCTGATTAGATGAAACAGCAAGGAAGTAAACTTGGGCATATCACGTACTGGTCATTGCAGAGCAGTGACAGTCATTGACTTTCTTGAGTTTCATTGAGTTCTTCCGTTTGCTGAACCACTGACCATGTATTGGAATTATAGTGTTGGCTCAAGGTTGCGCTGAATTCTGCTGAGACCGTATATACTCTCACACTGAGTATGTATTAGGGTAGTTAGTTGCATGGCATCTGGTCTTCTCAGAAAGAAGACATGAGTGAAAGAATATCAATAGTGGTTTACAATGCTATCACTCTATGCTGAGTATTACGTTCCCTCCTGGCACCTGTTTTTGTGGTCTCCCCTGGTTTGCTTTCATCCAAACTCAGCATGCTTAGTTTTAAATGCTCATCTGAGGTAATAACTAGTGGCTGAGAATTGAAGCAACTGAAACTTAAGTGCTACATCCAGACAGTGTTGGTCCTACAGTTAAAGTAGGAGAGTTGCAGATAGTGTAAGGGTGTGAGAGGAGGAGAGAGGTTCAGTTAAGCTATAATGATGCACTTTAGGGGAAAACCTTCTCCAGAGTGTTCAGGAACTTTTATGCTTCTAAGAATATTACTATTAGCATTGTGTTAGA
The DNA here is from genome assembly GCA_026413425.1 of Tringa solitaria. Lineage (NCBI taxonomy): Eukaryota > Metazoa > Chordata > Aves > Charadriiformes > Scolopacidae > Tringa > Tringa solitaria. Next base: position 23,586,624 of record JAOXJM010000019.1, read on the forward strand.
CATAAAATGAAGGAATAAGTATGTTAAAAATAGGTAAAAGCTTAAAGCCACACCATCAGGCACTTTAGGTGTCAGCTTGTTTGAGGGTGAGAAAAAGAAGTACATCTGAACTTTGGTATATGGATAACCACTCAAGCAGCTAGGAGGTGCAAGCCCTGCAGTTACAGCCCTGCATTACCTCACCTGCATGTGGCCTAAGAGAGCAGCTGTGCCAGGAACTGTGGCATTATACCTTGTGCACAACAGAGGAATAACCTCACAGCTATATGCACGCTGGTGTCTTACAAGCAGGTAGAAACAGGTTTTATAGCTGTATGAGCTAAAGCACTTTCATTCCAGGTCTGCTTTCCCAATATGATGCTCATAAGTAGTGTTTTTTGGCATGGTAGTTACAGTAAGAAAATAGTAAGTTGCAGAAACCGCAGATGAAAAATGTAGATATATTAAGTCATAGATCTGTCACTAGAAAACAAAGACAGAATTGGAATTAGCGAGCTAAACATCTCTGAGGACCTGGGCTCTAATCCAGGACAAGTTTGGAACATTTTTCAAAGTAAATGTGTGCTAGTGGCTCTCCTATAGCTAGTTGCAGTTACTGAAATCTTGCATGCTTTTTGAATTTCTTTAAAACAAAAAAACCCCCTGCTATTGTTACAAACAAATTACTTCAATGCTAGTGGTCTACCACTGTAGTGGTACATGAATTTCTTTCCTATATGGGGGCTTTAGTAAAAAGAGAAGTTATTTTGACATTAGAACTTTTTATGTGCAGCTGCTGGAAAAAGGATCGTACAGTTGTCTGATGATAAGCTTGATATGAAGAAAGACTTTTCACAGAAATCTTGTTCCGAGAAAATGAATGAAGCAGCAGAAAGAGCCTTGCCTGCATAAGCAAGTAGCACAATGCAAGGGGAATGGATTTTCAGGGTGAAATGGCTGGCGTTGAGGATAACATTCGCGTTGTATGTGCTTCTTGGGAAGTGACTTCAGACCAGCTCTAGTCCGACCTTGAGGGGCGATGACCTGATACACTGCCAGTTGTAAAGGAGCTGGATGTTCTTCAGTGCTTCTCAGAAGGGTGTTAGGACCCCTGCTGGCTTGGGGACTGGTGGTGGTTTCTCCAGCCACCTTAAATTCCTGTCTGGTGCCTGGCCATGTTTTTCTAGTATATGTTGAGGTGCAGGCAGCTGTTGATTCATGAACTGTTTTTTCTGGATAAACTTGAGTGCGTCTGCAAGAGCTGCAGTTGCAGCATTGGTTATACTGTAAACATAAGATCATTGCAGTTGAAATTTGTGGCTGGGTGTGGTGTTTTTCCTTAGTTGTTAATCCCTCTGTCCTCATTGATTATTGTTGAAGTAATGTTCTTTCATGAGAGAATTAACAGGTGGTTGGTGTGTTAATCCTTTCTGTTTAGATTTGAGTTTGGTAATCCACCTCCTAGATGTCTTGCCTGTCTAAGGCTGTGATTTCTGTCTGCTTTAATTTTTTTGACTAGGAACTTTCTTCCTACATGCAGTTAGTCCTTGGCAGCTTCTTCTCTATGTTTAGGTATAGTTGCTTCTAAACAGATTTGCCTGTCTCCTAGGAGACAAAGCAATACCATTGCGCATGATTTTAATCCTTAAAGATGTTATGTGTACATAAATAAACATGGAAAAAATACATAATCTAACCTATACCTTAGAGGGTGTGGACAAATAGAATGGCTTGACCTGGTTTTGTCTTTGATGGTACTGATAACAGATGCCTCCTGCAGTTTGGTATGGGTGACTGTGCAATGTCGGTACTTGTTCAGATAGCATCCCTATAAAGCCAGTTAAGCTGCTGAAATAAACCTGTGGGCAAAAGACATTCCCATAACAATAGATATTTGTTTACTTGAAATATAAAGCTAGGTTCCAAGGATTAAGGACTCCACTGAAACCACTCAGTTTTAGTGGATGCTATAATCATAAACAAAAAAAAATAAAGATACAGATAATGTAAGTAAAGTGTGGGTGAATTAACTTTGAAGGCTTTTTCATACAGACCTGGCACTTAAAATAATTCTGGTGACTGTGTTTGCAGGTGATGTGGTGGAAGGCCTTCTGAAGTCTCTTGAGTGGTGTCCAATATGTTGCTAATCACTTCAGCGCAGCTTCTGGGTGTTTGGAGTTGTAGCACAGCACTGCACAACTAACCACTAAAGCACTTGGAGAGCTTTTATAATCAGATTTTATGAAAACTATTATTTTCTGTTGTTCTATATTGTACTCATCATGCATTGCTCGAGTGCTCTTACCCAGTGGCGATTATCCTTTAAGTGTTTTGTATGTGGATGTACAGACATGAAATGTAAACCCATGTAAAATGTCATGAGGCAAAACCAGTGTAGGACATAGATAACACAACTGTGTCAAGCCTTTGTTACTTGGCTCTTGGTTACACATACCTGTAACGCTGGTGTTTTTGAGTCTTCATTGAATCTGACTGAAGTTGTCAAATCAAGTTCTGTTTCTTCTCTCTGCTTCCCTGGCCTGTGCTATTAGCAGCTGAAGGGTGGCTTTGCAGAGTCCTTTCCTGATGGCTGCAGACCCTGTTTGCTGAGTGTCTATAAAGAAAAATCTGTCTTGCCTTGCAATATAGTGAGCTGTTTGCCTTCCTTGGCTCTCTAAAGCTGGAATCCAGATTTGGGACTCATAAACACCTCTGTAAATCCATTTTATTTGGTGCAGTTCAATAAGTGCATCTTTTCTTAGTGAAGTCCTTTGTCAGATGTTCTTGTGTCCCTTCAGCAAGTACAATTGTACTGGGTGCAGGTGTCCAGGTGCTGGCAGTGGAGGGCTGCAGGGGTATCCTCTGTGAGAAGTGGCCAAAGGTGCTCTGTGCCAGACACAGCTGGCTCCAGTAGACAAAAAAGCGTGAGAAACAACCTTGCAAATAGCAAGAAGGAGGGAAGGTGCTCCCTCCAAATGCTGGAGCATAGATTCCCCTGGGGGAGACCTGTGAGAAAGTAATAGAAGATCGGCAAGGAGGATTGTAAGCATGCTCAAGTGACTTTTACCTGCTGGGAAACACATAGATCACCACTAATTGCTATTCAGTCTTATATCCTTGCAGGTAGAACATCTGCACTTAGATAACGTAAGTCTGCAATGGACTTAGGGACACCTTATCTGGCCATTTGAGATTCCTGTCCTATTGTTGAAGATGAAGGCACACTGAGAAAACTATGCCTGCTTGAACCCTTGAAATACTGGCAAGAACCAGGGGTCTCTGCGCTCTCACTCTCTTGCTAACAAGGACTCTGGCTTGCTCCGTGGTGCCCGTGTCCCTTGCTTGTGTGCCTCTGCTGGGTGTTGCTTCAGAGATTCTCTGATCAGTGAGGTATCGAGATTAAACATGTTCTTTGCCTTTCATGTGTGGTTTTGTGGCTGCTCCTGCGTCCTGGTTGCATCGGTTCACACAAGACCACACTGGAGCAGATACACAGCCTGCAGCCTGTGGAGGACCTCATGCTGGAGCAAGTGCATATCTGCTCTAGGAAGCTGCAGTCCATGGAGAGCCCATGCTGGAGCAGGTTTATTCTGAAGGACTGCAGCATGTGGAGGTGACCCATGCTGGAGCGATTTGTGAAGGACTGGGCTCTGTGGGAAGGACCCGCACTGGAGCAGGGGAAAAGTGTGAGGAAGGATTAGCAGAGAGGAGCTGCTATGGACATACTCCCCATCCACCTGCGCTGCTCTGGGGGAAGAGGCAGAGGAGCTGAGAATGAAGGAGTGTTGAGAGATATTAGTTGTTTATCTTAAATAAGTAAGTTTTAATAAGAATGAATTACTTAGGGTTATAATATGGTATGGTTTATGCTGTTTGCTTGGCTTTATTTAGCGTGAATGGCTAAATTTGCTGAAGCCTTTAGGCTGCAATGGAGTTAATTTTTGTAGTAATTTTCCTAGCAGCTGGTACAGTGCCGTGTTCAATCTTTTAGTATAAGAAAAATGTTGATAACACTGAAGTTTTGGTAGTGTTTTCCCTAAGTCTCGGACTTTTCAGTTACCATGTTCTGGCAGTGAGTGCAGGTGCACAAGAAGTGTAAACAAGAAGATAAGGAGGCTACAACTATCAGCAGAGACTGCAAATCAACAAGGTAAGAGTAGTCAATGGCCTGCCTGGACACACAAAAAGAATCCAAGAAGGTGTTAGAAGATCCCAGACCAAAAATCACCATTGCACTAAAAGACGCATGCACATGAGGGGAGAGTTTATAGATCGTAAGGGTGTAATTGCCCAGGGATTTCTTTGTTCAAGGTCGGTCCCTTTTTGGAGGCACCTAGCCCAGGCTGAACTTGCTGTTGTACTTTTCAATTAAATTAATTATTTTTATAAAATCTGACACCTGAGACTCTGCTGGGAGAAAACTTTGGTTGAGGCTGAAGAAGGAGGGAGGGTGCCAGACAGTAAGGATGTGTGTATTGTGAGGAGTTGAAAGGGGCACCCATCAGTGCACTGGGGTTGCCCGCTGCAAAGGGACCCTGATCTGAGCAGTGAAAGACTCGGGTGGTGTGTGTGCGACTCCTTGAATGGTGTGTGAATGCTCAGGCAGTGGCTTCTCCTTTAACAAGAGTGAAGGCAAGCTTGGGGAAAGCAAAGGGGGAACGGGTGGTTTTAATTAGTCTTTGTTTCTCACTAGCCAACTCTATTTTAATTGGCAATAAATTAAATTAATTTTCCCCAAGTTGAGCATGTTTTGCCAGTGATGGTAATTGGTAAGGGATCTCTCTGTCTTTTATGTTGACCCATGAGCTTTTCCATCTTACTTTCTCCCTGGTCCTGTTGCGTAGAGGGAGTGAGAGAGCCGGTGGGTGGGTGGCTGGCAGCTAGCCAAGGCAACCACACTCCTTAATTCATGTATATAATGCATTTCAAAAACTTTCTAAAAGGAAATTGTCTGAAGAATAGTTGTTATGTGTATTTAGGTAGATGTAGCTCCATGCTCTTTTAGCTGACACAGGTTGGCATCTGGAACTCAGTTTGCAAGTGAATTTTTTTTTTTTTTGTTTGTTTCCTGAATACAGGCTTCATAAGCTCATGCTGGTCTTACAGTTAACTGCATTTAACACTTTTAATATCACCTCTGGTAATTGATGCTGGGTTCTTGGCTTCTCAGCTATAACCGTACTTTTTCTCTACATGTGCCTGATTGTCTTGTGATGTTACAGTGCCTGGAAATTAATTTAAAGTTGTAGTAATATCTGCATACCTTATTAACAGTAAGTTGAAACAGGGCATTGTCTTGTCTGCAGAGCTGTTGGAACTGGCTGTTGATGTTGGTTTCCAAATGAACCCGGCTGTTCCATTGCAATATGGGGTGGATCCATAAGTGTTTGGCTATTTACAATACATGTGCAATCATGTTTGCTGCTCCTTTGGATGAGCACTGTGCATGATTTCCTTGTGCAAAGTATCTTTAGAAGGTCACTTCAGTTATGCATAAAATATTTTCCTAGCTTTTTGCCCCCCCTGAAGTCCCCGAATGCATATAGGGAAGTGGGTGCTGTTGCTGCTGAGGTCTGTAGAGCTGGACGTAAGTGCGTTCAGGTATGGAGCTTTAGCAGCTATCCCTTTAATGCTACAGGGTATGTGTATCTGTCAATTGTCTTTTCTTAAGAAGGAAAAATCTGTAATTTGAAAACTGGTAAGTGTAAACAATAACGTTGATACTGATTTCATAATATAAAGAGTTACATTTGAACTGTGTGCCTCTCCAAAGTGGGTTTACTGTGTGGAAAAGCAAGACTGATTTTATTAGGGAGAAGGTAGAATAAGTCTATGGATAAGATGGAACACATAAATTAAAAAGGAGCTTAAAGAAATTGGATTATCTGACACCATCTACTCTCCCAGTTACTACTGCTGCCTGTTTGTTCATCTAGGTAGAGGTGTGACTTTTTTTTCTACTATGAGGGCACAAGATCAGGTTAGTAAATGAAGTCAGCTGAGAAGCCTTTAAAAACCAAATCAGTATTAATTTGGTATCCTTTTACTTAAACAAATATTTTTGTAAAAATATGTGGAATTTGTCAAAGGTGGATGTTATAAGTATCTTAAGAGTAGGAGTATGTGACAGGGGAACATAGTGTTGATTAAATTTTTTTTAACAGTATTTTTAGCTTTATGAAGAAAGATTGCCAAGAAAAAGCCTTTAGTGAGGTAAAAGTTTGAGGGTTTGTCTGTTCTGATGCTGGATTCACCAGTCTTCTAATTGCCAGGATTTTAAAACTTTTTGGTTATCTTAAATCAATCAGTTTCCGTAATGAATAGTTGTGCGAGTTAGGGTTTGAGTTGCATGGAAGCTGGGATCATGCTGTTATTTTATATGAAAGATGGAAAATTCCAGTACTAATTGGATTAAGGTATTTTTTTTCCTGAATAGATGCGCTCTTAGGAAAGGCACAAGAAACCCATCTATCTTTCCATTGTTCTGTTGATTATAAAATGGGCTGGTCTGCACAAGGGCAGGGGCAGGTTTTAAAACATATTGCACTGGTAAGCTAAGGGACCCTCAGTGTGGGACTGGTGCTGAGGTTTTCTGTGGTAGCGTGCAGCACGCTGGCCTGAGGTTGTCCAGTTTGATGGCTCGATTCCACGTTCACGTGGCATAATGAATATATGCGGCCATGCACCTGGAGTCATGATTTGCTGCCTTCATTTTGTTACTCTGTGTGTGCCTGGCTTCGGCCTCGAGCGCTTACTAGCATGGCTGATTTATCAGCTGTGTTACGGCCTTGATGTAGGTTTAAGACTGTACAGAATTGGTTTTGCAGAGATGGCTTTTTTTCTTCCCTGTATGTTTAGGTTTTTTTCCCCCAAACTAGTTGTTGCTACTTTCTTTCCTCTTCTGTGGGTGGTGGTTCTTGCTTTAGTTCATTCACTAATATGTGTTGCTTTGGAAGAATCATGTAAGGTCTTTTCTAAGCAATAAAATTATTGTAATGAGGCTTTTATTCCAGAGGTGTGTGTTCAGCTGGATGCTAATTTTTGATGTCTTTGTTTAAAAGATACTGTACATCTGAAGAGGTTTTGCAAGAGGTAGCCTGACTACTTAAAAAGTGAGAGGAAAAAGAATTTTTAGTTTATTTGCGTAGTCTAATTTAATGATTTCCATGAAACACTGCTACTTTACCTGCAATGTCAGTAGCGAGTTCTTATGTATGTACCCATAAAGTAGATCTTTGAGCAGAAGAAATGCTGGGGCTAGCAGACATTTTGCTTTCAAACTGTTTAAAGCTGTGTGTCTGTGTGGGTGTACCAGCAACCTGAAAAAAACCAAAGCATTGGAGTCTGGAAAGGCTTGTGGGTTTTGCTTAGGTTTTGGATTTGGTTGGGGTTTTTTTTGGTTAATTTTTGGAGCTGTCTTTTGCACTGTGTAATTATTTGCCAGGATGTGGATTAGCGTAATGCCTCTGTATTTGTCATTTTGGCTGCTAAAGGGCTGCCATATGTAGAAGTCTTTTCATAGTGGCATTACACTTCTAGAGAGACCTTGTTCGTTCTGCTCTAATCTCACAGTCCAGATCAAAACACTTTCTCCTTTCTATCTAACAGCGGTTTTGTGGTGTGAGGACCGCGGAGAAGTGCATTTATTATCTATATTGCCTGTGCTAAAGTTTTAGTACTTTGTAACAATACAGATATTGAAAGCAATGCTGCTGGTTTTTTTTATCTGATAAGTTAGGCTTGCATTGAAAATAGGGCATAGGAGAGCATAGGAATCTACTGATAAAAATTTTCTGACAGCTGGTAACTCTTTTTCTGCTGTTAATGCAGTTGAGGAAGGGTCAGTTGATACTAATGTCTAAATGCAACATCCAAATATTTTAGTGTACCAGATGGAGTAACTTCTTGTTACCGTAAGGACATAATGTTCTTGGGAGTCAGAATGGTGTGGTAAAAAAGTGTTTACACTAAAAGTCCACTACATGAATGGTATTATGCTGACTCCAAACACTGACATTGGTGGGCTTCTCCTGCAAGAACCTACTGAAGTAACCTTTGCTACTGCTAAGTACCAGTACTCTGGTACTGCTGCTCTTTTGGGTTTCTGTCACTTGAAGGTAATTTACCATTGTCATGGGTTTTTGACTGCAAAAGTTAAAAAGGGAAGGAGGAAAAATCAGTTTGTTTTATGTGACTGAACTGCAGGAATTCCCAGAATTCTCTTTCAGGGCTTGTTGGCTGGACATCTGTGCAGTGGCCTGAAGACTGACACAGGAAAGGGAAAGTAGTTTGATGCCCAATTTCATCTTTTCAGGCTGTTCCTGGTTATTTGAGATGTTGAGCACTTGTCAAGCCAACAGCTTAATTGAAGATTTTTCCAGGAACTTCTTTGCATTGCAAAAATACCTGTAAAACAATCGGGGAAGAGGAAGGGAAAGCAGCTTATAAAATTTCTGAGTTCTCAGCTTGATTAGCTTGCCAAATTTAGTCTCACCATTTGAGGAGGTGTATTGAGGCCCACTGACTGACTTTGAGCTTTTGCTTTGCTTCCTTGTATGTCTGTTCTCTGCCTGCCCAAATAAAATAGTTGTTTTCTTATTTAGTTGCCTTTATTCAGTATCCTCAGGTTAAGTCTTGCCCAGTATGTATGACACCTGAAGTTTAAGATAGTGGTACTTGTCATCTTATGTGCACACTGAAGGGTAGCGTATGGCTGTGTGCAATGCAAGTTTCAGCATCACGGTTTATTTAACCAAAGGTAAGTATGCAAACTTCACAGTGGGGCCAGACTGCTATTTATGCAAACTACTGCTATCTATTCTACAGCTAGTGCTAACTTCTCTTCATAGAGCACTCAATGATGCACCTAAGCAGGTGGAACACATTCATATGCATTCCTATGCAGGACTGGATAATGGAACAGTGATATTCCTGGAATAAAACTTGAATCATAGAATGGTTTGGGTTGGAAGGGACCTTGAAGATCATCTAGTTCCAACCCCCCTGCCATGGGCAGGGACACCTGCCACTTGACCAGGTTGCTCATGGTAGACCATCTTCTTCTGGTGAAATGTGCAAAGTTGTCTCTTGCCTCCCCACAGATGAGAATTCTGAAAACAAATTAACATTTGAAGTTAAAGCCCCTTGGGACAGGTTCCTACCCTGTCGTTTAACCTAAGAGGGAACTCGGACAAAATGCAGCGTTGTGGATTTGTCTCAATAATCAGGCTACTTTATCTAAGATGTTGTGGTTCAGATTGTCTACCCCTTGGTGAAATACTCACAAGAAAGGTGGAGGTGGTGCTTTTTTTCGAGGGTGGGCAGGGTAGCTAGATTCAGAAAAGTGAAAAAAGAAATGGAATTTCTTTCATCACTTCTGTCTTTCACAAACCTGTTGTGAATGCTGTTTTGAAATTCAGGTTCATGTTTTGGAGGGCTCATGAATGCATGTGAAAATCCTGGAGCTTGGAAACGTGGTAGATCTCTGCATAGCATCCCACCCTCTCATTTTAAGATTTTGTAGTGTGTGTCCCAGTAGACAGATCCACTGTAGTGGAGCCTGTCCTATACAGAGGAAGTTGAACTATGGACAGCATGTCATAAGCGTACCCCCCTGATAGTGATGGTGATCGCCCAGCATGTCTAGGTGTGACCAGTAATTACAGCTTAGAGGTGATAAAGTCTCTACTGGATATTCAGTTTCCCCACATGTATGTTTTGGAGAGGTGTGTGATAAACTTGCAGGAACCCAGGCCTGCTTCCCAATGAATTCCCAGGATAGCTTTCCAAATGAAGGGAGAAAATATATTACGTGAAACCTCCAACTGATGTTTATCACAGCCTGCTACAGATACAGGCGTAGATTTCTGTTCACCTTTCAGGCTTATAGCTGATTAGAGGTGCCATGATCAGAAACTTCATTCAGACTCTGTAACAGCTAAGTTGAGATGCAGGGATTTCAAGTCTTGATGGGACCATCTTGACTGCATGCTTTAGATCAGGTAGAGACAGATTATGCAAATACAGGCATTAGGTTGGTATTGGATCAGTGAAGGAGAAGCTGATTTTTAAATGCTGTAAGGGTTTTAAACTGGAAGACTCTAAACATGCATAGGTGTAGCTTCTGAAAAGACTTGGTCCCATGTGGCCCTATGAAGCAATCTACACTGACAAGATTTTAAAGCCATAATGACTTTCCTTGTATATTGGGGGAGAGGAGGGTCAAGAAAGTATGGCTAGAATCCAGTCATCTGGATTTTTCTAGACAAATGCTAGGAAAATAACTTCTTTAATATTTGTCTAGCTTAATTGGAATGCCATAGAAAATGGTATGATTTGCTATTCTTAGTTTTCCCTGTCTGTTTTGATGATACACTACATTAGATTGTTATTAAATTTTCTAAGCCATTGTACTTCTTGTCATATTGCATCTGCCTACGAGGAATTTGTTTGATCATTAAGTCACTGGGGAAGGGAAATATACAGCTTTTTTTTTTTTTTTTTTGAAGTAAATAATTCTGAAGCTAAAGTGTTTCGAGGTATGCTGCTAGTGGCAGGCTTCTTAAACATAGCAGTGACAGCATTAAAATATTCTTCTTTTAAAGCCCTAAGAGCAAGCATCAGCAAGACTCCAGTCTTGCACCTTTAATTATCTGTTTAAACCTTGAATTTCCACAAATGCAAGAAACTCAGCATTTTTGGACTTTTTTTCGCCTTGCAATATTATGCTGTTGCATATTACATTGCTATAAAGTTAAAATTTGATGAAAAGGTTGATAGATGCTTCACTTGAGGATGAGTTGCTTGGAAAAGAAGATGTGTATTTTGGGGATAGGTTTGGGGCACTGAGGAATGGTTTGGTCCAGAGTCTACAGTATATGTAGAATAATCCTGCAGGGAGTGTAACCAAATGGAAGTCAACTGGATTGCCTGCATGATGGATTACACTATATGAACAAAGGCAGGAGGTCTGGGAGTTCATGTTAACAGCAAGTATTTAAAGTATATTTTTAAGACATGCAAATTTTGAGCTGCAACACTTGAAAATTGGCTTCTCTTGATCTGACAAGTTGAAGTTCATGCTTTGTTGGTCTCTCTGCAGCAGCACGTGACATCAGAAATGTCATGACCACTTTGTTAACACATTTATCTTCTTCAGTTTGAAAAAAAACGTGGATAACTCTAGTGGTGCAGCCCCACAAATGAGCTCTGCTTTTTGCTGATTAGTGTCAAAAGGTAAATTGGTTGTCCTGTTTCTCTTTGCATTGTATATGAACTATTAATGGTGTGTTAGCTATTATAGTGTTAGAATTACTGTTTAAATGTGTTGCACACATGCTTGGTATTTGGTGTTAGGAAATGCCTGGTGTATGTTTTATATAAAACAAAGCCAAATCCACAAAGAGAAAGCTGTGTGTTTTCAAAGTTACATTAGGAGATTGTTTCCCTGGTGTTGAAGTAACATACAGATATATGTTGTGATTTTTGTTTTTCTTCTTTTGATGATGATTTGTTAGTAATCATTATGTGAATTTGCCATTGTAATGATGGGAGGCTTAAGAGGCAAGAGATAACAATTAGAAAAATAACACTACTGTTAAGGAAGAAACTTACTGAGACTTCAGTATGTTAAGACTGAGTATCCAGGAAAAAACAGAAGAAACATCAAAACACCCACATTTTTATAAAGTAATGCAGCTTAGTTGTCTTAGCGACATCTGACTTCTTTTCTTTAACTCACACTATTCCATAGACATCTTCATACTTCACTGGCCTGGTTGCTGCTCTAGAGCAGTTAAATATTAATGCATCTTTCTGTAACCTGTTTATGAATGTACTGTAATGTTAACCATTTCATTTTTAAACAAGCTGCAGCTCTACCTTAACAAGTACAGAGCTCTTTTAAATTGAGACATTCCAATACCCTAAAAAAATTAATGCTTCCAAATATAGCAGAAACTTTCTAATCTAACAGTAGCTAGGAACAGGTGACTTTATTTAAAATTGTATCCTGTTGACCGTTATCTAGCGTCACAACACAGAAACAGAGAAAATTACTGTGAATGCTATGTATTATGCTACAAGGTGACACTGGATCAGAAGCCTTCCAGAAAGAGATCAAGCAGAACATGCCTAGGTAATATATAACAGCTTTTCACTTATAGAATTGTATAGTAAATAAGGTAAAGATTAATACTAATCAAACTCTTTGCTCGGAACCTTTTTTGTGGGCCATATAAGAATTTTATTTGTGGGTTCATTCTTCCAATTTTTGAAGAATCATGTGTGAAAAGATAGCAGAGAGCAAAATTTTTCCAAAACATTTTGACTTGCACTTTCTTTGCTGCTGATCTGGCAGTGTAAGTGGAAAATAAGCTTTCTGAGAGCTCTTGGCTTTAAGTTTAGGTAGTCCAACTTGATTTGATTCTCCCCTTCTCCCCCAATGAATTTGTAGCAGCAGATGTTTAGCCTGGGTCTTCATAATTGAGATGTATTGTCCCATATGCCTTGTGAGTTGTTATTGTAGTAAAAAATCTATTGGCGCTTGATTACAGCACTGATGAAAGTCTTTATCAGATACCTCGTTTTACTTCCTCTTTTTAAAAATTGTGAGTTCTTACATCATGAAATATTTCAGTATAAATTACTATTTTTACTATAATCTTTACAGGGCTTGCAGTCTGAACTATATTGAATTCTACACTTAAGACACTATTTTTGGAATAGTGTCTCAATGTTACTTTGTAGATACTTTTAGGATATTCCGATAATATACGTGCATGAGTTGTTACAGTAATTAGGAGTATCTGAGTCTCTTAGCATAATACTCATGTGGTTCACACTGCTCCTTACATCAATTACAATTTGCTGTACAAGTTCCATGCAGAATGTCTCAAGTGTTATTTAACATGCAAAACCGTTCCTTTAGTCTGCATCTTACTACTGAGCTTCATTTTGTTCTGTACCGTCCCTCCAACTGGCTTGCGCTTGGTGATCCAGGCTGCCATGACACTGCACTCTCAGTGCTTCGGGTTCTTGTTCCTGACCCTGTCACCATCCCTCTCTTCCTGCCTTGTTTTCAGTAGGAGGTGGGAAGAGTTTAGTGAGACTTGTGGAGCTGTTAGGTGTTTCCAGTTCTCATCTACTTGGTCATGCTTAGGATTATGCTGATTGAATGGAATGTTCCTCTTCTCTCATGGAAAGATGTTTCTCTTGGAAGCAAGCCTGGTGCTTATTAGTGCGTGTAATTTCTTGTCATAATGCTAAACTGTAAATGACTTTATGTATGAATGTGTCTTCCTACCTATATGTATCTTTTTCCAAATGATTGCATGCTAATGTCAAAATACAGTATTGTGTTTTATGTTTCTTCTAACATGTTGTATTCCTTTTAAAAAGATAGTACTTAAGCAGCTTCTATCTTTGTAATGAACACTGACTATAGTATTTATATGCATTAGGTAAACTTCATATACCACTGTCCATGTCACTCCATCTTGTTTACAGAATCACATATCAGAAAAACCCTATTCCTGTGCCTGAGGATAGCATTGTCATATACTGGGGAAAACAATTACTGCAATGGCAGATCAGATGCAGAAATTCATCTGCTGCGTTGTGCTGAGAGGTGTAGTTGTCATAAAGTTCTAACTTACTCTCTGAGGTGATACTGCACACTTTTTACTGAATTAGAAAGTTGGGCTTGTGCTTTTTTGAGGGGAAAGAAAGTGATTCCTCTGCTTCTTTAATCATCTTTAGTAATAATGATTACCCCCTGCTCAAACCAGAAAACAGCAGAGGATGTACGGTATAGCACCTGATTATTGAATTGTCATAACACTGGACCTCTGCTTAGATCAACAGTTCTGCTGTCTCACATTCAAAATAGCAAAATGTACAGTCTTTGGAACTAGTGAAAGAACAAACACCCAAAAAGACTCATTTTGATGGCAGGGATAATCAGAGAGAATCAACTAGCATTTTAGTGTTTATTGCCTCTAAGATATTTGACAATGTGGTCATGTGACTTAAAGATTTCTTAAATACAACATTTACGCACACAAAAAAGCCCACCCAAGCTTGCAAATGTTGAAATAAAAAATTTTTGGTTGCTGGACTTCCCTAGAAGGTGTCCTCTGGAGGGAGTGTGTACTGTGGGCTTCTAGAGTTGCAGTCAGGAATGTTGCTATAGAATCTTCAACATCCTTATGAAAGAAATGCTGCAATAATTGCTGACTGAATTGGAGTCAATGAAAAAGGAATGATGCTATTATTTTGTGGAGGCCCTATTGCACCAGTGAAGCCTCCATGTTCTGATGAACAGTAATACAGGACAGAATCTCTTCTTTCAAAAAGCATCCGATGCACCTCTGTCCATGCAGTAACCGAGCATGGTAGGGTGGTGACAGGTCTGGTTGTGCACTGCTTTGCTTGATTTAGACAAGAGACTGAAGTCCTGGGTGTGGCGCTCGACCAGCGGAGCTGTTTCCCTGTGCTGGGAGAAGGGACTGGAACTGTTCCTGTGTTTGTGTAGCTGTTGTGTGTGCGACATCCAGCTGAGCATTCACTAAACCCGACAGAGAGGGACTTCACATGATCTGGTGTTCTAAAGTATTTTGTGCAAGCCTTGAAGGCTTGTGAAGTTCAGTCTTGGTATAGTTCTTAACATGTAAACCATCAACTTAAATTATTCAGTGGCCGGAAGTTTGTTGAAAAAATTGGGCAGTTTGGCACGGCTGAGGTCAGTTTCTGAAATGAGTTTCTCTAGAAATTCCCGTAGAAGAGGAGTAGTCTTTCATCAAGCTGCAAGTGAGAAATGCCATGAGGGCATTTTCTGATAATGCAAAGGGCAAAGAAATCCTCCTTCTGAATAACCAATATAATTTGTGTCTGTGAGGCTGTGGCCTCAAGTCAGAGCACAAGGGGTATGTGGCCATTGCAGTGGGGCTGAAGGATGTTAATCCCCACTTCGTGACGCTGCTGCTATGGCTTCCTCATGTTATTTCCAGCTAGTAAGCATTCAGAATCCGTGCCCTCAAATCTGCAGTGACTTGGAGCTGAGATTTATAAACTAGTAAGTCTGTAGTTTACCTCTGCCAATACATGTGCCTGAATTAATTTTAATTTTTTAAAATATTGAACGTGCATGGGAAATGCTCCCTCTTCCCTTTCTCCACTCCCTGTTGCTTTTGGCCACATGCAAAGGCTTAGGAATGCTTCTGCTACTCTTTTTTTTTTTTTTTTTTCATGTTGGAATATGGTTATTTAGTACTAAATAATTGGGGTTGCTCAAATGATTTCATCTATATAATCTGCTAATGCCTTGTTTTGCAAGTAATTTGTATTTTATAAAAAAACCCCAAAAAACAACAACCCTCAACCGTGAGAAACATTCATAAATATATTTCTTCTAGCAAGCTGAATAGATCTGTGAATGTCTCATACCTCTTGCACAACTGAATTGTGCATGCATCTTAAAAGCTTATATATAAAATTAATAGATGGAATTGTTTCACCCCAGGGGTCATTATTTTTTCTGATAATAATTATGGTGCAGGGGTAAACATGTTATTTTGGTGATGCTTTAATTGTATGCTACTCCCCTAGGCACCTGTAATTTCTAGTAACACTGGAAATACTGAGTAACTTCAGAAAGGCCAAAGAAACTTCAGTTTTTAAATTATTTATTTAAAAAGCTGACTGAAATGTAGGATCTTGTGGATGTAAACTTTTTTTAAAAGAAAAAAAAAATCCTTTCCTAGGTAGGTTGTTTTTCAGGCATCTTTAGTTCTCTCTTACGCAATTCAATTCAGTTATCTTCCTTTTTAATCAAATGTTCTGCTTTTAGACTAAGGGGATGAGATCAAGGGATTGTACCAGAATAGAACTGTAATCAAGCGATAAAACCTCATCGGCATTGTGAATGAAACTGAACTTCTGGACCCACTTCATACTGTACCTGATTTCTTGTCTCTAACTCTTGATAATTTAGATGAAGGCATTCATGAGTAGAGCAGGTTGTTAATTTAATAAAAATCTTGGAAAAAAATAATCTTTCTTAATTAATTCTAAGAATGAAGCTAAGGCTGTGGATGGGAGTGATTGGCAATTATTGTTACTGCTATCATGGGCTTTCTGGTGCTGTCGCTTCCTTGGTTTAGACAAATTAAAATTGTGTCAGGAAACAAAACATTCTGTTCAGTTGTGTCTGTCTCTTCCTTCTATGAAAAATCCATGTAGAAATGAGTCTGATGGAGCTTGTCAGAAAATTGGTCTCTGGACATCCATTTGGTAACCCACCTGCTGCTGCATACAACCTGTAAAAGCAATCCCCAGTTAGCTTCCCTTGCCCATCATCAAGGTTGGAGCAGGCTAAATTTTGTGAACCAGCTTTTCAAATTTTTAATGAAGAGATTGTATACAAACTCTAAACCTTAATTGTAGAGATGTTGTATATGAAGTTTCTCAAGGAGGTAGTAAAAGCTGCCTTAGTAATTTTTATGCTGGTATTCAGAACAATTTCAGGGTGGTCTCATCTATAGAACCTAATTAAAAACCCCAAACCTATTATGATTTAATGCTATTCTTCCCTTCACTACAATGTCCTGAAGAAGTCGCCTTTGTAAAATTAGTGAAATTACTTCCATTTCTTTCTTGCTAGGTGGTGTTTGCCTAGTGAATGGGAGAAAGAACAGATACTTTGCTTCAATGTGATACTCTCTCATCATGCTGAAGTTGGAATAAGACCAGTGATGATGATTCACATTATCAATGCAAATTATTTTCTAGCATTAAAGAGAAAATAAGCCCTGAAAATGTTTGGGTTTTCCTTTTTAAATTAATTCTGTCTTACTGGTAATGAAAAAGATTCTGATTCCATCTCTTCAATAGACTTGTTAAAGAAGGTGTGAAGAATTAAGTTTGTAGTAAATTCTTCTAATCTATTTATTGCTTAATGATTCTTTAAAACGATACTTATGATTAAGTATTTCCCTGGAACTGGAGAAAGTTCTGCTTTGATTTTTATGTTTCTAATGTCAATTTTACTGAAGTTGTCATTCAGATTAGCTCTTGGAAGCTCAACCAACTCCTAGAAATCCTGGTCAAATTGTTTTGTAGTAGTAAAGTAGTGGTTGTTATAGTAATAAAGATATTTTCTTATGTGTAAAAAGGCAAGAAGTGAAGCCTGATGTATGGCCAGTGACACTGAAAAGGAGAGGCTGTTTTGAATGCCACCAAGGGAAGGAAGTATGACTGCAGAGTACTCCATGTGGACATGTAGGTGAGAAAGGACCATGTTTTCATGAGACACAGCTATGTGAGGGAGCCATGAAAGTGTTACTACTTGTTAGGAGGCAAGCCTGGCTGACCTTGTTAGCTTTGGTGCCTGTAGCTTCAAGGAGGTAAAACTTAGATTCAGTGACTTAAGTTTAACTTAAATAAATATAGAACATGAAATTGTTTGAGGTTCTTTGACCTTATCTTCCCAGCAATGTTGCGTCTTTCTACTTAGTTTGTGTGTTTGGAAAGTATACATATTTGAAGAGAAGCAGTGTACGTCTAATATTAGATTCAGGAAATGGAAGATGTTTCTATAGGATGACTTCTGTCCATGGGTAATTTGTAAGGTAGTTAGGATTTAGCTGCTCTTTCAGTTTTGTCTAATCTTCCAGCACAGTGTTGGTTACAGGACTGTGTGTTAACTTTAGGTATTATTTGGTTACCAGTTGTGTAGCATTTGAGTTGTTACTATGCTTTTCTTCAGGTGTAGCAGATAAAAAATTTGACATGTTTTGCTATTCAGACAAATAAAACTGAAGCATTGGTCTGCTCCTTTGGAAGGAAAGAATAAATAGTTAATATCGGTTAACTATTAACATCACTCTCCTGTGTACTTAAATGACTTAAGATGTATGAGATATGGCTGTGTCCTCTCACGGTTTTTCTAACGTAGAAGAATTCTTGAGCCAAGCAAGGATTATCAGTTGAACGACAAAGTGGCCTGCATATGTGTAACTCCTGATGCAGTGAAGGTGAGGAGCCTTGCAGCTGTTTCTTGGGATACTTCTCTTGAGTGATGAGTAAAGAAGATGACTGTGAGTGAGGAGAAGGGGTGCTTGTACTGTGATGTTAGGTAGGGAAGGGAGGAGACCAAAGTTGAGAAGTGAACACATTGAGCTGGTGATGTAATGGAAAAATAGAGAAGGAAGATGAGAGAAGCCTCAAGGTTCTTAAAGTGTAAATGCTGAAGAAAAGTTTAGTACTGAGAAAGAGAAGCAGAGGCATGCAAATAGGGATACTTCTATATATTTTCTATGCTGTCTAAACTAAAGAAAAGCGAGGACTTGCAAATGAATTTTAAACATATGCATCAGTGCCTGTTTAGTTGAAGGAGTAGATGGTAAACAATATAGTTTCCTCCTTCAAATTGCAAATATACCAACCCAATAGCCTGGTACATCCCACAGGTGATACTGTGCTATATTGATTTGTTATACATTTGGTTTTCGTTGCTATAAGAATTTCAGAAAGTTTGGAAATCCTTTACAAAAGGATTTATGATAGGACTTTATTTTGTGTAATTAAGACACCACTACGGGCAATGGGCATATTTTAATATTGAGAGCTGTTGAATTGATGCAGTAAAAAAGTAATTTTTTTTTTCTTTCCCCTGATCACCACTGTCTTCTCTTAGGGTACTTTTATTTAACAAAGCAATTTTGGAATATTTGTCTTTAGTCTGAACATGTTCAAGTGTCTTTAAGCAACTTGCTTTTTATAGGCTCCAAGAGCTGCATAATTTCTTTTGTTCCAGCCTTTTACTCCATCACTGGCCATACTTTTTTTTTCTTCAGTGATTGACTGAATAGATTCCTAAACCCATCATATTTTAATATAGCTAGCAAAAAACCTAGTTCAGCTACAACTTCATATGGAATCAAGCAAGACTATTTCTGTGATGCTTAGTTGGGCACAATAGGTGGTCACATGCCAAAATACCGTTTGGTGCATACTGAGCAGCAGCTAAATGTAACCTTTTGAATTTTCAGCAGAGCTAAGTAACTCATAAGAAGTGTTGGGGGTAAATAATGAACTGTACCAAATTTCTGTAGGAAGATGAAATCACAGGATGGTTATTGTACTCAGTGAAAATATTCCGCTGTTTTTTACCTGGAAGGTGCAATGCTTGTTAAATTACTGGAACTGAAAAAACCATGCAGCATGCATTTAGGATTTTCTCCATGTATCTCTCAAAGCTTATAAAATTAAGAGGAAAGGTACCTGAATGACCAATGTATAATCCATACATGATGACAGAGTTTCAGGAAAACATTTGCTTGCAATTTTGTGATTCATGCCAGAAAATGATACACTGATTCATACATGTAGATGTCATTTTTTTGCCTTTAAAGTATATTTATATACATACTCTAAAGGATGGTTACAAGGCTTCCTGGAGTTTTGCAGTTAAATTGAAAATTGCAAAGACCCCTTTGAGAAATATTATTCTACATAAGCATTGTAAAGAGCGCAAATTGTAACTCCCCTTCCCATCCCTTCTAAATCTGGGATGTGATTGATGGTAGAAATTAGTCCGCATTAATTCCATTCTCAGTAAAATATTAGTGCTGATTATAGCTGACTACAGAGTTATTTCAAAAGCTTAGATACAGGAGTTTGAAGAATTTACACTCAAAAGACATCCTTTTTTCCTGTTCCTCAGAACTCCAGAATCAAACTGTGGATTTCTGAATGGGAAAAGTGGGAGCAGTCTCCTGTGAAGTGGCCATGCTTTCATTATATTTCCCTTCTTTTCTGAATTCAAAACTCTCCAGCAGAGTTTCTTTTTATTATCACACATAATGTGACCTCTGTCTCTCTTGGATTGTAATCCAAAGATAACACATTTTTCTCCTGTGCAGGAGAAATGCATTTAGTCTGAAAGTCGGGTGATGCTTGTCTAATTGAACTGCCAAAGTTCAATTTGAAGTAGATGCAGTTTTAGAGTGTGGCCCTCTTCCTGAGGGCACTGCATTGACTCTGTCCTGTCCTTTCCCCTTCCCCTCAGGTTCATACACTTCTTTATTCTCCTGTGTCTGCACAGAAGACCTGTAACAGGGATTACAGTGTACAGTGAAATTTGCAATATTTTTGTGGGCTGGTAAACCCCTTGAGGTGCTATACTTGTGGGGATGTAGGTTCAGATGGTTATTTTAAAGATACGTGATTGCAGAGTTATTTTATTGTTATTTGTTATTTTAGTACCACAAGCAATCTTGCTGTTTCTCTTAATGGGGGACAGATGTTTTACTTGATAAGACTGTATGAAATTTTTATGAAGAATTTTATTTTGGCAACCTTTTTGGTATAGTTGCAGATTAAAGCATGAGAAAATTATACCACTGACCTGCTATGTAACAGAGAATACAAGGCTTTCTTGAATGTTTTTCCTTTTGAGTAACAGTGCATCTTTTTTTGAAAAACAAAAAAATTTACTTTTTCCAGCTTGATTATGTGAAGAATTAAAATCCTGAAAGCTGGTGCTGATTGGTGTGAAGTGTTGTGGGTTTTTGGGGGGGGTTTTTTGGGTTGTTTTTTGGGTTGTTTTTTGTTGTGTGTTTTTTTTTTTTTTTTTTTTTAAATGTAATCAGTATTAAATAGAACATTAAATGCAGGGTGGCAATTTCTAGAAAATAAATCTTACCCAAATTGTGGAAGAATCAAATTTTGTGTTCTTAAATGCGTTCCTATGTCTCTTCATTGACTAAAAGTACTCTTCTAGCACAACCTCCCTATGTCAGTTGTCCTTATGTCAGCAACTTCTGTACTCAGACAAATTGTGTTTGAGCTGAACTAAAAAAATAATTAGGAAAGAAATATCTAAGTATTCAACAATTTCCTGTTGCTTTAAGTAGAAGATGATGAACATTTCTCAGAGGAAGCAGGAGAGGAACAGGAATCTCCTCACAGGATACTTGCTGCTCAAGATAGGAAGCCAATTTAAAGTCTTGAACTTAGACATTCCAACGTTTTATCTAATTAAAAATGTTTTCACTTGATAGGCGGGAAGGCTGTGCTTCCCTTTTTCCTCCTAATCAGGAGAAGTCTTTTTATGAAATAGATGTGAGCACAGAGGATAATTTCTTCTGTGCATGGTGTAGGTGTTAGTCAAGCATGATTTCATGTCCTGCCCAGACACTGTCCACTTGCTTCTGGCACTGCAGTGGCTGTTTGCGGGGACTGCTGGCAGCTCCATTGGCTGCCTCTGGTGCCCGGCTGGGCTGACCCTGTGTTTGGCTTCCTCTGTGGTAGACAACTCTTTAAGTGTGCCATGTTCACAATGCTTCAGCTTAATACAGTCGCTCCCAAATCTTTCTCATCAATATATACAAAACCACATCAAGCTCCTAGGATGACAGTCACATCGCCAGCAGGCACAGGGAAAGTCCCAGACTGGATTTGGTGATGGATGGCAACTGGATTCTGGATCTGAAGCCAGGAGTGCTTGGATTGGGATTAAAGGCAGATGAACAGACAGAGTCCTCCTTGGACATCGGCCATTGAAGAAAGAGGGCTGACCCTTTGATCCCTCAGCTTTTATACTGAGCAGGTGGGGTGGAATACTCTGTTGGTCAGTTTTAGGTCACTTGTCCTGTCTGCTCCTCCTCACAGGTGCAAACCCTCTACACTTTTCTGCTTTGACCCTCCAATGGGGCAAATGACAAAGTGAGCAGCCCTTGGTTGTTACAGCAGTAAGTATAAGCAGGAGCCTCTTTGAATACTATTCCTTGGCATAGTTCAGGTCTTATCACTCTGAGAGTGAACAGTTTCTGCACAATATACTGTTAATTTCAGACCAGTTAGAAGAGGTTTAGCTAAACAGTAAAATTGCTGAATGGAAAATTGGTTCTGTTTTACCTTAAACCAGGACATTCCACCCCTTATTCCATACAATTTATGTTGTGCTCAGATTACTGTCACTTCCTATCTATCAAATATATACACATATAGATACAGGTATACATATATCACACAAATAACTTATGATTTATCTTTATTCACAGAAGTTCTATAAGTCCATTTAGTTCATAATTTCAGGATTTCATCTGTTATGGTAGACTCTCAGGGCAGAAGAGATGATACAGAATTCATTTTAGTTCATGTCCATGGGTAGCACATCCATCTTGAAGAGTTTGGCTGAACGTCATTTGATGAAACTAGCTCCGGTTTCATCACCACCATGTTACCCTGAAAAACTGAACATGGTTAGTATTATGTAACAATTAACATAATACAACTCAGAACTAAGTAATCTCACCAAGGGTTAGATTTCCTTGAGGTATACATTGAATTTCTCTGTTCCTCAGAATCACAGAATCACCTAGGTTGGAAGGGACCTTTTAAGATCATCAATTAAAAAAAACCATAAAACAAAACAAAAAAACCCCAAACCAACAAAAACAAACAAAAAACACACACAAAACACCACTCAACACTAATCCATATCCCCGAGCACCATGTCAACTCCTCTCTTGAATGCCTCCAGGGATGGTGCCTCAACCACCTCCCTGGGCAGCCCATTCCAATGTCTGAC
>JAOXJM010000019.1:23613328-23626509 GCA_026413425.1 Tringa solitaria
AAACAAATTATTAAAGTAATATTTATATTACATTGCTGAAAATATTTTTTATTAAAAAAAAAGTTGGCCTTCTGTGTTACAGCGTTGATGGGAAGTTGCAAGAAGGATCAGTATGTAACATCAGAGATTTTGGTAAAAACCGAAAACTTTGCCCTGTAATACTGGCAGAGGACTTGTCCTTGAAATCAGCTTGACTTTCCAAGTGTTATGAGAGGGCAAATTAATTTTCAGCATGAGTCCTGCATTTCCATGCAGTTTTCCATGTAACTAAATATTTTTGATACTTGAAGGTAAATTGACTTTTATAGAAGCTGGTCTTCCACTTTCTCAGGTTATTGCAAGAAGAATAAATTTCACCACAATACTGCCTGCATCAAGCATTTAAGGGGGAATCTAAATGTGAAAACAAATTTGTAGCCATTGTTTTCTCTGAAAATAAGCTAAATGTCATCCCTGTCTGAACACACTTAAGAAAGGCAATCTTCTCTGCATAAGTTTCTTACAGTACTCGATTGAAAGCCCAGATGTGTAATGAATCACCTCTGTGTGCTACATCAAGAGTGAAGTCAATAATTTCATCTTGATGTGCTTTGCGTCCTTTGGACAACTGCAAAGTGATAGCTATATGTTCATATCCCCATGGTAGCTGTCAAGTTGTGTACTTGATTAAAAGCAAGTATCAGTTGAATCACATAGCGTTGACTCGAGATCTCTCAACATAACTTTAAGTTCTGATCTTTGGCACAGTTTGTTAACAAGTTAGAGAACAGAAACTGCTCTTTTATTGTGACTGGAGCTCAAGAGACCTAGGAAGCTGCATCTGATAAACTTGCCTCGTTTGTGCGACATTTTAGTAGTAAATTCAAGGAAGAGTATAGGTTCTGCTACCCAGAGTTGCAGATAAGCTAGTTGTTTTTTCTTGTATGTTAATGAATTTACCTGTATCTTTTGTAGTGCACGCAAGCTGAACTTTCAGTTGTTGAAATTTAAGATGGATTTTTTTTTTAACATGATACAGTCTGAGTTTATTAAGGAATAAATTCACCTATAAAAGTGCAGCTGGCTTCAGATTGTTTTTATCACAGTGGATATTTTTTGTCTTGGCTGCAAACATGTCATGTTCTCTCAATGTGTTAGGCCTTGCTTTCCATCTTAGGTAACCTTGGTAACTAATACTGTAGTTTTTCTGGAGAAAGTAGTTATGTGTCTTCAGATAACTCAAATTAGCTGTCATTAAACATGGTTGTTGATGGTTGTCTTTATGGAGAACTTTTAAATACTGCGTGAAAGGAGAAAAATGAAATAATTGAACATAACTTACATTTTCTTTGCACCAGCTTTTCTTGATTTTTCTTGTGATTAGTGAGTAAAAGGGGGCTTGCAAAGTCTTTTTCAAGCCTAATAATTCAGTGTGTGCATGCTGCTGACTTGAAAAATGTATCTTTCTCATCTCTCATATTCTGCATCTCAGTGCTGTAAAATAAACATTACCTAAGGGTATGCATTGGGTCACTAGCTAACATCAAAAAGTAACATTCCTTATTAGTCTGAAGCAGCTTGTTTACAAGCTGCTTGATAATTGAGTAAACAGTATGTAACCAAAGATTTTAAAAAGCCTTTAGTTGGAAGGTCATGGTAGCTTTGAGTACTTTCTTTAATCAAATAGGGAGCTTTTTTCTACTGACGTGCTGACCTTTACTTTGTGTGTTTATTTACCCTTCTCCTGCTGTGCTCCCTTCAAAAAAAAAAAGAAAAGAAATGGAAAGCTCAGGTTATTGTAGATACCACTTGGTTGACAGCAGCCTGCAGTGATGATAACTCACTCAAGATGTTACAACAGCTATTCTAAAAGCCAGTTTGGTAAGAAGTTAATAATGAGCAGTTACGAGGAAGGTTTCAGTTTCTGACGTGAGGCAAATGTTGACATTTTTAGTGGTTATTTCAGATTTGTCATAAACGTGTATTTAGAAGAAATACTTCAATTTCTAAAGCCATCGCCATAAATTAGTCAGAAATGGGGGAGCCTGCCTGGGAAGGTGCTTCTCCATGGTGTCTCCTTTCAGCTAAGCTTCAAAACAAAGCATTCCTTATGCTGTGGTTTCCTGGTACCTGCAAACTTTCCAGGATTTATTTGAACTCATCCCTGAGCCATGTTTCCCCAGGAAAGTGACGGCTCTATGGACAGAGGGGGGTCCCTCAAGGTTCCCGAGAGCCCCGCTGGGAAGGGAGGCAGCAGTCGGGGAGCAGGGGCTGGTGTAGTGCCCCCCACCAGCAAGAGGCTTAACTTGGGGTGCGCTGCATCGCACACCGGAGACATTGCCCTGGGGGAAATGGTTCACGGCGGCTTCAAAAATGTTGGTGCTTGAGGGGCCGTGTACAGGCACGGTCACTGTGCGGGCTGGAAAATGGGACGGGCAGGTTTAGTTCAGATTCAGTCTCGAGTGGAGTCTTTGAGAGCAGCCTTTGCTGAGCCATGGTTGAGCGACGGTGGAGATGGTGGGAGCAGGAGGCTGGGCTGGATGACCTGAGAGGTACCTTACGGCCTGGTGCATTTTTTTTTTCTTTGTCATGTTCTGTTTTCCTGCTGCTCCCAGTGCTCTGCTGTCTTCATGCCACATCAGCCATGGTGCCTTTGCACACACGCAGAAAACGTAGGTTTTCTTATGAGTAATAGGAAGAGGGCAGAACTGGGGCAAAGAAATAATCCAGGCAGAAAGGTTTGGGGCATTGCCACTCACCCCACCTCCCTCCCTTCCCCTTCTAAAGGTGGGGCAGGAAAAAATGAGATTTTCTAATAGACTTCATAATAACTAAAGTAGGACAGTCGTCGCAGTACACAAGAACACCTGATATCCTGACCTATAATACCTGATCAACATTCAGAAAATGGAAATAAATTTAAGTAATACAGCCATCATATGTAGTGAATTATACTAACATGAATAATAATGTGCAACAGTAAACCAGTGCATTTTAAAGCCTAACGGCTTTAAATGTTATTCTTTTGAAACTGTGGGAAGAAAATGGACTTTGTCCAAAAGATACTTATAATTGTATATACAGACTTTAGAAAACTGAAAACATTGTAAGTACATGTAAGGAAGATCTAATTGCATTCTTTATGGCTGTCACTTAAAAAGCTGGATGTAATTGCAGTCCTGTTTGTTAGTTAATGATGTAGGTATTTGAAAACCAACCAATAGTTTGTATAAATGATCAAAACCTAGGAAAAGCAGCACAGTTAGTGCAAAACTGAAGGGCCCATGGGAATATCAAGTGTGCTCTGCCACTCCTGGGTTTTGGTGTGTGCACATAGGCTTGCCATGTAGTGGGACTCATCTGTGAAGCAGGGTTGTGTTTCTAGGATTAAGCGCACATGCTTGTTAACACAACTCATTTTAGTGTCTGCTTTGGCACTACCTGTGTGTTTTCACTCAGACTGACCCTCCTGCTTCTTGCTACCCATTTGGCTGGATTCCCCACGCTGCCTCCAGGAAAGGTACCACCAGGGTGAATATTCCTGCTTTTACTGAAGAGCAGGGTCTCTGATTCCTTCCGTGTTTGCTGCTCAGCTCATCAGTCTGGTCTGCAGAAAGTGTAATAATAGTTTAAAATGAGATTTCTTCTCCCACAAGATTGTCTTAAAGCTATTTCCTTAGTAGTATTTATAATCTCTGTTTTTTTCTCATAGATGCTAGAGAAGACAGACTCTATTCTGCTGCTCTCTGGGGAATGAGAGGGGATGGGGAGCTGCATGGGGTTTTTTTGGTTGTTTTTTAAAGTAACTGTCTGCTGTCTAAACAAAAAGTTTGTCATCCCTTCCTGTTGCATTATGTGGCTTGTGACTTGTGACCCTGTGCTGGGAAAAAGTCTGTTGTGACTGAGGATTGTCACGTGCCTTGTCAGTAGCATCTTTGGGAAGTGGGAGGGCTGCTGTGACTGTATCTCCAACCTGGATCCATGTGTGTTCCTGTGCTGGCTTTGAGGCCCTCGCCACGTTCCTGGAGTGAAAAGCCCTGGGACAATGTATCGAGTCTTTTGGGCAGTCTTGTTCCCTCTTCTGTTTCCTTGGGCAATGAGTGTTTGAGAGAACTGATAGCTGGCAAAAGGCTTCTCAGGTGGTTCCTGTTGGTGGCATAAAGTATAAAAGTACCTTCTGTCATTTGCTGGTCCCGGTGCCCCTTTTGGCTTTGATTGCTTTTCCTGGGAATTTCAGGTCTTGCCAGGGTTCAGTCACTGCTCCTTTGTGTGTGATACCTCCCCATTTAAGCTCTGCATTCACCCCGGTGCTTTCATTTCAAACTGCCCCTTTGTGAATCAACAGAGTTTCTCTATGGAAAGTTGTTTTAGTACTTCATCTCCTTGTTCCTTCTGAGGAGGCTCCATTACTTCAGATCCAGCTTCTTCATGGAGAAAACTAGTTTTATGAACAGTAAGATTTTATCCGGGGGAAAAAAAAAAAGGATTTATTTATTTATTTTGGGCAACGACAAAGTGACCAGTTTATAAGAGAACAGTGAAGTCTGTTCCTTTCCTTAGCATATGTGTGGGTGTCCAGATGATAAAATGGAAATCTCAGATCATATTTGGTAAACCTCTGTGTGGACTGATTATGTGGGCAGAAATAGAAATAGAGTACAAATAGGCAAAGACAACTTCTATTGTTTTGGAGCTGGTTCTTGGTAGATGTTCGTAGTGGTTTCATACTCCCTTAGTTAACCCTACTGTCACCAGTCCTACCAGTGTTGCTATTGCAGTTTTATCTTTCAGTATATGGATTGTTCTGTAAGCAAATCTGAAAGGAACATTACCATGGTATTTCTGTTTTTTTCCTTTCCATGATTACCAAGCGCATCTGTTCCATTGGTGATTTTTTTTTTCTCTCCCTCAGTTTATGCAACAAGATGAAACATTTGACACCAGAACTACAAGACTACTTACTTTTTTTAAAAATAAACCAAAATGAGAAGTCATTTTTTGTTGTTCTCTCATTCTTCTGATTTCCAAGATTTGCCCCCAAATAGAAAAATAAAGAGTAACTTCCTGTCCAGACTTCTGGTCATCACTGAAGTTTTTTGTATTTCTCTTCTTAGAAAAATATTTTTAGCCGGAGTGTATTTGTTAAATTTAAATCTCTAGCTTTCTCTGCTGTCTGCTGCCTTCTATGATCAAATCTTAAGTAGAAGTAATAAATCATACATAGATTACCCAAAAAAAGCAGTAAACAAACAAACAAACAAAAAAGTGCAGCTTTATAAGATCCCCCTCCACAGTTTAAATCTTTCAAAAGAAATATTAAAAAACTTGATATAAATTTGTATTTCCCATTCAGGAAACCAAGTTCATAGCATATTATCTGCAAAGTAGTAGATCTACTTCCAAGGTAACTGTTTAAAAAAAGACACACATTTATTAGCTTTAGGCACTTCCACTGTATTTATGCTTAGTTGTCATTTTAAGGACATTAAAGAATGCCAATATCAAGAGCCACCAATTTTATTCAGAGCAAACTGTTTGGTCTTCCTTTCCTGTCATCATTAGCTAGTCTTAATTTGTTTGAGAAGGGGCAAAATGGTCCTTATTAATTTGGTCAGTGCTCAGGGTCATGCTTGTCAGCTGAATAAACATGAAAAGGAAAATGTATTTTATCTCTTAGTGGCTTTTCTTGGAATTTGAGAGGGGATGCTGCATTACTCATTCCAGAGCAAACTAGGTCATGTCTCTTGAAGTATCCTTTTCTTTCCCACAACTCCCACATTACTAACAAATCACATACCTGAAAATTGAATTAAGCACTGGATTTCCTATTAGTTGTGCAACAAGCTTAAGTCTGCAAAAATAAAATAAGCTCTACCTTCTGAATTTGTCTTGTAATCGAGTACCACTGTTCCAGTTAATGAAAAGTTAAAATACTTCAAAGTGGTAAATTCCTGTGGCTTTTTAAATCTGATCTCACTTGCAGAAGTAAGTAAACCAAGAGATCAAAGAGAACTGTCGTACATTGATCTTTCTTTCTGAGGCTCTGCTTTTATAAATCCATAATGTTATGGAATGCCAAATGCAAAGCAAAATGTATCCCCTAGATGCACATTAGCTTCAATTGTGCTAGTAACAGCGCTTCGAAACCTGTTCTCTCTCTGTGATTCATTTCTTATGTGATCCACAAAGGTGTGATTTTTTTTTTTTTAATAGTTATTTCTCCTTCGTTTTAACCCATGCTTGTCAATATGTGTGGGTATGTATTTGAACTATATACATATATAATTGAAAGCTTCCCTGTCTCCCCTTCTTTCTTAAAAAGACTGAAACAACTAAAGGGAAAACAGCAGAAAAGTCTGAATCTTCATGTTTTTGGTACACTTGATGAATGTCCGTTTTAACCTAGGATACACATACGAAGGAGTAGGTAATGGTTGGTTAACCATAACTGGATTAATCTGCAAGTATGGCCATTTTTTCAAATAATGAATAACTTCACCATTTCCATGATTAAAACTCAGAACAGATCATGTAATAGTAAAGGTGCGCTAAAGGTGCTTGAACCTCAGGCACAAATCTGGGCCGTTTTTAGGGGGGCTTTAAATGTAAATTATTATTATGTCTTCAGTGTGTACGCATATAGCTCCTTCCAGGGGCTGTGTTGCTTCTTTGATTTAGATCTGAAACAAGTAGATATTGATTAAAGTAGAAGAAAAATGTTTGGGGAACTTCTGTGCTTAGTATAATTCTGCTTGATGCTGTACATAACAGGGTGTAGTACGGATTCTTTTTGAAGACTTTTAAAAATAACAATTTCCATGCTAATCTCACTTCCATTTTGCAGTGTAAGACTTCAGAGGGTAATTTCTGGAGCAAAAGTTTGTCTTCATAATTCTGGTAATGATGTGGGATTTTTCATTTGCTTAAGGCTTCAATGTCAACTGGATTTTGAGTTGAAGACCATATGTTTGCAGATGTTTAGATCTGTACCAGAATCCTTTCGCCTTGTGCATTTCAGGTTTTGTGCATTAGCTCTTAAAGCTTTGAAAGGACTAAACTCAAATTTTGAATGATGGTCAAAGAATGCCAGCTCTTTGCAGCGTGAAAGGATAGGGTCTTTGAAAGATGGAAGAAAATTCTCTGTGAGCAAGTTACAGTCTGATCTTTTTTCACTTTTCGTTTTTGTTTGGGTTTTTTTTTTTTTTTTTTTTTGTTTTTTGTTTTTTTTTTCTGTCTGAAGTATTCCAACCTCTTTCTTCCTCTTTGATGCTCTATACCTGTGCAGCTGCCCTGCCGAGTATGGCTACATGTTTTAGTGTGTTGGCTCTTAACACAGAAGCCTACACAAGTAGAAGTCACCATGGTAAATCACAAAGCCCCTTTGTAACCTCAGCAATGCTGTCTAATCCAGTAATTGCCCTAAGCTTAGGGACTTTAGTGGACCTGTTGTCCAAAAATACTAGCATAAGGTCCTAACATACGATTCCTAGGTATTTGCTTGTCTGATTTTTTGACCAAATCAGACTGAAGCAAATTGGGAAAGCATGGGAAGAACTTTCCCTGTTCTGCCAGTGAAGGTCCTAATAATAAATGGGTAGTGGTATTTTGAGATGCTTTAATGCTTTTTTGGGATGCTTATCTGATGGCTTTAATGGCCTATTCTGAGAGCAGTCTTTGGGCACAGTGTTAAATCATCTGCAGTATGGACATTTAAATACAAATTTTGGGAGCTCTGTGTCATCTGCACAATGTGGCCTTTCCTCTCTAACTTTTTTTAGCTCTTTAAACAAGCTGCTATTAAAGGTAGGATGGGAACTATTAGGGAATTCATTTTTGATAATGCAGAAGAGGGAGCCATGGAAACCTTCCCCAGAAAGGTTTGACTCTGATGCATAAATCTAGTGCTTCAAGGCTGTAAACATGTGATCAAATAATTTCAAGGAAAAGCTAGGTCTTGGTATTTACAGTTTATCTGTAAAATTTTTACATTTGCACTTTACAAATGGAAATACATACACAACAGCATTCTGGTCTTTAGTTTTCCGTGTTGGTGCCATGGCTTATGAACTGTAACTTGTTCTATGCTCATATGCTAACTAACCTTTATTTCTGATTTTTGGATATGCCTTTACGTCTTGGGGGATGTAGCTTCCCAGGCAGTATACTATCTGCACTTAGTTTTCCTGTTCTGCTCTCAGAGATTTAGAAGGGAGGCAGGGGTCTGCCTTTCTCCAATACCCTCAGTCATGGTAGGCTGTTAAGTGACGTGGTGAACACACAGAGGCTAAGCAACTAGTAAGATGTCACTGGTGTCAAAGCTGCCATTTTTTATGACTCTTTCTTCTTGTCTGGAGAAGCCAGAATGCTCTCCTTCTCTACAGTCAGATGGCTTTGCAAGGCAGACGCAACTGGAAGAGCATTCTGCTATTTGAGCAGTTGTCTTTTAGATGAATCAGCTAGAAGGTAACTCTTGAGTGAGACAGCTTCAGGACCCTCAGGCTGGTGACTCAGCAAAGGTTATTTATGGTACTGTGTTTAGTGCAGACACTCTGATGATCAAGCACTTTGAGATTTTTCTGTCAACATTTACTCTCAACAGATGATTATTTTTGTGACGGGACCGTCTGCTGACTTAAGATGATTGTTCTTAGTAGTGATGTTAACTCCACTTACTGCTATTGTGAAGACACATGTGGTCCATCTGCTGGCTGGCAGGGACTGTGGTTCATGTCGAACGTTTCAGGATATCTTTCAGCAGTCTGTTCCTGAATATTTAAAATGCCTGAACTTTAACTGTGAGTAGAATGGAAAAGAAATCTGAAATCAGATTTCTGTTTTGTGCTTCATTATAAAAATAAGTGGTTTCCAGGCTGTACACCAGGAGCTGCATGCTCTGAGGTCATTGTTCTGGAGATAAAACACACGACAGTGCCAGTCGTCTTAATTAGAGCAATAGAGAGAGGCCTATCTGCAATACAAACTAGAGAACAATGAAGACTCAAATGGTAAGGTAAAAGTGGAAAAAAATGTATTAAACATTATGAGATTTGCATTGCTTCATTCCTGGTTCTTCTTTGCCTAACACTGGCCTCAAGCGGCTTCCTTTCTTACACTTAGACCACTTCCAGTAAATTAATTTAATTTCTGTAGTCGCAGAAAATAGCATCCTCCATGGAAGCACAGCAGGTACTTGTGAAGACGTGTGCCAAAGAGCTTGGATGCGATAGAGAATCCTGACAGAAGCTGGGCTGCCTGAAAAGGGAGATAAATGGGCTTGAGTCAAGCAGCAGGCTGGTAGGGACGGCATTGCCTATTCCCTCCCCTCGTTACTTCCTCCCTGCTTCCTCCAGGAGCCCGCGCAGTTTCTCCCCTCCCTGCCATTTTGGGCAAGGTATGAGTATGGGAACTCCGAACCAGGAGCCTGAGCTAAGGTGTTAGGGACTTCTAAAGGTTACTATTTTTATGAAATGCTGTTACAGAGAAAACACTTGCGTTAGTTTTGGCTTGCTGTTGAGTCAGGGTCTCTGACTGTGCTGTATTTCTTAATGAGGCTATAACGTGTGTTTGCAACTGCAGCACAGTAGCAGCCTGGAAGAGATTTATGTTCTTTCACGTTCTTCAGCAGTCACTCCTGGAGAGCCCATTGTTTCATGTTATTCTTGCGTGACCTCCTGGTACGCTGGCAATGTGAGACGTGAAGCTTCAGGAAAGGCAGTTTAATTGACAGCCCTTGTATGGGGCATGAGCAAATTTGTGGAACTCTGGGTCTTGCTGCATGCGTACGTTTCTACACCTTTGCATCTGCGAAAAGAGATGCAGCAGTAGTATTACTGGGAAGAGGATGGCTTTGGGAATCTAGGCTGCCTGCCTAAATATAAAGGGCGATTTAATGTGGTTACTTTTCTTATTAAATAGTTATGTTAATTGTGCTAGTTCCTATATGATTTTGTAAAATGAGAGCATGCACACAAGCTGCATTTCCTTTGTTGGAAGACCTTGCCAAGGTTGCTTATTTTATTGTCTTTGGACACCTTAGCGTGTACTTATTATACGAAAGAATTCTGGATCTATATTCCCTGGATGGGCAGGAGCTTTAAGCGCTGTGCAGGTGGTAGTTGTACAGAGTATATCTCTAACTGAAGTCTGGATTCCTTGGTTTATGGCACAGTGGGGCTTTGTAAAAAGGGTGTTGAAGTGTTTGGGACTGCTTCCTTCCTGGGGAGAAATGTGCTGCAGAGGTATTGTGTGGACTTACTCCCTGCTGAGTAACCTTGGCATGGTATGATGCTGCTCATTTAGATGTTGGTAGTCTTCAGGGAAACCAAATATTAATGCTAAACTCAGCCAAATTTTTATTCTATTGAAACGACATACCCAAATGTTGTTAGTATTTTTTTAACATACAAAATACAGTCTTTCTTTCCTAAATAGGCCTTATATTGGAAACCACTAACCAGTATGTGTAAGTAAGGAAACATTTAAGTCTTAGCCAAAGGAAGCTTAGTGAATTACTGAAGTACAAATAATTGTGGGGTAACCTTGAGATTCAAAGTTGTTTTCTCTCCTGTCTGTATGCTACTTACTGAGAGTGACCATTACCATTTCCTAAAGCTGCTATGCAAATAAAGATGGAGTCACTAAGAAACCAATTTGTTTATCCCAATTGCTCTGCTTTTGCTTAACAACCTTTGTGTATCTTTATTCTAAACTTCAAGAGGGGATAGCATCTCCGTCAGTGAACATGCAGTTCTGAAGAATCATTACAGCTACTGATTCTCTCAGTGTGTTCGAGGAGAGAACCCTGTTGGCCATTTTTACTTTTTTTGGAAGTTTACTTGTAAAATATACACTACTGCTGGGTCCTTCTGGGAAAGTATGTTCTTGAGCATTGAGTGCTAAAAGAAAAAACTTGAAAAAGTGTGTTTTCCTGTTTCAGAAATGGGGTTTCTGAAAAACTGAGTGATTTCTAGAGAAAGTCAGCAGATTAAGGTCTGGAAAAAATGATGGAAAAACCCTCTTTGTGGATTGTGTTGGGTATTTTTGTGTATGAGGGGTTTTTTTTTATGTTTTTTTTTTTAAATAAATGTTGTTCCAGTAGCTGAGTGGCAAAAATAGAACTTGAATTTCCTTGTTATTTGTCTTGCCTCTTTCAGTTTCTTCTAAGATGAAGAGAGTTTAAATACTCTCTTGATCCAAGTGAAGGGCAGTTTTCTGGAGGGATACACTGATTTCAATGCTGCAGAGGTTTTTTTGGGGTTAAACCTGGGCTTTCGCTTAGGATGATTCAATGTTTTTGTGAAATAGTTTTATTAAATAACTTTTACATTCAGTATTAAAAATGTCCAGTTAATACAGCAGTTGAACATTACTAAAGAAACTAGGTTAACTCCCACAGTGGTACATAGTCACACAAGTCATACATTTCAAAGCTTTTATCACTGCATGTTTTTCCTTGTGGGCTCTCGTTAGTGTGGCTTAGCAAGGTTGTTTTATTTGCAATTTAGGCTGTAGTATCCTGGATTACAGTCTACCATCTATCAGAATAAAAGAAATCAACTAAAATGAAGTGAAATTATACTGAAGGCGATAAAAATATATCCAAACAAGATGTTATTTACATATATGGATGAAACTAATGAAGTGTCCCAGGTTTTTCCCTGGAAAATGGTTGGTTTCCAGACAATTTTGACTCTGAATCTGATTATTTTATTAGACTTCTCATTCTTGACACGGGTTTTGAGTATTTCTGAATAAAATATCCATTTTCAAATCTGTGTTGTTATTTCTTTTAGGGACTTTAAATTTCTATAAACTGATAAATTTCTAAACCATAGAAAGGGCAGTATCTTTGCCTAATAATAGATATAGTTTGTTTTCCACTTTTCAAGTGGTAAAAATACTTCTGTATTTTGAAGCTGTCAGTGTGGAATTACTGTAGTCAATAGTCTCTGCCTGTAACTGGTAGCAGATAAGAGGACTATTTGCATTTTAAAGTTTTCCAACATTGACTTAGACAACTTCTTTTGTTTTACAAAAGATGCAGGGTCCCATTATTTTGAGTAAGAAGACATAACCCTGAGAATACAGGGTGTGGGATGTTGCTCAGTTGAAGTGAGCGTACAAAGCTGATTTACAGGTAGATTTAAAGTTACACAACCCATGCTGCCTTACAGACCTGAGAATCCTAGTAGACTTCCAATAGACCCTGATAACACAGGGGTGCACGTGTGTGGTGGTTGTCCTGCTTTTGACGGCACTCCTCCTTCACTAGTGGACAGTGTAAAAAAGTTGAAATAAGACATAGTGTGAAACATCATGGGTAGAATTCTACTTTACTTTTTATAAAATCAGATTACTTTCACAAGCTCTTGTTAGAAAACCTGCCTAATTCAGAGGTTACTGCCATGTTGTCAACACTGTAGTGCTTCTGTGCGAAGTTCTACACTGTAGAACTTTAATTTTAATGAAACTTGCATTAAATTACTTACAGTGATGAAATTAATGTGCTATCAAAGTAATCAACTTCTACAACCTAGTATGTGACTAATCCTTGTAATTTAGAGAGTTCTAAGTCATACTGAACTTCTAAGAAAGCGTGTATAAATCTCTGAGGTGATATGATTTATAAATAAAACTCTATAAGCCATACAAGTAAATCTTCTTTTGCTTTTAAATGTTAAGTTTTCTATGCAAGGGTGAAGAAACCTGACCAGCTCTAAACTCTGTCTAAAGATAAATGCAGTTGTTTCTGATTTGGACACTTTTAACCTGCCTATCTGTTTTTGTGCTCTTCTACACATACGTAATGAAGTCTGTCCTTTCAGGTAGGATGTGTGATACATTCTGCTGTCATTTCCCTGCTAATAGGAATTAATACAGGATTTGAGTAGGGAGCATTCCTTCTCTCACCCATCAGTGTCATTGGATTAAATAGCTACTTGTTTAATTTGAAAAGCCTGGATAAAAGACCAGGATGAGTGAGGATAAGTGTACTTAAGTGTAGGTTTTACAATGAGGATATTTAGAAAGTACGGGCAGTTACTTGCTTAGGTTACACAAAGAATTAAATAGAGGGGTGGAATATTTAAAATCATCCCTTATCACCTTTCTGGTTACATTCTCACATGGTCTTCATGTTTTTTTCCTAGTTGTAATCCTTGAAGTCTTCAAGCTAAGAAAAAAAAATAAAAATAATAATCTTC
>JAOXJM010000019.1:23626609-23638093 GCA_026413425.1 Tringa solitaria
TAAGAAAAAAAAATAAAAATAATAATCGTCCTTGAGCAGATAGCATTAATAAACACTTCTGGTAATGAGAGCGCTGGGTAAATTGTCTGAGACTGACAAATGGCAGCTGACAAAAGATGTGAAATGCAGTGGAGGCACTTAAAATTATGAACATGGTTCTTGATTATTGTCCTTAACTACAAATCTCTGCCAAATGCAAATTGGGTCGTGCTCCCCCCTTATCCAGATCTGCTTGCCCTTCTGATATTTTTTTGCTAATTGTGTTGTTGAGACTGAAGGAGAAGCATCCCAGTCTCTGAATTCTGTGCTAGACGTCTAGGGTAAAACTACAAAGCTATCAAATGCCTTATTCTAGTTCACTTTCAAAACAGTTCAGGAAAAGAGTTTTTCATGGCAGCTATTGTTCGATAACTGTGTATGGTATCTTTCTGAGCACTGAATGGGAAGAAAGAGATCAAAAAGCCCTTGTCTGCAAGGTCTCTTGTGGCGAGGCTGCATTATTTAAAAACTTAGGAGCATGTTAAAGGCAAACTCAGGGAAAAACTGCATTTTCTGGAACTGTATATGCTGCTTGTTAAGGTTAATTAAAAAATACGAGGAGATACAGCTACTGGTAATTATTACTAATTTGTGCTCAAGTGCAGACGTGCGTATCACTGGTATATTGATCAAGTAAAGCGTTTCTTTTCTAAATCAGACTGTAAATTAACAATGCAACCCCTTCACATAAATAATCTTGCTTTCATCTTGCATTGATTTATGGATCAACTTCAGCTCCATTACATGCTGTGAACCTTTTACTCCAAGCTCATTTCATCATGGGTTTCTGTCTTTTGTTTTGTTCCTGCCTTGTATAAATGTGTTGTGATTCCCTTTGATACATTATTCCTAAGGAAAGTGATGCTGGATTTGAAGCCTTATATGGCAAAATGGATTATTTAATATTTTAATGGGCTAAACAAGGAAAAATAAATTGAGAATAATTTTTCTCTTATAGTGTGTAAAGATTATGTCTTCTGTTCTTAAAATTGAGGTACTTGTGAATTGCTGTAGCTGCAATTTCTGGTTACACTTAACAGTGCTTGGTAGTGCTTATTAGAAAGCTGCATTGCAAATGTGTTTTCTATTATTCAGAGGAATAAGTTAATGAGTAGGAATTCTGTAAGTCACTGGGTAGGTCCTTCAAATGCTGCATTACGGTTGAGAAGCTCTCGCTGCACTTGAGCGGCGATTGTTCAGAGTGGCTTGTTACGGGGAGCTGGTCAGTGGAACGAGGAATGTTTCACCTTGCATTTTTATTTTTAATTTCGCTGTAACTGAGGGAAAAGTGAGACCTAATTGAGCATGGATGGAGCAGATAGACTTGAATAAACAATTAGTTTTCTCGGGCCTCCAATGTGATAGAATAAATGAAACCTTTATAGGTAGTCTAGGAGCTCATTGGTGAATGTGAATGGAAATAGATTTTATAAAGAACTAAACTGCTTTGACTTCATTAGTATTCATGGTATAACAGCCCCCCCCCCCCCCTCATCTTTTCAGAGATATATATTCTCCTCTGAATTATTTTTTTTTCATCAGACGAATGATGATGGTGTCAACAGCTGATGAAGATGAATAGGTCTCTTTCTTATGTATTTGAATTTTTTTTTTCAATTGAAAGTGACTTTGAAGGTTAGTTTTACTAAATTTTCATCCTCTATTTGAAGAGCCAAGAAAAATCTTTCTTAAAAATCTGTGTATGAGCAGCAGCATTGGAAATGTTTGAAGTAGGCTGTGCATGTGAATGCCTGCACATACACGGAGTATAAATACCTATTTCCATGCATTTTGTCATGGCTTTCCTCTGCTGTAAAAAGGATCATTAAAATAATTAAGGGTGAAAATTCTGCCTGTGGTGTCTAGAAATATCAAAGTTCTTTTCTGTTTGTTGTGTAGCTAATTTATCCTTTCATTGAGAAATTAAAGAAATACTCAGTGTATCTAGTTTGATATTTTTCTCTACAGCATAGCGCATAGCATTGCTAATGCTGCTAATAGCTCTGCATATGATAGCAAGAAAATGAATACAGCTATAGAATATTAAAGAAGAAAAATCTGCCAAAAAGAGGCTTTATGCAAGGGAAAGTAAGAAAATACTACTTTGGGCCATGAAACATTTTTTTTAGTGACACACAGTATTGGTAACTTTCATTTAAACTTGTGTGACATTTGGTTCCTAGTGTTTCAGCTGAAATCTTGGTTGTCTTTGTTCTCTTCCACTTAGGCACAGATAAATCAGTGAAAACAAAACAGCCCTCCTGAAGTGTGTACTTTGTCTTAGGAAGATGTGATCTTTGCAATGCATTCTGCCATGCCTGGTGAAGTCGTGTCTGCCTGGGGACACAGAGGGGTCAGCCACCACTGCTCCTCAGCATCCATGGGCCTGCTGGAAGGGGCAGGACTGCTGAAGTGCTTGTGCCAATGCGTAAGCCTTGGACATGCAGCATCTTGTCGTTCCTGAAATGTTGTTGTGTGTATGGGTGCTTTTTCTTCTTTAACACCACAAGCATGCAGGTTTCCAGTTGTCCCTTTACCCCAGCAAAGGTGTTTCCCAGACCCTGGAAGCTGCCCACCAGGGTCGGGAGTTGGGTTGTGTCCCCTGGTTTCCTAGCTCAAGCAGGGGTGTTGGAGTGGCAAAATTTCTGCTGGCTTTGTCTTGCTGCCTCCTGGCTACTCACCAAGTTCTTTTGCGGCAGACGTGGCAGTAGTCATTGACAGCAAATTTCAACGCTACGAAATGCTTTTTCCTGCCAAGATGGCCAGCAGGACACGGACAGGAAGGGAGTATCCTTCCTGCTGCATAGTGGTGGCACGCACCACTGCACATCTGGGCAGCAAAGGGGGGGTTTTCTTTTTTTTATCTTCTTTTGTCAGATCCCTTTTAAAACTCCAGGAGCAAAGGTGAAATGTGAGTGTGCTTCCTGGTGCTCAGGCAGCACTCAGAGGAGCTGTCTCCCTACAGAAAGAGTGATTTTTTTCTAGACAGTACACTTGGAGCAGAGGTGAGTGGGTTGTACAGATCCCTCAAACCCTACTCTGTGTTTTCATGCTTTTTTTTGGATTAAATTATCAAACTAACTTCCTTACAGAATCTGCTGTGTTGAGTCTGATCCCTCTGCATCCTTCCTGGTAGGGCTGACCTGTTGGGCTTCAGCAGCTTCACCCTGGCTAGCAGCCTGCATGCAATGCTTTGACTTCTTTTGCTTTTGGAGAGAGTTGAATCACTGAATGAAGGATTATTATTTTTTTTTTTTTTTTTTTTTTTGGTAAAAAACAGAGGCCTTTGAACATTATGTGTGTTCTTGAAGATACATGTATGACTGTCAGATTAAAAAGAAAGTCTTGATGCAAGTAGAGTGCCTTATATGATGCCCTTTAACCATAAGTTGAGCTATAATTACATATATTTATTTGGAACTATGTTCTATTTTTTGACTCTTGTTGTAGGACCTTACAAGAGATCTGCAAAACCTGCTATTTGTTAATCTTTTTCTTAATGATCATTAAAACTGGATAAATCCAAGGAGATTTAGGGCAGGCTGAGTTGTTGGAAGCAGTGTCTTCAGTACGGATACTATTGCTTTCTTTGTTCCCTCGGAAGGGAGCAGTCTGCCTGTCCATCTGTGTGTACTGAAGCCACTACATAGGAGGCTTTCAAGAACTGAAGGACTCAATCATACTGTAATAAAACTAGTCCATCTTAACCAAGATAAAGTAATAATTGGCTAAGACAGGAGTGCGCATGCATATTTATAGGCTGCTTCTTGGCCTTGTAAAATACCGTGAAGGCTGTGCTTCATTTTCTGCGCAGTCGTGTGTAAATATATTTGTGAAAGGGTGTTGGATGCAAGCTGGCTGTTTTTTAAACATAGCTATAGCTGATTCTTCATGTTCCTCTGAGTTGTATTTATTAATTTATTTTTAATTGACCAGATGTCTTACTTTTTTCAAGAAAAATGCAAATGTTTTAAAGGCAAATTTGTATTTCTAGAATGGGTGTGAACTGGCTAGCAAAATAATATCTCTGTTGATCATTAGCAGAATTATTAAAATGTTTTGGTACTGCCTAGGATATGAGAAGTAAGAACAATGCTGTAGGAAAGCATGGTGAACTTTGTTCACTGATTCTATTTATTTATACAACATCATATATCCAGCATAACAGACATTTTTGAACAGTGGCTTGAGTTTTAAACGTTGCATTTGTGTGCATATATAGGATGTAAATTCAATAAATGAAATGGTTAGAAGTGATGCTTTGTGAACAGCAGAGCTTTACAATGGGTTTTTCCTCTTTACCTTAATAAAGATATGTTTGCAGTGTCAGCTCTAGGTTCTTCTTGTATGTAAATTGCGAGTTGGTCTATCAACGATTAGCAAATAATAATCTATCTGTAAATAAGACCTTTTTTGCCTCTTACCCTTTTCTTTTCACAGGGAGGCTAGGACCTGACTTACTTTCTGTGTGTGCAGTCACTGACAGGCTGGTGTCACTGTCCTAAGCAGGTCAGGGAGGCAGGAGAGACAGTCCAATTCTTGAAGTCTAAAACAGGAATGACAGATGCCATTTGGATGGAGAAATAGCAAGGTCTTTCGGCCCAAGCTGAGGG
Source organism: Tringa solitaria (assembly GCA_026413425.1). Taxonomy (NCBI): domain Eukaryota; kingdom Metazoa; phylum Chordata; class Aves; order Charadriiformes; family Scolopacidae; genus Tringa; species Tringa solitaria. The sequence goes on from JAOXJM010000019.1 coordinate 23,631,262, forward strand.
AGATCTTTCCCATGGAGGGGTGAGGGGAAAGGCAACGCCAAATTTAAAAAATACAGGCTGAATAGTCTTCTTCCTACTTGACCTATGGCATTGTGGGGAAAAAAGTGCTTGCTTCGAGAAAAGCGTCAAGAAAATGGAATTTTTCCTTATCCAGTGAAATCCATGTGTGGCCTGGTGAGATTTCCTCTGTAACCATTCTTTGCCTTCAATATCCTTGGCTACTTGGAAGTGGTGCTAGTTACTGGATGAGTGTTTCCTTTTATCTCTGTGAGGAATTAGGTTATGTGTGATTCTCTGTTCTGCAAAGCAGAGGCTGCTCTAAGAGCTGTGAATATTCGGAATAATTGCACAGTTCTCTAAACCCCACTCAAAACTGAGGTGGATTAACATTGCTTGTGGGCAAAGGGAATGTAGAATATTTCAACCATCAGCTGATTTAATTGGAACTGCTAACGATCTTGTTCAGCTGTTAGGTTTGATGCAGGTTTGTGGAGACTCCTGTGTACCCCCCAGGTTGTTCAGATTGCACCTTCAAAAATTGATCCTTCAAAAGTTTATGCTATTGTGACCAAAAGCAGTGGAGCTGCTCCTCACAGACAGGAGTTACTGCAGGTTGTCTGTTGGAAATTTGTTTGTACCTCTGCTTGTGATGGTACTATGAGACAGACCTCTTGGTCATCTATATTACCCCATTGCAGCATCTCCTCTTCAAGTCTAATTTGGTTCTACTGAATTCTTGTCAAGCATCTGGAGGAACTAAAGTGCACTATACTCTTAATTGGCTAAAATGTCTTTTTAAACAAATTCTAAGATGCCTTTGACCTTTGGGACATACAATCCTATCCATTAATAAGATCATATTCTGTGTTGCTCTCTGTGTCAATTTAGTTAATCAAAACTCATGTATCTGTTCCAAATTTAATTAGACTTAGGGAGAATATTTAAGTGATAAGAACATATTCTCCCTCATAGCCAGTTGAAGTAAGTTTGTATAGTTTGCCTAAAATAAGTGCTTTGCTGGGCTATTATGTTTCAGCATCTGCTTAAATAGTCGTAATGGACTCAGAGAGGCAGCATGCTGCGAGGAACCCAGTGTAAATAATGTGAAGAAACAGATTGATTTATGTTCCTAGCAGTTTGCTTTGCTACAAAGGGTCAGTCGCTGTTGAACTAATGGTAGGTCTTAAGTGGCCTCAGAAGCACGCTTACTTCTGGCATGACTTACATCTGGAGATGCAAGAAACAGGGGGGAGGGTGGTATGTTTGTGAAGCCATGCTGCTCTTAAGTTTTGTCCTTATAAAAGATGAGAGTTTTTACTAAACAAGTGAGTATCTTTTCACCATCAGGTAGTATGTACCTGTACTTTTGTTTGCATGAGACTGGAGCATGATGCTTTCTCTTCTTCCTTCTTTAAACCTCTGGATAGGAATGATGAAATTTGGCATGTTTGGTGACAACATATTAGTAGAATTTTATTTTGGGACTTCTGGTTGATAAAAAAACTAAGCAGCAAAAGTATGCTGGCTATTTTCTGCTTTCAGTGCACTGTATGTGAGAGTTTTCAGGTGATATATCTCTGTTGGATTGGTGCCAGACTGGAGGAGGCTTAAAATGGGTGACAGCGCACAGCATTTTTATGGAAACTTTAGGATTTAATGTGTATATATGACATGACCTGAGATAGAGTGGAGTTGTGCAGTGTTCAAGAGAAATAAATTAAAATACTTAATAGAACATATTTGTTTATATTTTTAAGACTGAATACTTAATCTGTATTTCCCAGTTTCTGTGGGAAGTAGGAATATTGCTATGGAGTGATCAGGAGAGGTTGAGGATGAAGTATTTTGGATAATAAAACCATAGTCATTGTTTCAAGAAAAGGTGGAGCTAATGAGATCAGCTCAGTTCTCATTTCAATTTAATTTTTATTGCAAAAAACCACCCCATGTTGCAACAAATCTTAGCAGCTCAGAATAGCTTATTTTCCTTATCCTGGTGTTATCAGTGTGATTGCTTTATCTTAGCTTCATTCACCTTCTTGTACCCTGGATTTCCTCTCCTGAAATCCATTATTTTCTTTCTGGCTGCCTCACACCTCATTATCTATTTGGATCAAATTGTAGTTCTAAACACTGATGCTAGATCTTATTTTGAACTGGTTGTCAGGTCCTTAATTTTTGTACAGACATGTGGGCTGACATACTTGATGTGACTACTTGATGATGTAATTATCGAGCAGAGAGTTCATTCTAGCTGTAGAATAAATACACAATGGTAGACTGCTGGATTTAATGCTACTGAGGTTTTTAAAAACATAAAGGTAATCCTTTCTGAGTAGGTCACCTGTTAAAAGTTCATAGCTAGTACACTGTGAGAGTAATTTCCTTTAGAGGAATGTAGCTGATTCTATTCACACAGAAAATTAATAGCTTCAAAATATGGAAAAAAAAAAATTGAGGACAAATTGATTCAGTCCTGATTCCCTGGAGGAAGTTCTTATATAACTGGAGGAGGCTATCCCTCAAATTCCATCCATGTTTCTGTAGGATCTTTAAATCTGGGTATAGAAGTCTCTGGTAAAGGTATTTTGATGATTCTGTTCTATGTAATTTTTAAGCCTCTCTCCTCTAACGATACTCTCTGTTCCTTTTTGTAAGGTTTATGGGAGGGAGGACAAGGAATAAGGTTTTGTGAAAGCTGTTACCTCCTATATTTTACAGTACTTCTGTAGAAATTGATTATATGTACAATATAAACAGGCAGATTTTTTTTTTTAAATATATGGAAAAATGGATTGGAAGAAATGAATTTTGTAGAGCAGTATGTTCTGCATAGCCTGGAGTTTGCCATGTGTTTTTTGTCTTTCAAAGTGCCTTTGTCGGAAAGGAATTATTCAGTATTTAATGTTGGGGGAGGGAGAATTTTTACATAAGTTAACTCTCCATGCATTTTGAATATTAACAGCAGAGACTGGTGGGGAGATGTGTACTGATTAAAAATCCCTCTCTAAGCAGCCTGTATTATACACTCAGTGGCTAGCTTAACTCCCTTTGTACTATAGATAAAGGATAGTCAAATATACTTGTTTTCATATACTTTGTCTTAGCTGTTATGGGTCTTTGAAGTAATGACTTTCTGAAGTAACTCGTCAAATTCTTTTATTCCCCTGCCTTGCAATTCCACAGAGAAGTGGAAAAACTGCCCTCTGTTATCCCATTGCTCCTTGAGTCACTAACATTTCATTAAAAAGGGTGTGGAGAGAAGTGTATGCTTGTAGCCTGAGTGAAGTAATAAGACAGTGGGCAAAGCATGTGATAGCCAAAACCTCAAAGTGTAACATGAATATCTGTCTGTTGGAAACTGCCTGTAGGGATACAGCTCTTGTATTTCTTGCAACTTGCTGTCAAGCAAGTTTCACCAAAAAAAAAAATAAAAAAAATGCAAACAACCAAACCCTGGTTCTCCTGTTGTGCTTGTATGCTATCCAACATCAATATACGTCAAAATAGCTAGTAAGCATGAAGTTAATACCAACAGAGTGATAACTGTGGCTGGGCAAAGCTATTTGATGTGCTGAGTAGAAGCAGCTTGACTAAAATGATTTAAAATATCTCTGGTAAAATTTCAACAACCCTCATTCCTCAAGCTACTTGCTTTGATGTTATCTTGCGGACAGCAATGTCTGATCTGTACTTGGTAAGACACACAACCTGAACTTCTGTAGTGTTTAGGTTTCCAGGAGATTTTTCAAATAAGTATTGACAAGTTTGAATAGGTCTTGGTATTACTTATTTAAGCTTGTCATAATCTTCTTACTGTATGGTTATAGTGTTGTTTTGGCTGATTTAACCACTTTGTGTGATTTGAATGTATGCTATATATTTGAATATGCGTTATACCTCTTCAGAATCAGCTGTGTGTTTTGGGAAGCAGGACCTAATGAAATATTCCCTGATGGTTTCACTTATTTGGACTTGAATGCTCTGACTGACAGGAGGAAGAGGCTGTTTTGTTGAGGACAGGCTTTTGCTTGAAGTAAGGTCTGAATGGGGGTTAGAAAGCCCCTCTGGGTCAAATTGGTTCATCTAGCTGTCTGCTCTTTGAGAATAGCAGAAGTTGTTATTCAGGGGGTGCCTGCAAGCAGCAATCCATTTCTTTCTGCAGTCCATTTCCCTCATATTTCCCCAGCATCTGGAGTTGTTATGTCAAGGTTGTTACAGGCTGTATCCTTGTCTACTCTTCTCAGTTTACTACAACAGCAGGTACAATGTCAGACTCCTTGCAAATACAACCTCTATGTGCTATATATCTTATTTTGCTCTTTGGAAGAAAAGAGAGGCTTCAGATAGCTTCTAGGAATGCTTTGTTGATATATGTGTAACTGTTTCTGTAAAGCAGGAGTTGGCCATCAGTATGAAAATATTCAGTCTCGTATTTCCATATTGTTTCGTTGTAGTGCTATACCATATAATGTCTTTTGGTGTAGTTGTTTCAGGTGATGAGATATGGTTCTCTACATCCAGCTGAAACCCCGCTGACAGATCTGTGTAAGTGTCATCTGTGATAGTGAATTTGGCTGTTCCTATGTGAAAGCGAACTTCTGCCCCCAACAAACACTTAGTGAAACCTAATGCTGCTGTGATATTTTGGTCCCTAATTTGTCAAGTGCAAGAATGCTTATTTTTATTTTGTTATGTCCATGTAATAGAATGATGTTCTCCTTCAAAAAAATCTGAATTTCACCCTGTTGTTTTTTGAAATGGAAAACTTCATAAATGGCATTTCATTCACATTGTTTCTCATGTCAGAAGATTGCAGATGGACTTTTGAATTGAGGACATAATGTTGAAAAGTGTTGATGGGAAGGATGATCTCCCTGATTTTCCCTCCCTTTTTTTCCTCCTCAGTCCTGTTCCCAATAGTCTCCACATCCAGGACCTCAGGCATGGCCAGTTCACATGGGGTCAAAATTACTTCCTCCTGGCTGGTAGCTTCTGTCCTGGTGGCCAAGACCCACTCTCTCTGTGCAGGTCTCCTTCTCTGTTTCTGTGCAAGTCCTTGAAGAAGATTGTATTGTTGAGAACTTGTGTGCCCAAAGTTCTTGCTGGAATTGGATTAAACAGAAATCTTAGTTCTGGTAGAGTCACTTAGCAGCAAGGAGGTATCTTTGCAAGAAAATGCTGGCAGGGCATTGCTGTTAAAAGATGAGCTAATGGGGGTTCATATTTTAACTGTCTTAGCTTTTGAATAGCTAAGACATACTTTTCTGGAGCTGCCAGTTTGGACAATCGAAAAGCATCTTAAATATGAACTGAGGACCTGGAAGGTACTGTACTGCTCTGTATTATAGCCCCATCTTAAACTGTCTTCTGAAACCTTAAAAGCTGTGGCAAAAGAGCACAGCTTAATTGGAAACAATGAATTTCATAATGTGACTGCATGTCATGGAATGCACAAGTTTGTTCATGGTGGGAGTGACTTGAACAGCACTAATTCTGTTGCGTAGACTTTAGTGCTAATGTGTAGGGAGCTTAGTGTCTTTGTTGGTTTATTTTTTTTTTCTTCTTTTTGTTGGTTAAAGTTTTAATGAACCTTATGTTAGGAAAAAGAGATTTAAAATGTGGTTGATTACTTTGAAGTGTGAACCTGTTTTAAGAAAGTGCGTGAATTTTTGCCAATAGCTCACCTTGTCAGATGCTTAGAGTCATTGGAAGTGCAGCATTGTGCAATCGTTACTATCCATCAGTCAGCAAGTCCTTCGAGTATTTGCTTATAGATTTACGTGAAAGAGTCTCAAAATAATGTTTGTTAGAAGCCAGCCATTGTCATTCATTTCCTTTTTAACTAACTTATAAATTCACTTTGTGAGGTGTCTTAGTGCTTGGAAGTAGAAATATGTGTGATCCACCTGTGTTTCTAAAAAATAAATGGTAACAATGGTTAATAGTCTTTATGACCCTGAAACCTGTCAATTGAGGCAATTGCTAAAGGCATGGGCTGTGAGTTCACGAGTTACTTCAGTGTCTGTTGTGAACATGAATGAGTCTTAATATGCTGAAGAAGCAGATTCAAAACCCACCATGCTTTGGAAACCACTTGATGCTTTGGAAGTGTGTATCTGCAAACACTTCTAATAAGCTGCAGATTTGATTTAAAAAAAAAACCCAAACACTAAGTAACCTGAAATATTAACTACAAAGAAACTCTAAACATGGGAGTCAAAGTGCTTTGTAGGGCATACAGTACTTGCTGTGGGATTAACTGTAATTGAAAATGGGCTTCAGTCTGCATCTTCATTGGTGACTATGGTGACCTTGACTCCTTCCTTTCAGTGGACAGAGGATGAAGCAGTCAGGTATGCAGGTGATATGTAGATTACCTGCGTGATGAATCTCAGTAAATGAATTGTAAAAATCTGGAAGACTTTGATGTGTCTGGCTTCCTGAAAAAAATGTCATAAGAATCAGGGTTTAAAGGTTATAGAAAAACATTTGTAGTTTGCAAAATAGTGACACCATGTGACTGCACCAGTTTAAGGAGAAGGATGTTTGTAAAACTCCTTCTACTTTGATTACTCACATCCCTGCTCTCTCTTCCTTTGCCTGCATTTTCTCACTTGCTTTTAATTTTTTGTGAATGTAATCAAATATTGAGACATTAAATGCATTGTTAAAACCAGAGGGCTAAAACGTAATGTAGGAACAGAATTTGAAGAGTGAGCATCTGTATTTATTTGCGCTTATTTTAAAGTCAATGTAAAGAATGCCTGCTTTATAAACAGGATAATTTAAACTCCCCACTTCCCCCTCTTCCCCCCCCCGCCCCCCCGTG
>JAOXJM010000019.1:23638193-23654032 GCA_026413425.1 Tringa solitaria
CGCAGGCCCCGCGTCCCCCCCCGGCCCCGCGTTGATAAATCTATTTGTCAGCGTTTCCTTAGACTGGGCAGTGTTTGGCATTTTGTTGATAGTGCAGTGCCATCTAGTGACTGCTAGCATGGGGCTGGGGAGACATTGCCAAGGAAAAATGTTGGCAAGAGCAGATCTTACAGGTTGCAAGGTCAGGTGGTTCAGAGCTGCAAAAAGACTGCTTTATGGAAGGTCGAGCAAGGTGAAGGCTGTTCTCTTATGCCTTGAGATAGGACCACTGCAAAAAATGCTCCTTGTGCTACAGCGTGGTGGGAGATGGTGTGAGCTGTACGAGGGGAGCATGGCTTTCTTACACAGCCAGCCACATATCTGGCACTGGCAACATTTTTGGTTTCAGTTAGCAATTTAATTACCTTAAGATCTTTGTAAACTCTTCTTTGTGCTTTCATAATCTTTGGGTAAAGGTAATTTACTTTTTTTTTCAGTTAAGGTAAGCATTAAAACAGTATATATACATACTTTTTTCTCTGTTTCTTTGCAGCTTGATCACATATTGTCCCCCCCACCTATGTCTTTTCGAAAATCCAGCAGTCCTGAAGTCTCTTCTGGCCCTAGAAAGTCTTCTAAATTTAAGAGGCAACTGAGTGAAGATGGGAGACAGCTCAGGAGAGGAAGCCTTGGGGGAGCTCTGACTGGTGAGTTTGGGGTGTTTGTAATGTCACTTGGAGGTTTAGCAGATATGCAGCTGATGTTTGCCTTGTGGATGACTCTTCGGGGGAAGTCTGAGCTCCACCTGGAGTTTCTATAAAATCTTTTCCACATGAGTTCCCTCGTTGTCGCTCAAAGAGCTGAAGTGTGCAGATGGTCCCTTTAGTCTTGACTTCATTAAAGTAATTTGGCCTCATTTATCTGGTGGAGTCGTCGCAGAGGAGGAAAGGCATTGCCAGCTACCCATTGGCTGTGGACTGCAACTTCTCCACAGAGCCGTGCAGAGGTAGCAGGGTGCTTGAGGAGGACTTGGGCCCTCTGTACCTTCATAGTGCCTGTGGAAGCTGCCAGATGCCAAAATCATGATTGTGTCCTGGGAGCTGTATGGCTGAGGCAATCACCAAAGAGTGATTCTTTTTGAGTGTGGAGTGAAATGACATTGGGACAGGTTAACTGGCACTTTTGCTTTGTGTATTTCAAGAAAAAGAATTTTTAAATTCACTAGAATTTCGCAGTTAAATATATTCCTGAAGTACATGGTTTCTAACAGTTTGAAGAATTTGTTGTGAAGAACAGGATATTAAGTACTTAGTGAGAGGGGCAATAGATTTCAGTGAACTTAGTGGAAGGGCTAAATTTGAGACTCAATATCTTTTTTTTCTGTTCAAGTGATGTTGATTGTTATCAAAATCAAACAGGTGGAATTCAGGTTAGAAGAAGCTGAAATGGCATTTACTTGAGATGTGACTGTCTTCTGGCTCTAAATTCTGTACATTGTTCAGAGTTGGTTTTACTCAAGGGTGGAAAACGGTGCCACAGTAGATAAAGCTGACTCTTCTGCTGTAGGTGTCTGGGAAGTACCCTTAAAATATCTGTTTTTCTCACTTCCTTCCCACCCCTCTCCCTTTTCATTACACTGGAAGAAGCTCCAAGGAGCTATTGCAATACTTCTGTCCATCTGTAATCAGTACCTTAGAGTTGCCTAGAGCGTCTCTAATGGGTGAAAATAACACTTCTTTTTTTTTTAACCTAAGTAACTTAAAAATTATCTCGTATTTTATGTGAAGGAAAGATACTACTACAGGAACTTCTTGAGTCACATCAGCACATACTCATTTTTAGTGTCACTAGGGTAAGATTTGCTGCTTCTCTTTCATCAAGAGTTGTATTACGAACATTTCAAAAACAATGTAAGAGTATTTATGATCTGTATGGGCTTTCGTGAAAGTGACTTAGAGCAGTCTGAAGTATCAATTTCGCTAACCATACCAGCAAACTCTCTGGCTTCTCTTCTTTTCTGATCTGAAAACTTGGAAGTGTAGATCAAACTAGTGTTTTACTGAAACTAAAAAGTGCCAGTGCACTGTGTATTATTTCAGCAGGGACTGGTGTAATTTTTTAATTTTGTTTTTGTTTAACTTTAAAGTAGGGTGGTGGTCTTTAAAAATTGAAGTTTCCCATAGAAGCCCTGCAGATAAAGAGGGAGAAGGCAGCCTAATCAAAAACAAACAAAGCAAATGTGTTCTGCTGGTTTAGTCTCTGGTCTTTATCTCTGTGTTTGAATTATTGCTTGAGGTCTTTATAAAGGGAAATGGATATGCTTTTTGTCTGCTTGCAATATGTTGTGCAGGGTTTCATGTCAGGATTTCAGAATATAGTGTGCAATGATGTTAAACTGCTTTATTACTAATGCACTTTAAATGAACCTGAATACCCTAAGGCTTTGGTATCTTAAAATATTTTAAATATCTTAACAGCTTTCATGATACTGATTAAATTAATCAAAGTCATTCTCATGACAGAAGGTTCTTAATATTCTTTGGGGATATTTTTTAAAAAAATATTTTAAAGAAACTGCTGCAGATTGAGAACTATTTCGTAGAATTGTTGCAAATGCTCAGTTTGCTCTGTTTTGTTCCTTTTGATACTTTTTTAACTTAAGTGGTATCTTAACAATGGGTATAAGTCCATTGGAAAATAGTTCAGAAAGGTATTTTTGAAATTGTTTAAAGTACAATCTATACCTCTTGTTGAAAAATGTTACCTTTGCTAAGCTCCTAGAAATACATTAAGTGGGAGTAAGTAGCTTACAAATTTGCAGGTTATTCCTATGCTGATGCTTGTTGCTCACTCCAAATGTTAGAAAATAAGTGAATTGTTACTTTGACTTTCCCTTTGCTGTTAAAAACACAATATTATTGAGCCATAGAGCATACGTAGTATTAATGATGAAAATAAAAATAAAATTTTAATTTGTTCATATAAACCAGGATAGTTCAAATCCTGCAGGGCTGAATACTAATAGAAGTAAATAGTTAGGGTTTTTATCTCTGGGAGTAGGTACCAAATAAATGAGTTTATTGGGCTTTACAAGTGGGAATAATATTACGCATGACATGTGAGAAGAAATAAAATCTTATTGTTGCAATATATTGAATGAGACTTACAAAACCTGAAGGATTACAGTAACAGAGAACCTGCTACTCTGAATTGGCTGAAATGAATAACAAAACTCTTTATATAGGATTATGAGGAAAACTGAGAATTATGTACAAGGTGTTTCCAGTGGGAAAACAACACAAGGGAGAGTAAGTTTGGAAACTCGGAGATGTGGGATAGAAACTGAACTTGCATTCTATACAGCTTCAGGGAAACTGGAACCCAATTATTTTTTTTTTCCTGAATTGCTCAGTTTTAAGCAATATAGCAACCACACGTTTTCAGTGACAAGCAGAGTTGAAGAAAATTAAATTAATGTTTTTGAGAATAAATCTACTACTGCTCCGTGTTGCAAATTGCTAGGGAACCATTGATATTAAATAAAGCTTGGCTAATAAAATGTAATGAATAGTGCTTCCTGGAGACACCATGCTATTCTATTTTGGAAAAGTCACTTCCGTCTAATTGTTGCGATGGTACTGCTTTCCTTAATCTTCATTCCCAAGGAGGGGGAAGAGGAAGACTTCTGGAGAAAGAGAGACTGAATTAAGAATTAAAAGACTTTATCGGATATGGCCTGCTATTAGTCTGTTAAATCTACAGTAATAGTTCTTGTTTTAAGTGCTAGCAGTACCACTTAATAAAAAGAACGGATGAAAAATAGCTTTTTATAATGGGGGTTGCTAAACGTAAGCATTCATAAGATAAATCAACATCAAAGTATTTGAAAGTAATTTATAACCATTTCCTCTTTTAATTTAAAATGCTGTGTTTCCAAAGGGTTATAAAGTTTTGGCTAGCAAAAACACTTAAACAATAATCAGTGTTTGCCTTTCTTCTCTTCTGCTGCTCCCGCATTGTAACTCCTCTCCTGCTCCAGCTCCCCCCTTCCCGGTGCGCGCACACTCCTCATGCAGCGTGTCCAATATCCTTTACCTGGGAAGTAAAACGGAGCTTTGAAAGTTCTGCTTGTGGCACAGATGGTGTAAAACACCATCCTTCTGCAGTTTGTTCAACTGCAGAGTAAGCCCTCTTGCAAAGCTGAGCTGTGGCTACTCATTAAATATCCTGAGGCCAAATACAGAAGGAAAAGGTGTTTTCTTTGGAGCAGTGCTGGACAGACTGAGAGACAGACAGGCAGGGCAGCTCTGTTCTTCTTGGGACAATAGACTTCTGTGTGCTTTTAAATGCCTCTCGCCCTAGCCTTAGACTGCCTTTTTAAGGATTCCTAACAGTGCACAGACTGGGGCTTTAAAACTTGTTTCTAATCAGGGGAAAAGATGTTTAATTAAAAAGCTGCTTTTCTGTGGTGGCTGGTTTTCTTGATCTCCACAAACTTCAAAGGGCTGTCTACAGTCAGAGGGTTTTTGGCTTAAATTGTCTACAGATTTTAGTTTTCTGTGTTCAGAGATGCTTGAATAGAATTCATGGCAGAAAGTAATGTGAAAGGATGAGAAATTAAATGAGCTTTTACCTCGGAGGGGGTTAACCTGGCAAATCACTCGGACAAGCAGATTGAATTGGCCTTGCTTTCATGTCCCATTGCTGCTCCTCAGTTTGCACCAGGGTGTGCAGTGCAGCTCTGTTCAGTCTCCTTAGCTGCTCTGGTGCAGCATTTGGAGATTGCTATCTCAGTTTCTACTTCTGCAAGGTATGAGAGCATGTTGCTGGGAAGAGTTTGTATTTTGCAGGGTGCTGCAGCTAGCTCAGTTGCCTCTATACTCTACTGATAAGCTCCGCAGTTAGATATAAAGGAGAAAAATACACTTTGTTATAGTTTGAACTTCTTATCTTACCTCCTGTTATCTCATCAATAACTGCCTGGAAACAGAGTTCCTGCTGGGCTAATTGTGTCTAATTGTGGTAGGGATGTTATCTTGCTAACCTTAAATTGATCTTACGCAAATACCTGGTGACATAACATGTACAGATTTCATTTTATAGAATCTTTAATCCAAAGATCTTAATGAACTTTACATTAATGAAGTTACCTCATCGTCTAGTGAAGAGGTAGGAGCTAAGAAATCTTGAAATGTATATATTTTTTCTTCTCTAATATTCCTGCTTTGATCAGTTTTCCACCTCTGAGGCATCAGTCATCCAAATATGCTCAGCAATAATTGCTATTCCCATATAACTAATCTGTCGTTGATTTGAAATGAATTTGGGGATTCTCAGTATGGTTTTTGCATCAGAGATTCATCACTCTACTAACACTAATTAGCAGAAAGATCAACAGCTTTATGGGCCATGAAGAACAAGCTGTTCTCTTACCCATGGGTTGGCATGTGCTGGCGGGACTTAGAAGGGGAGGTTTTCCTGGTTCATACAGGGGAGCAGAGGTAGAAATCCAGAGTTTTCGCAATCATTATTCTGTATAATTTTTTTTTATTACTAATATTGAAAATGCAGATTAGCATATTAAGCCTTACAATGTCAAATATTTGATAAAATTTGGTGGATGGGGAAAGTTGGGCATAAAATCACATGACTTGTACCTTGAATCCTCTTTGGAAATGGTACCAAAACTATGATGTGATTATTTTAGTGGCAATTAAAAAATACTATTATTAATGATGGACAATTGGTGTAGGTGAGGGGAAGTGTTTCCTATTTCCTTTGTACAACATCAATATTGCTTACCAACTTCCAGTTAAGGGATTACTTAATTATATATGTACCACTCTATGAAAAGCCCTGTGATTTCATGGCTTTATCTAGGGATAGAGCTTGGTGAGCACTGTTGGCCTGACTCCGGTTCCAGAAGCCCGGGGAGGCCGTGGGATGCAGAGGAAGGATGGCTGCCAGTGCCAGAGCTCTATCAGACGTGGCTTTTTGTAGGAAATCTTACTTCCTGCATTCTCTTCTCCTTGCATATCGGAGCAGAAGTATATTTCAAAATTGCTTCTTCATCTTCATGATGCATGATGGGACTGGGTGTATTCAGTTGAGAAAGTTTTTTCAGCTGCAGCTGCCTGAGGGCCTTCCCCAACAGCAGGGGAGGGAGGGTGACAGCCCAGCCCCGGTGATAATTAATGCCACTCAGTTCTTGGTGACAAAAGGTGAGAAGGTTCGACAGCCAGGGGTTTAGGAGGACAGGCACAATATGCTTCTTTCAGGGGCACTGCCTACCCAGAGCGTGTCATGGAGCCTTTTGCTTCCTTAAAGCACCGTACCGCACGTTAAACTAACTTCAGAATTAGTAGAAAGAGATAGAAGCAAGCTATTCTATAATTACACACCTGAGGAAATGTTTTTTTTAAAGCACGCAGTATAAAGCTGTCTTCTAAGATGAAGAAAATGTATTCTACTATGAAATATGCATTTTTAAGTGGTTCTTGGTGCACTGGTCGTTGAGATGACGTTAGGTTGTATTTGTCATTGTCAGTTACCTTCATTATTTAAAGCTTCAATCAACCTGCATAGTTGAATTGATTTTTACTTCCCTGTGCGCATAGCAAGGTAATTTCCATATTCTTTGACATGTCTGGAGTCTGCATCATGTAATAGTCTGAGATTAGAACAGAAGATACTGTATTCCTGTCTCATTATTGTGCCTTTAACTCCTTGATTGCTGCTTAATTGTGCTTGTATCCTCAGAACATGAGAAGTTGATTGTTGTTGAGATCAAAGCAAACTGTAGCAGTAGAGTGGCTAATTAGCAGATACATTTGCAAGTTTCCTGTTTTGAAGGATAGAGAAGTAGAGTTTAACCCTCTTTGGGATGCTTATAAAAGCAGCTTGAAAGTTGTTAAGAGTCATTGGTCAGAGTGGAAACATAAAATGTGGAGAAAATGTATATGCATGTTAAATTTCCAAAGTTTGAGTTGTAGCTCCTTAAGAAATACCCCAAAAGCTGTTGAATTAGCTGGCTTAAATACATGTAGCTGTGTAACTATAGAAGCACACATGAAAGAGCTTGCCTGAACCTAGTTAAATGCCTGGGTTTAATCGGCTGATTACCTGAATATGAGTTCACTGAGGCTGCAGTCCTATTGTTGCTAGTACCTGAACTCACTAGTGCAAAACTGTCTCTGCAGTGTATTTATAAATAAATTATTATTATGGATCAAAACTCCATTGTCCATACTCCTAGAGACTTCAGTCTTCTTTTTTCACCTATGGACACTCTGGAGTGGATGATGTGAAGACCATATGTAGAGGGAAATTGTACTTGCTCACTCCAAGATGGACGCTTTAACATAAGTTGAAGGTACAGCTTGAGAAATGTTTGAGAAGAGGGAAAAACATTTTCTATGCTTAATCCTTAGAGTGAAGGTTGAAGGCTTGAATGGAAAAGTTGATAGATGTTTTCCAGTGAAATCAGGGGCAGGCTTTTCTATTAGGAAAATCCACCTGCTGAAAAATGACTATAAGCATATAGTTACAAATAATTTCTTTAATTATGTGGTGGAGCAAAGTATATGAGAGACAAAAATAGGGGTCCTAATAGGGACTATAGAGAAAATAAGCTGTTGACACATCACCGTTGTTATTTGTAATAGAGTCGCTGGGCATTTTCTTCATAGTGCAATGGAAGACGTTTGATTTGTATTTTACCATAATGACTATGAAGCAGGTAGCAGAACTCTTAATGTTAAGAAGGTAGAGAGTTGGGAGCCAGTAATATTGGCAGCTGGCTGAAGTAGCTGTTCATGTAATGGTTGAACTGAGCAACGGTGAATTTTCTGAAATTCTTAAAATTAGAGCTTGTGTAATCTAGGCACAACTTGGTTGCAAGTCTGCCAGTATTTAGAGTTGCGGATAAGAGCTATCTCTCAGCTCTTCGTGTGCAGCATTCTTGTTTTTGCAAAACTGACTGTGTATCAAAAGGAGTAATACAACTGCCTCGTCATCACTTAGATGTAATCCTGTTAATGTGCTTTTGGTAGCATCATTCATTCAGTCTGAACCTTAAATTTCTGGGTTTTCTCCTATTATAAAAGTTTCGGAAATGGACCTTCAAATTTTTCTAGAATAGGTGTAAACTGGGGAAAAGCATAAAAGAGAAGCAGGAATATGGGTATGTATGAGGGCTGTGTTGTAGAATGGACCATCAGTCTGTAAGTTTTGGAGCTACTTGTTATAAGTATGGGAAAAAGGCTCTGTTGGTAAAATAAAGAAAAGGAAGCAGCAGAATGTGCCCATCTCTGAGCTCACTGATAAACAAGATATCTCCAACTACTTATTTTGCTGAGTTGTATTTCAATAGAGTTGAGAGGTGGGGAAGTAGCATTGTAAATGATAACTTCGGGCCATAGGGTTTTATTATCATGTAGATATCAGCGGCACTAGCTGGCTAACACTGCTATTGCAGTAGATGTTTTCGGTATGGGACACTAAAAAAAAAAACCAGCTACTCCAAAACCCCCCAAACCAAACACTGCCCTCACCCCCTAAATCTAAATAAAGCTGTAGAGATTTGCTGGAGATCCCAAATGCATTTCGAGTATTTTGTTGTTGTCACATTACTTCAGTAATAGATTGCAAATAGTCAAAATAGAAATGTAACTTCAGTGAGTATCTGTCAGCAGAGGAACTTTGAGTAATTTCCGTATGAGCAAAACTCTGTATTAAGTGTCTTTCAGTGAGAGAAGTTAGATTTTGATGGTTGGACTAGATGATATGAAAAGGTCCCTTCCAGCCTAGACAATTTTGTGATTCTATGAAATTTGTTCCAAGCATGGAAAAGATATTTATATCTAGAAGGAAAAGTAACTGTATGTGATGACTCTTGGTAACTGACTTATAAACAGTCTTGATTCTCAATACTTTTGTAGTTAATAGAGGTTTGGTTTTTTGTTTGTTTTGTTGTTTTTTTTAATAGAGATATGTTTTGGATACAGACCTAAACCTGCATCCTACTACTTTCTGGTCCAAAACTGGATGTGTCCTTTTCCAGTTCCAGTTTTGTCAATATTCATGAAATTTTAAGACAAATCAGTTATTTTTTTTTAAAGATCATAATCGCACCCCAAAATTTTGCCTTTGGTAGGCCACACTTATTTCATGCGTGACCAGATACCATTTCTTCGTGTAATTTTAGAAAGTGAAACCGAGACAGAGCACTTTAAGGAGCTCTTGTAGTGCATCAAAAAGTGAAAAATCTATAACAAGCGTAATAGGATTTCTTACAAGGGCTTCTTGTACAGTAACAAAAGAAATCATAATTGAGTCAGTTGAAATTATAGGCTTAACTGAGTAATGTTATGTTTAGTGGACAGATTGGTTGAAAGAAAAATTTCACCTCTTGCATCAGACTGGGAAATTGGCATTGTCCATTAACTTCAACCATGTGCAGCTGAATAATGTGCAAAACGTGCTAATTTTCTTAAGTTGTGGGTAATAAATGAGGCATGAATAAAATGGAAACTTTTTTGCCTGCTGGCAGTCATTTGAAATTTAAGTAAAGTTTGTTGATGCAGCTACAGTAAAATAATAGGCAAAATATTGAAAAGTTTCCTAATGATGGCTTTAAATCCATCTAAAATTCTTTTACTTTCCAATTACTGCTAATGGGAATTACAGGCTTTAATTCCACCTCCCCTCCCTGCTCTGATGTGAGAACAGACCCTAAAATTTACAGCCTCCGCATCATTTCCTGCAGCTGGGCTGTCTGCAACAGTTACATTTGAAGCAATAAAGCAGAGTGTTCTAACCTGATGGTAAAATACTAACGTGGAAGGCTCTTTGCCTTTCACCTGTCAGGTTTCCGAAGCTGTAATGAGGCTTCACATATCCCTGGGAGGGAGTGAAAGCGACGGCGTGTTGCTCCCAGCTTTGGTTTCCACTTCCAGCTGCTCCCGCTGCCCAGGCCGTCTGCATGTGGCCGTGGCTGGGGCTGCCGCTGCTGCTGGGGAGCCGAGGCGGAGGGGGTGCCTTCAGTCTCTCCTCCATTGGCAGCGAGGCATCTCAATTAACTGGGTTTTTTGGGGCAGAAGAGCAGAAGGAATAGGATGAGGGAGAACTACCCAAGTGTGTTTCCTTTCAGTGCCTTCCTGTGACCCACAGCGATCCACAGTAGAGTCCAGTTTTGTCTTCCACCATGGCTTATTCCCGTTTCTCTGAGATGGCTCATGCTCTTAAGGCTCCCCGAAGAGAGGTGCAGAGTGAGCAACCCACTTGAAACCACACTCGGAGTCTCTGACTTGACCACAGAAGTCAGTTCTTGACATCAGTTATTTTTTTACTTCAAAGTAGTGAGGGAGAAGAATACAGCTTTCTGGATTGTTTTTAACTGATCTTGTACTTATGTCATAAATATGTATAACTGATTTATTAGAGCCGTTAAGTGAAATAAGTATTTCTTGGCCCTTGCCTTAAAGGTGTCAGGGAGGCAAGAGGCTATTTTGAAGGCTGCTATTTCACAGCAGCTAACACAAACACATTGATGCTTCCCTCAGTTCAGTCTGTGGTATACTGTAATCATACGCACAGCTTCTGCTTTGGACTAATTATGTCCATAGTTACTGTCAGCCCAAATACAGGTGCTTCCATTTTAGCAAAGTACGTACCGGTCTTCCACTTGCAGTTGTGTAATGGTGAACTGTTTTTAATGTTTTTATTTAAAAACTATTTCCTTCAAAAACTTTCGAGATGCTTGCTTTGTATTTCTTTGACTAATTACAAACAGAGTGTCCAGCAGGCCAATCTACACTGTCCTAAGTACTTTTGTAAAGGAAAAAATCTACTTGGATGCCAGAAAGTTTTCTCCATCATATGCAATTGTTAAAGCATCAGACTGCTGAAGATTTGAGGCAAGTAATTTCTAAATTATAGCTGAAAATGAAAGATTTATAGGTATTAGATTTAAGCTCAATTAGTAATTCTCAGCCATCCCATTGGGATATGGATTTGAGAGAGGAAGGAGTGTAATACTTTAGCAGTAGGGAAAATTTTTCTAATTTGAATAAAGCGAAGTCCCCCTTCTGTGACTGATCTTTGAGGAAATGTATGTGGTTTTTGGTCTCTTTTGGCCTTATACTATAAGGCGTACAAGAAGTATGCACACAGTGGATGCAATAGAAGAAAGATTCTATTTGGACTTTCTACAAATATCCATTATAAAGGAAGCTAGATGTGTGAGAGGCAAGTTCAAGGGGAAGATGACGCTGAACTCCAGTGATGTATTCCATGTGTCCACCAACGATTATGTAATTCCATTAAATAATGCTAAGTTATTACCATTACGTAATGAACTTAAGTCACCTTCCATCAAAATGCATTTTGATGAATGTGCTGGACTAATGGAGGTTGCATTCAGATGGAGGAGAAGGTGCCATTGGTTGTGGCTTTAGGCTGTCTTGATAGCTTCAGGCACATGAAGGGTGACAGAGATGCCAGAAAAGCCTCTGCGGAAGTCCTGGGAAGAATCCAAAGGCCATTTTGGGATTGAATAGGACAGCAGGAGGGAACTGTGTCAGTACATGACTCATCAGTATCAACAGATGATGAAAGTAGTAAGAAAATTACTACCAGTGTGGCAATGGTCTGTTGTTTAGATGGAGATTACCCTGGACACTCCAGTGTTTATACGCTGTATATGGGCCAAAAGACTGAATTTAAATAGAAGGGATGAGGTGCAGTTGGGGTGAAGACTTCCTTTCTGAGCCCTACGAGTCAGTTCACTCAAAAAGGAAAGTAGCTGCTTGGAGCATTAAACTTGAAGGCAGAAATGAATGCAGTATGAAAATCAATAATGCATTTCAGCTCAAGTTTTATGTGTAATACTGATGTTTGAATCACTTAACAGCAAGGAAAACTGTATATTCAAGGGACTATTAAAGAAAATGTAAAAGGGAGAAAATGCATACAATTATGAATGAGACTGTAGCAGGAAAAAGTGTAGGAGTACCATACCAGCAAAAAAAAGGGAGAGTGAATAGTCCAAAGGGATTAATGAATTATTTTTGGTTTTTAAATGGAGGAGTCCAGGGAGAGTTGCTGACTGATTGTGGACAGGGATTGTTTATTGTGTGATGTTTTAATGCAGTGGCACACTGATCCCTCAAAAAAGGGGACTGAGTTTTATTTACAAGATGTTGATGTTCCATTTGCTTTCAGAAAAGAAAAAGCCTCACTGAATTCCTGTAGCGTGTGTCCAACTTTTCTTATTTTAAGAAGCACAGTATTAAAAGTACAATAGTTATTTTCCAGATATTTGCAGAATGCAGTTGGCATTCTAGCTGCTAACTGCTAATCTTCTGGTAGTATTTCTCTGCATAAAGGTTAGTGTTATTCTCAGATAAGAGATTTACCTGTTACCATCTTCTTGCATAAGCCATGGCTATTTTTGTGTCTACAGAAAGCATATTTATTATATGCCATTTCTGTGTTTAAAAGCATCTATGGATGTACCATGAAAAGAAGAACTTGAGTTCCAGACAGTCTACTATGCTTGCCTTAATTTCAGTATGTTGCAAAATCTGTGGTGCCCTCAAGGCTCCTGTTTTGGATAGAGACGGGAGCAGAGATCAGTCCAGGATCACACATGCTTGTGTTTTCATTGGCAATTTTGATAGTGTCGACTGCCTAATGAGCTACTCCATAGGCCCTCCAACATTACTTTAAATATTTCTAGAGGTTGATCTTGCAAAAGGAATAATGGAATGTTAAGTGAATTCTTACAGTGCAGACTCTGGCTCTGATGTTAAGTTAATCTGCTCTGCTTTCTTGTCAGTCAGGCAAAATCTTACTGTTTAAGGAAGGGCTTAGTATAAGATTTTATTGTTGTAAAGAGTGGGATTGCCTCTCCTCTAGCCTCTGTACCAAAATATCTTAGACTTTCTTTCTGATGTTTGAGCAAGATAAAAACTGAATAAAATACAGATGCCTGTAAAGGACAAAGAATAAAGGTGGCCATTAGAGGTGTTCTGTGTCAGCATAGCCCTGCGTGAGTGCAGGCTGTTCTGCTCTGCTGAGTGACTGACATGAGGAGGAATCACAATATCAGCTCTCCATGCTTTGGGTCTGGCTCCCATTTAAAACAAAAAATAAATATAAGCATTAATAATAGCTCTTATTTCTCATATGCTTTTTTCCTCCTGGACTTCATTTACTTGTTATTTAAACCTTCTTGGCTTGGGATCCAAACTTAAACAAAACTATATTAAATTTTGGACAAAATACAAGTGATTGCCTTCCACGATTCACATGAAATGAAAATTAGTGCAGTCTGGGAAAGGCCTAGTGTCTGACAAGGGATTTCAAGACTAGTTTAAAACCCCTACTAGAAGGTGCATTGGTTAACCAAAGAGTGATGCTCTTCCCCAGTTTTAGAACAAGATTTGTTAAAACAGATCTCCTTGCTTGCATTCTCCTTTGTTCTAAAGATCAGAGGAAAACTATTGCTTTTCAAATATTGATTCCTTTAATGATGATGTGCACTAGGAGTATGGTAGAACAATCAAGTCGCAGATGGTTTAGTGTAGTTTTCCTGGTGGTTTCTAGAGTGGGTCAGCACAGAGTTTCTAAGAGGGATTTGTATGTCCATTTGACAAAATAGGTGTTGCCAAAGCATTTTAGTGGTGTTAACCATCAGTGGTATGATACCTTGTTTGGAGCTGTCTTGATTTTGCTGGAATTTTAGGAGCCTTCTTGCAGAGTTTCATTACAGTGTTTTGTAGTTTGTGTTCTAGCCTCAGAGATTTTTGTAACTAGGGAGCCAGCACTGGCTGGTGTCTGTTTTCACCCAAAGACCATTGTCTTACCATTGACTCTTGGGAGTACAGTCAAAAAGCCAGTAAAGAAAATGCATATACCTCTTTTGATGTGGAAAGCATTAAAGAAATAAAACAGACCTGTTTAAATGCAAGGTATGTGCAATTTATTTTTTTCCACTCACTTTTTGATTCTCTTTCTCCTGCCTGTATGAGCAGGAATTAATCTTTTGAGGTGATAAATATAAGGTGTAACTGACTGCACATGTCAATCGCATTTTCAGGACTGACATCAATGAACTATCAAAGATGTGGACATTGCAATCAATGCCTTAAGCTTTTTATGGTATTCTTTTAGTTGAGGATGGTGAGAGCCCATGTAAAAAGATAACCAGAATTTGACAGAAACAGGCAGAGACAGCAGATGGGAAATTAATTCAGTTTTTCCAGTTCTGGAAAATGTTATCCTGGGTAATTGGGCAAGAAACCACAGCTTTGTTGTACATTTTTCTTCTACTCTCGGGCAAGCTGTTAGCAAATTGGGTGAAAAATGTCTATGGGTTCCGCTTTACCAGTGTAACAAAGAACAATAGCACATTTTGAAGACTAATTGGGAAGCATTAAAAAGACTGTCCTGTGCTGCTGCTTGGAAACTCCCAAGGCAGACAGTTTCCAGAGACCTCAGCAATTCTCTGTGGATCTGCCGTTAAAAAAAAAGGTTATGAAGCTGAGGCCTTTGATTTCTTGGCAAACCTGAGACTCCCCTGGCTAACTGGCTAACGTGATTCTGTGATTCTAAATCCTATGTCAGTGATCACGCACATACCCACTTCATAGTTCTCTCAGTTGACAAGATTAATGAGGTGGAATTTAGTAATTTCAGGAAACAAATATTTAGGTTGTGTGGTTTGGAAGATGGGTTTCATTTGAGCTGTTCAATCAAAATCTTGCACTGTGTTTTTGAACCGAGATTTAATTTAGAAAAAAAAATAACCTTTTGAATTGTTGCATTGCATCAGCTTGTTGGTCTTTTAAGAGAAGTCAGTTGCTTTAGTAGTGTGACTGTTTCACTTTTGCATAGTTTTCAGATATGGAACTAAGAGCTTAAGGTGGACATATTTGCTAAAACTGGTTTATAGCCTCTTTTCCTGTTTCTTGGCAGTGGCTGAAAATAAGCAGAAAGGATCAGTCTCATTACATGCTTGTCCTTTTAATATAATTCCCTGAGTATTCTCCCTGCCGCTGATTTGCAGCTCAGGGGCTTCCTGAGCCAGAGGTGCTTTCTGCCTAATTAGTACTTGTAAGGAGACAATCCAGACTGAGTGGCAGTGCTTTGACTGGGGGTCTCACCTTCCACTGTGCTGGGCCTGAGCTTGCTGGCCACAGTGAAGTGACACTTCTGGGGAGTGAGCACAGTAGCTACCGAGGAGGGTTTTTGCAACTGCTCCCTAAAAAGCCTGATGCCTGACTTCCTGTCTGGCATGGCTGACCCATGCTTTGGGGATCTCCCCTTACTTGGGACACCGGGTAGGGGTACTTTGTTGGGAATTGAGGATTCCTGTTGAAACACAGAAGCTGGACTCAATAGGCAATGTGAGCATCAAGCAGTATTCTTTATTGCTGCGATGGGGTTGCACTGGGATTTTTCCTCAAGGTGCTCCTGCTCAGCCACGAGTTCAACAGGTTTATATTTGCAAAAGTTTTGCATAATCATAGTTTTTCTGCTACATGATTAACATAAGTTTGCCTTTTTTAGAACTAATTACATATTCAGGAGGTGAGTTTCTCCACGGCCTTTGCTGCCATTTATTGACCGTTTACAGGAACCACAGTCACTCTGTTGATCGTTTACTTCATCTGGTGGTAGTATCTTCCTCTTCATCAGTTGTTCCCTAGATGAACTAGGGTTGTTTTGCTCCCTTTTCTTGCTGACTTGGTAGCTGGCCTTGTTTCAAGCCTGTTTTCTCCAGTCTTCTTGTCTGATCTTGCTTTATCTTGTTTTCTAGTTCTTCTTATGATAAGCAAGACTAGTTACTCCATTGT
>JAOXJM010000019.1:23660256-23673671 GCA_026413425.1 Tringa solitaria
TTTGCCTTCTAACAAATTCTTAATTGCAGTTCTAATTCAGTAGTTAGTTCTAATTTAGTAGTAGAGAGAGGGAAGTGAACATCCATCTTCATAATCACTCCTGTGTACTTAGTATTTATACACAGCAAAAGGCTGAAGTAGACCTGGTCCAGAGCCATGACACTGAAATACTTGCTGACAAACTGATGCCAGAAGTTTATGACTGGGTCCTCTGTTTCACAAATGTAGATATATCTCTATTTGTCTATATCATTATTTTTGAAATAGTCACTGTGCATCTGGGTTTAAAACACATTTGTAGATTCAATTGCTTTGACAGAGTTCTATATGTTTGACTCCTTTCCAAAACTGTCTCATTAAACCTAATGGCTGTATTAATTCTGTTGCTTTTCTTGCCCATTCTTTGTGGATGAAATATAAAGTGGTGATGGCTGGGGTTAACTCTCCTTCCATAGAGAGCTTTTGATTTCTCAGAATTGAGAATGCATCTCGTCTTGCAAGATATCATTAGCTGAAGTGTAATGGGAAAAGTAGGTAAAATAATAATCTCTCATAGAAGACTGACCTAGGTTAAAAAGTCCTGCAAGCATATCCAACATATCTCCCAAACATACCCACTTCGTGGTGAAGCCTCGGTTAGCTTCCGGCTGACAGGATGTATTCGACCATATTCTGGAGTTCAAAAGAGATGTAACTGTAAGTGCTTTGCACAGTTTATTAGAGCTGAATGTAGGTATAATCCTATTCTGTATTGTATAAGCGGTACAAAACCACTAGAGATCAAATGTGTGTAGGAGCTAGCAATACGTCCCTGTTTTGCACGTGAACACCATGCTTGTCTTTTCTAGACTTTCCCCGAACAGCGAAGAGGCTCACTAGGACCCATTTCTACTTCTAGATAACAAAGAAGATAGGACTGTTAAAATTATCTTCCTTAGCCTGTGTTGTCAACTGAGCATACCTTAGTCTTTTAGACTTTCATTTGGTCTGCAGGATACGCACAACCAAGATCAGTAAGCTAGGTTAAATGTAGTGCTTCGCACCTAGAACTGAAGCTTCTGACTGTGTGTTAGTAGTGACTCTGAATAAGGGCCTATTCTACTTGTTTGCTGTGATATTTAGTGATGGTTATCTTAAAATGTCAATTAGAATTGTGTTGCCAGTATCTCTTAAAAAAAATGGAGACAGTGGAAAGTCTTACAAAAGTGAGATCATGAACTTTCACGCTCATAAAGATAGCCAGGAGAGAAACAAGGGAGTAATGGTGGTTTGGCCATGAACTGTAAAACCAGAAGAAATTGATGTGGAATGATTTATAGAATTTGAAGTTTAGATGCCTTTCTGGGAATACAAGTATTCACAGCTTGTTGTTGGACTTTGCTTAGAGGATAACTAAATAAAATGTTATAATCTGTGATTAACAAGGAATGAGACTTGGGAATATAGTGATGGACTTTTCTGGCCTTAGACCAAAAGCGTCTGCAATGCCATAAAGGACTTACAGGAGTGGAATTGGGAGGGGGATAAAGAGGGTAAAAAGAATGTGGAGAGCAGGAAGAGACGAGACTGGAAAAATGACTGACAGAGGGGTGGATTTAGGAAAATTCAGCTGTAATGCTGTCCTCTGGTCCCCATCACAAAGAGCTGAAGAAAACTGACTGCTGTGGTTTCATTGCCTAGTCAGCTAACATGCCACTTCAAACACTGGTTCTTCTATAGTTTTTAACATTTAATGAGAAATTTAGTAACAAGTTGCAAGGAGGTTCTCCTTTGCTTGAGGAGTGGGTGTTGATGTACAAATCTGCTGTCGATGGTCTGACTTCCACTCTTGGAAGTATTTGATAAAATTTTAAACTAATGTCACTCACAGCTCTGACTTTAAAATAAATGAGAAAAAGTAGGCATGGGGGAATAGCACTGTAAGCATAGGAAAATTGTTGTCTACACTGCTGTCTTCATTCAGGATCTGAAGTTTGAATTCAGGATGTGAAGGTGCAGTAAGAGATGTTGATAACCTCAGAGTGAGCACTCCCTGTGTTGCCTAGGTGGGTTAGCAATAGATTAGATGTTATTTGGAGTTCTTATGGGGCAGTTAAAACCTCTCTGACTGTTCTTTGCAATCGTAGGAATTTGGTACCTATGCATTAATTGGGATGAAATGGTTACTTGAAAAAAAAAATGCTATAGAGGATAAGGTACTGCTCCACTGATCTGAACTTTAATAGTGAAACTATATACTGTCAAGAAACTTAGTCTTGAGCATTGGAGGATTTTTTTTCCTGATGCTACTTGCGAGTAATTATCACTGTAGAAAACTTGATTTCTGCTGTGGCAGTTTCAGTTAACAGAAATGCAAATACTAAAACTCTTCGAAGTTCCTAGTAAAGTTTGGCCTAAAAAGGTGGAATCTGATGAGGTATATTCCTTTCTGCTTCTTGTTGTTGGGTTTTTTTTGCTTGTTTGTTTTTGTTTTGGTGTTGTCTTTTTTTTTTTTTTTTCTGTGGGGCAGTATCCTTAGATTAAGGGATAACTAAATGGGGCATATTTTTAAATGGATGAAATAACATTGGTTTTTTTTCTTCTCTGTATGTCAGCACATTCTCAAGCTTCTGGTACTTGTAAAGTGATTGTACTGTAGCAGAAGATAGAAGCAGACAGCATGGGAACAGTAACTCTCATCCCTCAAGCTGAAGTACTCCCATGGTTCTGATGATGGCTATAACTCTCAAAACAAAGAGATTCAAACTGAGTTGAATGACAGTGCCGACTTACAGGCACTGGAGCGGGAAGGGAAAATGTAGTTTATCTAGATCTCTCACTGGGAATGGAAGTTCCTCCTCTTTGATTTTTCTTAGTTCCAAACAAGCAAAGGTGTATAGCAAGGATTTTTCTGCAGGCATTTTTCAATTTGAGAACATACTGCAGAGCCTACTTTTACTGTTAGATGATGCACTACTGCCTCTAATCTTTTCTGTTTCTAGGTTCAATAGCAGATGCAGTTTTACTGACTTAAAACTTTAAGTGGCTTGACTGCCATAGTTTGGCCTTGGCATGTGCTGCTGGGTATTTATACCTCTAGGTTTTAGTCAGACTTCATTGTATATTCATGTGGAATCAGATGTCTTATTGTAAACTATGCTTCTATCCTGTGGAAGCAGGTGGGTATGTGGGCTTTGATATTTTTTTTTTACTTATATTACCTGTTAATATTCCTGACAAGCCGTCCCTCGGGCATATACAACAGTGATTTAAATTGTTCTGACTTTACTGATCAGATGCATTCACCATGTTTGTTCCACTCTTCTGTACCGTGGACTGATGATTTCTTAGCATCAACTCTGTTTTCATCTCATTAAAGCTAGAAAATGTTCTACTTCCTTTTTTCTGTTGTCACAGTATGCCCTATTGTGGTGCATATGTCTATCCAGTTTCATTATATTTTTAGTAACGTGATAGTACAGTAAGATCACTGCATTTATTAAGAATTTTCTTTAATCATGTGAGGATTGAGAAACCTAGATAAGTACTCAAGTTGACCTAGTGTCACTTGAGTAAAAGATGTAATAATCAGCAGGAGATTGGTTAACTGCTACTCTCTCATGAATACATTTAACCTCTTGATCATTGCTGAATATCTGCAATTATGTGGTGCAGTGGAAGATACTCACTGTTTGGTCAGTTAAATTCAGAAATGATGATTGACTTTGCAATGCCTGGAATAGCTTGACAGTAATATACACTTGGCTAATCATGGATTCCTAATTCTCTGTGTCAGGTTATCTATTTGATAAAGGATGAAAGCTGGTAGTAAGAAACAAAGTTGAATTATGAGATTGCCTACTGTAAATAAGGGAGGAAAAAGGGGGAGCTCAAGTTAACTAAGGAGACTAACCTACGACTAAGGTGGAGTTGGATCTCAGTGTATTTCATTAATTATATAGCATATCCTGAACAAACTTCAATAGCATGATGGTGCTTTTCCAGAAATCTGTAATTGTGAATAAATGCTTTTTGGTAGTGATCAGTAGGAGAGCATTCCCTTTTATTCCAAACTTCTGTAGTTTGTCTGGTTTGTGATTGATCTAAGGCCACGGGGAATCAAGACTTTGGCAAGATGAACTACCTTCTGAATTAATTTGAATGTTGAAATGCTTCACTACTGCTGTATAATGGAGGAGGGTGCTCTTGAGAGGAAGAATGACCATGTAGTGGGAAGCATTATCTCATTGAGAAAATATTGCATTATTGCAAGCATTGAGATTAAATGCTTCTGAAAAGGAAAATGGGGCATCAAAATAAAAGATACTAGATGCATTATTGTTCAGAGTGACTTAAAAATAAAACAAGAACTTAAACTCTTCCAAAGTTTAATAATAGTGCTTGGAAGCCTATTACTGTTTTCACATGAGAACCAAACTTCTAAGTATCTAGGAGAGATTATTCAGAATGTAATTGCTATTATTGTTTTGGCATATAGAATTTCTTAAGAATTTGCTTCCTTTACAGAATCTAAAATAGTCTTTCGAGCTGACTGTTAGAACTTAACTCAAAGGATTCTTTGTATTTGTTCTGTAAAAACATAGCTAGATATGTGGAACTGCAAACTTTCAGATTTAAAATGGCATAACTCCTGTATGTTTGTTATTTGACATTCCTAGTGGAAATACTGAGAGTAGTAGTTCAGCAACTCAGTTCTGTTGGAAAGAGATCCATGAGAGAAGCAGACTGTACTCACAATGTGCCTGTGCTTTCAGAAATATATTTCTTTTGTGCTATTGTGGAAATTATGGAAAACTTGGAAATTCGGGGGGGGGAGTTGCTGTCTTGGTGGGATTGGTGATTCATCTGTGCTTTTTGCTGCAATAAGAAACACAGTATTTGATGCAAAAGGCAAAATCACCAAAGCTGAAATGTCTGCTGTAACCATTATTCTGTTATATGTTCTGGCATTGAAAGGGAGGTCGATGACTTATTTAAAAAAAAAAATTTATTTCTGCAACGATTATTTTACTTCTGATGTTTTCATGACTGATGTATTACCTCTCTAAGCCTTCTTCTGAATGGCTAAACCAGAAACGGATTGGTGCAAGTAGGATTTTGTCCGGCAGGTGGCATGAAAACCCAGTGTGTACCTACGCTGCCCGTGGAATGTGCGGCTACGCTTACCTGTATAATTGACACTGTTGACAAGGTATATGAGCTTTAGCATGAAAAAGCAGTTCATTTTCAAGAACCTGAAGATATAATCAGAAAGCCAATAGTATTTTCTTTTTTTTAGGAAACAAGCAGTCAACTGTACTTCTTCATGCATAAGAAATCATTGGACCCCTGCATTGACCTGTCGCTTGCCACTTCTGTAAATTTATCAGCTCTAGAAGAAAAGAATTAGAGTTTTGCAAGCTAAAGAATCTTGAATTTCTCCCTGTTTGTGATGTGTATTCTGAGTAATATAGAGTGGCTCAGAAAAATAGTCCTATCTCTCTGAATGCATTGCTGGACCTAGCAGCTGGAGTGCTCTCTTGGATATACAGCAAACCAGCCTGGCTTATCTGAATGTGGTTTTGTGTAATGCAGTGAAAGGGAACACAAATTGAATAGCACTCTGTCAATCCATGCAGTGTATATTGCCCTGAAGTCTTTACTTCTGAAATACAAAAGAGATGTAAAAGGAGCAATGCGCTTTGCTCTGTGTGCAGGGGTAGGTTTGTAATACTGGAGGGGGGTTACAGGGAAATACTGCTAAGAGCTCACAATGTTGTTGTCAGGCCAGCAGTGCTTTCTTAGTGCTGTGGCTGGGGACTCATAGGAAGCAGTGCCTTGAAAACATTTGGCTGGTGAAGCATGTCTATTTTCTTTTTCTGCGGAGTACTGCTTATCATGTTGAGCCCTGAAAGAGAGCTGTTGGTTTCACATGGAGCAATTATTATGTACTTTTTCTAAGCCCTTAAAAGGGATATTTGGCAAATGTATACAGGGGCATAAATGGCTATGTAGATGAAACACTAAGTTTTACACTTTGAATATTAAAATGTGTATTATTTACAGTGTCTAAAATTGTATATGAATTATTATGCCTTATAAGTAGTTAATGATGATGTTGTGGATGTTACGTGATTCTGTTAAATTAATTAGTTGGTCAGAATTGCAATACATATTAATAATTATAATTGCAATATATATTAATAATAATTGTCAATCTTATAATTTTAAACAAGATGTCTTCATAACGTGCGAGTTCATATGACATCACTGCATAGCTTCTACAGGTAAATGAGATCTTGAAAAACAAATCATGAAAACCAAGTGGTGGATTCTCATTACTCTGTCCAGATAGTTTGTGATAAAGCTAGCCTATATTCCCACTCTGTTTAAATATCTTAAATATGCTTCTCTGTTAATACTGAAATGAATGAGCCTACCTGTGGTTGTAGGAGAGTTCTGAGTTGTGTAAAGTTCTGTCCACTAGTCTGTACAAACAGAATAAAAAGGTATCTGCTTCTTTGGGTGGATTACAGCTACCCTTATCTCAGTGACAGCGTAAGTGTGGGTCTGTCAATTTTGGCTGCTAATTATGATGAAATGCCTCACTTCCAATGCTGTAGCCAATTTCAGTGACTCTTCACAGAACAACAGGGCTTTCAGAACTTTCAGAACTTGAAGGCAGATGGATGTTTCCATAGCCTTTTTTTCCCTCAGAAAACATTAAAAGCATTGCATTAAAGAAAACTCTTGGGGAATGTAACAGTATGTAGCTATATTATAAGTTTCTGATTTATGTAAGATGGCTAGGTGTTGATCGCTATAAAAATCTTTAAAGATTATCTTTGTTTTGATTCACTTCCACAATGATTTTTCAAACTGCTATAAGAAATATGTGCATACTTTCCAGCTCTCAATATCATACAATGCTTTGGCTTTCATGCTTCTGTAACTTCACTTGATGATGATCTAGTATCAGTAATGATTTCTAATGAAATCCTTCTTTCCCACAGCATTGCAGAGTGACAGTAGGGAAGGTCTGGTGTAGATATATATGTACAGGAGAGTTGAAGAGTTTTGGGCGATACAGTTGTTTTTACAGATTTTTTTTTTTAATTTTTTTTATTTCAGTGTGGAATAGACAAAAGTATAGTGTGTCTGTATAAGGTGTTTGAAATTCAATGTAAAAAATTGTGGGTAAATTCCTTTAGGGACTGAAACTATTTTCAGAATGCTACAGAACAGAAGTGTGATCCCTGTGTTATGATTTCTTACTCATATGCAGAGCATCATTATTTTGGTGTTGCATATAAGGTGGCTCAGTTTCTTTTATGACCATTCAGAAAGATAACCTTGGGCTTCTTTGTAGAGTTGTCTTCCCTTGACAGTTTTTTCTCTAATCTATCCTTAAAAGTAACTTCAAAGGGCTTAAATGTACAGTTTTTGTGTTTGAAAACTTTGAGACCTATGGTGTGTCTTTAGAAGAAATAATCAGTGGGCTCCACCTCTGGGAGATGGTCAAAGACGTTGCCAGAATGTGATTCACGTTTCATTCATGGTGGATAGGAAGTTACACTGCCATAGGTTCTGGAAGGCTTCAGGGAGTCGGATCTGAAGTATCATTCTGAGAAGACTTGATATTCTTTTGCAAGTCTCCATGGTTGCATGGATAAATAAATCTCCTTTGTGATCAAGAACATACATGTGACAAACATTTTTTGTTTTAGATGTGGTTTCTGTATGTCTGTGTGTTTTCTGTTTTGTTTTAAACGTGACGTTGGCATTTAGATTGCAGGGAGAAAGAGACACTTGTTCTTTGGATGGTGAGCAAGTTATAATGACTACTGCTGAATGTGTTTCTTGGAGCTGCAGTTTGAACCTCTACTTGCAGCGTCAAATAGCCCTGTAGAATAGAAAGCTTTTAGTTAATGCTATGTACAGTAAGGAAGATGAACTATTTGTCTTCTGAAGCTTGGATATCAGGAATCTCTGCTACTTTTATGTGAACCTTTGCATTTGTGGTGAGACAGAAAAACTGTATTTTGAATGGTCCATCAATGCTATGCATTGTGTTAAGAATCTGCTAGGATGTCTGTGCTTTGATCTGAGATGAGATAAAAGTCTCACTAAGAACACAAGCTCATTGAACTTGTAGGCTTTGGGTAGATTAGAACTCAATGCAGCTTTGCAATTTCATTTTTTAAAACAATAAAAAGCCTTTTTGCCACATGACTGTGTAGTTCATACTCTGATGTTCCACTTTTCCTTTTGTTAAAATCTGTAGCTAGCCTTGTGCAGTTTTCCTTTGCAACTTTTTTAACGTGCTTATACTTTGTGTGATTGGGTTAAACTGGTTGCGCTGAGAAACTTGAAGAAGGGATGTATGGAAATGTATGCAAAGTAAATGTATAAGAAGCATTTCTGAGTTACAAAAATTGTTTTATTTAAGCGTTTTCACTCTAGAATCCAAGGTTGCTTTAAAAGGTATGAAAGCTGTGAAATTTGAAAGAAGAATAAACCAGGGCTGTGCAGCATTGCCGAGAGAAACAGTCATTTGTTACGTGAGCAGGATTTGAACCTTCTAGGACAGTAACCCTTAACACCCACTACAGCAGCCCAGCTGGTAGCTGCTGTTTAAGAAAAGTAAACCAACAAAAAAACTATGTGGTGGAAATTCTTTGGCAGTTTTGGTGGTGTAGTAAGATAGCTGCTGCCTGGGAGTTGGTGGGATACCAGTTACAAGTAATATAAATTTCTTTACTATGAGTTGATCTCCTCTTCAGTGCTATCAGGTGGTGGTAGGGTTTTGTTTTTTTGATGGTGGTGGTGGGGAGATTGAGGCTGAAGAGAGAACCACATTTTTGTCCCATCTTTCCTCAGTGTTATATTTCAGTTAGTACTATTTTAAAAGCTAGGTCCCCTATCTTCTTTTTCTATCAGTTGTCTTATCAGATGCCTTATCCAGCATCAGGTATTGCTACAATTCTGCTGGCAGGAGACCTATAGAAATTGAAAGCTGGTTCTTAAAGCTTGAACTTGAATGATTAGAATGATAAAATAGTAATTATGGAATGACTTGTGGTGATAGGAAGACAACAGTATGTGTAAAAGACATGGACGAGGATCTTCAACTTGGCTACAGAGGTTAAGCCTGGTTTGATGCACGAATTTTTGTGCATGTGCTGCATGCGAGTATGTGTGGCTGGCCAGTTAACTTGCACTGCTCCTGTATGCCATTTTCACACATGCAAAAGCAGTGTTTGCCTAAGTTTGTTTCAAAATCATTATAACTACAACATCCAACAGGGCACATTGTGGTATGCTCTGGTTTCTCTCTTCTCTGTTGTGCTTAAAGAAAGGCAGCATAGGAATTAATCACTCCATATTTTTGCACTCTGTGCTTGTAAAAACAGGTATCTGTAGCTATAGTGTGTCCACTTACCCGGACTTCTGAAAATATGGCATTTACAATGATTTAATTTTTCTACTAACAGTCACGTGAATACCTTATCAGTGGACAAAAATACAATTAAGAGCTCCCCTTACCAGTGCTGGGGAAAATCAGTTCGTATTCTTTTGGACTGCAAGTTATCAGAATGTAAGGCAATTATTACATTGCTTGTTATCTATTCTAAGCATTGGATTTTTCACATTTTGGAAGAAAATAATTATTTTAAAAACTCAGTGATGGTGATTTGATGCTGTAGAGTATTTAAAATATAGGAAATAGCCCTGGCAGAGATAGGTATAGAAGGCAGAGTACAAGTGAGTTGTTCCATGGCGCAGAATAAATATGATTTATCATATGCTGCCACCATGTGAGTATCAAAGTGGCAGCCATACATGGGATACATGTATACATAAAACTAGAATTTAATTAAATCTGCATTGTAAAACTGTAGTTAAATGTTCGTCTGTATTTTCACATGCTCAGGTTTTATCTTTTAATTGGGTAATTTCAGTAATCACAGTAATTTATAAATTCTCTTAGAAAACAATATTGACTGACAGAACTAAGTTGCATTACTTTCTGATATGCCTTTATAAATTGCCACATTAGCTTAGGAAAATGGCACTTTTAGAATTGGCAGTGAGTACACTGTCTATTGAAAGGTGGTTTTGTACTTTTCTACTTGGGATTAATCTCATCTTCCACTGGAAGGCAGTCTTCTCTTTGTTTCATGCTCCTGCCTTCCAGTATTATTTAGGAAGCTGTACCAATAATCTTCAGCTTCTCACAAAACAAAGTAATGCTTGTACTCTGGAACAAGCATTTGGAAAATTTCTTCATGCAGGTGACATCTTTACTTTGCCTCTTTATAATTATTTTTGTAAATCATCCATGTATGCAACTATAACTTCTGTAATACTTGAGGTGGTTTGTTAGGTTGTGGACCTTTGGCATCTCTGCCTGTCAGTAATACATAACTTGATGATGTGACTTTTTTTTTTGTTTTGTGTTGTTGTTGTTCAAATAATGAATGAATAGATTTTTTCGTGCCTTATGGACCTCTCAGCTAGATAGGATAGAACACTTTTAATTCATATATCTACATTGCTCAGTTACGAATAGTTAGATATGCTAAAATGATAGTTGTAACAAAACCAACTGCATTTCAGTATTACTTGCTTTTAAAGGAACTGATAAATTGTACATTGAGAGATTTTGTATTTCAGTGATTAAAAGAAAACTTGTGTAAATACGTGTTTAGATTGGGTATATAAATGCAAACAGCCTTGCAGCTGAAACCTCTCATGTGTCATGAGAGACAAACAGTAGGGTTTTGCCTTGCAGCCTTGAAATTTGACAATCTTTGGGTATCGCCTCAAATTCATTTTTGCTGTCCTCACTGGTAGCATAACAGCAGCATTAAATTGTGATTCATTGGCCTGTGTCTTCTTTGGAAACAGAAATACAGAAAAGATAGGATGTGAGGGCACATGGATATGAATGATTGGGAGAAAGTTTTAAAGTGTTAGCAAAGAAGAATGAAAAGGTGACATTTTGAAGTGGAAATGGTAAAAAAAGGAGCGTTGGGAGGAACCCAAAGGAGATACCTGTATATCCTTAATATAACTGTTCGCCCTTTGTTTCCCAGAGGTGAGGGATCTAGTCACTTTCCAGTTTGATTCCATAAAGTGAAAAAGTTTTCACCAGGTTCAGCATGCCGTTTAAAGAGATGTTATACTTCAAAAATAAATTAATTTAGGAGAGTTGAGTAGCCTTTTTTACAGAGGAGATCAGACTTGGTTGTAACGCTTCCTTCTGGCCTACGAATCTATAAATCTATTGGTGTGTTTGATTTTTTCCTGTCTCCCTCTTGTGGAGCTGGAGTTTTGGTCAGTACAAGCTTCTCCTTTCTTTCTGAATTGAAATACAGCTCGAATCCTGTAACTGAAATTGGTAAATGGCTGAATTTGAGCCATTGACCTGATGTTATGGATGCACTGGGAGCTGGAGATGTGGAGAGACGGGGAAGGGGAAACACGTCCAGATAATGTCACTCTGTGTAACTCTGATGGTAAATGTTTTCTTAAAGATTATAGTTGGAGGTCTCAGAAATGTAGCTTAGCAAGAATGCTGAAATTTTCTTTTTATTAACATTATTGTTTTACACTTTTTACAATGCATTTCAGTCATATGAAGAAAAGCGGGGGGTTGGGGGGGGGAGGTGGAGGCAAAAGCAGCAGCCTTTTCTTTCTTTGCTCTTCAGATAAGCTGTTACTGCTCAGAATTATCCTTTCAGCAATCCTTC
Organism: Tringa solitaria; assembly: GCA_026413425.1. Lineage (NCBI taxonomy): Eukaryota > Metazoa > Chordata > Aves > Charadriiformes > Scolopacidae > Tringa > Tringa solitaria. The sequence goes on from JAOXJM010000019.1 coordinate 23,671,992, forward strand.
ATTTTTTTGTTCTAAATGCTTTTGCCCCTAGCAGGTTTTACTACTGTGGAATGTACATGGACCACTTCTCAAAATGATGCAATCTGACAGGAAATCAATATTTTTTTCATACTAGATTTGAGGGTGTGATTGTCATAATCCTCATCTTAAGACTGTTAATCGCTGAATACTAACCTTGATTTTTATCTCTTTATATCCTTTAGTAAGAAATGTACCTTTCTCTTCCATCCTGCTTGCTGCTCTCCAGAAGTAGTTTAAGGTGCATTGTTTTCAGTGGAAAAAGAATACATATATATTAGAATTATCGATCTGCAGGTATATGTGTATTTTGTAAGTAAAGCATGGATGTTCCCATAGATGGATTTTGCTCTTATGTGTTGTGGTGTTTTCCATAGACTTTTAAAATTGAAAAATTCCTTAAAGCCATCTAATGAGGATGTGTTGTTGAAGTAGTATGTATAAATATGCAAGAAAAGCTGAAATGGAATTAGTGACATTTCTTAAATGTTTGCAGCAGGAATACTAGTCCTCTTTGTGTTCAACTTTTGTTTCAAGTTTCTGGCAGCCTGTTTCAGTTTTTATGCTTTTGGTTTTGTAAAGAGAGAAGCCTGCTTTGCTTTCAAATTCTATAGTCTGAAGACTTTTCCTAATTTTAAGTAAGATCAGATGAGGATTCCTAGCTGGAAAATACATAGGCATATTTACAGTGCTGTTTTTCTTGATATTTGGTATTGGACAAGATTTCCCCTTTTAAATCTACAGATGTATGCAGCGATTGCTTTTGAACATAAAATGCAATCAATTTTACTCAGTTACTGGGTTTTTAAATCTGGAAAGGTATTTTTAATGACATAGCCTAATCAGTTGATACCGTGGCTAATAGTATGATGGCAGCTTTTGGAAAAAAAATCGATGACTTGTTTAACCAGCAGCACAGCTGATAAGAAAATCCCAATACCTTTTTCTCCCTTAGAACCTGTGTTTTCAGACATAACCTTTTCGGATCCAGCGCTTATTTTTGAAGGGAGAGGAGTTCTTCCCTTGCCCGAGACGGTGCCCGACCAAGGTCAGAGCCCGACCCGCACCCCGGGGGCCGCCTCCGCCCTGCCTCCGCCGCTTCCAAGCGGGGAACCCCGTCGGGGTAACCCCTTAGGACGTGCTGTCACGGCGTGTCGTTACTGTCGCGTCTTGCGAGCGAACGCAAACTTGTTATCCGTCCCCTGCCCGCCCGGGATGGAGCGGGAGGGGGGCTGAGACAGACCGCGCGGCTGCACATGCCGGGAGTGCCATTTTCTGACTGCCGACTCTGACGCCGCCGGTGGGGTTAACACTCCACCTAATGACTTGCATTTAAGCAATTTTTTTATTATTTTTTAAATTTTTTTTATTAACCTCAGCGTATTTTGATCCGGCGCTAATAGCAGCCTGAGGGACGCCGGCCCGCCGGCGGCGGCTTCCCGGGGCGCGGGTCGCTCCCTCCTTTTCTCCTCAGCGAGGGCCCGGAGCCGGGGGCGAGGCGGGGGCCCCTCAGGGTGCGCGGGGCCGCCCCGCTTCCCTGCCCCGGTGCCCCTCTCGGCGCCCTCCGGCCCGGCCGGAGGACGGCGAGGGGGGCATCGTCGTGCCCGTGCACGGCGGGGCGGAGGGGGCGCGCAGCGGCGCGGGTGGCGTGGGCGGGGGGCG
>JAOXJM010000019.1:23673905-23687238 GCA_026413425.1 Tringa solitaria
GGTAGGGGCGGGCGGGCGGGCGGGGCCGGCCCCCGCCTCCCCCTCAGTTCCGAAGTTGCCCTCACCTGCCGTGAGGAGGGCTCAGAGGCGGGCCCGGCGGCGGCGGGGGACACCTGTGGGCTGGAGGGGCGCGGCGGCGGCCGGGCTGGGGAATCGTTGGCCCTGAACAGGCGGGCGGTGGCGGGCGCTCGGCGGGGAGGCGGGAGCAGCGATAGCGGTGCGGGCTCGTTCTCCCCGTTAGCGGTGCTCGGAAGGTGGGGACGGCCGGCCGTTCCCCGGGGGAGAAAGTTTCGGCGGCTTGCGGCGGTGCGGGCGTTCGCGGCGCACTTGGGAGGACGGGGCGGAGGGAGCGCTGCCCCTTTTCGGTCGGCTTTTGGCTGACTTTTTGTTTTTCCGCTGGCGTTCATAAACTCAAAAAAAAAAATGACGTATCCCAGCTGGAGTGCGGGTTGTGGCAAAGCGTTGGTGCCGTGTGCTGTCTGAACTCAAGACTCCAGCGGTAGACTCTTTTTTGGATAATGTATTAAAACGCTCAAAAAATAAATGTTTGTGGGTGGTTTTTTTTTGATTGTTTTGGGGCATAAAGCGTATTATTAATAAAGAGCATGTGACAACGATGGAGTATAGGGTGCAGTTACTTTTTTTACTATTTGACCAAAATGGAGCACCACCTCAAACTACCTCATTCTGGCCCATTGTTTAGAACCCCCTTTGCTCAAGTTGCTCTCAGCGATGAATGTACTTCCTTTCTTTTGTTTTCCTTTACATCCGCAATGTTTCAATGGCAGGAGGGTGAAGAGGAAAGCCTCCTTACATTTGGCATCGCTATTCTTAAGTGATTTGAAACTGCTTATATTGTTTAAAATGCACTGAACTTGCGCACTTCTGAACTTTTCAGAAAGATGACCTTTCTGACCAGTACTTTCAACTTGGTGCTGATCAACTGGGACAATTTGTATTAGACAGATGAAGGCAAGTAGAATCTATAGCCCATGTTGTTACGTAGCATAGAGAAGTCCTAAAACTCTTCGGGGCCTCTCAGTCTTTCAAGAATTCATTAGCTTTTCTTTAAGTTTTTGTGTGATAGCCATGTGCCTGCGGAAAGTGAATAACTTTCATAAACAGATTCTGAGATTTTATTTAGTCCCTAAACCCTAAATCTTTTTTGTTATTTGATTGTGAAGTGGGAGGGAGAACCTCTGCTGCAGTTTGGGACTGCCAATGGCAGACTTTAAGGAAGAGGATTTAAAAGTTTCAAGAGGTAGATCTTCACAGCAAAAACGGATTTCCTCCTGCTAAATCTGCTGTAATCCATTGAGTACTATAAACCAGATTTCTGCCCTTTGACAAGAACTGAACAGCAGTCTGTTCTGATTAAGGGATAACTTAAACCTGAATGTGAAAGCCTGGTGAAAGCCTTTTGTTGAGTTTTGCAAACGTTATTTTTGAGGTGGTTTTTTTCTTTGTTTTATCTTCCGTAACTTTAACAAAGTAATTTTGAATGAACACCAAGAATAGTTCACAGAATACTTGTTACACATATAAGCTACACATATGCTTACATGGTCACTTAAGAGTATTAAAAGCTATGTAGTGAATAATCCCACTGCCTGAAAGACCAATTCATGCTCGCAGTACGTGCAGTAATAAATATTTTTTAAGGATGTGTACCTCATGACTGTCATTAATATCTGGTTCTAGGGTGGAGAAAAATAGCCAGTGTTCAAAAGTGTTGAAGTTGACATGCTATCATCTAGAGAAGGATGGAGAGGGAGAAATCCTTTTTTTACTCCAGTTGTATTCATTAGACCCTTAACTGAATCTGTCTTCATATTTCGCTCTTGCTCCCCTTGTGTTCTTGTATTCCTCTGTTTTTATCTTCATCTGTTGTCCACGCAACTAGCCTAGAGACTAGCATGATGAATTTGTGAACTGGAAAGCAGATGATAAGACACGTGATGAGGAATGTAGCCCCTGTTTTCTTGTTAGGAAATACCGATTAAATGAAGTCTCCAAGTTCTCTGCTTGGCTGACATTTGCTTTTTATAGTACATCTCAAAGTAGTGAGTTGCTTATTTTATAGTAGTAGTGTATGTTTTTACCATTGAAAAAAAAAAAAACCTAAAGAATTCTTCCACTGTTATGTTGTTCTGTGGGAGTAATCCAAGTCCCCTCTTCTTTTTCATATGTTATTGATACTTTCCTTTAAAGGCTATCAAGAATATTGTGAAAGGGATTTTAAAAGAAAAAGCAGGAAAGGTTCTGGTTTAAGACTATTGTGAAATACCTGTGATCTTCAATGAAAGGTCAGCTAACTTTACGTCATATGACTGTCAGTTCTTTTGATTAGATGTAGAAAAGATAAAAGCAGGTGAATTGCTTAAAAGCTGTGTTCTTTCTTAGTTGAAGGTGCATTTAAATCAGCCATATAATGGGAAACAGCACATGCTTAAAGTAAAAGCCAAATTGGTGCAATTGCTGGTTTTGTGTTTTTTGGGGTTTTTTTTTGTGTTTTTTTCTTTCTGTTTGCACACAGTTTGCTTCAAAGCTTGATTTACAGGACACACAAACCATTTCCTTTTAGACGGGAACCTGATGTAGTTGTGTTTAATGCCATGCACCATCATGCTGTGTTTAAAAAAAGCCAGGAAGCAGCTTGAATTTAATCTCAAAATATAAGCCTTAAGTAAATATGTAGACTTGGATAAGTCTTGTTTTGGGTTCATATGTGGAAGGATTTTCTGTTGCTCAGGCTTCTAAGAGAGAAATTGAGCCTTTAATTTGTCGCATCCTGAATACATATACACACCTATTTCATCTTACTACAGCCTCCTTCTTTATGTCCAGTTATATTTGATGTACTCATCAAAAAATAAAAGCTTTTGAATCTGTAGTATGTGGGTTTTTTTAAGTGAACAGATTCTGAAGCTTTATTTAGAAAGAATGCATTTCATTTCTAAGAAATATCAGGAGAAAACCAACCATTTCTTTCAACTTCTAAAAAATGCTAAGAGTAATTTAGTGTGGATGGAAATAGGTATCTCTTGAAAATAAGGTGAAAAAAATATTTAACAACTTCTTGCATATTCTTCATCACAGTTTTTGATTGTATTCTGCTAAAGACCTGTGTTTCAACCTTCTTTCATGAATTTGTCTAGTAGGTGTTCATCTGAGCAGTATGTTTTATATTGCCTTAAACCAAAGACTCCCAACCCATGTGATGGTGGGTATAGGTAACATATATTTCCTTCAATCTTTAAGACGGATATGGGAATGTGGGAGAAATATTACTGCCAGATGCAGCCAGCTTCAGTCATGCTTCCAGAGCTGATGAAGCTTTCTCTTTGTTGAACAGATGCTTTGGGCCTTCCCTTTTCCTTTTGCTAATTTCAGTTCTGCCTCTAAGTGGTTGGTAAGCGGTGTCTTGTAAATCTTGGGGTAATTACATGAGCTTTTTTAATTAGACTTGCAGAGAAATTGACAAACAGCAGAGAAACCAGCTATACATGAAAACTCCCAAATGTCAAAGAAAATGCTGTGTTTATTTGTTTTCTAGTCTCTAGGTATATTTTTTTTTTTTGTAAATGCTGAAAAATTTTCATAGGGATCCAAGACTTCTTTAAATTCAGGATGACTGCATTGCATTAAGTTTGCAGAGAGATGATTATGGCCAACATGGAAAATTCCAATTGGAAAAACTTCTAATACTGTACTTCAGGTGTTGATTTGAGGGGGGATAAGGTAAAAAGAATTTCATAGCAGAATGCAGACTCGTAGGTATAGAAATGGAAACAGGCAGTGTAAATGAAAATGTGGTGTAAATGGGGTGTTGCTATTTGAGCAGAACTGAGGAGTCAGTTTTTACTAATTCCGTATATTTCTGGAAAAGATGGCAAGGGGCACAGCCTTGACTACTCCTTTTCTCCACCTCCAGCACAGTAAATTAGTTGGCTTTTGTAGGCAAACATTCTCAAATTTGGTAAATAAAGTGCCCAGACCTTTGCAAAAAGTAAATCCTTAACAGATTTTTCCAAGTCCTTGCTTATTGGCTCACCTAAAAATGCAGTCTGAGAAATCAGACACAAAGGAAGTAATTGCCAAGGAAAAATGGCCTTATTTGTGGCTTGTAAACAGGTGTGATTTCTTTGGAATAGGAGGTTTCACAAAAATAATTAGTTCTGAAATACTGAAAATTGACATGTGAAGTAAAAGGGTCAGCTGGGAAGCCACAGTCTACAGGAGAGGAAAAGAAATAGGAAGACTGTAACTGGCTCTTCTGTGGATACATTTCATGCTTCTAAATGTATTCTTGGGGAGATCTGCTGAGGAAAAAATGATGATAAAAGCTGGAGGGTATTAATTAGACTTTGGCCTCTGTTGCAAACTGAAGAGAAAGGGTAGAAAAGTCAGTCTTGCAGATGTGGTCTGGAAACGTTTGTAATAATTTTACCTGATTTGAATGCTGTGTACAACAGCGTTCTCCCTCCCACTATGCAAGAAGGACTTAATCCATTTTCTCTGCTGGTGTTTCTGCACTGATGGCAATGGATTTACAGTACGAAGAGAAGTTGTGTAGTTGTGAGTCAGGTCTGGTATGTGTCCTTGCCTCTCGGTCAATGTGTGGAAGATTCTGTGGAGGGTGTGGAACCAGAGAGGGATTAAAAAAAAACCCCAAACCTAACAATTTGCAGTTTCCAGTAGATTCAGATTAATCATTTGAGAAGAAGATGGCATATACATCTTCCAGTGTTGTATAGGGATAACTGTGTGGCAGCACGATGCATTCATTCTCTGTTCATTAGTTGTGTCCATTCTTGTCTAATATTTTACTATTCCTTCAAGGGCTGCATCTGTGAAGTAGTGCTCAGAACTGCTTAAATTGTGACACTTGCTTTTATGAAGTGTTTGCATAAGCAGCATATATAGATATAAAATATTAAAAAGAATAATCACCCAATATTGTATGTTCTTGGTAAATTATTAACTTTTTTTTGTGATAGAGCCATCTTTAAGTCATTCTAGGCACTGTTTATAGGAGACAAGACATTTTCAATCTATTTTTGTTGTAGGGGAAGGGATGTGCAGGTTAGAATACATCTTTTCTTTGCCTAAATAGTGATAGGCAGTGATAGCTGCCTTTAGAAGGCAAAGGACCTGCCTTCTGAGAGAAGAGACACAGATGTAATGAACACTTTTCCTCTCCTCATTAGCTGTCGCTTCAGCAGGCCTAATAGAGTATACAATCTCTTGATCAGTTAATTCACCTCTATTTTCCAGGCATTCATGCATTGTTACATGTTTGTCAGGTCCTCTAAAAGGCTTTGTGTCAGACATATATTTTCCTATTATTTGAGCTGTGAAAGCTTTTCTAAAAGGGTTAACCTTTTCTTCTGTCTTTGCTTCTCTTGGTGGTGTGGTCATTCTATTTCAGGGTCTAAAATCAAACATGAAAAAAATAAAGCCCCCTGCTGCGTTCACAGCTAAAATATTTGGCACGTGGCCAAACTTGGTGTCTGTAGCCCATATCACTGTTCTTACTAATGCCTTCTGATAATTGCAGTAACAGTTCTTGATAATGTCTGCAATATGTCACAAAGCTGACTGACTGTTTTGTATTAGGTTTGGAAGACAAAGCATAAACATAACGTTTATGTTAAATCATGTCAAATCATTTGGTGAGCTCAGCAGTGGAATCTGTAATTATTTGAACTGCACTTGGTTTTGTTCTAAGAGTTTTAAAGAAAACCAGCTTTGGAGTCCTCTGTGCACTCGTGAGCTCCTGTTTCTGAGTCATTTGGCTTGTCCCCAAAATCTGCTAGTGGGTTTTTGGTTTTTGTTTTTGTGGTGGTGGTTTTTTTTTTTTTGTTTGTTTGTTTGTTTGTTTTTTGCCTGCTTAGTTAGTAATAGTAGGAATAATAGCTGCATGAAGGATAGTAACTTCTGGTTGAAACAGGTTTGGGTTTGGGTTTTGTTTTTTGTTTTTTTTTTTCCCCAGTTCCATGGGTAGTTCTTGGTTTGACGAGTGGTTTGGCATTGTTTTTTACTCACTTTGTCACAAGTAATGAAACTTGTAGTTTTCCATGTTTTCTTTTTGAAATTTTTTGTAAGATGCTTCATTCCAGTTTGATGCAGTTTGACTGTGATACCACTTCATGCGTCATGTTTAACATAATGATTTGAGATTTGTTTTCACCTTTTAATACACTAAATTTGCTTTAAAAGTTTTAAGTTTTCCAAATCTTGTTAGGGGTTTTATCAAAATTGCCCAAAGGCTTTGAGATGCTATTAATGCCTCTTCTTGTTAGATTGAAGCAATAAACTTTTTTGCTTATAGGAGTTATCCATCTGAACATTAAAATTGCATAAAAATCATAAATGATTGTTATGATCACAAAGCAAAACACTAAAAACTACAATTTCATAATTTGTTTTAATTTTGTTTTCCTGGCTTCACTATTTTACTTTGACATGTAGCACTAATTCCTTCTGCAACCCCTGACTCTATAGTATCCTTGCTTCATCTGATGTGAGTCAGAACGTTGTTTTTTCCTGTCGACTACTCATGTCCTCTGTAATCTTATTCAATTACTTGGTCTCAGTTTCTACTCTTGTGTTACTCTTGGATTCCCCCTGCCTTTTCATTCAAATCCCGCTTGATTTTAGTTCTCAAGCTCAGCACTCCATGGTGTCATGCAGCAAGTGGGATTAGTGATACAAAGGATAATCGCAGTCAGTGTCTGTTCCCTTCGGAAGCAGCAAGCTCTTCAGAGACTTTAGGTGCTAAACTCCAAGTTTCTGTGGAGCACATTATGTTTGTACCACTTTGTCCCTTTTGAAATTCCTTAGTTTTTCATATATAGTTGTCTTAGTTTCATACGGATATTAAATAACACTCAGACACCTGGGTATCCTCCCCAACCAAGACACTGTGTAAAAGCAGAGGAACAATTGCATTCAAGAGCATTATGAGATTTTTTTTTTTTAAACTTCAAACTATCAGAAATAGGAGATCCAGGCCAAAAATGTCAGCCTTATATAGGTGCTGTAAAAGAAAAAATGTCAAGTGATCAAATTTCAAGAAAATGTTTAAGTGATCAAACCACAATCTTAAAGAAACTAATGGGTGGCCCTTAGTTAAAAGATGAGGCTTGTGGCGTTATTGTTAACCAGTGGTTCTTGTTACCAAGCAATTTTATTTTCCTGAATTTCGTTTTCACCTATCTGCAACCTGGTAGTTTTTCAGAATACCTACCTCATAAAATGCAGTAAAGTCCATATGTTTTGTGGAAATAAATGTCATATTACAATTCTTATGATAGTGTTTTAGAAAAGAAAAAAAAAAGAAAGCTAGAACTTCAAGCATGTATATGGTTTTGCATATGTTTTGTGTATTTGAATATTCTTGATGTTGTCTATGCATAAATGATGCTGTATTGAATACAGAAAGGTATCTGAAAATGCTTCTCAACTAATGCAGGTTCTTCTCCTCTCCCAAAACGTAACTTTCTTTTCCTGTGTGAAAAGCAAGGGAGATGTGGTAAAAAGTGTACGAAGTGTATGCTTGCATTAACTTCTGTTTTGAGTTCTTTTGATGTGAAAGTTTTTTTTAATGTATTTTATCAATTTGCTTTAAAAGTATGGCATAAGAAGGATACCATTTCCGTTGCTCTAAAAACATCCTAGATGTACACAAGTTTTGCAGGTACATTAGGGAATTCAGCAGTCAGAATTTGTGTGCAGAAGAACCTGAAAATAAGCCTTATCCCATTCTGTTTTCTGAATACAACACTCACGGGCACAGCTGGAAAATTTAGGTTATGAGTGGAAAATTGATTTTAGGGCTCCAGTGCCCCTTGTGAATGCAGCTTCCTAGTTTTAAATTACTTCTAATTTTTCAAGATTTTAGTAAATGTAGAGAAGTGCAAGAAAGGAAGGAGTAATATAAATGAAAAATTTGGAAGAGCAGATGTTTATGACCAGGATAAAATCCGTATTTTATGGTACTCTGATTCTTTATTAGTTCATGTGCTGTTTTCTTTTTTGGTTCTTTAAGACACAGTAGTGTGTTTGTGTTTAAACATAAAAGATTATTGCAGTTTACTTGGTGTAAGCTGAATAGTGATCAAGTTTGTTGAGTTATCAGACTCTTATCTGTGACTGTTAGACAATGATAAATAGCAGATTTTAACATTCAAGGATGAAGCTGAATGACATTTTCTGTGTTACTTTTGCCCTGAATATTTGCTTTTGTCCGTAAGCTACAGTTCAAAATTGTTCTTGGAACAAGGTGGTCAAATTGTACAATTTTCTTCGACTTGTTGGCAACAGAGGAGAAGACCTAATGTAAAGCATATCAAATTCATCACTAGGTAGGGGGTGTTCCTGCATTTGCATGCTTTGCTTTGCAGTAGTGGTAACAGATTTGACTCTTACCAAGCTATTTGTATGAGGTGGCTGCAAAGACCTCATTGTGTTTCTCCCTGATCTTCTGAAGGTAACGGTTTCTAACTTAGTTGGAGAATGTGCCTGCTAGACTGGTGTAATATCTTGATTGACTGTTAACTTGGTTCAGTCTGATTTCTCAAAGAGCACTTGGTTGACTTTCTTCTCTGTGCTTTTAGGACCCTGCACACGTTTTCATCTTTCAGCATACATTTCTTTCAGGAGTCCTTGGATTTTAGTTTATGCTTGCTAATTGTTCTGCAGGTGAAGCCAATTTAGAGGCTCTGCTGTTTGTCATTTGTCTATCTTACATTCTCTTTAAGCTCACAGCAGAACCCAATGCTATTCGTATTGAGATAGAGGATGAGGACTTGCTTTTTGAGGTTTTAAAATAGAATTATGACAAGGCAATGATTTCTTCTGTGTGCATTTTTATTTTCTCCCCTTCAGTTCCCATGGATTTGTTTGTGTGTGTTTAGAACTGATGTCTTTTTAATGGTTTCTGTAGCACCTTATGCTTCTTGCTTTAACAGTAAGAATGGAACACTCCAGTTAGTTCTTTAGCACTGCTGCAAAACACAGTAGTGTATGCTTTTTAATTGCCTGTTTCCCCCTCAAGACATCTTCAGTTATTTCAATATCATTTCTCTCTGATGTGGAGTCTATCTGACAAATCAATACTAAGCTCTTGCACACCGAACCCAGTAAAGCTGGTTAGGCTTATAGGTATGTGAAGCATGTGTTCCAGTCTTCAGGCTCTAAGGAGATGCAGGGAGAAGATTCAGGCACTTTAAAATTGATGCGTTTCTGTAAAGGAGCTATTCTAGAAAAAGTATTATATTTAAAGCACCTGTTTTTCATGTGTATTCTCTCTAGCATCTCTGAGGAAATGCAGTAATCAATGCGAATCCTGTCAGATATTAATTCTTGCCTTCTTCTCCTTCAGAATGCCCCAGTGTTCTTTTTTTCAAATACTGTAATCATTATCTGGGTTCAACAGGATGCAGCCAGGGAGAAGAGGGCAGTGCCATAACTAGCAATGCTAATGGGAGCGTATCGGCTCTCTAATGTGTTAAACTGCCAAGCAGTTACAACAAATCTGTTAGTTACATGTTTTTGTTAAGCAAAATTTAATATCTATGCCTGTGCTGCAAGAACAGGGTACAGAAAATTACCTCAGATTAATAGTTCCTTTGCCTGTAGTTTCTGTTGCTGGACAGATTAATTGGTGCAAGGTACAGTCCTGGCCTTTAATTTCTGTTCTCTTTGGGAAATAGCTTTCAAGGATTTGTTTTCTTACTGTTTAAAATTGAAGCTACACATGTACTTTGCTTTTTGTTGATTTGACTTGGCTATAAGGATTGCCAGATGTACCATGACACAATGTTTTTTGTCAAATAACTGACAACACATTATTTTTTTCTTTTTAAAATATTCTATAATCTGATAGAAATTTTTCTTACTTATTGTGGTTTGCGTGTGCTGTGAGATAGCTCTCTAACAGAACGAGTTTTGCTGGTCAGCCTGTAGAGCTTGGCACAGAGCCTAGTTAAGTATTACATTGAAAATCTAAATCTAAGGCAGTGGAAATCAGTGAGAAATATCTTACTTATTAAAAAAGAAAACCCAAACCAACTGACCCCTCCCTCCCGATAAACCCCAAAATGATTTACGCTTCCTTGAGTCTAAAGATGAGAGGGAAGAACAGTATGTTAGAACTTTAATGTGGTCCTGCCTTCACACTCGGCACACTGAATTGCCTACTGTCTGAAGATAAAATCGTAGAATCACAGAATCATCTAATTTGGAAGGGACCTTTAAGATCATTGAATCCAACCATTAACCTAACACTGACAAAGCCACCACTAAACCATGGCCCTAAGATTTTTGATCTATTTTAAAACAGTAAGTGATTTGAATTCAGCTGAACTTCCTCCATGACTCCGTGAAGTCTCCATACTTCAGAGAAGATACTATATTGTTACCTCTCAGGCCAGTGCATGGCTGGCATACATTTTGCCTTATACCATATTGTCAAAATGGTAAGTTCAAAGCTTTTCAACCTCTGCTAAAGTTATCTGGCTCTGCCTAAATTAATCCTCTTAATTTTGTTGTCAGTCTGCTACATTCTTGCATGTCACCTTGAGTAATTGATTTTTCGCACTGTATATCCTTTATGTGTTAGTGAGTTTTCAGTGTAATTTCATGTAAGCAGAGTATGTTTTGCTATCTTTTTGGCTTTCAAGATAAAATTATGGTAAAATTTCCTAGTTTCACAACCCATTTTTATTTTGATAGACTTATAGGTATTTCAAAGCATTTCTGACTAGTTATTTTTAGTATGAAATATGAAGAAAACAAATCTTTTGTCAGAGAGGGAGAAGGAGGAAAGTCTTTGTATTGCTAACTGTCTTGGAAAAATGAGACCTACATTGTCATATAATATCAAAGGGAAAGGCTGTCCCTTAAACTTGATTTTTTTAAGGAAAATTTTGGCAATTATGTTTCACTGCAAAATGCAAAGCTGAACTGTTTTTCTGAAATGGTGTTATGATTCCATGTCTGTCTTTGATTTCTTCATAAATTGTGTTCCTCCAATCCTCCTTCCAGCCCTTCTTGTAGATATCATGACTGCTACTAGGAAGTAGCTAAATATACTGATCAAGAACTCAATTTCCACTCTGAAAGGTATATGTGTGGTGTTTTTATTTTGAGAAATAGGGGCCATGGGGAGGACTGAGGCTCAAACTTCCAGAATAGAATACTTCTTTCATATTTCTTTTCTTTGCCTTCCTGTCTAATTCAGTAGGATTATAAAGATTTTTAGATGTTTATATATTTATTTATTTTGACGGACTCTGTGACATTGCACTCCCAGCACAGTTGGTTTGTTAATTGAGTGGAACAGCTGCATCTAGTAGGAGGTGCTGTAGAGCAGGAGGTAGATCACGGTGTGTAAAAATGTTCAAGATACCGTCTTAACAATCACCAGCAGGCCTTGGTCATGGGCTTTACCACAGCGTTTGCTAGATGCAAATGCTGAGATGCTCAGACTGGAGCATAAGGCACTGAAGGATGTGGCAGAGACTTAAATCTTAGGTGCAGACATGTCTTGAGGAGATAGCACAGGGCTATTCTTGGAGAAGGAAGCAAGCTTAAAGGTCATGGTTTGGAGATACACGAGGAGGTGTTTGTTCTTCAGTATGCCATATAATAATGTAAAAACATTGAAATAGACCTGCTGGAGTTAAGACTTGTCCAGCTTGATGTGGATGGAGTTGCTGCTGTGAATCTTTTTTCTTCAGTGCTAAACGCTTGCAAAGCTGTCTGGGGCCAGTGTATGGAATACTTCCACTCCTGCTTCTGATCTTGGTCTGGCAGCTAATAGAAAAAAAGAGAGGACAGTGACTGGTTCAATCTTACAGTAGAAATCTCTTTGGGTAAGAGCGCATGCTTATGTCACTTGATATTTTCGCTTGTCTCTTGATACTGCTTTTTTCATAAGAACGACTGTGCTGTTAATGGTAATTGCTCTTATATGGAAACTGCTTGTGGTATCAAGCCTATACATTGTTGGCTTAGGTACCAGCCAGAGCCGCCAAAATCATGTTTTCTCCTCTAAAGTGCTTTCAGTGTTCTGTGCCTTCAAAAATAAACTATGTAACATGTTCAATACCTGATGCCCCTTACCTCTGTGTTTTGCTGGTTTTTTTGTGTTTTGGTTTGTTTTTGTTGGGTTTTTTTTTTGTTTGTTTGTTCTTTTTTTTTCTTTTTTTTTTCTTTTAGAGGTATCTATTTTCCACAAGGCTGTTTCTTTAACTGCTCACTTGGGAGGTGAAATAAGTCTCTGCTCCCTGGCTAGTTTTCTGCATGTAATCCACCTAAAATATCTTGCCATAGGTGGGAATCATTTAGGTTCCTTCTGTTTTTCCTTTGTCTGTCCTTGTTGATGTGAATCATGGTGGCATTTGCAAGGGGCTAGTTTTCTGGCTGTTGCTTTATTATGTGAACTGGTAATTGCAACTGACCTGTTCCTCTGGAAAGGACATTCACCCTGTGACGGTATTGTGGATCCACTGCCTGTGCTTTGCTGCTAATAACTGCGGTTTCTCTGAATGCATAGCCTTTTCAGTGTGTAGATGTTTTTGGTTTTTTTTTTTCCTCTCCTTTTATTTTTAAATGAAAGATAGCTCAGCCTCCAAGAGGCTGACCCTGATTCTAGCATTTTCTTTTTCTGTGGTTTGTTTGCCCTTATTAGACGGTCCTGTCTAGAGGAGTATATACAGCTGATGTTTGCAGAAGGTTTTTTTTTAATCAGCTAGAATGTAATACTAAGGGGCCTAAGGTTATGATGTAATGAAAAACTTGTATGCATACAGTCTAATGTCTCTGCATACTTCAAATGTTCTGTATTGAATTTTTCCATAGAGAAAGAGCAGGCTTGCCTTTATTCTCATCTTTATTTTAATCTCTAATTCCAGTTTTGTTTTTTCCATGCACTGTCCCAGCAGCTTTTTTTCATCTCTTGCTGATCTCAGTTGCACCTTCAAGGTAGCACTCTTCCTGTGTTACCATGTCATGATGATAAACTTTCATCCCTGCTTGGATTTGCCTAGTAGGCTTTGCTGGCAGTTCCATCATGAAGATCTTTAGCAGCAGAGTGGCATATGGAGTTTCTAGTCCAGCTCTTCTTCTCAGTGATCCATCGCACAGCAGACCAGCTCTGAGTTCATCAGAAAGGCTGACACTGGGCTGGCCTATGACCCTTCTGCTCCCATGGGAGCTATGTTTAAGCTCTATCATTTCAGGGATTTACAGAATAGAACCGTAGTACAGTTGTGTCCAGTTTTGGGCACCTCAATACAAGAGAGATATCGAGGTGCTGGAGCGA
>JAOXJM010000019.1:23695705-23717383 GCA_026413425.1 Tringa solitaria
CCCTGCCCATGGCAGGGGGGTTGGAACTAGATGATCTTTAAGGTCCCTTCCAATTGGAACGATTCTATGGTTCTATGGAAGATAGAATCTGAAATAGGCCGTGGCAGCTTAATAGCTGCCCCTATGCAGGAGGTTCTGGAGTAGGGATATTGGCTTGTGACTCTGACAAGAGGGGCATAGTTTACTGCTTTGCATGGGGCAGGCCCTGGAAGTGGGCATGAGAGCAGCAAGAGTGCTGTCTTCAGCACTTTTTCTCAGGACTGTTGGGACTGTACTGGACTACTATTCCATGGGCTGAGACTGCTCAAGAGAAGGGATGAAGACAAACCTGTCCTGCAGCAAGGGCTACAGCTGGTTTTATGCTGGTAGGAGCAGTTGCCTGAGGTTACCTGAGCAGATTTGATTGGGGAGAAATGTGACATGTGGCACTGCATAACAAGCAAGGGTGATGTACTGTGTTCTTCAAAGGCTCATCTATGTTCCAAGAATGTACTTCAGGCAGCATGAGATTCTCAGTATTTGCCATTCAGATCACTATGAAAGCAGGGAAGGGAAGTGCTGTTAGCACAGAGCCTCTGAGACAAACTCTCTTTCCCTTGTACTCCTGCTTGCACTTCCTGAACTGCTGTTTTCTGGCAAACTCAACCTGTAGACTGCTGTAAGTTAGTAGGAAAGTTGTCAGATTCATGTCACCCTTCTTTCCTGTTTTGTGACATTCAGGACCCTTACCACTAGTTGCTGTGACAGTTCCTGTGCTGACCAGCCACTCTGCTTGATGGAATCCAATTGCAATGCAGCTGATGAAGAAAGCCCATGGCTTTCCCTTACATAATTGTGAATCCAGATGGGAAAGTTGGACTCCAGTCATCTCAAAAGGCAGAAGCAATGCAGCTTGTCTCCAAGACCTACCAAAGACTTAACCTGCTTACTCTGTGTACTTCTGCAGACACACCTGCTGCACTGCCCTCTTGACAGCCCAACACTCAGCCCTGCTGAGCATTAATCATCTGTTCTTGGGGCTTTGGGGCCAGGGAGTGTCTCCTGATGGAGACTAGGAGGACAGGGCTGAGAGCCATCTGTACAAGTAATTCCAGAAGTAGGAAGCTGAAGCAACAGGACTGGCAGAGTGTCCCCAGCAGTTTGTTCTATCGAACTGCTTGGTATGAATTTATTGCCTCAGGAAGAGCTGCCAGTTCCTCTTGGTGGTAGGTGCACAGAGGCCAGAAATCTTATGGTCTTGTTGCCACCCTAAAGCAAGAGCTACCTTGCCTGGTACTTTTACACTGAAGATGGCAAATTGCCATCAGCAAAGCTGACATGCCTTTATTTAAGCTTGTTGATTGAGGTCTTTCTAGTTTTAGAAAACACAACACAACAAACAAACAAACAAACAAAGGAAAAAAAAAACCCAAACCAAACAAACTTGTTACTTTGAAATGATGTGTTGTCTCTTGGCTCTGCAAAGACTGGTGGGATCCCTTTTATTCCTTTTGCCTTCCTGTGTAGCAGCTGTTTGCCCAGGTGGCAGGATGTTACAGAAGCTCAGGCTGCACAGCTTGCAGAGACTGTTGCCTGTATCAGGGACACTGTTTGGGGGCGGGGGAAGACCATCAAAGACTGGTAATGGAATACTGGTTTTGTGCCTAGGAAAACGTCCTGGTGGGTTTGTATGGGTGTTTTGTTCTTGCTCTGGCTCCTAACCTGATGGGTATGGGAGAACAACTGTATATGGGAGACATGGAAGCAATGCAATGTATCTCCTGCAAGCAGCAGCAGTGATTCAGAGGACACTTGAGGTACAACTTGCCAAGAAGATCCTCCATCTATGGTCAGCTGACTACAGGTGATTCACCTGCATCTCAGCACGCATTCTGCAGATTGTCTTGGACCTGGATGAAGTTCATTTGTAGGTTAGTGATTTGGGTGACCCAAACCAGCAAGGGACATGCTGTGTTGACTTCTACTATGGAGACTAATGTTTCCGAAGGGGTGAGGATCTTGGCTTGTCCTGGTAAAAGATAGTAGAGTTGTAAAGATATGGCGCTGTGAACTTGGTCAACTATTTTTGCTTGAGTGCAATCATATGATTGGTTGATTGATTTGATGCAAGTCAGGGAACACTGGTCTTCAAATAATGATGATCCTCTCCTCTGTAGATTTCTATTTAGATCTCAATTTTAGGGCCTAGGTGATTCTAGGTTTCTAGGTTAGTCCACCTGTGAAACCTCGTATCTTTAGTCCTTTTTGGGTCAAGCTTGAAAGTGATTGAGACTGATACCTGCCTCGGAGAGAGGAAGTAATAAAAATGTTTTGAGAGAGACGCCTCTGTTTTCTCCAGGTATTGGAGGAAGTACTTCATTCATCCATTCAGTACTGATTTGCCTTGTGTCATGTTTTGGGCATGAAAGTGACCATTTGACAGCAGAAAGAGTAGCAACAGGCAGTGGCAGGAATATTTGGAATGCTTACCTAACTAGCGCTAAATAGCTGGTCAAGGTATGAATAGGACCTTTATATATTTGTTGGTGTAATCACAGGGTGTGGAGAAAGTAGGTAAAATCAAAGACCATAGCCAGTAGTTTCAGCGAGGTGATTACTCCCCTCTAATTGACACTTAAGAGATGTATCTGAATTAACTGCATCCAGATTTGGGGCCCCGGTACAAGAAAGATGCTGGAATTCATGATGTACAGGGAAGAGCTGAGGAGCTAGGTTTGTTTAGTATTGTGGAGGCTGAAATGGGATTTAATGTCTGTCTTTCACTACGTAATAGGTGGTTAGCCCTACTTTGAGTGGAGAGTTAGACCAGATGTCCTGCAGAAGTCCTTTCCAGTATGAGTTACTATGTGGTTGAAGGGTGTGGTACTTTGCTGCATGCTTGCCTCTGCCTCTGTAGTGATGCAGAGCTCTCAAGTGGCCTTTCAGCATGGCATGGCCTAGGAGGTAACCAGTGTAGATGGTACAGAAGATGCTGAAATATTGTGGATTCGAACTTGTCCACTTTGACACACGGTTTGAGTTTGTTCTCAGACATACATAAAAACAGTATAGATGTATTCTCTGCATATCTTTTATTGTACATATCACATTACTTGGTGATGCCTTGAAACAGAAGCTTATTTGAAAGCGTTGCTAGGTAATTTGTTTGCTAGAACTTTTTTGTAGGTAACAAATATGAATACAGGTAGACAACATTAAAGAAAGTGCTGCAGGGGTAATGATCTGAAGGACATTTATTACTTATTTATCAAGCTGGGAAAGGCAACAGTCAAATAAAAATCAATTTGTTAGGGGAGCATGGAGGTTGAGATGGAGTTATAAGGTAAAAGCATTCAGACTATTTTCAAACTCTGGTTGTGTTTCAATACATAATAAAACTGTATTCTAGATAGGCTGCCAGTATCAACTGGGAACACTTGTAGGTAACAGTTACAAAGATTACTTTGAACTTTGTTAGCTTGGAAAAACACTGCTAGAATGAATCAATGAAAAAGCTCTAAGGTGGTTTTGGAGAGAGTAGACATTTCAGCAGAGCTACAGTTTGTTTTTAAGTCATTCTGGTGTGAGTACCTGATCAATTAGTTACAGAGCACAGTAGTCTTTCCTCAACTTATACTGAATAATTTCTGCAGCATCTTTAAATAAAGATTTTTTAAAAAGAGACTTTATTGCTTTTGAATTCACTTCTGGAGTTACAATAGTCACTTTTGCACATATTCTACTTTCTAAACTGACAAAAATTTTCAAGAACTGTTTTCTTCTCTGCCTACCTCAGTGACTCATGACTTGTGATTGTAAGTAAGTAGTCTGCTGTTGAGAACCATGTCTTCACCCATTAAACTGAGGCTGAAGGTCAAAATAGATGGGAAGCTTCAGTAAAAATAATTATTTACTTATGGCTATCATTAATAGATGGCTAGATGGATCAGATGCTATTGTATATTGTGCTAGCCTACATCTTGAATATGTTTTAAACCCTCACGCATTCTTATAATTTTGCTGCTTTTTGCTGTAAACTCAACACAAATTGAAGAGTCTACTTCAAGAATAAAATAAAGGTATCACCCAGTAGGGAGGAGAGTGCAGAGAAAGAAGTACTATTCCCTAGCGCTCCTCTCTGGCAACAGCTGATAGGACTTTGATTTGATGGCCAATTGATTGCTAGGAAGTTATGTTTACCAAAGGTTAGAGAGTCTGGCAGACATAAATATAAGCAAAAGATAGTTTGCAGTCTGGTATTACAAATGGATCCTCTCTTTGGCACGTTAAAGTTGTCTTCCTTATAAAATTAATCTCCTGAAAAAGTCAGTCTGTGGGTAGTGGTTTCTGACCCAAAATAGAAACATAATAAATCCACAGTACTCCTTTTCTCCTTACTAAAACTTTAGTTTTGTAGAAGGTAATACCAAGTTATAATTAGATGTTTGCAGCTGTTAACTTCAAATGTGTGGCTCCATCCCAATGGTGATTGCATGCCTCCCAATTGAATAAAAATAGAAATAGCTGTGATAGAAATAGTATTAGAAATTGTTTGACTAGCATAAATGCTATTTATGCAAAAGAATATTACAGAAATATAAAGTTAGTCTTAAGATATGGTGAAATTAGTAGACATGCATCCTCATTTAGGTGGGGGATATCTGCCTAGTGTGGACACAAAAAAGGGGTGAATTAGAGACCAAATTGTGGGCAAGAATTGGAAGTATTTACCAAGAACTGGGATGAGGGGGATGACCAGTGTTGGGAGGTATTTGAACCATACTGGGATAAAATTTGTGTCACCAAAAGGACAGGTGGTTTTGTTTGGTGTTTTTTTTTTTTTTTTTTTCCCCTGGAGAACTATTTGGTTCTGCATGTACTTATCTTCATTAATGAAATTACCATGAAAAATACACCAGTCCTTTCCTCTACTCAAATATCTTGGTGGCGTGACTGCAGGAAAGGTGAAAGCTGCTGGACTTGGCCTGCCAGATGGCTCGTATAAATCAGTATAGGAACTAGGATTATTTTTTTATAGTTCCATATTGCAGACTCTGTTTAGGATTGGGTTGCCTCCTGCTGGCTTAAAAAAAGCTGGAAAGTGTAGAGAAGAAACTGTGATTGGTTACTGTTTAACCTTTGGTTCTTGTTGAACAGATGCATAAATGCATAACTGAAGGTGTTTATCCTAATTATTTTTTACTTTTTTTTTTTTTGAGGGTCTTTGAGACTAGTCACAAAAGAAATTTTTGGGCCTTTCCCATTAATTAGTAGATAGTTCCTTACAGAAACTTGCAGACAATCGTATTAGGTAGAGGTATAAATTGGAATAACCTTCACTTATCCTGTTAGACCTTATTAAGACAGTATAAATGGGATTATCAGTCAAAAGTAAAAGCAAATTTAAAAAATGTATTGCTTGCACAAACTTAATACAGTTGCTGATGTGATTTACTGTAGTTTGACTTGGAACAATCCATCTGCCATATTGGACAAGGAGGGGGATGAAATTGGCTATAAAATGGCAATAAACCAAAAGATTATCTGGGTTCTAATCTCAATTTACCTAGAATGTTAGTAGTCCAAACAGAAACTGTAAAATATACCTTGCTTTATTGCTAGCAGATACAAAGACACCACATGGTGTTATAAATTGTGGAAAAGGATTTATCACTCTTACATTTTTGCTTTCCGTAGGTAAGAAGGTCTGTCTTTCCTCTTTGGCATTTAGCTGAAAACCTTTCCTAGGCTGAACCAGTGATTTATTTCATGTCAGGAGTTCACAAATTCTTATACACAAAGGACCAGCCCTGGTCTAGTAATTTGCACTGTTTTGTCAAGGATTTTTCCAGTGGAATTGTCACTACTGAGAAGCTGGGGTTGTGTCTCAAGGTGGTCTTCACTAGACATCAGCTTACTGTCTACATCAGAGTTTTTAGATCAGTGGTTGGTGAAGCAGATGTATCTGTTGTTCCACAGATTTTGAGACTTTCTGATGAAAGTAAAAATATCAGACTGCCGATTTTCTTGTTATGATCCCTTTTTGATAAGGAAAGGAATACTTCAAAAGATCGTTCGAATCCCTAAAGAAAAATCACCTTTCTCCTTCTTGTCTTCCCTGCAGTGGATACTCTAAATTGAGATTGCAGCTAATTGAAGAAACTGGATAATATCAGCAGGGAGATCAGTGTAGTATCAATAAAGATCATGGGATTTTTGTCATATTGTCTTTGGAGAGGTTGAAATCAATTTTTTTTGCTTTGAAATGTTGAATAGTAATTGAAAATCTGTGCAACAGCTGGTGGTGGGAGTTTCCTCTTGTCCCTACCGTATAGAAAGAGGAGTAGCGACAGTAGCCTTTTGCAATTCAGCAGCAAGTATGGTAAACAAGTAGGAAACATTGAGCAGGCTCATGAAGAGCAACGTTTAGGTTTGGAGTAGTGGCAAAGACAAAAGATAATGAGAATCTGACTCCCTAAGCTGGAACGGGCTCTCCTTTGGAAGTGGCAGACACTAGTGTGGATCTTTAAAATTTTTCAGGACATTTAAAGCCCCATAGGAAATAAGCAAATTTTAGCTTGTTGAGAGAAACATATGACTACAGTTCTGAAGTGAAAAAATAAAGCGTTCATTTTGACTAAGCTGTTTTCATAAATAGGGTTAATATTTACCTTGCTGTTCTGCAGGCAATCTCATTTTTTCCAGTGTGACCCTTACCCTGGAACTTGAACCTTTCTTCTGCATCAGTGGAGTGTATTACCAGTAAGCTCTGGGGTCAGCTGAACGAATCAAATTTGAATTTATAAGTACTGATTAAAATGTTATCATGAAACAAAATCTCTAATTTTGAGACCTTTAATTGGTTATGCAGTTAAAGGTGCAGAAGATCTGGGGTTGTTAACAGAGCAAGTATAAATTAGCCTTTGTCTGCAAAAGAGATACTTCGGTTGTCTGCTGAAAGCAATGAGAAGTAGTGTTTTACTACTGCTGTTCCATGTGATTTTTTGGGGGGGAAAAGTGAGTTATTTGTGCCCTTTGTCCTGCCCAAAATCTTCTCCCCTTTTGTGTGAAGAGCAGCTGCAGAGCTCAGCTCTGTGGGTCTTAAGAGTGGGCACTGTGGGCGTAAGAATGCGCTGGTAAGACTTTTGTGACTCAATTCTGATTAACGTGCCTTAGAACTTAGTTCCAGTGTACTTTTCCCCTTCTACACACATGGTCTCTTCCAGCTCATGCTTGTGAATGTTTCAAGGTAGAGGAAGGCATGGTGGTGCTGGTCAGGTAGTCATCCTGTGTGAGACAGCTAACAAAAACCGTTGCAATCAAAACCGAGGTATAGGCAAGTCTCTTCCATGCTGAAGGCAGGCTTAATCATTTTACCTTCTGGTTACTGATTTCAACAGCAGTGTAGCAGCAGCAGCTGAACATACTCATTGCATAATACAAAACATTGTATAAAACAAAACATGATTTGCAGGTGGGAAAAGGAAGGCAACTAGATTCCTGTGGGCATAATGGTCTCCAGCAACTGTATTGTTAAGAAGTGCTGAAGCTGGTCACTGTGTGCTGTGGTGTTGTGCTTTTTTATTTTACTTTTTAATAGTGGGCAAAATCCTGTGTAGGTTTGCCTATATGAAAACCACTATTTTCTATTTGATGAAAAAAACTGGAGAATCAAAGAGAAATTCTTGGCTTTAGTCAAAGTGGATTCAGAGTTTTCCAATTCTGATAAACTCTGTTACTGCTTATATTTGCTCAGCTGAACAGTTGTACCAGCAGCTGGCGTTTACGTCTTGTGTGCCTTTTTTTTTTTTCTTCCTCTTTTCCTTTTCCCTTATTATATGATAGCATTCTTAAACTCTAAATATGGCAATATTCCTCTGAACTTGGTAGCTGGAATCTGTTTAGTGGTGGGGGTTTCAAACACTTGCAGTCCATATGTTTTCTCCATTAGTCATGTGGTTATGTGGTACTTTCCCAAGGGGTGAAATAGGCAGTACAGCAGCAGGTCAGAATGTAGCATGGATTTTCTAACACAGTGTTAGGTGAAATGATTTTGTGTACTTTGCAGTGGAAAGTTAGTTAATTCAGAATCTTAACACTTTTTAATTCAAGAAACATGGTTATTTAATTTTAAATAGTTGGGAAAAGAATGCAAGATGGTAGGCAACAAACAAAGCTTTAAGTAGTATTTTTCTATTATATTTTACTAGGAAGTATTTGAAAGAAGTAAAAGTCAGACTACCAAAAATGAATACACAGATTTACTGAGTTCATGTTGGCAACACTCAAATTGTTCTCTTTCAAAGGGGTTTGTGATTCTCATTAAAGGGAGTTTTCACCTTTTACTAGTTACAGTAGCTACTCTCCAAATAAGCTATGCTGCACTATTGTGGTTAGGAAGTCGAGTTGATGTGTTCTACCTTGGCTGCTTTTGGCTGAAAGCTTGAGATAATAGCAGAGATAATGTTATTAAGCATAGACTGAATAATTCTTAACTGCATTACCGTTTCTCATTTAACTAGGTGATTATTGATACGGTATTTGGTGGGTTTTGGCCTTGTTTTTGTTGGTTTGGTATGTCTCTAAAGCATTGAGCATTTATGAAGTCAGTTGGTATGAATTAGACATACCAATGAGCGTTTGTGGTTTTTTTTTAATTATGTACTCCCATAATGGGTATGTTTGTAGCACTTTCGATTATTTTTTTTCTTTCTTTTTTCTGGCCAAGTCAATTTGATTATTGTTTTTTCTCTCTCCAAGGTAAATAAAGAGATTATATTCACAACTTCTTCCAGTGACTCCTATAGTATTCTCTCTTTTCGGAGATTATCTTTGACTGCCAGGCATTAACTTAGGTTCTTGCAACTCTCTCTGAAGAAACCATTGTGGTATTTTGTCTATTTAAAAAAAACCACAAAAACAAACTAGTTAAAGCCTATGCATTCTGGTGTAGGAGTCGTTTTTTGATTTCTGCTAATTTATTTTAAAATTGATTTGAGAGTGTCATTTGTACTGTATCTCTTAAACAATGTAATTCTTTCTGAACAAGCTCATTTGGTTGCTAAATGTTACTACTGAGCCCATAATCGGAAAGACTTTAGACTACAGTGTAATTTGTAGGAAAATCCTTACTGTTAACGCATGGAGTCATTCTGAAATGTTTCGCCTTCTTCCTTAGGGGTCAGTGTTTTTTAATGCTATAATAGAGTTGTGGAAGAATACTAGGCAAAGCAAAACTTGTTTACTGCTGTTTACTTAATTCAATCTAGCCTATTATAAATCTTGATGTTGTATCTGGTATCTAGGAAAATAAAAATAGATTGTTTAAATTGTTTCTGTATTGTACATAGTAAAGCAATTGATTTCTTTTTATTGTATATTTTTTCTATATAGTCTCTTTAACATTCTTTTTGATCCAGTTAATTTGCATTCAAATTTATAATGCCTAGCTTTAAGTGGGCACCTGAGTATTCTTTTTACATCATATCTCAGAACCCATGTGCCCTGGACAGGTACGTTTCTACTTTGAAAGCTACCGTCAGTAGTGCTTGTAACAAAAGCAGGGAAGTTAACTGAAGAGGTGAAAATGAACTGTATAGAACACAGAATATTGAAATAGAGAAAATGTGGCCTTTTCTGGTTAAATCTGTCCTTAAGTACCTTTTTAGTTTGCAATATATCCCCTGTTAAAATCTGTAGTAATTGTTGCTAATTTGTGACTTTACATTTATTATTTACAATTTATTTTTTTAGTGTTTAGGCATGTGAGGCGTGTAAGTTACCATGCTGAATTTCATCTTTGTAAATTGACATGCAGATAAAAATATTTAAAAGAAGTTTTGTGTTCTGTACCAAGGAGCATTATGCAGGTGACACAGAAGAACTGTGAATGCAGTCTACTCTGAGCAGCACTAACTGCCTTCCAGAGCTTCCCAAAAATGCAAAAGTGGTGATTTTTGTTGTAGAAAATACTTGTGAAGGGATGACTTTTTATTTAATCTGTGAAGGTAAACACTAAGCAAACCCCCTGGTAAACTGGTGGCTGACTAGAAAGAATATGAACGCCTTCAGCTGAAAGATGGAACACCAGAATTTACCCGTAAGGCATTAATAATGCCTAGCTCCTTGGCAGTCGGTGTGGAAAGGGAAAGGCGATGATCTTGACTGGAGCTCTTGTTGCCAGTGAAGAAGCTATCACTACAGGTTTCCTGAGAAAAGTGAATATAGAATTGCATCTTGGACAAGCCAGTTCAGAGTAGGGATTGCTGAGAAAGAGGTGGTCCAAACACAAACTCACTTGGGTCATCCAGAAGGGAGAACAATTTTATAGTTATTCTTGTTTTGTAAGAAATCAGATCCAAGTGAGAACGCCTTGACTGACAATGAAAGAGCTAAGCACATTTTTGTACCTCTTTGAAAATCAATTAATCCTATCTTGAGTTGGAAATTTTGAAGTCAATAGTCACTCCTAAAATTCAACCCTAGTACTAATAGAAAACCATTTCTGAGGCAGAGGCTTACTATTCTTGGAACCAGGAAACAGTGTAAGTTGTCATAAGAACAAAGGGGGTTTTTAGAAATAAAATTGGAGCAGGGGAGTGCTGCAGGACACTAATGCTTGGGGCATTTGAGGTGGCTGATCTGTCTCTGCACTGAGCCCCTTGGTAACGTGCTCTGTGAATCTGAAGAACTGAACATTGGCAAAGTCAGAAGCAATCAAATAAAAAGTATAACCTGCTGCTGCCTCACTTAGAAGGTATTTAGAATGGATTAATGCAGTGGTCTGATATATTAATCTTATAAAGAGGTCAAGATTAGCTTCTAAAAAGCTCTTGCACAGTGCAGCCCCTTTCGCTGAGAGATCAAAACAATCATGTGCTATGTTACTCACTTTGCTTTTTTAATTTATTCCCACATCCAACTGCAAGATCTGCTGTCACCCCCCAACTTTGCTTCAGCGAAAACATAGCAATTGCTTAAAAAGAAAATCCTTCAAATTCATCCCTCAAAGCAGTAACTCTTGCTCTCTGTCATTATAAGGTCGTGAATTGTGTGGCATTGCTTTTTTTTTTTCTGCCTACTGTTATTAATGCGGTGTTAATGTTACAATGTTAACCTATTCCTAATGCAGTGCTTTAAGATCTAACAAATGTTACCAGAAAGCTCTCAACTGCTTAGAGTCTGTGAGGATGTGTAGAGCAACAGTGGAAAAAAAACCAAACCACACAACAAAGCTCTTACTAATTTTAGCACACATCACACTTCCCCAGATGAAGAATGCATTACTGAAATTTGTCTTGGAAATGTTAATTTTTTCGGACTACTTCATGTACAACTGAAGACTCTGAAAGATAAGACTTTTTTAGGATTTTAACATTGCAGTTGTTTTTGGAACATTAATCAAATTTACTGTGCTTCTAAAATCAAACTGTGGTGAAAAAATTAGCTGGGTCTTTAGCAGCTTATGAATGTGTCAGCGTCTTATTGATTCTTTAAAATTGAACCCGTCAACAAGTAATAAGTTAATGGCATCTTTTCTTTCTCCCATACAGGGGAAGAAATTAAATATTTTAAATTTTCTATAATTTGCTAGTAATATTTACAAGAAATGATATTAAGTAGGTGTTTTCTAAGTCACCTCTGTTGTGTAAAACTTTTTATATAGTTCTGTTATTTAAACCATGTAGCTAGTTAGTGATAATGAAGACTTTGATTCAGAATAAAGTTCAATATGCTTTATTCAGTCAGCGTGGTTTTTTTATAGGGCTCGATATCTGCACTCTGGTGCATTGACCAAACTTGGCTGTATTGGAAGTGTCTTATAGATGTGTAGAACCAGAGGAAGAATCATAATTACTGAAACAATAAAAAAGCATCTGTGCTTGTAAAAACATGGTATTGATAGCAAAATGCCCAGAATATAAAGTTTGAACTGAAAAAACCATAGATGCAGTTAAATTCAGTACACAAAGGTCTTAATGCAACACCACAAAAATGTGGCACAGACTTGTGCAGATCTCTTAAAGCTGAGGCAAGGTTTATTACGCTTTCAGACCACGTTTTTTGAGGCACAAAGGGCATCAAGGGCAAGAGTCTCTGGTCTGGTAAATCTGCTTTGTATTTTTTTGCAGTGGAATGAAACAGTCCTAAAACCAGCCCTACTTGAACTGGCCAGAGGAGGATTCTGTGTAGGGCAAGAGCGTAGTGGTGTCCTCTGGGGCAGAGCTGGTGCCTAAGAACCATGAAGAGTGGTAGCTAAAGCATCTTTTTCTGTTTTTAATACTCCAGGGGCTTGCCTGCTAACTACATGATCTGTATGTCTTTGACACCACCAAGTTTTTACCTTCAACAGTCAGTGTGTGTTGGATGCTGTGCAGCAGAACCAGAACGGCTGGTCTTTGGAGTCTGTTTTATTGAGACTTTCAGACAGGGAGCAGTGTAATGGCAGAAAGCTATGAAGTCGTTTAGATCATTTGCAGTGTAACTGAAATCTCAGCATTTTAAGCCTGAAGAACTGAGTAATTTCTGGTACGGTATCATTCAGACCTTCCCTGTTTTCAGTGGCTGTGCGTAAAAAAGCTGGGAGAACTGGGGTAAAAATTACATCCTTAGCTTTTGAATGGTATGGCTGGTTTTTAAGTACCTAGGAAATGAATGATTTTTCTAATCTATAAACTATAGCCTGTCCCTATGTAGAGCATGTGTGCACTTTTCCCACCGGCTCTGTGTAGGCCCTGCTGTGTCGTTCTGCTGTACTGTTGCAGAGCTAGCATAATGTTGGTGAGCCTTGGCTGGAGTAAGAAAGTCCGTACTGACATAGCTGATAACCTGATAATTTTTTCAGGCTGTGAAAAAATCTTTGGGTAAGGTGAGTCCAAAGTGACACAAAAAAATCATATACGAGCTGTGAAAGTTCAGCCTGATCTGAGACAGAAAAACAAGCTTCACTTTACTACTTTTTTGGGTTTGTTTTTTGTTTGTTTGTTTGTTTGTTTGTTGTTGGGGTTTTTTTTGTCTTGGAGATGCTCAAGCAGGAGAAGCATGAGAGAAGTGACATTGCATTTTAACACCAGTGCTGTGATAGGTAGGAAAAATGAATATGTAGGTATTATCCAGAAAGAATATTTGTTTTATTTCATTCCTCACTTTGTTTATGTGTATAACGTTTTAAAATCCAGCCTTATAAATGCTTTATTTGTAACATTTTGTAATTCTTCTTGAAGGCTCTGTTTCATTTTTTTGTACTATGTATGGGAAGATCTTCGCAGTTCTTTACCATCTTTACCAGCAAGTTCTTACATTGAATCATCTCTTATGGAACCTTATTCTGTAGTCAAAAGTAGTGCTTTAGGATGGCATGCATGAGAATCGGCCAAGAGATTAATGTGACTTCATGTGTCTACAGAAAGCAGTGTCTGTAACTTGCTCTGCTGTTACAGTGATAAACTATAATCAAAACTCTCTGATTTTTTTAAAAAAAAGGGACCTGAATCATAAGAAACAAATTTTAAGTACATGTTACAACTCTGTTAAATGGGATGCAAAGCCAAGTATGATTTTTGCTCCTACATTTTGGCAATTTTTCCACAATTATTGTCTGTTACAGTATGACAGTGCCTAGAATTACAAGTAAAGTTTTATGTTAGAAATAGAACACAATGGCATTGTAAATATTAAAGAAAAAAAAGCAAAGGGAAGTACGTGGGTTCTAAATTGTAGTTACATTTTGTTCACAATGAATGTGACATTTTAAATTTAGGGGAATTACTCAGCCTCATAATGCAAAATTGTATGCAGGTGTAACTATTCTTTTGTATGTAAGCACATGTTATGCTAAAAGATGTTGTTTTAAATTGCAAATTCTGAACAGTTGCTGGAACTTCCTAGGAAGTGCCAGAATTTGTAACCAAGGCCCCTAATTCTGCGCTCCTATGCCTTTGCGTTATGATCTCTTATTACATTGTTTCACACTATTTTTTCCTGCCTCATTCAGTGAACAGGATGGGCGGTGCTCAAGAATTGAGCAGCTATTTGATATTTTAATCCTTATCATTCATTCAGCAGCCCCAGCTTTATTTACTGCACACCATTTAAAAGTCTCTAAAGAATACATAATTATTCATTCCCTTACGGCCTTTTCAAGGTGCCTGGATGAACTATTTTTATCCATTCAATTGTACTTTCAAGTGCATTTTTTGGTCACTACCTATAACTTTACTTTATGTGCTATGTGAAATACGTGTGTGAACACATATATAATGTGCATATATATGTATATATTTACTTTTCAAGGAGAATTTTGCCATTCCCTTTGATAACTTCTAGAGTGGCAACCGACTGTTACATGCTTTAAAATAGTCTTTTGTGATGCAC
Source organism: Tringa solitaria (assembly GCA_026413425.1). Classification (NCBI taxonomy): domain Eukaryota; kingdom Metazoa; phylum Chordata; class Aves; order Charadriiformes; family Scolopacidae; genus Tringa; species Tringa solitaria. The sequence continues at coordinate 23,710,058 of JAOXJM010000019.1, forward strand.
TTGAGTGGCTAAAGACATCCATCCACATAACTTGAATCATTCTCATATGCAACCATGTCTTTTGTGGTGGTCTTCAACTTTAATGTATCTCTGTATCCTGTAGGTTAGACAAGTTGTCCCTTTGTATAAACGCAGGTAGTACTCCTGTTGGTTGTGATCTCAAAGAATGCTTACTTAATGTAGCATTCAGAATGTAAATTCACGTGAGAAATGGAAAAAAGTGAGGGTAGTTGAACACTGGAGCAGATTGCCCAGAGAGGTTGTAGAGTCTTCATCTTTGCAGATGTTCAGAACCCAGCTGGATGCGGACTTGAGTAACCTGCTGCAATTGGCCCTCCTTTGATCAGGTTGGACCAGAGGATCTCCAGAGGTCCCTTCCAGCCTCAGCTATTCTGTGATTTATAGAATACAAGATGATCTACTTTTGGGTATATGCATTATCCATATTTCTGATGAGCAAAATGTCATGAATCTTGTGGCTTTCTTCTGCACTGAAGTGCTAGTAAAATGTTTGTTGGAAATTTCCTTTTGACTAGGAGGCTGTCTTGTCAGTTCAGTAAACAGTAGTTTTAATTGTACACAGCAAAAGTTGTAAAAATGTTTGTACAACAGCAATTCTGTTGTTATGCTAGTACTTTGCAGCACATTGTAGTAAATGATGATGATTTATAATTGACCAAACTGTTATGTCCTTCATCTTTTTTGGGTTAAAGAACATAGTGTAGAAACCTTGGTGCTGATGGTTCCCTATTTAGGTCTTGATCCTGTTAACTTCTGCAGATGCTGGAAAGAACTTGATATATCTCTGTCACTGTCTCTTGCAAATTTTAATACTGTTACCAGTGACTCTATCTGTAAGACTTTTCTGTAACATCCATCTATTGTTGGAAACATTTTAATACTGCTGCTACAAAAAGGCCCAGACTTTTCCCATTGCTATTATTAGTATTTCAAATAAGAATTGAAGACAACAAGTAAAAGATAGTATGTGTAAAATCTGTATAATCTTTTATTGTAGTCTATACCACTTCTGTGTGTCTGCTACTGGTGGGATGGGAGGATTACAGTACTTCTTTTAAAAAGGCTGCTTCATTTAAAATATTTTATTCCTAACACAGTGTTATCTTTTTTTTCTGTTACAGAAGGAGTTAAGCCTTCCAAGAAGAGGAAGTTTGTAAGTACATGAAGTTTAATTTATTGTGCTCACAGTAAAGCATATACTTCTGACAGTCTTTGAGTAGGTTAGTCTTCTTTTCAGGGCAGTTAAAATGAAGGTTAATTATGTCAGTTGATCTGCCTTCAAATACATACAAAGAAATTAAGACTGTAAATGAAAACCTATGGGGTTTTATGACTTTTTTTATGCCTGTCCCCCTCTTCTAGAGGAGCTATTGTGGGGGATTTCCAAAAAGATAAAAAATTCTTATGTTGAAGCTTTTTTCTTTGGCATTGAAGATTTCTCTTGTTGAAAATGAAGAAAGAAATTTTGTTTCTTCATGAATGATATAAATGAAACTTGACACATAAGTAAAACTGTTTCCTCACAAAATTCAGTGTTTGGACCTATGGATGAAAAGGTAGGAACAAAGAATAGATGAATTCTACTAAATGTATAGATTTGTTGAGCAACTATTGTTGATTAGTTGAAGAAAAGACTATATTCTTATATAAAATGTTCACTTACAATTTTGTTTTGCAAAAAAATACCTTAGATCTATAAGGTTATCACTGTATATGAGTAAGTTTGTGTTGATGTGACAACATATTGTGAATAAAACCCTAAGCCCTTGAACAAAAGGCCAGTTAATTGGTTTTATTTTTCTGTACTTGTTTTCAATTTAATAGTGCTGTGTAGCTTTTGATGGTAGTAAGGTTAGGTATGTGAATGTCTGGGAAACTGCAGTTAAGCATTCTGTTGTTCTGACTTAAGTGGTATACCAGAAGTCTGTACTTCATAGGATATCTGCTGACTTGGAAAAGATTTGTTTTAGGTTCTGACACATGAAAAGTCTTATACAGGTAAGCAAACCTGTTATTTAAGAAAAGTCAAGAGAATATAAAACTAGTTCCACATCAAGTATTTGATTATTGCAATGATAGAAAAACAGTTAAGAAAGATGATTTTGGGTGCCTTCTTTTAGTAACCTTGGTGCTTTATGTTAACCTGAAGCTGTTGTGTGGGCAAAAGATTGCCTCTGTTTAAGTTAATGGCTAAACTCCTGTTGACTTCAGCCAGAACAGAAAGTGGCTCATTTTTAATCTGTAGCTATGACTTTACTTACTTTTGCTGTGATGTTTGACATTGAATGTTACTAGGTATTTTTCTCCAAGTTTGAAAAATAGCTGCAAAGCAATCACCTCTATTGCATTCATATACATATTTTTATAGCTCATCACTGAGATCACATTCTCTAATGTTGCTGAGGCTTTAATAAAATATAGTAAAGGAATAGCCCCTTGTCAGCATAATCATATCTAGTTATTAAAGTGCTTGGGATTCTGCAGATGGTATTTTAAAATATCTTTAATACTGATATCTTAGCAAATAGAGCTCATGATGCTGAAGATTTAATTGTCTTATTGTCTCTAATTGTCATATATGATAGAATCGGAGGAGGAAAGGAAAGAGGGATGCATGAGAAAAGGTGTCTTGCTTATGGTTCACGTGTGTGTTTCGAAGAGCTAGCATGCAAAATAGTTAAGTTTTCTTTTATATCTGTTGCATTATTTCTTTATACCTGTTTTAGACTGGCTACTGGCTGGACCCCACAGAGTTGTTTTCCATACATATGCAGATATTTTTAAAATATTTTTTTCTATGACAACTGAAAGGAGGCAGTTGATTCTGAGTCTCAATGGGATGGGATATATTATTAATATGTTATATGTTGTTAATAAATGTGATTATGTGAAATGATGAGTATTTGACAGGAAGCATACTGAGCAACAGATCATTTGAAAAGAAGTGGTATTCGACTGATATGGAGTACCAGCTTTTCCCTACCTATTGTTATGAACCAACCAGAATTCTTGGATTTATTTATCTGTGTGCTCAACTTGATGCCAAAAGTGGTAGTCTGGTTTCTTTTAAAGTTGATCAGATAGGCAGTGAAAGAGGTCACTGCTGACTTCCTGCGAGCAAAACTGTAAGCAGAGGAGTCTACCTGTGCAATAGCTGTTATTCCAAGTTCATTAGCTGTGGCATCCATTACAACATGTTGTGCTACCTCCTGCAAGTCAGCAATGCTTGTTTATTTGTTGAACCTCATCTGCTATTCATCTGCCAGGGGTACCCTGATTGTGCCATTGGGCACATATGTTCTTGCTGTATGTGGAGTTATTCCACCTAGTAGCTGACCTTTTGATCTAGTTCCATGGCTACAAGCCTAACTGGCTTCAGTTAAAAAACATGCCCTCTGTTTTCACTGATCTATTTATGTTACCTCTCAGTGTATGCTGTTTGTTAACTGTGTGAGTTTCCATCACCGAATTTAAGGCATCAGTATCCTTATCCTCTTATGTTTTCTTCCCATACACACAGAGGACAGCAAAATAAGAACTACAGAGAGATAGGGCATGACTCAAAGGTTATTGACAAAAATTACCCTCAGCTTTAAGTAGATATGTTCTGGTTTTAAATGCCTTTCTCTTAAAAATGAATTAACAGCAGGCTTTTATGCAGTGGAGAGAAGCCTTCGGAAACAGTAACACTTAAAAAAAAGTAAGTGGTTAGGTAAAGGAGGTTCCTGCTTTGTTTAGAGCTTCAGTGGTTAAAGCATCTGCCTTAGCAGTAAAATACCTGACTTTTCCAATCTAAATCAGTTCTTTTTCCTTTTCCTTTTGTTTAATCTGTCAATTCCAGTTTAATTCAGAGCTAGATAACTTTTATGTATTTATTTTTGCTGCATCTGTTCTTCTCTTGACATTACTGAAACTAATTTCAGTAATTATAAAATATGGAGTCTAGTTTAGTAGCAGCAATTACATAATCTACTTGCACCTGTGGAAATGTCAGAGTTGGTCACATAATTTTCATAAAATTCATTTATGCATTACAGTGAAGCAGCTGATATCCTTGGATAACAGCAACATAAGAGTGTGGCCAGACAAGAATTCAAGAGAAACACTAGTTAAAACCACTGCTTGCTTAGGGGCTTAATTAAATAAGTTTAAAGAAAGTGAATAACATTTTTGTAAGAAAGTTTTTATCAATGACAAGTATGGACTATCAGTTAACCTCAGGGGAAGAAGTGGGAATGATAAATTGAGTGGAATGGCTTTATGAAACCATGCCAACCATACTTAAAAAAAAAAAAAAAAAAAAAGACTACTCTGATGCCAGTGTCGTGTAGGTGGAAAAAACAGATTTTGATTGATAGTTTCTGTGTGCACATATATACGTATGCTTACAGATAGGTATATCTATTAGAAAATTGTCTATATATATAGGTGACCTGCAATAAGGAGAAGTGTTCAGATAGAATGCCAGAGCATCCAAAGGAAACCTTAAAAGTAAAATACACTGTACAAGCCTAACTCTCTCCCAACAGCTGCCTCTGGCTTTTATCTCCCTAATTGCACAGGCTTTATTGTGGCTTGAAGGACAGAACTGTCAGATGGTCAAGGAAATTAATTTCGAGTAACTGTGAAGAATTGTAAAATAACACAAACAAAAGCCTCCAAGTACCCCAAAACATTTCAGAAGGATTACTTCTTCCTTTGTCTTATGTATGTATGTTTCAGGACCTTTGTGTATGCTTATGCAGGCAGCTTTGCAGCTTTCTTCATTGAATATATTTTTGCGAAAGGGCACTACTGTGGTACTTCATTTGCAAAGTGTGCAAATTCACATTTGATTCATTGTATCTAATGACAGAAGCTTCATTTATGTTCTGGAAAATAGGGATTAGTTTTGGAAAATATTGTCTAAACAGCTTTAGACAGATCACTATAAATAATACTAGATTTTGAAGAAATAAAATATTTTCCATGTTAATTATAAAAGCTATTCAAAATGCAGTCTTGAGATACTCAAGTTAGTGAAAATTTGTATTCCTAATTAGAATTAAAACTATTTCTCTGTTTATGAAAGTTTCAGGTGTTATTTGGATATTTTTTTTCTCTGAAAGCACATATCCTCTGCAATCTGTTGTTAATTGAGAGAAATTAAGTGCCTTGAGTTGCAATATCTCTTTAAAATTATTACAGGAGAAAAACTAATACTTTGAGAGAACTTTCTGCAGAGCACCTTTCAATAGTTACACCTAAATCTGAGTAATGAGTTCCTCATGCTGTGAAACAGCATTGAATTGGAAATTTGTATTGCTGTAGCGCTCTGCTCTATACACTTAGCTGCTACTGCTGTTTATATTTGTGAAGGGATGAAATAAACAAGTTGACCTGAGGCGAGTGTTTTGATAAGTACCATTGCTACACTGAAAGTATAGAGATTTAGATCAGTGTCTGCATCTAAAGCTGTGGCTCACACATCTTCTGTTGGCAGGAATTTTTACTGCAAATTAGTGCGTGTTGATAGAATACTCTGTCTAATGACAGCTTAAGGAGTTTGATGTGCCTGGACAAGGGATGTGTGGCAAGGTTGCCCCCAGGCAAGTCCTTGTTGCTGTCTCTGTAGTGTGTTGACCTCTCACAGGAAGTGGAGGAGCAAAATAGTTGAGCAAGAAGGCTTGTGAACCACGACTAGCCCTTTTAATCTCCAGACTTGGATAGCTTGAGTGGTGCAGCTTATACTGGGGATACAGCTTATGCTTAGCTTACCTATTTGTAAAGTTCCACTCCCATTACATACGCATCAGATGCTTTTATCACACGTTGCCTGTGTGTTAGAGCAATAGAATTAGTTTACTGATCTAAATCATATCTAAAATAAAATAGCTTCTGTTGGGTTAGTTGCATCCATGTTTAAGGTTTTTCAGGCACAGTAGCACAAAACTGACCAACTGGCTTTTTTGGTGTCACAGTCAAGAATTTTTATTGTCAGCAAGAAGTTTTGATGTCAGCAAATAATACAGTACTGCTAAATCTTATGTCAAAGACAGCAGGCTTTTCTGGAAGGACTGGAAGCTGTGGGTAGAGAGCCCTGAAAGTAGAACCAGCTATTTTTCTCTTCCATTTAATTTTCATTTCCATTTTATCCACTTATTTTCTTCAGCTTCATTGGAGTTTAAAGTAAGCTGAAACTCTGTTTTGGACTTTCAAATGATTGTGTCCAATATATTAATCTTGTAACTTTGTAATAAACAAAAATCATTAAAAGAAAACCAGCCACTTTTTTGTCTTAAATTTTTTTGGAGATTACCATTATCTTAAATTTGAAAGTGGGGTAGATTACCAAGAGATCCAGATTGCTTCATATGTGACAACCTTGTTGTCCTCAATATTTAGCATTTCTACAATGTGTCATCTCTGAACTTCTAAGCAGTGCCTTTAAATCTGATATCCTTATTGCTGAGGGAAGTGCTGAACAGCATCAAGCCAGATGGTAAAATTTTATGAACTTGTAAAAAAAATCTCCTTTGTACAAAGGAGATTCCTCCATTGACAACTTTTTTTGAGATCTGTTAGTGAACTCGAAATCTCTTTAAGATAGATTTAGATTGCAATAGATTTTGTATCTCTTAATGCAAATTCTGAGCAAGGAATTCAAATACTTCACAAAGTCTACATGTCTGGGCAGGTCACTTGTGTATGACATTAGGGACAAGGGGCACCAGCTGTTGAATCCTTATCGCGTCTCTTGGGTTCCTTGTGATTGACAATGAAAAACTCAGTTTTGGACATGTTCTTTGTATGCCTTAGGAGCCACAATTACTGTAGCGTGATCCTTTGCCCTCACAATCTTGCTTACTGCGGTCTCCATAAATTTTATGCAAGTCTGCTGCCCATTGTTTGTGTTTCCTGGTTTTAAAGTTTTGTTGGGCTAACGGGAAGAGTAACGGCACATGCAGTGTGCTGTGTAGCCTTGTTGCCATCCTGTTGTCACTGTGTGGTCTTCTGCAGACAAGTGCTTTGTGCTATGGAGAGCCCAGACTTGATTTTGATGTAAACAACACATACCTTGGTATTTTACTGCTGTTAACTGTGTCCTTGGTGTAAGAACCTGACAGAAAGACAAGATGCTTCAAAGCTCGCTTGCTGCGGGATTTCTGTCACCAGTGTACCAATAACAAAGAATATATGTCCTTGGTTTTCAAAACAACTGTACCCTCTGCCCCGAAAACTTGCCTGCCTTGCAAGGCCCAGCACTGCTTGTGCAGCAGCCGTGGCAGGCAGTGACTGGATGAGCAGGGGTAACTGTCACATTGA
>JAOXJM010000019.1:23718381-23741978 GCA_026413425.1 Tringa solitaria
TTGGACTAGATGATCTCTATGGTCCCTTCCAACTCCAAAAAATTCAGTGAAATTCTCCACCGTGCACTGAGTGTGCTATGCTGTGTTGGAGTTTTGTTTTGACTGCTTAGGGAAGGGAAGGACAGGGTAGGGTCAAGAATGAAAAAATAAATATTAAGTAATTCTTTATCAAAATTGTGATTGGATTAAGCCACAAGGAAAAAGCAAAATGAAATCAGCCTCTAGGGTCAAGTCATGGTCCTGTAAAAATGTTACAGAATTTCAGGATGATTTTTGGAAGGAGCAAAGAAAATCAAGTATCTGGGTGCCTAAATTAAAAAATATTTTTGCAATAGAATACCTTATGTGAAATTTTTAATATTTAAAACATTTGTATACATGCAAATCTTTTACAGTGCAAGAGGTTCAACCTAGATGTTTGAGGACCAAACCTCAGGGCTAATGGATTGTTGGTGATGTGAAGGCGGGTGCTGAGATGCTAAAAAAATTGAATCTCTACAAAGAAATAGCAGTAGAAAAGACATCATCAGTACACTACTAAAACTTCACAAAATTAGGCAAAAAGAGAGTAATGAGATAGAGGTCTGACAAATTGGCTAACCTACTGTTCTTGCTCTTCACGTGTGACAGTGTGGTGCCCTGAGCAGCCTTTTCACCTTTGGCCTTTTTCACTGATTTCTCTTTTCACTTTTTCACTGTTTCTGTTGGTTCTGTCCTTGTCCTGTTGAACCAGCAGTTTGTGATGTTTGCCGTGTTTCTTTGTGCATAGAGTCAGAAAAGCATATAGCAAGAGCAGATGGAAAATGCTGAGGGAATTCAATGACTGGAAATGTGAGCTGCTGCTTAGTGTTCTCTGAGGAGCAGGTTGTGGTCTGGGGGTAACTTTGTGAATGCAGTAATTATGTGATTAAATTCTGACTTTCAGCGGCAAATGTGTTAGATGCATGTAGTGAAAATATTTTGTAAAGATACCTGTTATAAGTATTTTAAATTAACATTGGCACCATCCTGTCATTTTTTCTGTGAACAGCAGTTGTACTGTGAGTGTATGAAATATTTTGTCTTTGATATTTGTTCTAGTAAAGCTTCAGACTTATATGGCATACACAAAAAGAACAAATGACCATATAACCATTTATTTTATTCTGCTGCCTGAAAAAATGCTTACCCAGTGAGAAAACTGGCAGAAGAATATCATGTGGGTAAACACTGCTAGTCAGTGCAGCTTGAATTTCAAATAGTAAACCTCAAAAATCTGGCACACTGTAACAGTTTCTTGTTCTTAGGTTGTTTTTCCCAGTGGCATTAATTTTGGAAAGTCCAGTTTTCTTCAGTTAAGGAAAATTCGAAGTTTGTCGAAATGAATTGTCACGAAGGAGTTGTAAAATCCTCATGAATTGCATGATCCAGACTGCTCTATGCTGTATTGATTAATTGATTTTTTTGGCACTGATGCTACAAAGATTTGAATAATCTCTTAATCTACAGAGAGAGCTTTCTGAGGCTGTGCAATTTCTAGCTTGCACACATTTAGCCTCTGTAGGATTGGGGTCATGGTGGGGCTCTTGGGAGATTACATGACTGTGTGATGAACCTGTGCTCTGCTTATAGAATTCTAATGACAGAAATTTTTTTGCTGTTTTTTTTTTCTTTTTTTTTTTTTTCTGGAGATTAAAGGTGAGGTATAACCTACAAATAAGTGTTTCGTTTTATTTTTAGGAAAGAAGCACTGAGGTTTCTGCACAATATATTTGTTCCTCTGATAACAGTAGTATCACCTGTATTCTAAATACCTACTGTCAGGTAAAAGAGCTGAACAGCAGGGATCTCCCTCCCTTGTGTCTTCTGGGAGGCATTCTGGTATTACAGATTTTCCCTTTGAAATTTTCAGTATTATTGCCATTTCATTAGGTAAAGTACAGGCTGACTTTCCAGAGATGTCAGGATCATGAAATCCCAGTGCGCCAATTCTATTTTGTCTTAGAAGAGGAGGGAGGTCTTTTTTTTTCCCTCCCTCTTTCCTGTGAAATGCAAATTTCAACATTTTTTTATTACTGTCAGTGTTCTAAACCAGTACTGTTGCTTATCATAAAGTATACTCATGTATTTGTTATCTGCAGTTTTTCTGTCTTTCAGCTGGACTATCGCAATGTTAAATGCCATGGCATAAAGCATTTGGGAAACTTTTTGTTTATGCAGAATGCTTCAGTATTTTTTGAGGAGCAAATGAAACCTGCTGCCATGTGCTGACTTCCCCCAGAACTACAAGTCAAGATGTTCATCCTAGTTGCTGCAGGCTGTTAATCTGTTGTGCTTCTACCCCTGGTGAGGAAGTGAGGGACCAAACAATGAGTGCGTACAGAGCACATGTACTAGGAAAATGCTCTTGGGCACTGAGTTTGCGTAATGTTCTCACGCGCTTCCTTTGCATTGTCAATAGCTGGATGGCATCTGTGGCTTCATATGGACTGTCATCTGTGAGTCTAAAATCCTTGGGATTCACCTTCCTTTTTCACTAAGCTTTAATATCTCATAGTCTTTTTTATACTCAACTTACCTTCTGTGTTAGTCTCCCCATGATGGGCCCTTTTCTGAACCTTTTAGCTCTTCATGATTGTCTCCCCTTCTTTCCCCTTTTGTTTTTACAACTATCCTTCCAGCAATCTTTTGCCTTTCTGAAAATGCCAGCCTGGGGCCCCAAGAAATGGATTCTGCTCGTTAACCTGTGCCATGAGAAGAGTAGAGCTACTTCAGTGTCAGTATCAGCAGGTTGCTGCTGGATGTGAGAGAGACTGGCAGGCAGGTAAAATTTCAGGAGATTAACGCTTCCTTCTGGAGGACCAGGGACAATAGCTGGATCTTGGAGGAGCAGCAAAACAGGCTGCTCATTGCTAGAGGTCTTGAATGAGTTGGGAGATGCTAACAATCTGGATGCAACTTCCTCTGAAGGCTTTACACATTACACTTTACACATTGCTGGGGATCAATGGGTGAGACAGCTGCAGGAGGAGCTAGAGGAGGAGGAAGGCTGGTTTGATCCTGGGGAGGAATATATGTCCATGGTTCGTAGACAGACTTTTAAATTTTAAAGCAGCCGGAGTACATTGTGGCAGCAGGAGGCACCCTGTGCTGTCAAGTCCTCCATTGTCTGTGGCTGGGAGTGGTGTCTGCTCTGTAGGTCCCATTGGCTGATTGTTGATTCTCCTGTGTGAACATACTGCACAGTGTTTGTGGCCATGACCGTTTTTACCTCTCCCACCACTTCTGTCTCTGCCTAAAACTTATGGGCCCTGTTGACTTCCCTCCATCCTACTATCTGCCTCCCTTACCCCATGGGAAGTTATGTGCCATGTTTACCCTTTTAGTAATTTTGTTGATTGAATACAGTTCTTGAGACACCTCTTGTTTTGTTAGAAGTTTTCCATCCGTTTTTATTTTCAGCATTTGCCTGAAGTTGAGCACCTTCCTTGCAGGTTTGTTCTCTGGGATAGAGCTTTGGAGAATTGGGGCAGGGATTCTGAGCCAGGCTTGCAGGACTCGCTCTGTGAATGTAGTTTTCATATGGGGATAGGCATGCTGAGAACCTGGCTGCCAAGTACTTTGTGTATGGGAAGACAGGTGATGGCTCCTGGGACTAAAATGGAGGGCGGGGAGCATAAGCAGTGCTTGGGGAGGGGTTGATGGCTCACTGTAAGACTGGAGGTTGCAGAATCAGAATAGGTTGCTGCAGCCAAAAGTGTGGGCAGCAGGAAGGTGGGTGGCTTCTGTGGCAGACTGAAAAGGAAAGAGCGGGGGGTAGACAGCAGCAGAATAGACCTCTTGCCTTGTAGCTCTGGAGAAGGAAAATGCTGCTTTGGCAGGATACCTTTCTGTTCTGCAAGGGCTAATCAGCCAGTTTTGCCTCTTTAGTCTTTAAGAAGTCTGCTCCCTGATTCATGGCAGTAGCTATCCTGGCATTAGCATACTTTCCTGCCATCCATGTGCTGCTTTTCTCTGCCATCTCTGTCCTTGTCCTTTCTGCCAAATCCAAATGTTGTGATGTTCCTGTTTCTTTGTCACGTTTTTTCCTAACTAGCCAGTCAAGCTTAGACCTGTGAGGATTACTGAGGTGTGTTGTGACAGGTCTCACAGGCATGTGAAAAGGTCAGAAAGAGTACTGGTGATAAGTGGATCCATAATAGTGCCATGCTTGCCTGAAAAGGATGGCAGACAACTGCCACAGGGTAAGTGAGTGACAGTCTAAAAGGCTGACACAGGTTTTGGGACTCTCTTACTTTATATTCATTTTGTGTTGGTTTACACAGTGCAAAAGGCAGTGTATTTGTATATAATCACGTTTCCTCATATCCCAGTGGCTTCACTCATGAATGTTTAGTGTGTTCATGCCCCTAGGCAGTGAAGGCAAGCACAGCATTTGAGACAAATATGCTATCCCAGGTGACCCTACCATGGGGCTGAGGATGCCACTTGAAACAAACAAGTTCTCGGTGTTCCAGCCTGAATGGAAAACCTTACCTTTGCCTTTGTAAAGATTGTGCCAGCAACATAGACGTTGGGAATGCCTTTCCCCCCTCAGCTACATGGCACTATTTTGCAGTCAGGTGACTAGACACACATCCTGCTTCAACCCAGCATGTGATGGAAATGGTATTAAACCAGGCATGTTCTGCATGCATGTGTGGGTATGGCCTTGAGACCCAACCTCAGTTGTTCTGTGATTCTTCTTAGTATCATTGAGATGCTGCTGAAAATGAGTTTTTATAGATCGTTGTCATACTTCGTGGATGCTTCTCTCCTAGGATCTGCTAGGAGACACTTAAAATGTTTTCATTTATGTTTAAGAATACGGGTGGTTTTATGGTTGAAATGAGTCAGTCAGAAGTATCAAGAATACTTCTTTATGTGTCTAAATCCAGTAAGCTTTTAGGTTACTGTTCTATAAATCTGAACTTTGTTTTGTCTTTTAGACAAGTTTTGCCCAATAAGCCATACCAGCAAATCTGTCTTGGGGGATGGGATAGGATGAGATGGGGATGTTGCCACTCTTGAGAACCTTTTGCTATGTTGCATGTAGGGTAGAAACGCTAAGCAGGAAATTACACTAGGCTGCAGGTGTAAGAAACCTGAATGGCTTTAGTCATTATTTTTCATTAGGGACCTAGGTGATGGAATAGATGGTATTCATTAAGTTTGCAGCAGACAACAAACTGGAAAGACTGCAATAATATTGAAGAACAGTATGAGGTTTCAAAATCATTCTGACAACCTGGTGAAAATACACCAAGTAAAATAGGACAATCTGGAGCCTTCTTCAGCAGAAAATACTCAGCTTTTCTGATGCAATGTGGTTGGAAAGGCATCAGAAGAGGATCTGAGAAGTATAATGGTTCCACAATGTAATGCTGCTGAAGGGGAAAGATGAGGGAAGAGGGTACATCATACTGGGAAACTGATATTTTGAACTGCAAGGCATGCAACATCATTCTGCCCCACAAAGAACTTAGAAGGCTTTACGGTGGAGTGCTGTGTTTGTTTCGCTACTCTGTGTTGAGATGGATCAGCTGGAAAACAAATGACAGTTGTCAGCTGCTTTGAAAATTTGACATGACCTATGAACAAATATTTACGAAGCTGGCATTATTTGCTCTGCAGAAGGGAAGGCTGAGAGGTGAACATGAAAGTCTTTAAGTGTGTGGAACATCTGGCATGAGTAGAAAATAAAAGTTTTCTGTATTATTGGGGTATAAAGCAAGACATAATGTGTTTTAATTGCAACAAGAGAGGAAAAAGGGAACAATTGTCTTCATCTTAGATACCGCTGAAGCATTTACTGTCTCTATGCATAGTGAAGCAGAGGAGTGGAGTACCTGGGAGTGTTGTGGAATTGATGTCAGCTTTTAAGAACAGATGAGACAAACAGCTGGCTGTAGTGATAGGGGTAATATAGGAATAATGGACTTGTCTCGGGGGAGGATAAGATGATCTCTTGACTTCCTTCTAGCTCTCTTTATAATGTATCATTGCCTACATGGGATTAATTGACAAAACTTTCTACTGAAACTTGATGCATATTTTAAGTATCTGCTTCTATGGAAGAAAATACTGTCCCATAACAGACAACATTATTCATTAGTACTTGTCTGTAATGATAGAATTCCCCGTAGACATCTGTATATGGCTTTATGTAAGGATAAGACAATTAAAAGAAGACAACAAACGTCAAACTTTTGGACTTTTTTTGTGAAAGGCTGACTGCTGTGTTTCTCCTGCTTGCCCCTGTTTGGAGTGCTTGCCTACCCGTTTGTCTAATGGCTGACTAGAGAGAACTGGGAGGTGTATTTTTAAGAAAATATTGAGGCATACCTGTGGTAGTCTTACAAAGAAAGCTATTGGGGAGAAGCTTTTGGAAGCAGGTATGTATTCATGTGCAGGATGTGGCCTTAAGAAGGAAACAGTTACAAATCAATCAGATGAAACAGAGTTTAGTAACTCTCTAGGTACATATTAGTTGTTGATAGTTAGGTGTAGGGTGTTGGGAGAAGATTTGCAGGCTGGATTATAGAATCATGAAACTTCTTGTTTGTGCGTTAACTTTTTGAAGAAGATATCTCACAGAATTATACAATAGATTTTTTTAAAGTTTTCAATGTATTTCTTTTGATGGAAAAATACAGGAAGGTTAAAAGGCATCAGTTAGCACTGAAATACAGCTTAAATAATGAGCATTTGTTTATCAGGTCTTTAAGAGCCTGGGTTTGGGTTATCCCTGAATAACAAAGCTCTTGAATTTAAAAAACCCAAAACTTTAAACCCTTCATGGTATAGAACATTTCAAGAAGTAGATCTCCTTTTGCCTCATTTTTCTGACACTGTTTCTTTTGTATTGAAAGGCAGTGCAAATTGAGACCTTAATTATTATTAAAGACTGATTTCTCAGGCTTCTTACAGTTTTGATATTAGCTTGATGTCTGTTGCCAAGAGACTTTATTACTTTTTAATTTCAGATTAGGGTTCTTTTAAAATTCTTGTAGCATGTGAAATATGGTAGAAAGTTTTCTAAATCTGAAGTAGCTACTCTGGGAGTTTTCCAGAAGAAAAAATGTTGACAAAAGGTGTGCCAATGTATTGGTCAAGCTTTTGATGTTGTATGGAATCTTATTTTGGAGCTTTCACAGATGGGAACAAAATGATGCCGCCTAATAAAGGAAGATGGGAGGCTGGTGGAGTTATGAGGAAGGCTACATAAACACTGTGCATCAGATGGCACCTCCTACTGGTTTTTTGCTGTCATTTATAATAATGATCCCAATGATATTTAGATAAAGGATAGAGAGCTTCTCTCACACTTTTTGGCCAGATATTGTCGTCATTTTTATCCTCCTCCTGAGCTCTCAGTGTTACAGGACCAGACGGCATCAGTCCCACTTTAACTTACAATAATTTGCTTCTGCATTTGAGAAACCTATTCTGGCTGCAGGGAAAATTTCAGAACTATCTCTTGAAACTCACTGAGGAGGCATGGGAATGAGTGAGGTTATGGAGACATTTTGCCAGATCTTGGCTGGTGCACATTACTGATTCCTTTTGTCTGCAGTGTTTTAGGATCAGTGTTTTTAATTAAGACGTCTAATATGACAACCAGTTGCTAGGTTAACTTACCAGAGGTCTACACAGCAGTTCTGTTATCTTTAATGGTTAATTAATGTTGCTAATAAACACATTCTTTTGATCTATTCCTTTGTTTAGCAACATAATACTGTAGATCTATCAGTAGAATATGCAACTTATTTATAAAAGTTATTAAAAATACATTTGAATTTAATAGACTGCTTTTTAAAACTATAATTTAAAAACAACCCCCCTTGCAGAATAGTAAGAATTACAGCTCTAAATAGGCTCTGGCAAAGTGTTTTGTAAGACCACCTGGGCTTTTACAATGTACTCCAGTGACACATTAATAAAATGTATTATTGTAGATTGCCTACTATTTTGAGATTTATGGGTATGCCTCTAAATTTCAGTAGATCCATGATGTAGAGACTTACAGAACGTAAGGCTGGAAGGGGTCATCTAGTATGTCTTTCTGTCAGGGGCTACCAAACAGTCATCCCCCTACTCTGAGTTTATAGTGCTGTGGGCTGACGTGTATTGAACACCACAGAACGTGCAGGTTCTGCCAGAGTCTTAACAGCTACCCTTCAATGGTGAGAGATTGATTTTGACATGCCATGCTGAGCCCCATTGTACAAACTGAGCTCCCAGGTGCAGGCAGATGCAAACAACTTCTTCATATAATCTGACCAAGATTAAAAATTCCTTGCCGTTCCAAATCACACAATTATTTTGAGTCTGGGCATATGAGCAAGACATACGAGACAGGAATCTAAGAAAAAGGATTCCTTTCACCATCTGGTATTGCTTCCTTAGCTGTGGCCTATCTCAAATACGTCTGGAGAAAGTAGGCGGCAAATAACAAAACAACCCAGAATAAACTGGCCAGTTACACATAGAGAAGAAAAATATTTCTTGACCCATTCCAGCAGGTAGCTGAAGCATGAGATTTGTTTTATACATATTGTTTTGGTCAGTGTGTTGACTTCATCCAGAGGTAGAAAACTTGTGGATTTATATTTAAGACTATTTTTGTCACTACTTAATAATGTACACAGACATGCCATGTTGGAAAGAATGCAAAAAATATTTCACACCGTTTCTTTAGCGTTGTGTTTTGCTTCTCAGTGATGGGAAGAAGCAGTGTTGCACTCAACTGCTTCTGAGTCATTCCTGTGGGAACTTTAGAAACCACAGCGTTATCAATGAAGTGACTGTTAGGATCTTGAATGTTCTCAGATTTATAACTTTGCTTTCCACCTACTAGAGAATTCTGCAGTGCCTCAGGTTTGAGCATTCAGTCTGATGGTAAAACTACTTACCTGCTCATCTGAGAGAATTTCACAAAGCTAAGTTTGAACATAGCAGGAAAAGCAGACAGACACTTGAACAGGCAGGGGTTTTAGAAGCTGATCTGTTGAAAGAGCTGCTGTGGTGTCATGGTGAACTGCTGTTTATTTAACAGTAAATCCTCATATCTTTTAATTTTCCCATTGACATGAGATGATGCAAAGTTATCACATGCTGGAGACAGTGCTGCTAATAAAAGAGTTTCTATACATACATATATGTGCATGTATTTATGTATGTATATACACACATATGTTGCTAACGTTTTCTCATCTTTACAGGTTGTGCAGTACAACACTAAACAGAGGAAGAAATTGTCCCTGAGTAACACTTGTCTGTAGCTGTTGTGCAGTGACTTGAATACCTAGTGTATGCAGCTGACTTTCACAGATGAGTGTTGCTAGTAATGGTGACACAGGTGCATTTCTCTTAGAGATTACTTTATTGGGACTACGATTGTAGTTCGTAACTACTAATCACAGGTGGTTTTCTGATAGACCCTCATGGAGGATTGCACGCTGGATAGATGGTCGTGGGAATCGAACTCAATGTGGTCTTGAAAATGGGAAAATCAAAATTATAACTTTTTAAGCATAAGAAAACAGCAACTTGATTTACATAGAAAACATGGACAAAAGCATTTGTTTCTGTCATTGTGAGTTTTTGAAGCTGTTCTTAGGCCTCTCAATCACTGATGGAATTACAGACTGCAGTACGAAGACTGCAATGAAGAAAATTAATTCTGTCTCTAAGGTGTACTCATTTTTATCCTCGCAAGGAAGAAGGGACCAGAGACCAAGTAGTAACTGTGAGTGCCAGGATGATGAAGGCACCACAATGTCCATGTTCAAAACCATGTTGTAAGAGTTTTTCAATCTAATAATTGGAAAAATAAATCAAGATAAAATAAACTAAATTAATCTGAAATTCTTCAGCCCATGATAAAATTTGAAACCTGTTTAGAAGGTATTAGTAAATTCAGGGCTTTTTACTGCTTACTATCTCCAAAGCATGGTATAGAGCTAAATCTCGTAACATCCTTTTAAGATTGGTAGGTATTATTCCTAACTTGCAGATTGAGAAACCTGACCAGCAGGAAATCAGGGACAAACAATAAGTCACTTTATGATGGTATTATAATTGTATTATTCTTTAGTCTTGTATTCACTGAATTCTGATAACTATTTTTAAAGCAAGGCACATTTTTTTTGTTACAATTTCAAAAGAGAATTCCTGTTTGAAAGGGAAAAAATGAATGCTGTATGTCTACATAAGTGTGGGTAAACAAACTGTGTTTGCTGGAAATGCGTAAATGTCTGAACTGGTGTGCTAAACAGATTAGATGATAGAAATTCAGATTAAATGATCTTTAGTTTAAGGACTGTCGCAGAAAGGTGTCCATTGTCATTCTCTTTGAGAGCTGAGTACTAAGTCTTGAATGCCTTTGGAAAATATTACCCAAGAGTGCATGTAGAACCAAAGGATGCGTTGACTTGCTTATTATCTCAGTGTAATTGCTGTTAAATGTTAAAGACTAATGAAAGCCAAAGGCACCTGCACTGTTAATGGTATTACTGTGTGTTAGCATCGTTTAAGGGAAAAAGCAAGCATAGTCAACAGCTGCAGAAGAAAGGGGCCTTGAAAGCCTGTAATATTAAACTCCTGAACTGTGGTGTAGAAGAAAAATCTTTCAGGTTTGTGTTTCAAGGAAATTAAACATTCCACTGCGCTTGGCTGGTTTTGCTGGGTTTAAGCAGATATCTGAGATTATTAAACCAGAGAAATCTCAGTAAGGATTTAAATTACTAACTTGAATTATGTATTCTTATATTCCATTTCTTAAATTTGGCTTTCATCTGTGGAACTGTCTCAGAGGAGACCAGGGTTTACAGTTGCAAAGAAACACAATTCTTAAAGTCCTTCAGTGCTGATTGTGACTTTTTGAGATTCTTTCCAGATGAGAAATTTTATCTATAGAAGTTGTGTCAATATAGGCAAAATTTGTCAGTATTCTGAAATTAATCTAGATAAAAAGAACAATTTACATTGTAGATTTGTGTGTGTGATATAAAAAGGGGCATGAACTAGAACAAAAGATACTTGCTTGGCGCTGCTATGGTGATTGGCATGTCTTGAAGGTGGGGGAAAACCAGATGATGTTCAAGGGACTTCTTCAAGTAGTTAAAGTCCTGCTTGATATAGCTAGTTTTTTTATGGCATTACATTTTCCTTATTGTCTTTCTCAGCTGTGAGTATCATTATTTATCCTTCTCTTTGTCTGACACTTAGATAGTTCATAGTGTTAGAAGAATGTGATGTACAAACCTGAAATAGCTCCTCGGTTGGGGGGTTGTGGGGGATGTTGATTTGTTTGGGGATTTTTTCAGTTTTGTGTACCGGAGCCTTCTGTCATATCTAGCACCAAGAGTGAATGTTTCTGGTCTCTGTAGTACTGCTAGTAGAGGTATCCTTCTGGTAAAACAAAGCTACTTTGTAACAGGAAAGCCTGGAATTTCTTCCGGTAGCCGTAATACAATAGAGCCCTGAGGTGAACGTTGAAGCATTTTACCTTTCAGGTGCTGCAGATATCAACCTAAAATCTCAGGAAGGATAAATTAAAATATTTTATTTACCACAAATATTTCAGTATTTGTGGTAATATAATCTTTTATGGTAATAATGATGTGTTAAACTAATGGAATTGGTTTTGTCAATAAAGGAGCACTCGTGCCACCTGTTTTATGGATGATGTCAAAGATGAAGGAAATGCTTAAATCACTACCTTTGAGACAGTGACCTTGCCTTTGCAAGTATAATGAATGCTATTTATGCTAGGAATAAACTACAGTTATTTAAGTGGATGAATGAGATTTATCTTTTGTGGTACAATGAGCCTCCTTTTAACTTACACTTCCTTCCTCAGCTGTATGTTGGTGGGATGATATTTAAGTGGTCTGAAATTAAGAGCAAACATTTGTTTTGATCAATCTGAAGTCACCTTTCACTTGCAAGGCTTCATCTAATTGAATTGCTGCTATTTCCCCCCATCCCCCAGGTATGTGAAGCAGTTCCTATTTATGTCTGCAAAAACTTAAAGACTGTACTTTCCAGTAAATCGTGATTCTCCAAACTTCTGTCTGGATCAGGCAAAATGCATAGAAGAAGAATTTTCAAAGTCAACCTGCAGCTCAATCTAAGCTTAGAATAATTTACCATTAGTGTGATGTGATGTGCCTGCATGAATTAGCTCAGGAAAGAGGTTGATTTATCATGGTCTCAAAATAGCCCTTACATGGAGCTGCTTATATTTAATCCACTGTGCCCAGTTGCCAGTCCAACCCATGCTCCTTTAGACAAGGCAAGCTAGCAGTCCTGTCTTCCTGCAGGTAAAAGGCACCTACTGCCTAATTGTAATGATTTACGATAAAGCAGTGTTTAGTGACAAGCTATTCTTTTCATGTGTTTTGTTGTTCAAAAATAGTGGGGGAAAAAACCCACCTTGATTGGGTGGGTCTCTTCCAGTCACCCCCAGTATTAAAATTGCTATGGGAGTAACATGTAAAACTTGTATTATGCTTTTGAAGGAAGCCCAGCTTCTCCTTCCAAGCTAGTTCTTTTGCTGGTTTATGTATGTAAGTAATTGTGGTATTGTCCTGATTCAGCAGAGGGGGCTGAATATCCTTGGGGTCTCTGACTCTGTGCCTTCATTGAAAATTTAACAGCTTTATATAACAAAAATTACATGCTTTGGTTTTGCATGTGTGTGCCTATATGTACGTAGATGATGGGATGAAGCACCTAACTAAAGGTTAGTGTGTAGTGAGTTAAGTCCTTTGAAAATTATAGAAGGCCTACATGAAGGCGTACGTGTGGCATGCACACAGTCACAATTTACCTGTCGAAATTTTCTGTCTCCATCAAACCCAGGACTTTTCAGTGCCTGAAGAAGTCTTATGTACAAAAGAGATTTTATCAGAGGAATTTTAAGGGAACGGAGCTTGTTTTGAGAATTGCTGAGTGATGGGAATAGGGAGCTGCCTGTTCTTGGCAGCTAGGGAAGAGTCAGGAACCTGTGACTGTAGTCATACCTCACACTCTGCTTCTCTCTTGTGAAATTTCTGTTCCTAAATGGTTGTCTCCAAACTCAATCATGACAAAACCTGTAGACATGGACAGTTTCACCTGGTAGTTTCAGTGTTGGAGCTATTTAACTGTTAGTTGATTCTTATACGATCTTTTTCAAGTTTGAGGAATATCTTCAGAAAATTCACATTTTGCTGTGTTCTGAGTAAATTTTGAAGGAAAAGTTTTGAATAAGAGTTGAGCACCCAACTGATCTGTGTGCCCTTGCAAATCTGTGAATTCACCCTTTGCAGTTTGTGATTGTGAATTTAATCCCTTACATCCAGTCTTTTTTCTTTCAGGAGTTAGGAGAATTTGGAACTTCCTTAGAAAGATTACTTATGCGATATTTGGCTTAGTAATCCTTGCTGGGGCTTCAGTTTAGTAATCAGGATCCAGATGTCTGTTATGTTTTAGAAATGCAAATGCATAATTCTGTGTATCTTTCAGTTTTGTTTTAAGTATCTGTAAATGAAGGCTCTGGGTAATACATTACTTAAATTTAAAATACTTTCCAATAGAAATACATAAGCAAAAGAAAAGAGAGAATTTAATGATTATTTTCTATTGTGTGGTTGAAAGAGCAATTTAATTCACCAAAAACAGTTTGGAAGTTTCCCTAATGAAGATATTTCCTCCTGTTACTGAAATCCATGGTGCTGTACCTGTTAACTTACTAATTTCTTCCAAAAATGAACCAGGGACCCAAACAGCAGCAGCTTCATTTGGTCCTGTGCTTTGACTAGCCTGTAGAAGTTGACTGTGTCCAGCGCAGGGCCAGAGCTCTGGCAAAAGATAAAGTCATGTGGTTGACATTATCATATTGCGTAAGAGGTACAAATTAAGAATTGCACAGGAAAACTATGCGGGTGAGATAAAATATTCTAGCTCTTAAATTACTAAAAATAAGTGCTTGCGGGAGTGCCTCTGCTTTTCATGTTGTTTTATAGAGCATTAAAAAAAAAAACTAATCCTCATGGAACAATTCACAGTATTTATTTATTAAAAGGATAACTTCAGAGGAGGGGAGAGTATGTTAAAAAAAATTAAATTAAAACCAGCATCCTACACAGCGGTCCTGATCTAAAACTGTCTTTTTAAACTGTTGTATATTGCTTTACTTTTAAGTGAAGTTACCTTTAAACCTGAATTTGATACACTTTTCTGCAATTTCTATGTCTGAGCCTTCACCCTTAATAAAAATTGTAGATTATTTCCCTTTAAAATTCAAGTGCAGTCATGACAGAACAGAATGATAACTTTTCCCTTTGTGTTAACCTCAGTGTTACAAGCATATATTTGTTCTTCAAATGCCTTGGCAATTAATTTTCCCAGTTAAAGGAGAAGAGCCTGTTTTTCATTCAGCGGTTTGCTGTTCCGTTACTGCAGGAGCTGCCTGCCTATTTACTGAGGAAAGGGATAATGTGACTTAAACAAGATGGCTAAATCCTATTCGGCAGGATCAGAGGGGGTGGCGAATGTTTGACATTTGCCAAGAGAGAAACTGTCTTAAGCGTACAGCCTTTATTTTCTTTTTTTTTCTTTTTTTTTTTCCTTTTTTTTGCGGTGTGGGCTGGCGTAGCGAGGGGGACCTCGCCATCCTCTGAGGTGCAACGTGTTTGTGTGTGTGTGCGTGTCTGTGTGCGTGTGGCGGCTGCGGCTGCGGAACCCACCGGGGATGAATTACTTGACGTGCACAACCGAAGGCGCCGCTGGCTTCACGGAACCGGCGCGGCGTGCGCTGCCGCCAACGTGAGAGAGAGAGAGAGAGAGAGAGGCAGCCGGCAGCTCTTCCCGACAGCTAGAGGTGGAAGGACCCAAACTTGCGGTCCTCCCCCCCCACCCCCAAGAGATCGTTAGTCCATTCCTTTATAGTGGTTCATTTTGGCTCTCTGTCATCGCCAGAATGCTGCCAGTGAATGTGTGTCATGGTTACAATAGAGTGTGGTAACACATAACAGCAATGAAAGCCCAGCGGGAAAGGCTACAAATTCCAGGGCTGACCTTGGAGTAAGTATTGTCTGTCTTTAATATTTTAATGGTTTCTGCATGATGCCGGCTTTCGTGCAACCGGGAGCTGCTTAACATAACGTTTGTGCTGACAGTCTGGGAGCACTGCAGCTCCAGGTTAAAGGAACACGTTTTAAAGGCATTGCAGTTGGTTTCAGCAAACGTGCCAGCCCGGAGCTGGGATATTGCAGTACATTTGGAAAGAAAGCATTTCTGCATATTTAAAGTTACTGAATCTTGGTGCATGGAGCATTCTGTCAGCTCGTAGGGGAAGAATCTGTCAGTAGGCCATGGTGTCTGTCTTTCTCTCCAGCTCTCTGTTACTGTTTGTTTATCCTGGTGCTGCCTTTTAGAAAGGCCTCTGTCTCTGCTGAATAACAGAGAGCACTGCCAGAGATTAAAGCATTATAGAAATGTGGTTCGTGAAAATCCATCAGGAACAAGCTGTATTTTACATACGTAACTACACTAATGAACTGTATTGACATTCTGGAGGATTCCTGTTAGTCTCTGCAGTAAGTGTGTTTACCTAATTTAGCAGTATGTTTACTTGGTACTCGCTTAAAACTGATTAACTCATTTGCGTGCTTTCAGCTATTTAGAGAATAACTATATGAAAATATGTAATTTTAATGTATAGTGATAGTAAGTATAGTCTTCTGTTCCTAAATGCCAGCATATGGTTACTCAAAATTTGTTAGTCAAAGACAAATATTTATTTCTATACATACATACCTACAGTCTACATTGACATGTCAGGCATATATATATGCATGTTATAGTAATCATGAGAACTTGCTAATTTTATCTAGGTAAATAGATATGATTACGTCAGATCCTTTAGTATTCCCTGGGACTTCCCCATTCTTGCTGGAGAAAAAAACCTGAATGCTGCAGATGCCTGCAGTAAAGTTATTTAGCTATGGAAGGTATTATTTCTGACATCTGCCATGTTTTAAAGAGAGGGCTATAGGTAAGTGTGCAGCATAGCAAATAATTTATTGTAACAATCACATCAAGGTGACAGAGCACTTTATTCCAAGGAACAAGTGTAGATGTTATACTGGGTTCCCCAGAATGACATTTGTGAAATGCTGCATTTCAATCTGGCATCTTCTGCTGAGAGCAGTGTGTGTTAGCTTTAAGCAGACTAAGCTCTAGATATTTTTCTGAGAAAAATAGCACTGCTAATTTCTCAGGAGTTTTGGAGGAGGGGTCTTACCAGGGAGCTCATTAAAATGATTTCCATGAATAATTGATAATTATACTCCTTTTGAGATCTGGCAATTAAAATATTAAATCTTGACTGAATTATGTAATCATCATATGAGAATAACATCACTAACTGCAAAGGACAAAAAATGATTCATGTTACTGTTTTTTCAACGTATGCGTGTGTTTTTGTAATATGAGGTAATCATTTACTGCTTCCTCCTTTTTCAGGGTAACCTGACATAGTAACACTTGCTTTGTCATATTTTGACAATATTTAATACTGATAAAATTAATAATTATATTTTAATTTCAGCATTGATCATTTTTTTTGCGAAACTGTTGTCTGAATATATTTTTTTTCATATATTAGACTTTCTTTTGCCATCACATTTGCTACTTCCTAAACTTAATTTACTTGTAGAGAAAAGAAAGTGTTATATTTTGGTTGCTGGCACTTAATGATTCCCTTAGAGTCACTCTCTCCTGATTTTTCAGAGTTGAGTCAGTGCAGACTTAAGTCATGTCTCCCAAATTCTTACTTTCAATCATCTATAAAAGCACATACCTGTGGGGAAAAAAAAATCCAACTTACTCCTTGAAGCATTCTTCTCACACTGATTCTCATGAATTTTCTTTCAATAAAGCTTAAATGTTGGGACTAGAGTTACGTTGTCTTTCTGAGAAATTAGTACAGTCTGTCTACTTTATATTCATTACTTGCAGAAAGCTCTTTCAAAGAATATTAAGGATCCAAAATAAAGCAATCTAAATTTAGTAAATGTAAGAATTAAGGCTGCCTGTCAGCCTTGTGCATATGCACTGAGATAATTTGTTTTAACAGGTTTTTGCATGCAATTTGTAGGTCTTAAAAAAGCAAAGTCTATAGAACTGGATTGGCACTCCAGTGTCATCACTTGGAGGGAGTTTATAGATCTACAGTACAGGCACACCTGAGAGTGAATGCCCGGGGAGTCTGCTCCACGACTGAGATTGATGCGTTATAGTAATGAAAATGAGGAAGAATATGAGTAACTACTACCAGGTGTAGGACTTCCACCTGCTGTGTATGAGCCATCCACTAGAGGGAGGGAGATGCACTTTGCCACGGGGTGTCACTAGGATTTATTCAGAGCGAAGTAACTTAGGAATCTCATTCTGGGGTGTGAAGTTAATACAGTCTCCTCATTCAGGCCAGACCTGTTTTTACCCCTGTTGTGGCTTTAGTAGGATCCTTGCCCTGAGTTGTGACTCCATAGCAGTCCCCATGCTCTCTCCCTGCTGCAGCCCCATGGCTTCTGGCCAGCTGGTGCCACTTCTCCGCCTGGATTCTCTTGATTTGTGTTAGCTCCACTCCCTGCTTCTGGTCCTGCTGGAGGTTGGCTGCTGGCTGCATCACCTGCCTTTTGTCTCTTCCCTTGCTTTGCGGCCCCAGGAGCCGCGGTGTGAGCACTGACAGTGTGGCACGGGACAGTTTCCCAGCAGGGGCCACGCTGACAGACAAGCAAAAGACGGGATGCACAAGCAAAAAATGGGGATGAACTGCTGGCTTTGCCGCAGCAGACCTGCAGTGGAGAATAAGAGACAGTGCGGATAGTGTTTAGAAGCACACAAAAAAACTTTACAAGCCCTTACTGATCACACGCAAACAAAGACCTTTCCAGTGCATGTTGTGGCAGGTCAGTGCAGCGCGACAGAGTGCCCCAGTGAAACAGCAGAAATTGGAGTTGGTTAATCAGCCCTTTTTCTGCGGGCCTGCATGGGCTGACTGATCTGAGCCTGGTTTCAGGTTAGCCATTTTCAGCCTGATATATTGAGCCATTGGCTTTTAAAGGAGCTTATTAGCTTAAGCATACTGTTGTGCCAGCACAGCTAACGTGCAGCTGAAATGAAGCTGCCTAGTTCGGGGATGATGCAGGCACAGCCAGCAGCCAGAGAAGCTTGCACTAGCGCAGTAGCCTTGTCAGAAAGTAGCAGCCTGCCCACCCTTGAATCAGTGTGCATGTCCCTGCCAAGCTTTGTGTCCTCTCCAAAGCGTCTCAGGGAGGACAGGTTGGGTTTAGAATTGGAGGTGGCTGTGCTTAGCGTATTGGCCATCTGTATCTCCACTGGGGCCAGGACAGGAGTGCTAGCGCTGGCTGGCTGGAGGTGTCTGCTGCATAACAGAAGGTGATTTGGAAAAAGTTCCCCATGAGTTTCTGCCTTAGCTCAGTCTGCACAGAAGGCAGAGCTATGTGTTTTTTTGGACAGGTAAATTCAGCTAATTGCAACAAGAAGCATGCTATTAAACATGCTTAAAAGAAAAAAGCTTTCTAGCAAGTTGGACATGGTCAAGAGTGTGTGACTCCATGAATATATTTTAAAAGAGCATCTGTGAAGTCTGTTAGTGGCCTACTGTTTTATGGAGAGACCTTTCAATGGAGATGCAGTGGAGGCAACAGCCTGAAGGCACCTTTGGAGCCAAATGCTCAAGTATAGGTTTTTTTGGATGAGTTGTTTATACTCATATTTGATTACCTAGATAAAGGACTTGATATTTGTGAGGGAATATTTTGTAGTGAAATCAATGGAAATTGACGCTACCTAGCTAGAGCACTTCCAGTTTTTAGTAAGTGCCCAAATTTTAGTCTCTCAGATTGGAAATCATTATTACAATTTTCTTATTCCTGATGAAAGCTCATAATCAATTTTAGTTTTCCTTTTGTTTTTAATCCATCTGATTTGCATATCAAAAACTTTAAAAAATAAAACTCTAGGATTTTTTAAAATGAAAAAATGACCCAGGTACATACCCTGTTTTATACAGAATACTTAGAAGTATGAAACAAGCTAGCGTTCTGCCCCCCCCTCCCCCCCTCCACCCCCATGGACTTTGTACACAGGTATTGTTCCTGGAGGGAGTCTAACATAGACAAGTATATGCACCAGCACCAGATTTCATATTTCTTTTTATTTAAATTAATTTCATCTTAACTCAAAAACTGTGTGGCTACTGTCATTCACTTCATTCAGGAGGATGGTAATGTTTTGGTTCTAACCGAAACTCCTTTCGTAACTCCTACACTAAAACATGCGACTCTTGCTAAACCTTCTGTTCACTAGAGATGACATTATTTTAACTTGCAGTCTCACCCCAAGGAGCCTGAGCCCAACCCCAACAAGCCCCTGCAGTCCATGCAGTCCTCTGTTCGCTTTTCATTTTTGGAGGTAAGCGAGTAAACTTCCGTTGTTGATGTTTTCTTCTGCATCCAAAACCTTACAATCAAAACATATTGCAAAGGGAATATTTAAGAAAATGAAATATGTCTCTGCAATCCAAAATATGTTTTAATTGACCAGCTGTTGTTCTAAAGTATTTTATGGAAGAGATATAAGGTAATCCATATTTTGACAGAGATGCAAGATATTGATGCATAATTCTGCGTTGCCCTGACTGTTTTGCTTAGGAACATATCTTCTGTTGAAATTTTATGATTTGGTTCCCGTGGTTGTAGCTCAAGTTGTATTCTATAACATCAAAAGTTTAAGGTGAGTTCAGAAATGAAGGGTATTTATAAAGTATATGGTAGTTTTTTGCTTACCTGAGAGGTAGTAGTATGCCCAGTGATGTCAGATGCTAGGAGAGTTGAGTACCCAAGATGCAGATCCATTTAGGAGAACATAAAGTCACATATAGTACATTAGTAGGACTGTTTCTTCTTTAGGAGGATATTAGGCCTTAGTTCTAATATAGTAGTGTTTTAGATGAGCAGCCACATACAACATCCTTCTCACTGTCTTCTTTCTCCTACTCCCAACTTTATTGAGATGATTTATTTTTTTAAGATCAGAAAATCATTAGTTGGTTAAAAAATACCATGTAACACTTTTTATTATAGTAAAGTTATCATAATAAATACTAGCTTAAGTATGTTTCTGATACAGAAAAATGATTTTTTCTGCGTTTATTTTCAATGCAGAAAATGAAATTGCAAGCTGGGGATCTCACAGCTGTGAGTTACTGAGGCTCTGCTCCATAGGGAAAGTATTTTAAAAATGAGTTACTAATGTGTTATTGATTTCTCATGGATTAAAAAAACCCTTTAAGAGTCTACCTTTGAAAATTAGAGAATTACCACCTTGTTAAATGACAAAATAAGGTGCATTTGTGCCTGTTTGGTACCACCTCTTGAACATAGTAAGACGAAGGAAAGAATTGCTTGGATGCCTTGGTCTGCTTCACCATACTTTAAAGTTAAAAGCAAACTGATACTTAGAAGTCCTTCTATGATGGCTTCATGCGACGCTGAAAAATGGAGCAATAACCTTGGGACTTGCTATGTGTTTCTGAAGAAATTCTGTAATTTTTATATATATACTGTTTTGTTAGGGAAGAGATGGGATGAGAATCCTTCATTTGTGCATTTTCCAGTATGATTTAAATAAGCATAGTTTTTTTATCAGTGAAAACACTTCTGGGATGTTTGTTTAATGAATTATTAGCAAAATCAGTATATTCTGTGGAGTTCATCTTGCTGGTAGGGAATGCTTGTTAAAAACTAGCATTTTCTAATAGGGTCTTTATTTTACACAGCCAGAACAAATCGCTTTCCTTTGTGGGGGATGAAGGGCTCTTTTTCAAATTGTCCGTTTCGTGGAATGAAAAAGCTACATAGAAAGTTTTTAATCTGCATAACCTGCTGAACTGCGTCTCCAGATGTGTGAATGTCCTGCCATGCAAACTGTGCTATGGACACAGCCCTCAGTGTTTTTCTTGTCTTTGGAACCAGGACCCTCAAGGCTTTTGTTTTCCCTTGCCGGGAAACAACAATGCTGAGTTTCTTCTGTCCTATGATGAAGGATGCTCAGACCAGACTGGTTTTTGAATAAGTGGAGTGGAAACTTGATACTGGGGAACCACATCCTCAGATTTTGCTGAGAAATGTCAAAATTCCTAGTGATTTTTCTTGGGTTGTTTTGTCCTGAAGTGTATTTGAAGCTGTGCCAGAATGGTTGGTTTTTTCCCCACAATGGAAATTTAAAAAGTTCGATTCACTCTGAATCTTTGTGCTGTATGTAGCTATAGCTGTAGAAGGCTGCTGGTGTATTGAACAGCAAATGTTTTAGTTATTAGTTACTGTTCAAGCTTGACCTAGGTTAACAGGGACAAACGTATGTGTTTAGTTTTAGTGTATGTAAGTAATTAGCATTTCCTGTTCTGTTAGCTCAGAGTAGTCCCGTATGTGGGAGGAGAGGAATTATTTTAGCGCGACTACTTTTGCTCATATTCAGAAGTGTTAGCAGCATGGGAGCCTTACCAGAGTGAATGGATAGGATTTTCCTGTGGTATCATCTCTCTCTAATGTGCTGGCTCATCTCCCTCGTGGCCTTCGGCTTGCACAGCTGCTCCTTAGGCGGTTGTTTTTGTTGAAGTTCTGCTTATAGCGATTGTCGCATACAGTAGTAATCTAAAGGGAACCTTTTGCCAGCTACATGATGAAGATCTTTTCAAAATAAATGCTAACATTCTGTGAATAGAAGTATGGGGTGGCAGCAGGTAAAGCTATCCATATTTTACTGATACTTCTCTGAGAGGATGGGGGGTGAAGAGTTTTTTCAAATTTCAGGCAGCTAGGCACGCATCTCCCATCAACTTTGAACCTGCTGTTTGCGTCATCTGAAAACTTGCAGCTTCTGTAGGGGGAAAAAGTTTGTACTATTTTAATACTAATTATTATAAGCAGAAGATTTACAAGAAGAGAGAGAAGGGGAAGATGACTTAAATAGCTGAGCAAAGCTACTGAGAGGTTTAAGATACTCATGCTTCTAACAAAATTTCAGAGTGTTTTCTTTGCTTTGGTGTCCTTTGTGATAGTAATGGGGAATGGAGTGGTGGAAGTGTTGGAAGAACACTAGAAGGAAACACTAAGTGTGGCAAGTTATAGTAGCCCCTAATAAAAATGATAAAGGAAGTAAAAATAGTAAATTAAAAAATGTAAAAAACGTAGAACAGGATGAATTTGAGCTTAGTTACTAGAGATGGTGCTTGTTGATAAAGGAAACTTTTTCCTCAACCTTTTTATTTCACTACTGCTGCTGATACAAGACCGGGGGAAAAAAAAAAAACCACCAAAAATCAGGTTTGTAAGACTCAGACACACAATAATGATAGTGGTTTCTGCTGCTGCTTATGTGGAATGGAGGTTCCAGGGAGAACTAACATTTACTGCCTTTGAGTGCTGTAGTTCTTCTTCATGATCGGTATAGGATGTGTGCTGGCTGATGTTTCCTCTCTGCTTGAGTAGTGCATGGTATGTTTGTTTATTTTGTGATCCTTTCCTGCGTTTTACAAAAAAAGTAGAGGAATTGAATACTTTTAGGCAGGATTGGAAAAATACCCTTCATATAGAGAGCTAATTTGAAATTCTGATCATCCTGGTTCTCAGGCAGAAGGTTTCAGCTGATACAAAGATTGTAGTTTCTCAAAAAAAGAAAGATTGGGGTGAAGTTTCCAGAAAACGTTGGCTGAGGAGCACGAGGCTTGCACGAGTGTCAGGTGCTGTGCAGACACAAGTGTTACTGACCTTCTCAGTCTGGTGAGAGGATTGAAAGGATTCATTCTTAAGCCTTGAAAAAGAAGGGGCAAGTGAAAAGAGACCAAGATTATAATTTTTTTTTTTCTATGGTTTTAATTTTTTTGTAGACAGTCCTATTTCTTTAGGAAAATCCAGTTCAGCTCACCATATCTAAAACTGTGAGTTGGCAGGAAGGTAAATGAGTATTATTAACAACACTTTTTGGTAATGTAGTCTGTTCTCTTGGAAGGCTTGTGAGGGTGCCATATATACATGGTGTTGTGTTGTCAGCTGGTTTCATGTGTGTTACCAAGAGCAGCAGTTAGAAGTATAACTGTCAAGTATTAAACTTCATCCTATGGCACTGAATTCAAAGAAGAATAATATCAGAGTCACAGGGAGGTTGGAACTGTTAGCCAGTCGCTGGTATTCAGTATTGAGTTTCTATATCTGGAAATCACAAAAAAAACGTTGACACTCATATATTTTCATTAAATGTAACTTGAATATATAATATGAGTGATATGAATGAGTAATGATTACAAGCCCAAGGAAGAATTTATATCAGATTTTTAAATAAATGTATAAAAATAAAATCCCCAAATATTTAATCTTACCTGGAACTATATTTAAGCTGTTTAAATTCATATGCCAAATTGTTGGATACAGAAATCAGATTCCAGTTGGTGTCCTCCTATTCTTCCAGTGTCTTGGCCTGCATTTCTCTTCGCGCCCCCC
>JAOXJM010000019.1:23742115-23755115 GCA_026413425.1 Tringa solitaria
AAAGTTTCTAGCAATTTTTTGTTGTTGTTGCTCTGAAAGTGAGCATGTTTAAAGAGGCATTTACAAAGCATTTAGCTTTGTGTGATGCTGTGTGTTCACGTGAGGATATGCACCCATGTAAAAAATATAATGGACAGTGGAGATTTAGTTTGCTGCTGGGCTTCTGCGTTACAGAAGGCAACAGTTTTTAAACTCAGCAGTGTTTCAGTGGGGAGTGAAGCGGTGTGGTCAGTTCCCGTGCGTTGTGCTGCGTGGTGCGAGGTGGCTGGGCTGGGGCGCTTGAGGCAACCTTGGGGTGGCGGTTGCTTGTGGCAAAACATCCCCTGGGGAATCGCACAGCCCGACTGACGATGGAAACTTCGTGTCAGTCCCGTCCCCGCGAGCATGCTCTACCCTCCTCTGTGTTAGGCTCTTGCAATAGCCTGGCTGCGCCCTGAGTTTGAACCTCCACTGCAAGTGAGAACAGGCCTGCCTTAGGAGAGGAATGGGGCTGGAGCAAGCGGGCAGTGTTCAGTGTCTCTGGAGGCAGTGGCAGAGTGTAGCTGGGCTGGCACTCCACCGACGTGAGGGCACCTCCTTCGACACTGCTGCGCTGGAGCACCCAGAGCTACCTGCTCAGACCCGAGTGACAGCTCTTGTACACAGTGGTAAATGATCAAATCTGGTGTAAGCGTGTAGTCTAGACAGACCAGACAGTCAATATTGTAGAAAAGGAAGTATTAGTATTCTGTGTTGGGGAGGGACTTGTGCAGAGACATGATATGGTCCTCTCAAGGTAGAGCAAAATTATTATAGAAGAATTAGCAATGAAATTTGGACCTTTCTAGTTTCTTTACTTCCGTGTAATCCACCGTAGAACTGCTACTTCTCAGATTCATAAGGTTTTATAAAAGACATAGGAGGTGTTTATGTCAGAGGGTGCCTCTTCTCCCTGTGTCTCAGTGCCACATATCCAGATATGCTCAAGCAACCATTTTTCTCTAAAATTTATTCCCACCTTTTCTTTCAGAGATGAGTACAAAGTAAATTGACCTTAAGGTTATACTGAAAGATGAGTTGTTGATTTGTTACCCTGAAATAGGAAGGTCATGAGAAGGGCTGAAGTGGATGAGTTAAGGAATCATTTGGCTCCATTTCTTTCCCAAGTTTCTCCTTTTTGTTTAAAATGAAGAAAACCTGCTGTTTCATCTCTTAGAATAATCTGATTAGCATTCACGAGCACCTACCATAAAGCACGAGTTCCTCAAGGTGAAATAAATTAATCTTTGTTCTCCAAAAGTAGTTTGTCTACTCTGAAGTTACGTCCTTGCTGTTCTTTTAACTCTCTCTAGGAGCATTTCTTCAACCGTATAAAACACATTTTCCTCAGCTATTTCCTGTATTCTTCCATATTGAGTCTTGTGACAGGTCAAGGGGAGAGCTGTTCCCATTGGGATTACAGAAAATGGAAAATGAGAAAGAACTTCAATGTGCATATAACATTTTTGTGGTGCAGAACTGACTTTTGAGGAGTGATTAAGTAAAAGCAGCCTCTTACCCAGAAGGTCTGATCTTTTGTGTACTTTGTACCAACTCCAGCTTTTGAAATACTTTCAAAGCTTTTAAGTTTTCTGAACCCTGTAGAGTCACAGCAGAGGAGAAGATTTTGTTTCTATTTTTGCTTGTGAATCATCATCAGTATTACATTGAGCGACAGCCAGTTACATCTGCATAAGCCTATTAGTGTCTTAATGGGGTTGCACAGGTGTAAATGAGGGTCCAGCTGAGAACTGCAGGAGCTGCACAGCTGTCATCTATGAGCGTGGTCCCATGAAGGATCTTTACTGTTGCCTTGCCACCCAAGAGGGATATGAGGATACAAATTTCTGATCCCATAGGTTTTTTTGGGCTGGTGCTAAAGACATTGCAGTTTTACTTGCTGCACACTGATGCAGAATCATAGAGGTGAAGACTGTGTTGTCACAGTGACGTTTTGCACGATTTCTGGAGTAGAATCAGAGTAAAACTTAATTTGTGATATCATAAAAACTCAGTTTTAAAAGCTCCCAGGAGAAGCTTGCATTCTTGTATATGTCTTCGAAGAAGTTATGTGGAATATGGCAATTTGATTTGTGGCTTGTGCTACTTGATGTTGTTCAGAAGAAAGATTTATTTATATATGTTTTTGGATCAAGTAAAGCAAGAACAGCAGCCCCTTCTCCCTACAGCGTATTCCAACTTAGTGGGATGGATAATAGAATTTTAAAGAGCTTAGCAGAAATATAGTTCCTTGCTGAGAGCTGTCTTTTTTTTTTCTTTCTATTTTTTTCCCCTTTATGTGAAAGGTGCATCTTAGGAAATCAAGGAAAGTTCTTGTGACAGTTATTTCCTGTGGTAGTCTGAACACTGCTTTTTTCCATTTGTGGGAGAGAGCTTGTCTGAATCATTTTAAATGCCATTTTGTTGGTCTTCTCTCCCTGAACTCTCATAAAAATCCTCCCAAAGCAGTTGGTGTGCTAGCTTTATTAAATCTTTTGGCCTTGTGGGTTGTATTTTGTATGTACTGTTGAATGTTAAATTTTGAAGTTAGTAGGTTAGGCTTTCTCAGCATTTTGAGGAGGTAGTATGAATTTCAGTTTGCTAATGACAGTAATTGTGGACTGGTGCTATAACACGGGAATGCTGGATCTGGAGCCAGTAAAGCTCCAGCTCTTTTTGTTTGTTCTTTTGTGGGGCATTGTTGTTGTTGGGGTTTTTTGGGGGGTTTTGGTTTGTTTGTTTGCTTTTAAATGTCATAGGAATGACCTGGAGATATCTTGAACTGCTTTACTGCTTTATAAAACAGAGAATGAAGGTTTTCTAGAAATATTTTCCACTGAGATGTACTCTCAGAATGTTCATTTTTACTGTAATTTGATATGCTGCTCAGATTACTCAGTTTTGAAGCATAAAATGTCTTAAGTGTTCACTGGCTAATCTGTGAACATTTTTGCCACATAGCTCTTAAAGACAAATGACGTGGGATTGTCCCTTTTAGAAACCAAAACCTGGCATTACTTTTTGGGCATATTTTTGTTTACCTTAGAGTCAAATTTTGATTTCTGTTAACTGTTAGCAGTAATACCATAATAAAGATCTAGTCCAACCTTTTCAGCACAGTCCCGATGTCTTGTTTGAAAGATGAAACGGTGACATGAAAGCAAGTTATGGAAAGAGGAGCTCTGTAGAATTTTTTTTTCATATTTTTCAACTTTAAAAAAAGGAACAGTGACAGTTTGTAATACTTACAAAAAATATGCCGTATCTAAGTCAGAAATTGGAGGGAGGATGTCATGGAGGTCACATAAAGACTAGAAGAGTTAAGTACTCTTTGTGTGGTGTTAAGAACTCATTCCAAGCCAAGGAAATGGTTAAAATTTGAATAACTGATCCACATCCTATATGTGAAAATAACTCTAGACAGGTCTTGAACGATACTTGAAAATGGATGGACTGGTCTCTTTCTATGCTGTCATACCACAGAGTTTCAAGTACATGCAAATTGCCTGCTAACAGCAATCATTAGCCACTGTGGTGACTGTACCTGTTGACCTAGAGGCTTTGCTTGTCAGATGGTGATACATCTATTAGTAATGACTGTAAATGTCCTGAGGCTCAGTAGTCTCATTCTGGATTTTACAGGCAGATTTCAAGAGTATGGCTTCATAATTGACTTAATCTGATTTAATAGTAAAGCACTTAAAACATCTTGAATTCAAGGTCCATTTATTGTCCAAAATATGACTACTGTCTGTAGTCTGTTGCCAATCAGTTCTTGCAGATATGGAGAAACTGCAAGGTTAGCTTGCCAGTTGTCCTCCAGTTTTCTTTGAAAGTTTGGTCTGATGGGATGTCAGCAGCTAACTTCTTCCAGGTGAGGTATTTCCTGAGATAATTCTACTTCTGTTATCCCATGTTCAGAAATTCTGCAGTCTTTATATTGCACAATGACCAATTGCAGCTGGCCCTTGCACGAATGGCCAAAGAAACAGTCCTGCAGCTAAATTTGTGAGATACAAATTCTTGACCTTGCTCTGTGCCAACACTGCAGCATTATGTTGCATCTGCATCATTTTATTGCACCTTGATAAAAATAGATGCAGACAAGAAACTGGCACTGCACGCATCAGCCTTCCGCACAATTCCAGCAGAAGAAATGCTTTGAGACTCTCAAAGCTTTAAGTGGGTAATGCAGAAGGAGGAGGTGTGTAATGGAAGGGCATTGCTGTCCCTGCAGTGGCCTTTTTTGATGGCTTCGTTATTTCTGCTGTACACAGCACAACACTGCTGTGCAGGCTGAATTGCTTTGCAATGAAAGTTGGTGATCCCTTAGGGGGAAGCATGTTGCTTTGGTTTTAGCTTATTCTTGAATATTATTAAAGTAATAACTTCACAGCTGCAAGTTCTAAAAAATCTTTTAAATGAACATTTTAGAAACACAAGTGGTAAATAAGAGTGAAAAAGCAGGAAACCCAGCCCCCCCAAGAAGTAGAAATATTTTCAGTCTTTTTTGGATGTTGCGTTGCTCCTTTTGCTTGCTGCTAACCATTTCAGAAGAAAACTACATGGTGTAGGTTCCTAAAGGTAGTGCCTTGCAGCTGTAGAAAACTGAAGAGTATCACCAGACTCTTCAGTTTGAGACTTAGCAACCTTTTCCCTTTTGCCAGTTTTGGCTAGTTTGTGATCTTGAACCACAAGATGTGGTAGTGGCTGGAGCTGGGATGGCCATTGCTCCTGATCTGAAGAGCTATTCAGCGAAATACTCTCTTGGCTTTAAACAGGAGAGCAGTTCCCCTGTATGTTGGGGTGGAAGGACAGCTGATGTCATGATTTGGACACAAATGGATCAGTTCTCCCATGACTCCATCCTCTGCTTTGGGATGAGATGTAACTGGCCTGCTGTAAATGTGCAGCGTGGTCCCAGAGCCAATGCAGGGCTGGGACACCAGTTTTTTTAGGTCTTGGAAGCTAGTCCTGTGTTAGAGCTTAGTGCTGGAAAGCAGGAGATATTGAGGACCCTGATGTTGGAAAAACACCAACCAATTGCTTCCATCTGCTGGTAAGCCTAGTTTCAAACACTAGTGTGTTTGTCTGTATGTGGTCCTTTGGGTCCATGTGGATCCATGATAACAATGTCACTACTCATGTGATTCTGCGTTGTCTTGGGTCTATGTTGTGATGTCTGGCTTTGATGAGCAATATGACTTTCAGAGCTTGTGCTAGAGCAGTCAGGTGCTCGTACCCACAGGGTACGCTGCGGCAGACTGATTGTTAGCTTTGCAGACTGTGGGAGGGGATGACTTAGGCCTGCAAAATTCTTTCCTAGCAGTGAGAAAGCTGCTGTCATGAAGTAAAAGCATGGCTCATCCTCTGTGCCGGGAGTGACGGGAGCCTGCTTTTTCTGCTTATGAGGACCTGCTGCTGAAAGAGATCAGCAAGGCTCTCTTTGGGGTAGAAGAGAGGAGGTGGTTTGTGGTTAGCAGCTCGAGCACAGTAACACTTCAGCCGAGCAAAGCCAGTGGGAGTTTAGAGCCTCAGGGCTACCTAGCAAAAAGTGTGGCTCACAGCCAGAATGTGTACCTTGGAGAAGCTGAGAGGGGGATTGCTCCAAGAACCAGTTTTTGTATAGGAGATGACATGACGCTGCTTGGCCAGGAAGGCAAATTTGCAATTTGATAAACACAGACCAGAAA
The DNA here is from genome assembly GCA_026413425.1 of Tringa solitaria. Classification (NCBI taxonomy): domain Eukaryota; kingdom Metazoa; phylum Chordata; class Aves; order Charadriiformes; family Scolopacidae; genus Tringa; species Tringa solitaria. Next base: position 23,747,827 of record JAOXJM010000019.1, read on the forward strand.
GGAAACTAAAACTTTTCACACAACAGAAAGACTATGAAAGACATGTCTGTGGGTCCCCAAAGTATAGCCACAATAGTCTGGAAGGAGTTCTTGTCATATTTGAGAAGTTGTAGTCTGATTGCTGCAGTTGTGTTGGCAAGTACACTGGAAAATGTGCTGTTGATTTTGGGAAGGCAGTTAATGCTCTGTGACCTCCCAGACTGATAAAACCTGGAAATACCTCTTAAAATTGCTGTAGTGCCTGAGAAGAGGGGATCATGACAAGTGCTGGTGTTAGATACATATCAATTGAAGCCAGACTCACTCATTATGAGCAGTCTGGTATATTCCTCCTTCACCTCCATACTGCAGTTTCTTTGCCAGGAGAACATTTAGGCTCTCCGTGCACTGTCGGCCACTGGACGGATGAAATCTTCTCCTTTTATGCGTATGTAGAAGTGTGCAAGCCTGAGTGTTGAGGAACAGCCTATACCTGTGGTAGAAGATATTGGGGTAATCCTTTGTCAATATTAAGTCTGGTTTCTTGTAAATTTTGCAGAATTGAAGTGTTGCATGATTTTTGAAAGAACCAATCCCTATAAAAAAAGAAAGTTCAAAATACCAAGATGAGTATCCTGCTTTGAAAGAAAGAAACAGATAATTTTACACATATAGTTCAGGCTCATTAGAATTCATGGTAGGCCACGTCCAGACATGACTGGAGATGGTCAAAGCAGAGGCTGATTGAAGGGCGAAGGGGTTTTGAGATTGGTTTTATGTTTGGTTTTATTTTATTGCTGTCACATGAAGAATGTATATTTACAGTGATAAAAGCTTTTGAGTCCCTTTTGTATCAAGATACTTACATTTCCATAAACTAACATCCTCTGCAGTTACATGAATGGAATAATCAGTATGTCTGATATTAGTGAAATTAGGACTCTTAGACAACAGTTTGAACTGCTGTTTGAAAGCTGAGCAGTTAATTCCCTCATTTCCACTAAGACTAATAAGAGTTTTCCAGGATGCAGGAGGTATAAAAAGCTAGCATGGGTTGTGCTGATCCTGCACTCCTTGTTTTACATGGTTTTGACAGGGTGTTGGTGATGATTGAAGTGCCTGCTGTAGCTTGTATGTTACAGAACGCTGATGTGCACTCTCGATCCTACAAAGCTGAAACGAAAAATACCTGCCTGTCTTTAGGGGTGGAAGATGGAAGTCTGTGACTTGTCCTGTCATCCTCCCTCATTCTTGTCATTCTCTCTGATGTGCATGAGATAGAAATTTAAGGCTGATTCTTAACTCATCTGAGTCCCTTGCAACGTCTGTTTGTATGGTCTGTACTGTGGAGAGGAGGGGATTGTAGAAATCATTTGGTACCTCTGAATCCATAGTGGTCAGCCTGAAGAAGATCTCCCTGCTGTTGTCTACTACTTTTCTTTCCTCCTTTTTTAATGTAAATGTTTTTGAAGTTATCTTCACTGCATTCCTAAGAAGTAGTAGGGCATTATTATCTTTGCTTCACAGATGGAGAACTGAAGCACAAACAGATTAAATGACTAGATAGCACCAGGTCTTAGACCCCGAGGCATCATAGCCTCAGTGATCATGAGATCATTTTTGGTATTTTGTCCTTCATTTTGAGGGTTTTCTGTCATGTTTTGACAAACATAACTAACAAATAATCTTTGACTCTCACATTTCTAGATGTTTGGTTTCCATTTTGTTTCTGTAAAGTGGTATTATTTCTATGTAGTTAATTGTACTGTTTCCAGTGATGCTCTGTTTAGCAACCATATCATCTGCATGTACAGTTTAGATTATTCAGCTGCAGCACCATCTGAGGGACAGGGTAGTTAACTGTTCAGAAAACTCCACAGACAAAAGTATGAGTGTAGTGTAATTAAGGTTATTCAGAAATTCAGATTTAAACCGTGGGGTGTGCACTGGAACAGAGCTATTACTCTATGGTGGAGTGACTACATCACTGGACAAGGGAAGAGCTACAGATGTTGTCTATCTGGAATTCTGTAAGGCCTTCGACACTGTTCCCCATAACATCCTTCTCCCTAAATTGGAGAGAGGTGGATTTGATGGGTGGACTCTTCGGTGGATAAAGAATCAGTTGCATCCAGAGGGTAGTGGTCAACGATTAAATGTCCAGATGGAGGTAGGTGACAAATGGTGTCCCTTAGGGGTCCATACTGGGACCAGTACTGTTCAGTATCTTTATGAATGTCTTAGCGGGATTGAGTTCACCCTCAGCAACTTTGCAGACAACACCAAGTGGAGTGATGCTGTTGACACACCTCAGGGACAGGATGCCACCCAGAGGGACCTGAACAAGCTTGAGAAGTGGGCATGAGTTTCAGCAAGGCCAGGTGCGAAGTCCTGCACCTGGGCTGGGGCACCCCTTGGTATCAGTACAGGCTGGGGGATGAAGGGATTGAGAGCAGCCCTGTGGAGGACTTGGGGGTGTTGGTTGATGAGAGACGTTATAGCGGCTTTTCACTCCTTAAATGGAGCTTATGAGAAAGATGGATACAAACTTTTTAGCAGTGCCTGTTGTGATAGGACAAGGGGTAATGGTTGTAAACTAAAAGAGGGGAGATTCAGACTAGATATAAAGAAGAAATTTTTTACAATGAAGGTGGTGAAGTACTGGAACAGGTTGCCTGGAGCGGTGGCATCCCTGGAAACATTCAAGGTCGGGTTGGACATGGCTCTGAGCGATCTGATCTAGTTGAAGATGACCCTGCTTATTGCAGAGGGATTGGACTAGATGACCTTTAAAGGTCCTTTTGAACCCAAACCATTCTATGATTGTGTAAGTATTTACACTTTGGCCTTTTGAGTAGGAGAGCATTAATGGTGTTGTGCTGAACTTAGTGCTCTGTGCTCAACTCATTGTCTGAAATAGAATAGGTAATGTTAATGGGCAGTCCACATAATATTCTTTTAAGCATAATGTTCCCCCTTTAACTTTCTGTGCCCCCACGTTCCAATTTGCAGCTTGTGCTGCATGGTGTCCTCCATCTCACACCATTCTGCTGACAACAGACCCATCGCACAGATCAGCTGAAGCATGAAGCCAGATGAGTGTAGGGAAGAGCTCAAGAAATGTAACTACTTGGGTGTATATATGCTGCAAAGCTCTGAATTCTTAGCACCTGATTTTTACTGATTGTGGTTTAAATCAGAATTTGAAATTAAATTGTGTATTTAAAATACCGGATATAAACACAGTACTTGCCAGCATTGAGGAGGATCATTTAATTTCCTTGCTGTGACAGAGACCTGTAAGGGATCAGTAGCTATCAGTCTTGTGCTGATCCGGTGATTAATTTAGGACATTCAGTAAGTGAGTATTACAGCTGATGAAGTTTTCTGCCTCACTGAAGACAGCATTTATACTGAATAACTGCTTTTAAATTCAGTATCACCGGAATTGATCTAATTAGACTCTTACTGACAAGGCTTGAGTGCTTGTCACATCCCACTCAAAAAAGAGCAGTGGTAAGTGACTCAGATTTGCAAATCCCCAGCGGTGCAGACTAGGGTGAGACAAATCTCAAGGTCTGTATACAAACATTTATTAGATTAGTAACTGGGTCTTAACTAGGTCCACAGTAACTAGTTAGGTATTTAATAAATTATGACAAGTGTTACTTAATAACAGATACACAATGAATTATGGCAAGCAGTACGGTATGCCTTGTGCTACTTCTTTGACAGAAAAGAGAAAAGGAAAAGAAAAGAAACAAAGGGATAGAGAAGGAGAGATCAAGAGAGAGAGATATAAAGAGGTCACCGGTCATGGTTCCAGCATCGTAAGGTCCAGCCAGTGGGTTGTTGGCAATAAGAGGGCTCTTCTCTGTATCCTCAGGGAAGAATTTGAGGGTCTCTTCAGGGAAAAATCTTCCCAGGCAAAAATCTTCCCTCCAGCGAAAGTCTTCCAGGTTTTATGTTCTCCCACTCCTAGAGGCAGTTTTGTCTCAGGTTTCTCACCCACCTGCCGCCAGGTGAAGTGTAGCATAATTTGGATGGGGAGATGAGAGCTATAGTCATATATGTTTAGCATAGATCTTGATAATCTTCATTAGCATATGCAGGATGTGAACTTTAATATGCATATCACAGATAATGAGGCAAAGGTTACCACTGGGCATAGCATCTTTTCGAAGAACAGTCTTTTTTGCAGATCTGTTTTGGACTCTGTTTTAAATAATATGTCTCTTTCTATGTGAAAGAAATCTGATATGAATATTTTCATCTTATAAAGGTACAGGAAGATTATATGCTACATGTAATGTTTATATTGAATTATTTGATTATAATCTTTCAAGAACACAAGTTTACAAGTTAAAACCCAAAAGCATTCTGTTAAAAAAAGTTTTTCTACAATTGAATTAAGATTTTTTTCTCAAAAAATACGGCTTTGTTGACTGCAGCTGTGATGCAGAATGTACAACAATAGCTAATAGCTTCTAAAAGCAATACTGTTTTAGAAGAATGGTTTTATCCACATTTGCTTAAGAAATTATTTAGGAATTTCACCTTCACCCTTAAAGATAATGCCGTTTGCCACATGGGCTGTAGGATTTTAAAAGATGCATGGTAAAATACGGTTGGAAGAAGGTGTAAGTATGGAGAGTAGTCTGAGGCAGTGCAATGAAGTAAGTCTCTTAAGTGTATGATTGCTTCACATGAATGCCCAAACCCATGGAAAACTTCATTACAGCTCTGGATCAATGGTGTGATCCTCTTAGGATGCTGCTAAGTGCTGGTAAAAAGGCACTTGAAGAAAAATAAAGCAGAATAGGTTAATACTAGCTATGGGATACAGTGTTCCCTCATCCCCCTGGCATTTGTGATGATGAAGTCCAGGTCTCTGCACCACAGTATCTGGAAAATGATGACATTTTTTTCAGGTGCTTTCTGTTTTTTCTCCCTTTTGGACTTTCTTGCCAAATAAAGTAGCACTTCTGAACTGTAGCAGTGCTTTCTCTACTCGCCAAGATAAATGTAAATTCAGTGACAAAAATGGGAAATGGCTCTTTTGTTTTTTAATCTGCCTGTTTGCTAAATTAGCTCAGAAGCAGCAGCTAATATTTCAGACCAGAGCAAATAGGTAGTATAGTTGTTAGCATGGTTGGCTCACTTAGCTAGCAAAATGTTGGATTAAAAATAGTGTTGCCTGATGCAAATTTTGATGCCTGACGCAGATGGCTACACAATATATTTAACTTCCAATTAATATTGTGCATCTATTTAGAAACTTTCAGAAATGAGAAGAGATGCTGGGACAATTGCTTTTCCTAAATGTGTTTATATTAAATGAGCTATAATAAACCAGAGCAGTGGGAGGTTAATTTAAATTTTGCACGTTACTTCAGAACTAGTTACAGCAATAGTGTTTATATTTATAAATAGTGTACACAATAATATATATATTTATAAACAGTGCTAAGTAAACTCAGAGATTTGGCAAATATATATTGTACACCCACAAAATACTTCTTTCTGTGATTTCTTCAACTTATTTTCACACTGTACATCCCACAGTGGAAGTTGTGTGAAGTCAGTAGAGGACAACATCAACCACTAGAGGGAGCAAGATTTCAATTATTGTAATTAAGAGTAATATAAAAATAATTATTAACTAGTACATTTTAAGAACTGAATAGACCAATAAGATCTTCTAGTTGACTTCCTGTATAAAATAGGCTGTAGAACCTACTAGGTTTTTCTAATCCATTTTCTAGCTCTTGTGTGAAGTGTAATTATTTTTTTAGGTAGACAGGGATATGACATTTAAGATTCACAGTGATGGGAAATCCTTACAGTGGGTAAGGTGAAAGAATTTAAAACTGCTTTTTCATCTGACTCCTGCAGTTTAAACTCCAAACTCTGCTATGTGTGAGGGAGGGGCAGCATGGAGTTTACTACTCTTACAACCTGTCTTCTAAAAATCTCTCTCTGCTGGGGATAGATGTAATGTAATGTAATGGATAAATGTAATAAATTAAGTTTTTGAGGCTGCACACTGTAGTTCAGATTTCATTATAATTTGTTTTCTTGAATTCCTCCTGAGTTTCCGCAACCTTCTAGAAGTGTCACAACTAACTACTTCGGCCCCTCAGTGCCCAATTCTGTCATCTCCTTGCACCCATGAGAGATTTTCCTGTGTGTACATCTAAGGGGTGTTTATTCTTTTCTTTATACTATTGAGTTAAGAGCTCCTATTAAGCTCTTTACCTATGACAATACCTAAATTCTTTGCATTATTCCTGCCTTCCAGAATCTCGCTGTATATTGTGTCTGGTTTTTTTTGTGCTTTGTCTTGATGTCTGAAAGACTACAGTGCATGTTGTTCAAACAAGGCTGTTTTATCGAATGATAAACTGTCTTGTTCCTGTTGTTATTTACCTCTTTGGTCTTGTTTGCTAAAAAGGTTATAACATTTTTTTCCAGAACACGGATAGCAGTATTGAATTGTATTAAAACAAAGAACATACGTATGTTCTATATGATCCACTAGAAACATTTAATGTGCATTCGCTATTTTAAATTGGCGAGTTTTAATGTTTCCTGTACAGTGCATGAATTTTTGTATTGTACTAGTTAAGTTATTAAAACATTGTGAGGAAATAGGATATATGTTTTACAAATGCTCAATGTATTGTCAGTTGAGATGTTTATTGGTGAAACTTGAAATGTCATTTGAAGCAAGATCTGTTTGGGCAGACTGTTTTATGTGTAAAACTGTGTTTAGTGACACCAAGTGTGGTCGCATACCTGAATTAATTCCTGATGGCAGCTAGTGTCCTGTTAGTTCTTTTATAGGAATCCATGGCATGATAGCTTAGTTTCACTGTTACAGAATTTGCAGATATTCCAAGACACATTGAAAAAAGCAATAATTGAATGAGCATCTTAGCCAGTTCCAGTTCCTTTGTTACTCTTTGGATAATAATTATCTGATGAAAAAGGCTGAACTAAACCAAAAGAAACTCCTCTTAACTGTCCTGGTTTTAGGTAGAACAGAACCAATTATTTGTTGAATAATTTTATTTTTTAGGTAAGCCACTTCTCCCTGAAATTTCTGGGTATTGTGCAGAAACTGTTCGTTCTCAGAGCGATAAAGCCGTTTTTATAGTTAATGCCAAGGAATGGGATGCAGAGAGGCTCTTGCTTATGCTTATTGCTATAACAACCAAGGGCAGCTCACTTCGTTATTTGCTCCATCGGAGGGTGTTGTGGTTTTGACCAAATTGACCAACCAGAATGACAGATGGCCCCTTCCTCCC
>JAOXJM010000019.1:23762362-23779501 GCA_026413425.1 Tringa solitaria
TGATCTCTGAGGTCCCTTCCAACCACCACAATTCTGTGATTCTGTGTGATTCTGTGATTTTTCTGCTGCAAATGTATCTGTGTTTAAAGAAGGGAACATGCTGGGACTTTTTCAAACAGTCTTCAGTTTTCTTACTCAAGTAGGTTAGTACTTACATGAAGACCTAAAGTTGCCTTTTAAAAACTGATAGCTGGTTACTTCCCACAGGATGCCTTCCCTTTCTCAAAGAGTGCTGCTGGGTAGCGTTAACCACTCATGTTTTGTCTAGCTTTCCAGGCATTGTAGAGGACCAAAGAGTCTGACATGAGTAGACTTGAAGGGATTCTAGTTCTGTGATCTGAATCTCCTGGCTGTGCTTAAGTGAAAGTTTTGGGTACACTGATTCACAAGTTTTTTTGTTGATAGTGACACTGCCTATGAAAGTGTTGTCCAGCTAATGATGAGCCTTGGTGCTTCATGAGAACTTTACAAGGGACGTTCATTATTCTTTCTGGTTGTATCCACAGTTGGCTTTGGGACTCCTTGTGAATGTGAGAGCATTACTTTTATGTTTTAGTTGGGTGTTTTTGCTTCTTGGGTTCATTTATTTCGCCTGTTCAATTACTGTTACCTATACTACCAGGTTCTTGTGGCCTGCTAGGCCCTATCCTTTCTATGAGCACTATCTTGCTTTCTTGACACTTGGGATAGTGAGAATTGTCAGCTAGTATTTAGAATTTTCTTTCGTTGTACAGTTTTGCTTGAGGTAGGCATTGAATTCTCTTTGCTGAGGTTCTGAGAAGTAAAGAATTAAAAGATAGACTATTCTCCTTTGGGTTGCAGTGTTGAGCCTGGCAGCTAAGTTATAAAATGGAAATAAAACTTAGTTTATGGTCTTACTTTCTGACTGAGGTCTTTCATTAAGATTTTTTTTTAACTTTGGTTTTCAAACAGTAGACTTAGCTGAATTTCAGTTGCAGCAACTCTTTCTGGAAGTGATACCTGAACAAGAAATATCCCAGCCTGACTGTCAAGTCATGGAGTAGGTTTTTAGGACTGGCAGGTAGAAAAATTGGAGGCATGTAGCATTCAAATCACTGAGCCTGTAAATGACATGGATTACACCATGTGCTTTTACAGAGAAGAAATGTGTATACCACCATGTGTTAACTTCTTTTTCTCTTGCTAGGTGTGTGGGCACTTCATAGTGCTTACATCAGGTTCCTGCCTGAAATGTCATTGCCTGGAGTAGAGAACTGGGAAGAGAGAGAGTGTCTCTGTGTATGTGTATATGTGCTTACGTGAATCTACACATTGATTATTATAGTATGGATAGATGTGTGCACGCAAAATTTTTTCATATGGAAAAATCATTAGATGCTTCTGCTTCATTCTGTGCTAGGTATTTAGCTCTCTTCTGCCTCTTCCTCCCTTTGGTCTCTGATCTTCTCTGTGTACCTTTTACAAAACTGACAAGCTAGTGAGTCTTTTTTTTGTGTGTGTGTGGTTTTCTCTTACTTCTTTGTGGCAGTTGCACTGAACTAATGTTATTGCAGTCATTCTTCCCTTGAGTCAGAGTTCTTTTTGTTTCCAAAAGCACGGACTTATGAATGCTTGCCTAATTTCTTCTCAGCCAAAGTAGACTCCTAGATTATTTGTGTTGAAACTTCATGTTATTTGTGTACAGTCACTGAAGTGATATTGAGACTTTCCTGGTACTGGATTAAAATATTCATCAATCATCAAGTAATAACTCATATATTTTAGCAGTTGATAACTATTTCTGAAATGTTAAAAACGAAGGAAAACTACATCTTTTATTGGAAACACAGAGAATAGAGTTGTCAAACTTTGCTGTAGTTTTATTACTCTTGGGACAGCATGTTTCCTGGAAAATACTGAGCAGGCTTTTTTTAACTTATCTGAGTTGGTAGTTTGAGTATAGATACAGTGATTTTAAAGTTATCATGTAAACTCTTGCTGTTGGTTCTTGTGCAGGTCTTGGTTTTTTCCTTTGTCAACATAGTGTTATCTTTAAGTATACTGTAAATGGATTGTTTTATTTAATAATAGGCATTAAAGGTGGTCCTGTTGGTGACATAAGAAAACCAAGCACGCTTATTAACATAGAAGCAGCCACAGAAATGACGTATAATTGTGTTGAATCTGTTGGTGCTCTGACTTGAGTTATTTTACCTTTGTTAGGTAGAAGTAAACATCAGTTAAAAGTTAAAAGATGATTGCTTTTTGCTGTATTTGTGTTGTTTTTAATGTATGTTTCCGAGTGTGGTGATCTGAAGAGCTTTGCCTCTTCATTCACCTAAGAATTCCTACATGGAAGAAGAGGGAGGCATTACCCTAATAGGTGTTGAATAAGTTTAGAGAGAAGATAGTTATCCCAAAACTAGGGTGAAGAAGAAATCTGTCCATGCAGGCTATCTGTGCTTTCAAAACACTTTGTCACTGAGTATGTTTTGTTAGCAGTTAATCTGTTGGACTAATGATCCCACTGCTTTCTGTGCTACATAGTGAAGTGTTAATGCATCTTGGTAATTGTATTTCCTTTCATTCACAGTAAGGGCTCTGTGTTAGGGGGTAGTCTTTCAGTCTCACTGTCAAAGTGAATGTGTTGTTTTTATTCTGGTTGGTGTACGGGGCCAATCTTTTTGTTCAAGAAATTAATGTATTTCAGGTTCTGCTTACAATCTGAATGTTGGCAACAATCACTTTTCTCCAATGAGCCATCGTTGTTTCTTAGCTTTAAACCAGACTGGTGAGGTTTCATCTGGTTGTATTCCTGTTTTTTGCTTAGTTTTCACTCTGAAAAAATCCTGTTTTGCTAAAATTAGGTTGGGATCTTCAGGATTTGACCAAGGGATCTTACTGTAGAAAACATGAGGAAAACTAAAATAAGAGCAAAATAAAAAAAGTTTGGGAAATTGCTGGAGCATGCTAAAATAAGCTGCAATTTTGTTTTATTTGTTTTCACCATTGTGGTTAATGTCTGCTGTTACACTGTAGGAGACAGTCTGTGTCATTCTTACCCAGAGAATCAAAAGGATGATATTCCAGAGGTCCCTTCATGAGCTGTGACAGTGGGGGCACATCACATAATGTGGGCACATTGTACAGATTCAGTGCTCCCACTCCGTTTGAATTTGGCTTATATCCGCTATTGATGTTCTACAGTGCCATCACAGTTCTTCATGTATTAGAAGGTAACCGATTCTTCTCAAATGTGTGTTTTAAGTACACAGGAGTGGTTAATAGCTGTCTCTTCACCGCACCTTCTGTCAGAGCTCCAAACTTCAGGTAACAGTAAGCTATATATCTAGTTGTGTGGTTGGACGTACTGATTGTTGGTTCTTTGTAAAAGCTGGATGTGGTGGTCAGATAAGTGGATTTTAGGGTACGTTCTCTTTTAATTTGTTACATGTCAGTGTGCATGGCTGACAAAGTAGGAAACATCAGTGGTAATGATTTGGTTTGTTATGAGATATGAAATCATTCAGCATTTTGAGCCACTGTGTTTAGAATATGAAGATAATTGATTTAGGTTGAACATTTTTAATGAAGTGTATTAAATGTGTCAGACTAATAGTGGTGTAAAACTGTTTAATGCTGCATGCAGTTCTTCTGTGTATATTGCCACATTATCTGTAGGTTGTAGACCTGGATCAGGACGTCACATTACATGTCATCAGAAGAGAGTTTAGTAAGAGGTAGACTCATTGGAAGGAACACTGTGGTGGCACGAGGACACATGCATACGTGCCATACTGTATTTCCCAAACTGAGGAAAACCAGAAAGTTTACTTATCTTTGATTCAGCTTTATTCAACAGCTGTGGCACATTCAGTGATGGCTCCTGGGTTTTCTCTTGGGAACCTTTCAGAGGATTTTTGCCTCTAAACCTTCACAAATTCACTAACTGCAGTAATTGTGAAATTTTAAAGTCCCCCACAAGGATATATAGCATTAATACATAAAATTCTGTCTATGTGTAATATGCAAGTGTCATGTCTGATGTGGGGGTCTACTGCATAACACTGTGCATGGTTACTTGACTTAATTTTTCATGTGACTTAAATATACGCTGGTAGAGATGTATAAGGAAATCACACTTAAATTGATAGAAAAATGCCAAATATATTCTGAGATCACATACTTTCAGCACTGATGTTTCAGGGGTTTCTGTGTTGTTGCACTGCATATTCTATATGCTCTTGATCCATAATAGTATTAGTTAGATCTACTTCACTAGTAGACTCTTCCACTTGAATAAGGCAGAGATGAAAAAAAAAAACAACCCACTTCCAGTGCAGCCTTAAATCTCATGGTAGGTCAGTTCTGTGGTTTTATTTAAAATGCTGAAACCAAATTGAATAGTAGTGAACTAGAAAACTCCTTTTGGCATGGTTCCCAGTAAATATCAACATATCTCAAGTACTGTAAACTGGAACAATTCTCAGATTGATCTACCCACTAGAGAGACTTTAGAACTACAAACTGTTTGTTACTGGTATTCCTGCAACTGAAAGATGAGTACAAATGTATTGGGAGTCATGCCAAAATAAATATATCAGCTTTTTTGCCCTTTCTTTCAGTTAGCAGTGGTCTTACCTAAATAATTGTTTAGGAATAAGAAAAGCTATCATGCTGTATTGTTCTTGAAATATTCAAATCAGTACTGTAAGTAGAATCTGTTATTCCCATGAAATACTGGCATGTTCAGTTTGGTGATTAGAAAGTAAAAACTGCTGCAATTTCCTTATCCCACCTGTTCTTTTTTTCTGCATATGCAGTAATTATGTAGATGTTCTAGCATGCAATAGCTTGCTTTTGATCTCTATCATTTGACTTTAACCTATGTTTTAAATCATATGTTAAAGAAAAATTGTTAAAAGGTTACGCACTAGTAGATCATTTCCCCCTCCCCCCTCATAAAAATGTTGAAGATGATGTCAAATGAGGCACTACTTACTGGTAGGAAAATGGCTATTTATACATGATCAAAGTGTCTGTCTTTTCCAGCTACACTGGTTTAAAACATAGTTATTAACATCCAAATAAATTGTGGGGAAAACAAGAATATATATCTTCAGTATTATTTAAAAAAAATAGTTCATGTAAGCAATTTTGAACATCTGTTAATGTGGACTAAGGTACTCCCATGCAAAGCCAAGGGTCTTGATTATTGAAGACATACCATTCCTAATGCTGCTTAATTTACTGAAATAATAATGGGTAGTGTTATGCATTGGAATAATTTAGTTGAATAAGAATGTGTATACCCTCAGTCCTCTTTGTGCTTCATTATAGTATTGTAATGCAGAGCTAAAAAAACATGATTTCTCTCAAGGCAGTAAGGTGGTTATAAAACACACTCTTTCCTTTGTGTGTTATTAAGGGAATCCATCAGTCTGAAAGTTTTTTTTTATTTGTCTGACAAAATTCATATTTTTTGTTTCCAGGGGACTTGCATGAATATAAACTTATCTGTTGCAAGGTTGCAGAGGACTGTTTTCAGTATCTTTTTTTATGTGTATCAGTATACACATATACCCCTGTACACACTGTACACACTGTGTACACTGTACACACTGTAACTAAACACACCAGCATAAGGGTGCATGGACACTTATATACATAAACACTCAAGCACTTGCTGTAAAATAATACTTGTTGAGAAGCTGAATGGGATTCGTGCTATGAGGTTAGTTTTAACAATCGGAAAAACTTAACTTTTGTTACTTGTGCTTTATTCAAAGGCACATTTAGGCATAAATAGGATAGAAGCTTTTCCATCTGTGTCATACTATAGCTTTTGAAAATTGCCAAAGTGCAGTCATTTATAATCTTGTTTCTGGGAAATATGGCTTGTCTCCCCAAATTGGCTCTATTCCAGCACTGGAAGAAGCTGGCTTATTTAGTTGAATTTTTTTGAACTTGTCAAATTCAAACTAGTATTGCGCTTATATTACGAAACACCATGATACCTATCTCTTTTTCCCTTAAGAAAGAGGGGAATTCTCATCAGAGTAAGTTTTTGTGTGTGGTGTGCGTGGAGGTAATTCTATGGGTATCGTTTTCATCTGGAGCTCAACTTGAGAGGGCTAATAAATTAAAAGTTACTTTGTTTGAATGCTGGTACTTGTTACCCGTGATTGTTTTAAGTAGCATTGAATACGTTCTGTAACCCTAGTAGAGAATAGACTCTTCCTTATTTTCCCCAGCTGTTTTCCTGCATGCATTTGGGAGCACTGCGTAGTCAGTCTTTCCTCTGTGCTGCTGGGCCCCTATCCTGTTCAAGATTTGGCACAGGCTCCTGAAGAGAGTCCTACTTCTCACAAGAGATAAATTTGCACATGTGGAACAACTTGCAGTGCTTTTTTGACCCTTTGCTTTTTTTCCATATGTAACCTGGGAGAGAGGAGTTTATATGACAGTTACTTACTTTATTAAAGCTATTGGTCAGAGATGGATTTCTGTAAGAAGCCTTTACTTTGTTTTTTAAATACCTTTAAATATTATGCTTTTGTGCATCAGTTTTAAATTGTTAAGTTGTTAAAGGGGAGATGGGTACAGTAGTTTGAACTAGCTGAGCTTCCTTTGGTAAATCTGGGTATAATGAATCAGCTTCTAATTTAAATTTTCTTTGGACAACCGGTATTATCACTTCTTGGATGAGCTGCTGGAATTTTCTGGAAAGAGATTCCTACATAAAAATATACAGAAACCTCAAAAGTAGAAAACGAAAGAAAGGTAGTCCTAAAACCAGCATATTTTGTAATTATGTACTTTAACCCCAAAACCTCCCCTCCGCACACCCAAGCCAAACTCTAATGGAACATGAGAACTTGTTGGTGAGCCTGATGGACGCATGGAAGTCACTGTCACTGGGGACAGGACCTTATTCCAGCCAAGAGGTGGTGACATTCTGGCTAAAAGTCTGTTTTGGTTTGAAAAAAAACCCATAACAATTTATTGCCGTTCAGGCAATTGTTCCATCACCCGATGACCCCTCCCTACCCAAGAAGGGGAACCTGGAAGACAAGGAAACATGAGGGTTGAAATTTAGATGGATTTAATAGGGTAACAATAATATTGAAGAACCACTATTGACCTCAATACTAATATAAAATACACACGGATTGTACTCAGCCAATTCTATCACCAGGAAGCTGTGCACTCCCCGCAGTGGAGAGTGAACGTCGGGCACTGCGAGCGCTACGGCTTCGGGAGGAAGGGAAGGGCTCAGGGGTCTGGCACCAGGGCAAGAAGTTCTCTGGGCCACTGCCATTAAGGGAGAGAGAAACTATGTTGCAAACTTTCTAACTTATAGGGAATATGATGTTCATGGTATGAAATAATTCTGATGGCCTCTCACCCCTGCACCTGGCAAGGCTTGAAAACCCCAAGACCTTGAATCCCACATAGCCTAGCTGGCTATGAAATAGTATTTTCACAAATTCAGACACTAGAGTCTTCCAAATGGCAGTTTTTCCAAGCATCAGAAGAGAAATTAGTCTTGTGTCACTCAAACCAGGACAATGTCCCAGAGATGGCATTATACTGGCTGCAAGAAACATCTTTTGCACTCTGGGTAGTTAAACAAAAGTGAGGGAAGGTGACCGCAAAAGGAGTTTGGAGAGTGAATGGAATATGAGAGATGAAAATTTTGCAGGAGGATTGTGGATGTAGTTATGTGATTCAGTGAGAGGACATGAAACCATAGAAGACAGGACTTGCCTGATTCTCCTCCTGACAGAATTACTTGTAATACCTATTTCATTTAATATAACAATATATAGCTATATAGCTTAATATCAACAAGCACAGCAATCTAGAGTGAAATTCTGTCTTCAGTCATGGATGTTTCCTGTTGATGACGGTCCGTACGGACTGAGAGAAGGTAAAAATCTTTATCAGAATTTTTAGTTGATAAATATATCTTTACAGATTTAGTGCAATTCAAACATAAACATAATATTTCAGTCCTTGATGAAATGGAAGTTAGATACTGATGATAAGAATAGATCAGACTTGTGTTTCTGCCAACAGATGCCTTGGTGTTTACCAGAATTTGTTGTCGGGACAGTTTGGTAATGTAAATCAAGACACAAGATTTTTTTAACTTCCTTTTATGGAAACTGGAAGGTGCTTACTTGAATGTTAACCCATTCATCTGACAATGCTGTTCAGTGAGAAGTCATAATTAAGTAATATCCTTTGTGATAATAATGTTAACCCTCTCGGAGTTAACTAATAAAACATAAATTGTGTGAATTTGTTTTACAAATACGCTTTTTCAGTGAGTCTAGGCCAGTCTAGCTTGTTCTTACTCATGGGTATGTCAAGGGAATTTCCATAAGTGCTGTAATGGTAGAAGTAAAGGCAGTCAGACAAGTCCAATATGCTCTATTCACCTTGTCTGTGAACGCCCCACGCAAAAGGATGATTATGGCAGTTCACTGTACCATCAGGTCTTACCAGAACAGCTTCCTTTTGCTTCCCCCACATAATGGACAAAGAAAACATGTAACATGCATTTTAAGTAAGCTTGCGTGTTATTTTTTTTTTTTTTACCTGAGGCTTGGTGATTTGGCTTCTTCCCTGGCCCTTCTGCCATGTTTTGATGATTGAACTGTTGTGTTTGGAGGCATCTGCTCCCCATCTGTGACCTCTGACTAATGAGAGAACATGAGTTCTGTTGGGAAATACACTTCTGTTTTTTTTTCCTTGCTGCTTGATTGTGTCTCACATGTGCTACTCTGTCTTGCCAAATGTCAAAATATTATCATCTTTTGCAAGGCTTTTATTCCTATTGGTGGAAAAATTTTCAAAACCAAAAAAAGGAAACTTTTTCTGGTGTCTCCCCCCTTCAAGTTTGAAAATTAAGTTGCCTCACGTTTTTTCTAACATGTCTTCCTCAATCTTAGAACAGCAAACTGCCATTTTTTTCTTTCTTTCTCTTCTGTAAAGGAAATGTTTCAAAGGAAATACAAAGCATACTAGAGTGTATGAATATACTAGGTTATTTTATTAAATATGCAAATTGTTTGTGTGGGTCAGAGCTAAACATTCAGCATTATCTATAAATTAATACCTTTTAACCATCATGTGTTTCCTTCTTCTGATTCATAAATTACAAGGCAAGAAGAAACCAGTAGGATCACCTACTCTGAGAGTCTACAGGAAACAAGACACAGAGTAATAGTGTTAGAGATTTAGTAATTTGGCCCTCCCAGTCAAGGCAATGTGTTTGTTTAATCATTGACAAGTTTGAGAAAATCTGAAAGGTTTGCCACTGTTCTTGCGAGCTTTCTTTTGATTCTTGTTCCTTAAGTGAGCCATGTTTTACCACTACTAATTTATTGCTGATGGTCTTGTCTCTCCCACTAACCTTAGTAATAGCCTCAAAGACATGGGGCCAGTCTTTTTATAAACATAAAAACACGTTCTGTACGTTCTTTGGGACTGTGACTGCCTAAATCCAGTCCAAGGGTCAACAGATGGATATTAATAGAAAGAAGCAATCTGAAGAGAGGTCCAAAGGGGACTGTCTTTGTTTTCTGCCTCAGTTGGTGTGGAAAAATGAATTTTCCCTTCAAGTCACACCAAGGGAACAATAACATTGTGTTTTCTAAAATGCACCTGCCCGAGGAAGCTGGCCTACGGGCCAACATCATGGTGTGGCTTCTGTACATACTGGGAGCACTTGGCCCAAGTCCCTGTGGGAGCGTTGAGCCTGTGTGGATGGGAAGAGGATGTGGGTGGGGGGAGTTGAGTGCTGCCTTTCTCTCTTGGATGGGCCAGACTGGAAGCATGGAAGCATGTGGGAGTTTTTGAAGGAACATGTCCTGCTGAGGTGCTGGTGGAACACTGTAGTGTAGTGGGAGGCAAAAATGTACCCTTGGTTTTGTTTATGTAGTCTCTAAGAAACAATCCATAGAGCTGCTCCCAGGTTTCATCTTGTAGATGGATAGTTGGATCATTCCAAAGCACAGTACAGTAATGAAGTAAAGCGCATGCAGTACACACAGTCAGAAGACCGAGATCCAGGAGCTAGAACATTGTATGTGGCAGGAACACCCAGTGTATGCTAGAAATCCAGAACACTAATGAAATGGGACTTTGCTGAACAGAGTTTTAGTATGCGGGTAGTCTATGCATGTAGAGTATTAGAATATCTGCCAAGTTTTAGACTATTGGAAGTTACGTTCTAAGTATGATTCTTTTTTTACACAAAGGTGTTGCTATTCTAAAAAAAAAGCATATTAAACATGTATGTAATAAGATACAAAATTAGGAAAGTCAATGTAATGACACCATTTTATTGGAAAGGTCATATGAAAAAAGCATTTTTTAGTTACAGACATTGTTAGTGTTGGAGGAGAGATAAGAGTTTGCGAACTGGCTCGGTGTTCTCTGTTGCATTGTGGCCTCTGTGGGGCACAGTAGCAATGCACATAATGCCATACAGCCAAGAGCAAGGAGCAAGACGCAGTTTTCATTCTAGTTTTTGTACACATTTACAAATACTTCACCTGAACAGTTTGTGCTGTAAAAAAATCACTTTTTTTCTCTGCAAACTCTGTATTTTTACAAAACCACTTTTTTGATGGATACCAAGATACCATAAACATAAAACTAATAAACCATGAGCACATGACTTCACTTATCACTAGACGATAGCTCTCCTGAGGGCAAAGGCAGCAAATATTATCAGCATAACTATTCAAGATATGTGAAAGCAACTAAGTATAGGAATTCCATGTCAAATACAGTGGAAGTCCAGGTAGTTAATATAGAATACTTTATAATATGATTTGGAAGGAATGTGGTGCTTTGTGTTCTTAGGCTAAGAAGTGTTCAGTATCAGATTTTTTTATAAGTTATTTGGTTCTTAATTATCATTATTTAATGAGAACAACTCCCATTAATCTATTGACTTCTGCATTTATTAAGGAATGGATGCTTATAAGTCTTGTTAAAAGTGAGGTCTGCTGTTGCGTCGTAAAAAATTTTACAGAAATTGGGTAACGGGTGTGGAGGGTAAATTTACTCCTGACTTTGTGAAATGGCTATGACTATTAGGGGACTGGAGTAGATTTTGGACTGGTCTCACTTTTTTTTTTTTAATCCTCTTCACAGTGGTGTTCACAAGGCATAAGACCTTTTCCAAATAAAAGTGAAGACTGTAGGAATGCTGGTTTTATCCTTTCTGCACATTGCTTCTTCAGGCATACTTCTACTGTGATGCAAATAGAAACCTTAAATTAGCTAATGGGGTAATGGGCCGGATGAGTAGTGAGGTGATTACTTTTCCTGATGGCCAAAAATTGTAGCACACACACCCTTTTCTGTCACCTTACTTCATCCACACCCTATTCTAACCTGTTGGAGATGTTTGTCTCATCTACATGTTATGCCTGGGTTTTTGGACTGTGTAAGCTCTTTCCAGCAGAAGCTATCATTTGCTGTATTCATGTGATGTCTAGGACAATAAGGACTTGTAGTACTATTGTATATATGAGTAATAACACTTCTCACCACTGGGCTCTTTTGCATGTTGGACCAAGTAGTTTTGTTCTTTAGAGTAGAAAATGTGGGGTTTTCTCACAGAAGGAAGACAGATCTTCCCTCAAAAGAGTTTTTCTTTGGAAGTTTTCAAACAAAGCTGACCTACTCCAATTTTCCAGAGTTTCTGCAAATTGACTCTATTGCACTCTAGACAGCGAAGGCTACGGTCTGAAATCACTGTACAGTTTTGAACAACACAAAAAAATTTCCTGTCATTACATAATTTTTGATAAAATCTAGAGTAAGAGCATCTAAAATAAATTGTCATTTATTCCAGAGAGTTTTTCAGCCAAAAAGGACCATTATATCTACCCACAGTGGTATAGCTGGTTTTTTTTTTTTTGGCTGGAATGAATATCAGATGGCTGTAGGGACATACACAGGAGTACCTACATTTTTCTGTTTTATATATCCTTCTAGAAGAAAAAAGATGTGTAGAAAATGTAAGCCACAGACTATTTTTTCACATACTTGCTGCATTTTAATATTGGAATAAAAAATGTGCAACATCGTTAATGTAGTTGGTGGATTTAGTGGTTACCGAGATTTCTCAAGCAAGTAGAATGTATAATGGATGATTAATTTAAATCAATTTGATTCATTTGAAGTAAGCTGAAAGGCATTTCACTGTAATGCTCTTAAGACAATAGTTTTGCTTAAGGTTTATTGGATTCTTTTTCTGCCTTCCCTTTTCCCAGCACACTGAATTTTATGTAAAGACAATATTGAGCTATGCCCAAGTATTCTCTCTATTGAAAGTATTTTTATGTATCTTGAGGGTACGAGTTAGTTTCTTAAATGTGAAAATCTGACTTCTAGTCTGTTTGTCTCAACAAAATCGGTGATTTTCCATGCTTCACTCTTCACATACTCAGTTCTGATAACCTTCTGAAGAGGTTATCAGTATAATTTATCTCCTTTTTATACTTGGCCCGTGATTTGGTAAGAATTTAATTTGTTAAACTGGATAATTTTGTATTGCTGAATTTAGTCTCAAAACATCTTCATTGCACTTTATTGTCAGTGCTGATAAGTTCTCTTGAATGATAGAATTGTGTACGCTTAATATGTAACAGACCTATTTTTGTTAGTGTGGGTAGTTTTCAGTAGTTTCATTCCATTGAAAGACATCTTGGTTTTAAATTAAGCTTCGGTAGAGAAAAGCTTAAGGGGTTTCCTTAATACAAATATGCTGTCAAAATGATTAAACTTTTTCTTTGATTAGCTCATTGAGATCTTGAAGAGCAACCCAGAGCTGAAGAAAGCACATTCAGTTTATCTGTTTTTCTGAATATTTGGTTGATTTTTTCACAAGTGCGTGCTTGACGGCCCTTACACTTACCAAAAGCAGCGATCTCTAATGATCTCACGTGGTTGGCAGCCCAGACTCATCTGCAAAACAGCACTGTGCCCTGCAGCACCATACTGGGGTGTGTGCTTAGCTCTGACTCAGAGATCATCATCATTTCCTGCAGCGGCTAGTTAGCCTAATGCTGCGTAGCCTCAGATGTGACAAAATCGCAGCACGAGGTGATATGGCTACAGGCATTTGGACTATTAAAGCTAGACTTGTAAAGGATGTGACGTGTACCTTTGTATCGCATTGCAGCATGATTCTTGTCTCCGCCACCTGTGAATTACATGTTTCTACTTTTCTACAGTGATAAAGTGTGCTGGGAGACGTCAGTGAATTGGAAGACCAGAATTTGTTGGAGAAAGTGATTACATTATCTATTTTAAGGTTACGGGTAATAGAACATACTGAATAGTCAGAATTTAAAAGCAGAATATTATTTTCCGGAATTATTACCATAACTTGTTTTTAGAGCTGTGAGTGGGTGTTGTTTCAGTGGCTATCTGTAATATCAAGCCTATGAGTATCATTAATGTGATGTTTAGTCCAGCCTCAGTTTTACAGAAACTCTTGGGAGTTGAACAGTTGCAAAATAATATTGTACCTCTCCTGTGTTAAATAGGTGTGAAGCTGCTATTCTTGTGTTTGAGTTTGTTTACTGGGGGAAAAAAAATCAATATAGAAAAATTAAGAGAGAGAGTTATGCTATTTCTCTGAAGAATATGAAGAAATAAAGAATCTATGTAAATCCGTAGTCGCCACAATCTCGTGAGATCTAATGTAATACTTCAAAAGGAAGACATAATCAGATTACGTTGCTATTTCACCATATTGCAGGAGGAAATATGAATTGTTGAATGCCAGTTTACCAATTAGAATCTTGGGGGGGTTTTTTATTGGTCACTTTTAAAAATGTCATTGTCTTTACTTTGCTCTATCAGCTAAATTTGTGCTGGTCACAATGAAGCAAGAGATCACACATCCTCATAAAAACAAGTCAGAGCTCTGTAATCAATTTAAGCTAGGTTTAGAAAACAATCAGCCACTTTTTAATTGGTCACACGCCCATATGTACATCAAACTGGTTGTCCAGCCCTTCTAAATTGTGTGCTACCATTACCTGCAGAGACTTTCTCGAGGTTTCAAAAGACTGAAAAATCATTTTGATTTAATGTTTAGTTAAAGCAAGACTGCTTTCAGTGGTGGAATCACTAATGTGAAACTCAGAATTATAATGATGACGGTGTAGTCTTGTGTGTGGCAGTACAGCTTGCAGAAATGTGTGAACAGTCTTGGATTTAGCTTGTCCACATAGGAGTTAATTGCTAGCATAGTAGTATGTCTTTGAGAATATGATGAATGTAATGTGATGCGGTTGTACTTTAAACTGAGGGAAGAGGGAAATTTGCTCATTATGGATCACATGGTACTGTTTTAATGACAATTTGAGTCTGTCTTAGGTCTAAATCCATTGGAAGTCATAGGCACAAATTCTAATTCAAAACAGTTGTGATCCGTGGAATCAAAAATGTGACATTTATTCTGATTTTTCTTGTAAGTACATTGCTCATGTCTGAGACTACAGTTTTTATGTAATTAGCAGTATGTAAACAACAGACACTTATGTAAAATGGCTTTTTGTGGGAGAGTTCCATTTCCGTTACCAGAGTAGGGCTTGAAAGGTGAGCTTCCAAGAAAATCACTAAACAAACCTTAAAGTAAAAAACCAAAACCAGCAACAACAAAACTCTACCCTGAAACATTGAAAACGTAGAGTTCTTGAGTCACTATATGAATCCAGAATCTAGAGCTTGAAGAATAACTGCACATACTACATCATACACTTATAGCAATTAACAACACACTCACTTTAGTTTTCTCTCCTTTAGTTTGCCTGTAGTCCATCTTGTATTGGAGCAGATGTTGTTTAAACAGTTAAGTTTTAATATAGACGTATGCCATCCTGTGTTGCGTAGTTTGACAGGCATGATTTGCTGTAGCATCTCATACTGTTCTTGATACTGCCAGCAGCGCTGCTAGATCTGGCACCTAAAGCAGTTGCTGCCATTGCATCAGGTAGGCTTTCATAGTTCTGGACAGTAAGTTAACTGATGTATCCAAAATTTAAATGTTAACTGTAATTATCACTGCTTGCATTTTGTCTCTACAGTGGGTTTGGCTTTACTAGTCATTTTATGTGATGCTTCATTTCTGACACACCAGGATGAATTAAACAAAACTTTATTGTGAAATTTGCCTCTTTACAATATTAGCTCATAGCTATTTGCACACTATAAATCATATCCTTGCACTCATTTTCTTTTTTTTGGTTTTGTTTCTTCTACACTGAGTCACTGACATTTGCTTTCATGAATTCTCTGTGACCTACTTCTATTTGTGAGCAATTAGTACATTACTTTGGTAGTAAAATACTCCTTTCCTGGTATGGACATTTTTACAGGGCAAAGTAGATGCAAAATTTGTTTTCATAAATTGCTTGTGTACTCTGTGCTGTGTTTAAGATGGACTTTGTCTTTTCTCTATATTCTTGCGGGATACTGTGTCATTATGTAGATGTAGGTCTAGTATGGAAAAGTATATGGTTAAGTATACTAGGAAAACTATAAAAGTGAAACCAAGCGTACTTGGTCCTGAAAATTTCAAGTTTCTCTAAAACATTACAGTAAGAAATATGGTAAAGACAAATTATGGATTAATTTTGTGGGCCAGATTAATTCCTGGGGGTACATTTTATTTCATTAGAGCTCTACGTGGAGATTTGTGGTGTTGAATGCATATTGGGGTTTTTTTGCTAGGAAAAAACCTCATTTTCCAGTGTCACTCAGATTTTCATTAGACATAACCATGTGGATAAATTTAAGGTCAGATTGTGTTATAGTTGTGCTGGGTCACCATTTATGAAAAAGAGCTTGATGTATACCATTGCAGAGAAGAAAATGTTCCCTCTCCTTGGATAATGCATCATCTCTTCTCAGAGTCTGTATGAGAGCCTGCAACAAAGCATTATTGTGTTTTGATCTCCAGAAAACCTATCTTAGGTAGGCTTAAGGGATTCTAAAGTTTTCACAATACAGTATTTCTGGTTCAGAGATTTAGATACTTGGATCATTAAAGTGACATACTACGTCGGGGGGAAGGGAACATTCGGTGGTGTAACACGAATGTTTTATCAGTACTTATTTGGAACAGCTTAGTGATTTGTTTCTGACCTCACTGTTTGAGTAATCCAGTCACTTGAAATACACACTACTGAAACTTCTTTTAATACTGCACTATACTATTTTTAATAGTATAAATGTGCATGTACATATATAAGTGCCAGGTCTGTGGCAGCAAACTGAAACACGTAAATCATCAGATCTTTACTGGCTTATGTGGTGCTTGATGATTAAGCATTACCAAAAAAAATAATAATAAAGAGAGCAAGTGGATATCAAAAGCCTTGTGCTGTCATACCTGCTGATGAGTATGCCCGGAGATGTTTGAATTGCTTCACTGGAGATTAGTCAGACGTTTCCAATTACCTCACCATGACTTTGCAGCAAAGCAGTGTGATCTGCATGTGTAATAGATTGCCTTCCTCAGTGGGTGTACTGCCGTGCGGAGCTGAACTTTGCTCCCAGACCTCGTCTGCACACTGGGTTTTATGCAGGGATAATTATTTGAGCTGTAGCTAGTCAGTTAATTTTGCTGATGTAGCTTTGTTAGTACATCATTACAGTTGAAAAAGATAGTTTGTATTCTCATGTTTTATTTCCATCTGGGAAAATCTGAACCAGTAAAAGACTTTTACCCTCTGGTGTAACTACATCTGTAGAAGGGAGAATATGCTCATGTAGTTATGTGAGTGTAGATACACAGCTAATTCTTAAGTGTAGATAGTGTGTATCTAATAAAAAATTGTGGTGGGAAGAAGCCACTGAAGTAGTTTCTGTAATTTTGTAAATGGTGTCAGCTATGTGCCAGCACAAATTTCAATTTTTTCTATTAAATTTATCATGAAGCTACATTAAATAAAAAATAATATCAGCAGTTATGTCAGCTATATAAGCTCAGCTGTCATCTGGAAAAAAAAAATCAGACATCTAGCTTTTTTATATGGGTTATTTGTTGTTTTGCTATTAAGGGGATGTAGCTGTGTTTGACAGAATCACAGAATGACATGGGGTTGGAAGGGACCTCTGGAAATCATCTAGTCC
>JAOXJM010000019.1:23785799-23837925 GCA_026413425.1 Tringa solitaria
CACCTGGGTGTCCTTCATGCGCTGCATAATGGCACTCAGGATGATCTGTTCCATCTATGATCTATGCTACAGCCCATTAGACAGCACTTCAGCCTCGGGTGAAGTGGGGGCTCTGAAGGGAGCAGCAGCAGTGAATGGCATCCAGCAGCCCCAACCTACCTCCCTCTGTTCCCTACACTCCCCCAGTTTCTCTCAAGCTGTTAATAACCAGTTAGGGGGCAGAGTGAAAAAGGTCCAGCCCCCAGCCTGACCACCACAACATAAGAAATGCCTGGCTGCATCCTCTTACCCCAAGAGATGCAACTGGAGCTTGTTGTCTGGAGTCAAAATTTGGAGTGGTCTGGGTTAATACAAAAAATGCTGGAGATGGCTGAGCACAGTGAGACCTGTGTTTTTATCCTCCTGTCTGTGCTGCAGCCTTGATAAAGCATGCGCTCCAGTAAATAGGGTATTTCCTGTTTAAAGCAAATGGTTTCTGCAGGGTTATCTACTATGCAAGTCAAGGCACTTCATTTGGTTAACATCTCCAAACTATTGATGCTTTGATCTTACAGGTGTGATGTATGATGATTTTTTTTTTAATAGCATTTGTTAAATACTATAGACCTGTGGCTCCTGATAGTTGTTGTTGTTTTTCAGTCAGGTGTTTCTGCCTTTTTTTTTGCATCTTTTGAATTATGTAGAATAAAGATAATCATATTTAGCGATGATTTAGGCCAGCCCTGTGTATTTTTCCTCTACTTCTGATAGTAGCTTCCTACAAATCTTTCTATTTTGAAAGAAATATTTGTGCATTGAAGAATTTAGTTCAATACCTCAGTATGATAGCAAAAGTTCATGTAATAACTTGGTTTATGACCATTCCCAGAACACAAATAAAATTTAAAACAAAATTCAGGAAGCAGTGAGATTAAAATGAACCCAACAGCATGTTCTCAATAGGTTGTATGATACAAAGATGCGAAAACTGTGTTTTGTGGATAATGAAGCAGAATTGCGCAGTGGGATGTTTTATGATCCTGAGCGTTCTTTTTTTCTGCTCTCTGCTGCCTGCCCACTTTGTCTGCATTACAGACTTTATCTTGTATAGAGCTGTTTTATGAATATTGTACATCTATGTAGTAGTTAGCTCAATACTCTATGTTACATAATAAAATACTTATCTCTGTAACAAGTTAAACCTGAATCAGTTGTTTTAGGAGAGAACAGAACAGACAGAAATGTATCTACTTAGTTCTGATTTCTTGAAACTCTGCTACTTTTCTCCTGTGTGAGAAGAAGAAAAATTATCAATCAAAATTGCTTAGAGTAAAAGTGAGAGCAGTCACTGGAGCTGAATACACTGAACATATATCTAACTCGCAAGTACAGTTGAGAAGTCTTAATGAAGGACCTGCATACTTGTTTTGTAATACACTGGAGGGATGTCTATTGAGAGGCCTTCTGCAGCATGAGAAGTGTCTACACAACGGTCTTCCTTAGGTCTGAACAGCAGAGATTTGGCAGATATTTTTGCAATTCTGTCATTTTTTTCTTGGCAGATCTTTTTGCAATGCGATCTTGCATGCGTTTGAACCCTTCAGGCAGTCCATGCAGAGGGTGATCATGTGTCCAGTTGGTTGCATTTTAAGTTTTATTTTCCCTGTACATTTTGTTAGAAAGATAAAGTCAATGACAGGCCTCCTTTTTTGTCTGGTTTAGGAAAGGTGAAGTTGGTGGCCTGCTGGTAGGTGGTAGTAATGGTGGGGAAGGAGGTGTTGGCCACAAATGTGTGAGTACCTAGAGAGGGCCTTTAGCTTACTGTCAGTGCATACCTGCCCAATAGCAGAAACTGAAATGCTCACTTTAGTGTTACAAAGATTTAGGACAAACTCTGCCATGGCAAACTAGGGCTGCCACCAGCTGTGTACTTCATCTTGGTGTGTCGTGTTTGTTTTGACAGCACTCTCATTTCTTCAGACTAAAACTGGCCTAATTTAAATTGACTAAACCTTAAATACGAAAGAGTAAAACCTGAATCTCTATATTACAAAAGTTTAAATTTAAATCCCAAGACCCCTTTTTTCCCAGCTCATTAAAGACTGAATAATTCCTCACAAAGATTAGGTTGTATAGTAAGTAGAATGTCTAGCAGTATGTTATATTTCAATTATAGGATATTATACGTCTGTCCTTATATGTATATATGTTATACATAAAATATGAACATATATATGTACATGCTTACATACGTATCTAATATGTGTGCACCAAATTTGGAAAGTATAGTCAGACACATAGTCTACTAGAAACACACCAGAAAAATAATGCTAGGGGATACTAAATGGATATGAGTGGAACGCTTAAAACTGTGTGTTACTGATAGTGTATCTTAATAGCATTCAGATGGTTTGCCCGTTTCTCTCAATGATTGTAGCACCTTGAGAATTTAACCTACTTCAGTGTAGCAAATAACTCTCAAAATTGCATACTTTTTCTTTCTTACTCTTCAGTCTCCCTTAGCTATGGGGTAAAACAGGGCAAGAGCAAAGCTCTGAATGGAGCCTGTGGATTTTGCTCATGTAACTCTAATTCCGCAGTATCCAGAGAGGAACAGTCTCAGTTGATTCATTTTCTTCTGTAAGTAATCTAAATGTGAAACTGCCATTAACTGTAGGCTATGTGTGACTTTCTAGATCAGGAGATGCTTCATCAAATACAGTCTTAAAGGTTCCTTTTGTCAAGGAAGCTGCTGCAGCATCAGTGTGTGTCATCTCTTCATGGCAGCTGTTTTTTGCTTTCATTTGAGTTACTGTCCCACAGAACTTCCCTGG
The DNA here is from genome assembly GCA_026413425.1 of Tringa solitaria. Lineage (NCBI taxonomy): Eukaryota > Metazoa > Chordata > Aves > Charadriiformes > Scolopacidae > Tringa > Tringa solitaria. The sequence continues at coordinate 23,788,613 of JAOXJM010000019.1, forward strand.
ATTGTGGAGAGCTTGGAAATATTCATCACTCTGCTTTTTAATGCAAAAGGATTCTTTTTCTTTAAAAACAAAAAAACTGAAACCTAAACAAGCTAAATTCCTGAATTTAAATGTTTTAATTTTATTAAGTCAGTGCAGTGTGCACTGTTGACTCTTCAGTGTTGCTGTTCGTGAAGATAGCAAATAACTATGAAGTCATAGGTTAGCTAGCTTCATAACAAGTTAAATATAACTGAAATATAACTTAAAGTTAACTTTCCTGTATAAACAAAGTGGCCACATCTCAAAGTCTTGCTAAGGACAGCATGTTCCTTCTGAGGTAGTTTTCAGCTATGCAATTTTAACACCAGAGAAATTATAACTAACTTTTCTATCCCTAGAGCCTTTATGGGAGTGCTGATCTTGCATTATTAGTCTCTTGTCTCTATGTGGTCTGGCTTTGCATTCTGGGTGTGGCAATAGCTTCACTTCTCTGCTCTTATATTAGCAAATAAAACATTTTGTTTGCAGCTTCTCTTAAAATAGGAGTTGCCCCCTTTTAATCTTTACCTTCAGCTAAACCACTGTATTACACTGGTACCAAAAATTAAGAAGCTATGTTGCAGGGTAGTGCTGTGCTCAGCATAGCCTGTGAAAGGTGGTGAGCTGTCGTAATAGCTTACAGCCAAATCCATCCTCATTACAAGTGTAAATATTAATAAGTGAGAATGTTGAATTGAAATCATTATAAATTATTACAGCAGATGCTAAATTCCCCATGAAGAACATGGCAAGTGGTAATCTTTGTCAATATAGCCTTCTTCCCCTACTTTTTTTGGAAAAAAGCAATTAACCTTTGCTTCCAGTAATTTGCTCGCATATTAGCCCTCGTTCTGAGAAGAAGATTCCATTTCAGTGCATACCTCTTGCAGTTTTTGCTATTTCTTGATTACTTGTATATTAGGATGGGTATTAGAGAAAACTTCACAGAAAAGTTCATCAAACATTGAAACAGGCTGCCCAGGGAAGTGGTTAAATCACCATCCCTGGAGCTGTTTAAAATACAGGTGGATGTGATGCTGAGGGACATGGTTTAGTGGTGGTTTTGGCACTGTTAAGTTAATGGTTGTATTCAATGATCGTAAAGGTCCCTTCCAACCTAGACGATTTATGGTTTTATTTGTGTCAGGAAGCCCGCATTTAATATTTCAGCTCTCTGTTGTCTGTCATAGAAGAACTTGATTTCTGCTTCAACTTTTTATTTTATTTAGTGTTTCAGAAAGATGTTACAAATAGAGTGTAGCTCTATTTAAATGGCTGTACTGGTACTTTTGTCTTCTGCTTTCCTTGTTTCAATATAGCAGTTCCCATCATCTCTGCCCCAAACAGCTTTTGCCTGATATGGAAAGAACTGTAGCTATTTGAAAAGTAAGATAATCAAGCTTTGTGCAACTGGTTTGCATCTTTCAGCAAAGTTTACCCTTGTTTTTTGAGTAACAAAATTGAGCACTTCTTATGTAGTGTCTTCTGTCTGTTTTATCATGAGTACTTCTCATGGGAAGCATTGATCATCTGTAGCAGCTGGAGACATGACTTGGAGGTTAGTGCATTGGGCCTGATACTGGATTTGGGATGAAGAAGGAATTCCTCAGTAGTGAGACATCGTGAGAAGTCAGGATAGGGAGGAGAGGTGTGAGTGAGCAGGAGTGTCAGTGCCAGAGAGCAGGGGGTAAGGCAGAACCTCTCTGTGGGGAATTTGTAAACCAAATATGAAATTATAAATTGGATTCCAAGATCAGGAACAGTATACCAGTAGTCCAGGGCACTGCCGCTATGGTGTAATACCAACTACTTCCAGATAGGTAGTCATCCAGGACTGCCACTTTAAGTTGTGGGCAACAGACTAAAGTCCAGGAAGGATCTTCCTGGGGCAGAGGAAATGACAAAGGGAAAAAACCATAAACTTTCTATTTCGTTCGAGTTTTGTGTGCACCTCAAAGTATAATTATTGTTTAAAATTACTTTTTTTTTTCTCTTTTGTTCTCCTCTACTCCTCTTCTCCTTGGAAGAATACATTTATTTTTTTTCTTCTGTTTTTCAGTGCTTTAAACCCTGTGTCATGTTGCTGGCCAGACTGCAAGTCTCTTCTGTGTGCCATGCAACCTGATCACAACATGAAATTCAAGGCTTAGAGAATTGCATTTTGAGAGTGTAGCACTCTGTGGTTTACCAAGGTTTGTGTTTCCCGTAGTTACAATCCCTCTAGACTGTTCCTGCCCTGCTATAACTTTCCTGCAGACAAAGAGGCTTTCTTTCAGGGCTGTGTCTTATCAGTTGGTTTATCTTGTCAGATTTGAATGGGAGAAGAATAGTTTTATGAAGACAATAGAAGGGGAAAGTTACTTGATGTGTACAGAGATACAGGAAAAATGATTTTGTCTGCAGAATGGCTTTAACTTCTAAGATGCTTTTGTATACGGAAGATTGCTGTTTCAAGGCTCAATACAATTCAGTAAGTAATGCTTTGATACTTCCTTAGTGTGACCCTGCTTCCTATTTGTGGTGTTCTAGCAGCTTAGATCATCTTTCAGGGTTCCCTGAAAATTTTTTTTCCCCACCCACAAAGAGCCTCTTCTGTAATAGTATTATTCTGGGGAAAGAGTTGTGTTTCACAGATTATACAGGATGGATAACAGAATTTCAAAATCTTTGTGAAACAGAACTGAAAAAAACAAAGCTACAGCAAGAGCTCTAGGGTGGAGTTGTCCTTTCATGCAGTTGTTTGCATCTTACTGTCTTACTGGTAAGACAAATAGAGGAGACTTCATTCTTTTATTTTCTGTTTCTCAGTAGAACATTTCATTTGAGTGTGATAAAAGGTAAACTCTCCATACAGCTGCAGCACATCTGAGCAAATAGCAATTTTATTTTTTTTAATGGCAATTGGAGGCAAATTTTTCCCGTTACATAAGATCTTGATACTGAAGGTAATGCCCCAGAAATCATTCTTAAAAATAGCTCCCCAAAGGATCAAGATAACTTCAATTAGATTTCTTTGATTTGTGAAAGATGTCACACTAACTTCACCTGAAGAATATCAAGTTTTAATTTTAATGTAAAAGTGAATACAAGGCAGTCAGTTATTTACGTAGGAAATTCTGGCAAAAGTGATAAAACTCTCAATTCTACTCTTAATTTCTGATAAAACTGTGAACCATGGTGGGGGCGTTGGAACAAGATGATCTTTACAGTCTTTTACATCCCTTCCAACTTAAACCATTTTATAATTGTATGTGAAATGTTCTTTGTAGCAAAATCAAGGGTGCCTAGAATTTTTTGACAGTAATGTTTGTTTTGCTGAGAACATATCCAGGGATCAGATACTTAAAAAGTATTCCCCCCTTGTGACAGGAGATGTGGTAAGCCTTTAGATCTCAAACTTCTGCCACGCAAAACTGCTTTGAAGTCACATAACGGGGTCTCTTAACCTCAGCCTGCACCACAGATGTCATAGTGATGTCATCACATCAGCACGGATCAATGCAGTCTGTGTGTCCTTTAATAAATGTCTTATGAACACTAGAAGTTTGCCCTGGATTCAGTTTTAGACTGCAGAATTGCAAAGGAAAGTTATTCGAGCTTTTAAAAACAAGTGTAGCAGATAAAGTGAGGCTTTTCATAGTATAATAGAAGAAAAGTTACCAAAAATACAGTGACATTGCGTGAAGCCATAAGTAAGAACTTGGCCCATTCTTAGGTAAGAGAAAAATTGAATATGATTCTTTAACAGAACAAAATTTAGAGATAGGGGAACCAATATGAACTTTGAAGTTGTTGTCTAATGAAATACGGAATATTTTCTTAAGTTCTGTCATTTAAAAAGTACATTAAGTGCTGACTATGTTAAAAATACTTACAGAAAGCTGAGGTTATTGTAGACAGATTCCTAAAAACACATGTATAATTTAACAGTTGGAAAGTGCTCTCTGTTTGTTCAGCCTAGAAATTGCAATGTGTGTCTTATATAGGGTGTTTTTACTTTTTCAGTACTCTAAATGTGAATCTTGCAGTCATTTCATGCTTACTTTTCTTACCTAGATGTGCAATAATGATAAGTATATACTCATGAGTTAACTCATTGTTTAATTGCTTATAGTAAAGTGATACAGTGAGTCACTGCAATTCATGCAAATGAACTTTGCGTTAACCTATTAAACAGTTGGGAATGGCACTCGTTGCTTCACAAAACTTCCTTCAAGGGGAGATTGGTCTTAGTGTTTGACTTCTTTCCATATTGCAGGTCTCTTCTATACTGCTTTTTATAATCAACATTTCCTCTGGCTTTGTGTGTTGGTTTTTTTTCCTGGTTTTCAGTATTATTTTGGGATTACTTCTGAATCTGTTTCGCTTAGCTGATTATGCTATTAAACACCATCCTTTCTTTCGGATTTTATTCAACTCACACTGTATCAAGACTAATCACTGCTGCTTTCTGTGTTAAGTGCAGATCATAACGTTACAAAATTCATTTCTAGAGACACCTACGAATACAATCTGAATCTGCTTCTGTTGCAATCTACAGTGTTAATGGAATGGCTTTATGTATTAATGTTTTCCCTTTCAGTCATTTTGAGGCTTTTTTAAAGCTTTACAGGAAAAAAATATCAAATTGCAGTGCCGTAAACATTAGCATATGCACTTAAGTTTATAAACAGTTTTGGTCTCTTTAACTTCAAGGTACTATTTTCTTTGTGCATGAATGTTTGCAGTATTGGGGATTTATATTTATGAGAATATTTTTTATAATAGAGGAAAAAAAACACTTCTGCTAACAAATAATTAAAAACTGTATGATGTATTTAGGAAAAATATCTCCTTTCTCAAGTTTAATGGATACATTAATTTACTGTTTATCTCACCTAATGATCTTGAGATTGGGGAAATTAGTGGCTTTGCAGATGAAAAATGTATGAGTGAAAAAAAATGCATTCATCTTCTTAGGCATCATCTGTTCCATTGACAAAAGGCACAGATGTGAAATTTATCTCAATAATTAGATTTATAATTATTGTATCACTCTGATAGATCATTGCTCTTCATGGCGTGTGATTTGGAGCTACAGTTCATGCAACAGAAAAAGATTTAATCATTGAACAGTGACTCTCAGTTTCAGTCTGTTTTTCATGTTATGTTTGTATATTTTTATATATTATAAAAAGCGTATGGCAGAGAAACAAGCTGCAGTCAGGGGAGACCGTTTTGTAAATGACTCTACAGGGGAATATTGGTCTTTGCACAGAACAGCAAACGTGCGAGCCTGAAAAGTATCCATGGTGCATTTTCTTTGGAAACTGCTGTCTTTGCTATTATCCAGTATGATTGTAGACTTCCTGGACGTGCCTACAAAAACAACAATAGCTCTTCTTTTAATAGGAGACTGGGAAGTGAAGGAACAAAGTAGCAGAATCTCAAAATGTCCGTATGTGGTACGTGCTGTGTTTCTGATGCTAATGTCTTCTTCCCTCTCTTTTTGCCTGCAGTTGTAGAACGAGCAACAGGAAAAGTTTGATGGGCAATGGCCAGACTCCAGCTCTGCCTCGGCCTCATTCACCGCTCTCCGCTCATGCAGGTAATTTTGTGTTTATGCTACTACTGCTAGTATTAAAATCTTAAAATGTCTGTATGAGGAAAGGAAAACGGACGCTTTCTGTATTCCACTGCTTTTCTTTCCACTGTTTGTAATAGCAAAAGGTTGCATTTCATTCCATCTGAATTTCTTCTGTGTTTAGATCCATAAATACTGTGTTATGGTGAGAATTAGTCCAGAAATACCTAACATGGATCACATACCTATTTTTTTATTTCACTACCTTGCATCCTGACATTCTGATGTTGTTTTTTTCCCCCCACATACCCATTCCCTCTCTGGGTCTGGTTCAGTGTGAAAAAGATACAAAGTAGCTTGTGCATGTAGTAAAGGTAGTGGAGTTGTTGAGTGGAGTACTACATTCTCTTTCTAGTGCTTTTGCTCCCTAGGATTTTTGGTGCTAGGCTTGTTGCTGGAAGTTTTTGTACTTCCCACAGCAGTAAATTGATGATAATTTTGTTTTGCTTCTAAAGCACCTGAAGCACTTAAAAATTGAATGGAAGTCCATAAGTAAATATTTGACTGATAAAGATTGTCTTAATTTTAAAAAGCACCATTTTTTCTATATTAAAACACATTTCCTCAAAGGTTTGTTGTCTTTCTATGGGTTTTGGGCATTGTCTGTAACTACACACCAAAATGAAAGCCCTACACCAATTCTTGTGTAGACATTGACACTGAATATTTGGGAGAACTGCTCTCAGGTGGGTGCTAAAAGAGAAGGTGCAGAATTTCAGTTGAATTTTTGAGGAGGATGGTGAGTTTAATAAGGCATATCCAGTTTTCTTGTGGAAGTAACATTATTAGAGAAAATATGGTGTTGGATTTCAGTCTTCGCTATCACCAGGAATCCAGACAACATGGAAGATTTGTGAAGAGTTCAAGGCAGCAGAGCATTTAAAACAACGAAACAAACAAAAAAAATGTTGCAGACTATTTTATAACTGAAAAGTGAAATGTTGGAATGTCTGGGATCCCTCTCTGAGCCTGCCAAATGCTGCCATTTGGAGCAGGGGATCAGTGGTCACCATTTAAAGAGACTTCAGTTGCGCTGTTTTGCTAAGAGCAATAGCAATGCTTGCTGTGACAACTAGCACGTCTGCTGCTGTGAGTGACTATTGCCATCTGATTGGAAACTGATGGCTTAGACTAGCGATGCCTCATAGTCCTCAGAGGTATGGAGTAACCAGCGCACATTGCCTGGGACCTGAATATAGGTTTTGTATTTGATAAATGCTGAAGAGTTCCTGTCCAGCAATGGGCTGTGCTTTCAGCAAGTTGCTACATCTTTTTGAATCGATTTCTTAAACCATAAAAGGGAAATAGTATTGCTGATGTCACAGCTGTTGGCAAGTATCTGTGAAGGTGGAAACCTGATACTTTAAGGATAAAGACAGGTTAACTCAACAACATGTACTTGTGTATTCAAAAAACCTATTGTGGAAATTTGGCAACTTCTCCAGTTACCCAGGATACAGTGGGTTCTCTTAATGCTCATACATTCTCCTAAGGTATGTGTGCCAAACACTTCAGCAGCACTAGGAAATATCATATATGTGATGAAAATTTGCATGTGTATGGCTGGCTCTATTATTAGCTTCCTTCTCTGTGTAGTTAATTATAGTAAACATTTGCACAACCATTGGCTCCTAGCTCAGCTAGCCAGCGTGCTTAGACTAGTCCCCTGAAGGGGCAATTTGAAGTTAAAGTGTGCTCAGAGTCACCCTTGACAGGTTTTCTATTTTGTGGAGTGATCAATTAGATACTGCCTGGAATTGACTTGGTAGGCAATTTTTTTTTTTCATTTTTAATTTGTACTTTGAATCACTGTGAATGTCATCCTAGTTCACGTAAATAAAAAAAAGATGCAAATTTTGTGGTTAAAAGCACAGCAAGGCCACAAGTTGGAAATTATCTACATACACAGTAGGGGTTCAGTGTGTCAAGTGTTTAATGTAGATAAAACCTTGGTAACCTCAGTCTTAAGAGACGTGGTAGATTTTTAGTGATGCTGTGTTCTTGTGTTGTCAAATTCAGGAGGTCTTGCCTGCACTGGCATCTGCACTCTCAGCTCACCTCCCTGCTCTCTGTGGTGAGCTGTACTAGAGGCCTGGTTTCTTGCAAAGTGCAGCAGGAGCAGTGGGACAAGAGACGTCATGTGCTGGGTTTATTCATCTGAGAATAGAAACAGTCCTTGGCTGGGAAAGATTACTCCAAGTCAGAGAATCCGCCTTGACTCCATTGAGAGAACTTGGTATATCTCCTGTCCAGCTAGATAATTTTAGGGTCATCTTTGACTACGTCTGGAAAGTAGCTGGGACCTGTGAGATTCTAGTAAAAAAAGTTCTCTAAATCAGGAGTGTTTGTTTTCCAGTCTGCACCAGACCTTCTACCAGGAGCATGCACTGCAAGCTCTGAGTCTCAGAGGGACTGGAGACCCTCTTTAACACCTTCACATCTTTCTTATTATTGTTTGCTGCTGGAGGAGGAAAAAATAGAAGCAGAATAGGGAAAGGGAAACAAAATAATTTCCAGTCCTAGAGGAGGATGGAGGAAGCTAAATGTGCAGCAAAGTATTGGTGCTTGCATTCACTGAGAACAGGCTTATTCAGTATTTCATTATTCACCCTTGGCTGAAGTGTGGTAATAACATGCATTTTTGGCAAGTGTGTCCTAGTAATATTTTGCAGAAGATGGTGGACACTGGAGACATCCTGCTCTAGAGAAGTTTTTCTGGTATGTTGTCAGAGTTCAGTTTCATGCAAGGGATCTGACCAGGTGAGTGCAGGTGCAACAGATTAGGCTGCTTGAATGCTAACAGCTAATCTAACTTCATGCAACGTTGCACAATTGTTTGCTGCTGGGATGTCAAAGGAGAAGACTGACTCTTGGATCTGCCTTTCAAGGGGCTGAGTCTAACTGATAATAGAGCTGAGAACTTGAGCAATTGAGGAAGCCGGTTTGGAAACCCAGAAGATTTAAAGTGAAAGTGTGGTATTCAGTGTCATGTAAACATGTAGTATAAATACTAGAAGGTAATGGTCAAATAAAATAATGCAGTTGCTACTTAATCTTGAAGATTAATTTAATGGAATAGTAAAAGCGTTGAAATACATACTAGTCAAGAAGACTTTATCCTGAATTCCTTTTGTTGTAAATCAGTTATTTTAAAGTGAAAATGGCAGCATGCCACCTGTCCTTCGAAACATTTAGCTCCTTCACATCGTACCTTTTGATGGGTCATTCTTTTCTCACTCAGTTCTGCACAGCAGTTGTCCTGACTGTAAGAGAAAGAGAGAGGTTGCAGCAAACCCAGGCTGTCAGCTTTCCTAGCTTCTTCAGTCCTGTTTCATCTTTTCAGCATTTTTATACATGCATTAGGAGCTACTCTCTTTCCACTTTTCTCATGTTTTTATTGTGCTTGCCTTCAATACATTGCGTCCCCTTTTAGGAAAAGCCTAAAATGCTTCTGTGAGTCTTTAAAAAAGTCAAAACTATGGTAAAGACATGGGCTCTGAGAATTCCTCTTTCCTATATGCTCTAGTCCCCTTTCTTACCTTCCCTGTTCCTTGAGGACCTCAGGGACCCTGTTCAAAACACAGAATTTTCTTCTGGTTCTGAAGCAAGGAAAGGTAATGTTATACAGGTCCTTTGTAGTGCTTCAGAAGGAAGATAAGCAGTTTTGAGTGTGGAGAGTCAGAACATGTTCATCTATCATCCAGCTGAGTGTAGGTCCCAGCTCAAGTAGAAGTCTGTATTGTGTTTCTCTTTCAAATGTGATTTGAAACACACATTTGGGATTTATTTTAATATGCTTGGATATAATGATACATACTTAACAGCATTTTAGGTGAGAAATTATGATATTTTATTACTTCTGTCCATATGCCACAAGATCACATTTTACTGTGTCTTCAGTCTTGGGAAGTTAACTGAGCTTGGGCTTGCTATGTCAGGCTGACATCAAATTGCCCTGCCGCAACTTTCTGACATAGTTTTAAGAACAATCACATTTGCTTCAAGGTGGAAAAACTTGAAAGGAGATTTCTGAGGCCACTTTCAAGGTCCAGACATACTCTGAACGTATGTACATACTAAAGTCACTTTGCTTTGGTTTTGGAGAGGAAGTGCCCAGAGGTTCCTTGTTGGTCACTTTCCTGATTCCGTGAAACAGGAAAATGAAGGAGGTAACCTGCTGTGGTTTTGAGTAATTCAAATAGAAAGATGGGTAGATTAGGCATGACCCTGATTGTTCATGCCTTTTAAAAACCATTTTGGCTTCTGGTATCATACTATCAATGCTTTTCTGCCAGATCTGTTTCTCTTAGGGTACAGTATCCCACTACTGTACTCCTTACTGCCAGGGTACTCCAGCCATCTCTGGGGAGAGCCTGCTTTTGCCCTTACTGAAAACAATTCCATTAGATACTTTAAGTGGACTAGATTCTTGACATCGTGTTTGTACCATTTTAGTTGTTACTGCAGGTTCTTATCCCTTTATTATAGGCTATTAAAGCTGAAGGGAATCAAGATTTTCAGATTCTTCAAAATCCACCAAGGAGGATCAATTTCTATTAATTACCATCTTGATAATCTTCAGTGCTATCCTGGGCCCTTCTTGTATAGCCCTAATAAGATCGTTGGCATTGCTTGGGAAGTCAGTGCCTCAGAGGTATCTGAAGTCAGTATTTTCGTCCCTTGTGAGGGCACCTTTGGATCTACAAACAAACGTGTTCCCTTCTGTGTCAGCTCGTTGCCTATTGGGACTACGGGCAAAAGTTACCTTTTCTTGCATCTCATACCTGCAATAAGTTTTATTTAGACTGCTAGTTTAAGCTACCTGTTTTGTTTTTCCCCAAGACATCACATCTATGAGGGCAAAAGAGTGCTGTGCATTCTCTGTGCCAGCTGAAGCAAGGTGCACGAAGGATTGTTGTGAATCTCAAGGTGGAGCTCTCTTACTCGGAGTGCGCTGCATTAGCACTCGTGTCAATGTCTGTGGCTTTGCTCAAGAATGTTTTCATCTCTCTTATCTGCAGAGCAATCATTTAGAGGTCTGGCTGCACCTGCAGAAACAATGTGCCATTACTTCAGACCTCCTGAAGAGCTCAGGTTGCTTCTAGGTAGTCATAACAATCTAGATTGAAGTTAGCCAAAACAGATTGGATGTAAGCAGTGGTTGGCAGCCAGTCATGAGTGGTGTTCCCAAGGGCTCGATACTGAAGCCAGTTCTTTTTAATATCTTTATCAATGATCTGGACAAGGTGATTGAGCGCACCCTCAGTAAGTTTGCAGATGACACCAAGTTGGGCAGGAGTGTGGATCTGCTTGAGGACAGGAAGGCTCTACAGAGGCCAGAGAATCTCAGTAGGCTGGATTGATGAGCTGAGGCCAATGGGATGAGGCCCAACAAGACTGAGTGCCAGGTCCTGCCCTTGGGTCACAACAACCCCAGGCAGCGCTACAGGTTTGGGGCAGAGTGGCTGGAGAGCTGCCTGGCAGAAAAGGACCTGGGGTTGTTGCTGATCAGCCAGCTGAATATAAGCCAGCAGTGTGCCCAGGTGGCCAAGAAGGCCAACAGCATCCTGGCCTGTGTAAGGAACAGTGTGGTGAGTAGTCTAGGGCATTGGTGAGGTCCCACCTCGAGTACTGTGTCCAGTTTTGGGCCCCTCACTACAAGAAAAAACATTTGAGGTGCTGGAGTGTGTCTAGAGAAAGGCAATGAAGCTGGTGATGGATCTTGGAGAACAAGTCTTATGAGGAGCAGCTGAGGGAGCTGGGATTGTTTAGCCTGGAGAAGAGGAGGTTGAGAAGAGACCTTCACTTTCTACAACTATCTGACTGTAGAGAGGTGGGGGTTGGTCCTTCTCCCAAGTAACAGGCCATAGGACAAGAGGAAATGGCCTCAAGTTGCACCAGGGGAGGTTCAGATTGAATATTAGGAAAAAAATTTACATTGAAAGGGTCATTAAGCATTGGAACAGGCTGCCCAGGGAAGTGGTTGAGGCACCATCCCTGGGGGTATTTAAAAGACAGGCAGACATAATGCTTAGAGATACGGTTTTTGTCATTGTTAGGTTGATGATTGGACTAGATGATCTAAGAGGTGCTTTTCAACTTAGGCGATTCTGTGATTCCGTATTGCTCTATTTTAGAAGAAAAACCTCTTGAACATAATTCTTCAAGGTTCATTTTAGACTCTCTTTCTTCCTCGTAATACTGTTTTTCTCCAAGATGCTGTCTTAACTGAAGGCACTGGCTGATCTCTAGTTTAGATGGATAGTCTTTGTGGAGGACCAGTGGCCCAAGTTTAGCATGGTGATAATCGCCCCATATGAGAAAGTCATCTAGAGATCTCAGGCAAAATTTTTCCCTCTTCCTCAATTTTCACTGTTTGCCCTGAAAATGTAAGGGGATTGTTCCTACGCAGGAGTCTGTTCTTAATCTTTATAGATGCAAGCTGAATCAGACAAGCACTGAATATTTAGATAGTTTTTTAACTGTTAGCCTTACCATCTCAGACATTCTCAGATTCATGTGGTAGGATGGGAGGGAGAAACAAGTGAGACGGCACCACACTGAAGAAGTGTATTGTGCAGGGTGCAAACAGTGCACGAGTAGTGCCTGCCAAAGAAGGGGCAGATTTGTTTGTAAGCAAGAGTGACCATGAAGGCTCATGGGCTGCAGTAAAGCTTTAGTAGTCCAAAGCTTGGAAGCACATAGAGACGCATAAGGGCTGAAACTATGGGTTAAAAAGGGCATAGGAAAAAGGCAATGTATGCAGCAGATATGTATCTGTTATCTACATTAATTACTAATACAGTACATGTATTAGTACATGTTTTCTCTTTTCCTCTCTGCAGGACTTGTAGCTACCTGCAGAAATAATTTGTGTTGGTGGAAAGTCAGATTTTAGTTTGCAGCTGAAGTCTCCCACTATGAATATGTGTAAAGATCATAAAAGATTTCAAGAATAATGTCAGCTTTCATTACGTAGTCTTTCTCTTTGTTAGAAAAATAGAAAGAAAATCTGTACCAGGTAATTTCTTTGTGTTCAAACCTTCATCGTTATTAGTAACTTTCTTAGATTAGTTGCTTGGACATCTTTTGCCTTTAGAGTTTGGGCTGGCAAGTGTTAAACCTGATGAAAGATTCCTTTAATTTTTGCATGAGCTGTAGGTACATTCAGAATTATGGGAAGCAAAGGGTTGCAGCATCAACTTGGACAACATCTGGTGCCCAGGTCATTAATGGGCTTTTCCAGCTGACTGCCTGCTGCTGCGTGGGCAGGTCATCTGCACCACCCAGCCTGCGAAGCGCATGATTATAATCTCAGCAAGTCAGGGCATTCAGGTGTCCCCACCTCAGTAGTCACAGGAGCTTGTTCCTGTGGGTGATACTAACCCCTAATGATTAATAGTCACACGTGGTGCTTTTTCACTGTATCTGCTGTAGGAGCGAGATTTAGCTGTTAGGAGCAATGCTGTAAATCTTACATATCTGTATTTTAGTAAAATGTTTCATGTTGTGCCACTAAGACAACAAAATAGGACAAGAATTGCAAGATAAGTAGGAAATGTTTAAAGGGGAAAGGACAGGGGTTGTGCTGAAATGGGAAATACTATGAAGTATGAGGTTATCGGTAGAGTTGTGGCCAAACCTTTTTAATCTTCTCATTAGTGACATTGGCATAAAATTACAGTAGCTGATGGAAATTTGGAGGATATCTGGTATGAAACAGCACTGGGAAACCGTGTTGAAGTGACTGAATGATCTTGAGGACATGCAGCATTTTGTGCTGGAAGAGCAGTAACTGTAATGTCTACTGTAAGCAGTGGGCTTATCTGTTATAAGGAAGTTAGAGAAGGATGTTTTTCTGGATCAGATGATGTTTGCAAGGACCAGTATAGTTACCTTTGAAAATCAAACCTCTGAAGATGTATAATGGAAGTAATTTTCATTTGAATTTCAGAGGATTTGATGCCACTGTACAATGTCCTGGTTAGAGTTCATCTGGAACACTCTGTGCTTTAATGGTCATGCATGGTCAGATGGGATCATGTGGGGAGAAAAACTGGTAGGCTAGAATGTGAGAGCTTTTTGTGTAAGACTGAAAGACTGTTCCTTGCTTGCCTTACCAACAGGAAGACTGAAAAGCCTATATTATCATCTAAATCAGTCAGAGATGTTTTCTTCATGGAGTGGGAAGGGGAATGCATGCTGGCCATGTATACCAGAACGTGGGAGTTCCTGAAGAATTGTCCACTAAGCATGGCAGGGACAAAGGGGACCTTTCCTGTTGAATTCAGCAAATATATGAATGGCAGTTGCCTAAGGTGAAATTATAGGTCAAGGACGTCTTAACCTCCACTTGCAATCCTTTTTCTAGGATTTTTTAGGCCCGCCTTGACCTTTCTAGACAGACACTGTTAGAGATCTGGCTGCTAATATTCTGTTCTCGCTACATTTGGACTTAGTGCTTGTGTCCGATAACTTTGTCTGATAGACGTACTTTAGCTAGCGACATTGAAGTATAGTAATGAACAAAGCTGTTTCCACTGTACCTTTTAGTTGTGTTAAGCTTTGGATCGTGCTGGAGGCAGTTGTGTGTGTACATCAAATTTAGTTATTTTAACTGTAATCCTGTGGGTTTTGTGCGAGGTGGATGATAATGAGTACTGATTTATTACATTGTATTGGAAGCAAAGAAGAATTTCTCTCATATTGCAGCCTATATACTGTTCTGCTTTAGCTACAGTCTACGTTGACTAGATTGTGAGGAGGGGAGGAGTAAGTTTGTAAATGAGTGAAGCCTTTAATGTATTTTCGTGGTGAAATACGGGAATGTCGAAAGCTGAAGATTAAAGTAGGATTCTGAATATTGTTTTTTAAAAGCAAACTGATATTTGAAGAAAGGAAAATAATACAATATTTCAGTTATTCTGACTGTTGTCACATGGAGTAATAGAAATGGTTTTGCTAAAATAAAACTTTTTATTCAGTCTTGCTTTTCAGTAAAGTAGAACTGTTGTAGCAATTTCAGAGCATCTTCTAGTAGCTTAGAGTCAGCAGAGGAAAGTGTAAGTGTTAAGTTACGTGTAGATACAACTGACTTTTAAATTAAATCCCAGTAAAACATAAACTGCCAGTATTTTAAGTAGCGGTCAAAACATGCAAAGTATTCTGGCAAATTAAGGAGCATGCAAACCTTCCTTGCTTTTTCTGGGGAAAGTTGTTTGCTGGTGTGAAGCATAATTAATCCAGGTCTTGAAATAGCTTGAGCTCCTCACCTCTGAGCGGATCTCAGTGCAAAGCACCTGCAGAAGTATTCAAGCTGATTCTGCTACCCAGCTGTGTGTTCTGCTGACTGACACCGTTTGTTATGGCATGAAAGTCAGACCTGTAACTAACTGTTGGTGGATGGTTTCTTGTGCAGTGTTCGCTTTGCAGTGTGGGTTCATCACCAAGTAAACTGACACAGAGGTATGTGTGACATATTGTTATATTGTATTACTGTGGTGCTGATGTACTGTGACTGAACGTAAAAGACCATCAAATAACGACCTCAGGATTTCAAGCTGGATTTGTCTTTGATCCACCAGGAATTTGGGGTAACAATTATCACTAATCTGTTATTCAGTACTAATAGAAAGTCATTGCATCTTGAAAATATTTATTTTGTAAATAGATGGCTATTAAAAATACATTAGTAATATATAGTGATTGTAACATATGCTTTTTTTAAATGATTTAAAGCATCTTCCTTCTGTGACAAAGAACCAGGACTTCTTGAAGCTGCTTACAAAACAATCACAATTTAATTAGTCTCAATATAGTTTTCTTAACAATAGCTGCTTGCAAAATGAGCTACCCTGTGTGTTGTCATGAGGTAGAGTATTGTTTTGTATGTTGATTGCCTATTCATTGTGTCTCCCAGAGGATACCGGAGTTAATTGCTCACCTAATACCTGACCACCAGTTAGGTTTACTTTACCTGGTCAGAAACATCAACAGTGATCTCAGCAGCATAGAGGTACCCTAGGAGTAAAACCTACAACAGCCAGCAGATCCCAAAGAACAGCAGGATTTGACTAATAAGCAAGCACTGCACATATGGACAGAGAATTAACTGGCACTGGTTTTTATTTGAAAGTCTCCCAGGTATTGGCTTGCAGATGGGTGTATGAATGCTGTGATGGATGAAGGTCACAGACAGGACTCTGCTTCTAACCTCTCTTGCGTTTGTGGCACCACACCTTAAATCCATGATAGCATTAGCTAGTTCTCCACTCACGTGGGGTTTGGATTTTCATTTTCTGTTTCCAGGCTTGTCTGAGTTCTTTGACTACTAGATAAACGCACAGAATTTAGTATCCAGGTATTATGTGTATGGCTTTGCCATTTTTGTTATTTTCAAAGCTCATCTGCTATTGGAAATAGTACTTGCAAATTTATTTTCCTAATAACAGGATCTGACGCTCTTCCTGAGTAAGACTTTGATTTCTTCACGTTTTGTCCATAAGGAAGTGATCTTTGTTCATACTAGAGAAGTAGCTTGCAGCATTGTGTCTCCTCAAATCCCTGCAATAGCTATAAAATTACTGCATTCTTCCACCATGCTTTTTGCCTGTATGTGAAGCATATGTTCTGACTAATTGATGGACAGCCAGTCATCTCATTGGGTGATAAATGTGTGTATATATCCGTATATAACTTTAAACTATATATATATATCCATATATAACTTTAGCTATCAAAGGGATTTGTTTACAAACCCCCATATGCTGGTTTGTCAAATTATTTCCTGTCAAAAGCTATTTGGATCTCATCGCATTAAGCCTAATTCCCTGCTTTTCTGCCAGAGATTGAGGTAACTTCTTTGTCTCTTTCATCTTATCCAAGTCCACAAAACACTCCAAATTACAACTAATTTTTTCAAATGCAGTAGCTGAAGTTTGTGACTGTTTTATCTGCACAGTGTTACAATTTTATTTTTAGCTTATCTTTATTAAATAAGCTCTGGTAGCAGCAAAAGAAATCCAGTTAGCTGTTAAATTAAATGAACTGTTGCTTATAGTAATTTGGTGTTTGCAGTTCGTGCAGGACAAGAATAAATTGTGTTGGTCACCAATCAAAGATTGAAATCTGTGCCACATGTGCAGCTTCAGATTCCCTCTGCTCACCCCCCCACCTCCCCTTCCCCTTCAGGGAATGAAAATCCTTGCCACCTTGAAATTATTGAGGCCCTGAGAAGCATCTGAAGGGTAATGAAGAAGCTGGGGCGTTCAGGGGGAGGAGGGAATGTCAGAAGGACATAATTCAGCTGTGATAGATAAATGGGGCTGGGGGGAAGAAAGTTGGAGATACTGGCCAGGGAGAGTGGAATCCTTGTCTCTCGGGGCTGTGGGAAGAGCAGCTGCGAAGATGTGATTTAAGCACAGCTCAGAAAGCATCTTGCATCTGCTTGTAGTGAAAAAAAAAAAAAAGGCTTGGGGTTGGATTTTCTCTTTGTTTGCTACCTAATGTCTCTGTGATTATGTTTTCTTGAATAGAATTAATGGGATCTGTTAAGGACATCACTATGATAAATGCAATGTTAATTCAAAAATTTGAGTAGAAATCAAGTCCACTTGAAGTCCTTTTAAAGACTCTCTCTCTATTGTACTTGCCTTTTAACACATAGGTAGTAGTTTTCTCCTCAAAAATCAAATGTTCATTCTAGCTGGGCATGTAGGAGCTTCTTTTTTTCTTTAATCTGTTGCTTAACGTTGCGGTCTTGTTAAGTCCCAAAATAAAATACTAGAATAAATACATTACTTTTTCTTTAATGTATTGTTATTGGAATCTGTTCGCTATTTAAGGAAAGATTGAGTTTTAGATGTATGCTAGTGCTACTTTACATCAAATCCTTTTAGCTTTGGGTGGGTTTTTGGGTGGGTTTTGTTTGTTTGTTTTGGGGTTTGTGGGTTGGTTGGTTTTTTTGCTGTTGTTTCAGGGTTTGTTTGTTGGTTTTTTTTTTTTGTTTGGCAGGGGTCATGTTTATTTCTTCTTCAGATCCTGTGTCTTCTCCTAGTTGTAGGTGCTGAGGGGCAGAGGTGGCAGGAGCAGCTCTCGGCAGCTGCCACCTTTCTGCACTCACGCTGGTCAGCAGGAGCTCGGGTGCTTTAATATGAAAAAGTAACAGACCTTAAAGTTACAACCTGTTTACAATGTGCAGTTGCTTCTTATCACAGAGGGTGGTCGCCTTTCCATGCCTTGATCTAACAGAACTAAGGGCAAAAAATTTCAGTCAGTGTATTTTGACTGAAATTTCACTTTGAAATGTGAGGTGACATAAGATTCTATTTCAGAGTTTATTTTCTCAGAGACTGTGAGAGAAGAAATTATGAAATTAGTTTCTAACCTGCCTGGAAATGCTTGGATTAGTATGTCTGAGTGTTTTTAGTGGGTTAGGTTTTGGTTTTTTTCTCTAATAATTATTTTTTTGTGTATCCTCTCCAACAGGAAACAGTCCTCAGGATAGCCCTCGGAATTTTTCTCCCAGTGCCTCAGCCCACTTTTCTTTTGCACGAAGGTAAGAGGTTGGTTGTATTACGCAGCATGCATTTTGCATAGAGGAAATGTTGCTGGACCCAGATATTAAAAGATGATTGCAAATACATCTGTCAGGTCTCTCACATAGAATGGCAAGTAGTCTCTCACCCTCCCAAACTGCAGTTGCAACTAAGTTATACTGGATGATTGTTACAATACAATCATAGCTTTTTTTAATAAAAAAAAAATTTAAAATTAATTGTAATACATCCAATTTGGACATAGCTCCTCATCCACTGAGTTATGGGAAATTTTAAGCTACATCTATTTTTCTTATTTTTTTCCTTAACAATATAAGAAGTGTATCTCTTATAATAGCACCATTATAAGGGTCCCAAATTCAGGGACTGATTTTATTGGCAGCAGCAATACCATCACCATACCTTTAATATCTGACCTTGACCTGTTTCACTATCTGTACCACTGAGACAGTCAGCTCTGTCAAAAAGTGTTGTGAAATAAATTATTATTAAATGAACCGTAACCAAAGTTGATAGCATATCATGGAAGAATACCTGTTTGTTCTAGTGTGGTTGCCTGTCACTTAACACCTTGTCAGCCTACCTCAAATAATAAGTTCATTAACTTTAAGCCTCAGAGGGTAGGCAGAGTGTATATGTTGACTGAAGAGCATACACACAAAAAATAAAATTGGCATGCTGTGGCTTTCTTTGTCATTAAATAGTGCCAGGCATGTTAAGTGTTGGATTTGCAATGAGAAGGCACTTGCTGCTATGGTTTTACTTCCTTTATTTTGGGATTTCAGTAATGTAGCATATAAGCTCCCTTGCACAGTAAGTGCAAGGAAATGGCTTAACTCTTTTTAAAAGCTGCAAAAGGAAGAAAACTTTACTCGTGTAATCTTGTCAATCTTTCTAATAGCATATGATGTCACTTCTTTAATCAGCCCCTTAAAATTGAGTGTTTCTTTTGAGTCTACTTCCTCTTGATAGTATCTTTAAAAAAAGGAAAGCTATCTCTTCATAGATTACTTTTGTTCATGAGCATATTTTTGGAAAGATTCATTAAATCCAGAAATACCTTTTAATGGAAAAAGCAGATGTGAAAGACTGAGCATTACTTAGAAATACAGCAGTCAGGAAGTAGTTTTCCTTTCCCACCCGTAATCAACAGAAAGTTGAAATCATTATGTTTTTGTGAACCTTAATATTCAAGAGGAAAAAATGAATTTGTGTACTACTTTATCATTTGGATTTTGACCATTTTTAGAGCCATGTAATGGGCTCTAAGTAGATTCTTTAATTAAAGGAATGCTAACAAAATAAGTTTCTGTGATTTCAAAATATTTCACCACTTCACTAGATTCAGGAAACTTCAGTAGAGCAATTTTCTGTGAAAACTGATTTTGTTTGATGACACTTAAGTTTAAAACAAAATTAATGTAAAATTTTCTTACAAATTTGGTATGTGTCTTGTGGCTGTCATCATATAACCTACAATAGGATACATTTTGGTAGTAAAGTGACCTGTGAGAGCAGTTTTCAGACTTCTGAATTCATGTCATTTCTATTATGCTTTATAAATTTAATGACAATGCAAAGGAAGGAAAGAACAATGTGTGTGTGACAGAGCAGGCTGAAGGAGCAAAGGTGAAGTGTGGCCCTCAGCCATGCTGCCAGCTGGTACACTGGGCTGGAGGCAGCCACTCCTCAGCAATGAGCGGGAGTGTCACCTTCCTCTGCCCACATCTGGTGCGGTGATCAATGCCCAGGAATAGCCTGTGTCTCTGGTAGCCACCACTTAGGCCTCTTCTGATGGTACATATAAATCCAGCATCTACAAGCCCATGGGTAGGAGGACAAGCAGGACAGATCCTGCTTTCTAGAGCTGCTGGGAAGTGGGTAGGACCACACTGTAGGGTAAGGACAAGAGGTGTGTGAGAGTCCTGGGGAAAATGCTATAGGTGAGTCCTACCCTATTTTCCCTTCTGGATGCCTCCTATTCTCCCATCTTTCCTTCCCAGTTAACTTTCTGTGATATCCCATCCCTACCTTACGTGGCCCTTCTGGCTGAGAATTGCTGTGTGATGCAGGAACCCTGTTCAATATTAGTTACTGACTAAGGAGGTACTTTCTCTCTCACAGCTGCAGAATATATAGGAGAAAACTCCTTTAGATATTGTTCATTCGTCTGGAGGTAGCTCATGAATACTGGGGGAAGGGGAGAAGGGAGGAGAATTAATGATTTAAAACAAAATTTTGTTTTGGAGGAAGTTTTTTCCAGAGTTCAGTCTTTGATACAGTCAGCAGTCCCTCTTATATTTTTAACAGTAATTACATACTGTAGTTTCTTTTCTCACATTGTATGTATTAAAAGTCCCAGAGACTTGGTTTAGTGCTTGTGGATGGATAAATGGGAGTAGGAAATAAGGCGTTAGAATGCAGAGAGACAAGGGTTTTCTTAGCTTGAAGAACAGGGAAGCTGAATCAAGAGGTTTAAGGTTCCTGGTTTGACATGACTTCTTCTTTATGGAATTATACTTTTTGTGTGAATCAGACTTGAGAGGTGATCTCTGTACTGGCTGTAAAACAGCCTCAATTCTCCTTTCCCCCGCTGTCATATAGTTCGTTAATAAAAATGTGTCCTGTTACTTATTTATGTATTACTTTGCTTTTTTTAACATATTTGGTACAATTGTACTCCAGTCATGGTCACCGAAATGACAGGTAAGTGTTACCTCCTCAAAAATTCAAACATGCTACCATGGTTTTTTGGTTTGTCACTTTGAATGTTCAAGTTCCGTATTGTCTGTGTAGCTAACCTCAAGCAGTGAACAGCAGAAATTGGTTTTATGATTATTTTTTTTTAAATTTTATATTGAGTGAGCATGGGTTTTGCTCCAAATTTTTTTTCCTGATTTACATATCTAATATTTAACAAGTTTGTGTTTACCTTATCATTCTTTGCAGTTATTTGACATTAGCCTGTGAGTTTGCCAGTATCCTGTACTGATGTCACTTAAGACAGTGCTACCCTTGTATTTCAAGCAGACTGTTGTGGTTATTCTGTGGTTCAGAGCATTGTGTTTGCATTTATTCACAAATTTTTAATTTGCTTCTCATTAATTTTCATCTGATGGACCTGAGAGTTGTGAAGGGTCCCTGAGGTCCATTTCTATGTGTGTTAGTGAGACACCAATTCTGTGGAGCTGTTCTTTCACTTTCCGATTGTTTCATCTGATTTTTAACTAGTCAGACTAAAAAAAATAAATCTGTAAGCCCAAGACATCCTTGCTGAATGCTTGTTTATTTTGGTTCCCTGTGAAAGTTTACTCCTTATTGAAAACTGTGTTTGTATCCTGCATTTGGAACGCAGTTTTAATACTTCTACAGATGCTTTTTGTACTAGGATACTGCAGTATTCACTTGACTAACCTTGGTTTCACAACAGGACTGATGGTCGCCGCTGGTCCTTGGCTTCTCTCCCTTCTTCTGGCTATGGTACAAATACACCCAGCTCAACTGTTTCTGTAAGTATCCACTTTGCTGTGCTAATAGTTTTCTGTTACATGTCTTACCTTCTTGAATGTAGCTTCCTTCTCTTAGGAGAAGGCAATGTAGGTTTTCTTATACTGAATTGATATGGGATACAAAACTGTTCTACTTAGCTCAAAGGCTTTAGGCAATGTGTGCTTTGCTTCAAGATGTTTTCTGGCAGCAAGTAGTGTTTTAACTTTTGATCTGTGGATCAGTAAGAGACATACTGCCTTAGCCAAATGGTAGTTAGGTATGAAGTCTTACGTGAGGCTGCCTTGATAACGAAAAGAAAGAGAAACCACTCTTACGGCATGATTCATCCATCCTAGGTTAGACTGATATCTTAAGATGGGATGAATCATGCATTTGCCTGTCTCTTTTCTTTTGTGATAGTGAGATATTAGTGCATGATAATAGGTTAGATATTTAGCATTTTAGATGACTATAATTAAAATAGAATAATCCTTTGGGATACGTAATAGGATAAATGTTAAGACTAAATTGTTAATTTTTGCATGCTAGAGCAATGCTTCTGATGTGATCTTGTATCAGTCCCCTGCCACGCATGTACCATCTGACTCATGATGTGCACTGTGGCAGTGCATGAGATCTTGCTTCAATACTTGGAGCTAGGCAGTGGGAGAAGTATGAATCTGTACTTGTGCACATCATGTGCACATCTATACAGGAGAGGAAGTACTGGGTTGTGTAACAGCATAGAGCTAAGCTGTCTATTGTGACAGTCACACCTGAGAGACTGGGAGATAAAAGTGTGGAGACAGCCTGCTTTGGAAATAGTAAATACTTGGCATTTTGACAGTTACATTACATCTTCTACAGTAAAGGGCTTGGTCCTTGTAGATCCAACTATGACTCTTCACAAATTTTTTTGTTTTGTATCTTTAGCCTTGTTTTTTACCGTAAGGATTGCATCATTTAAAAAAGTACTTTTTCTCTTCCTGGGTGTATCCTGTTCCTCTTGTGAAATTGTTGAGTTCCATATCTTATACACTGTTGAAATGTGACTGTTTTATGTTATGATCAACTCTTAAGCTATTTTTGTCCACAAAGGGTTCTGGAAAGTCAAGTCAGTTCCTGCTGACTACAGAGCAGGTTGGGGAATATCATGTGTCTTAAGAACTGTTCCTCAGCAGCATTGATTTCTGACCTCTGCTTTCCTTCCTGTGTAAATCTTACTTTTGCCGAGCAAAGTGCTTAGTTTTGCATTAATTCCCTAACCACTTTCCATGGTACATGTTTGTGTACGTCTTGTCGGAGCTAGATCAAATATGCTGTGCACTTCACTTAAAATATATTGAGGTAAAGAAGGTTATGTTAAATAATAAGTAATTGCCATAGCAACCCCATCATTGTTACAAGAAACAGGCTTGTGCTAGAAAGGAAGTGAAAAGCTGTGTCAGAAACATACCAAAACACAGTTTTAATTTTTGGTCTGTACTCATATGATTTTTTTCAACATCTTCAACTATAAAATGGTAATTCTAGTTCATATACTGCATTCCCACCTAAGTTTATTAACTACTGAATGCATGCTGGAATGTGGAACAGTTTTACATCATTTTTGCATTTCTTATGAAAAAATATAGCACTGTCATTTATGGCCTTAGATATCTCAACTTCTGTAATAGACTCTTCTCCCTTGATATTTCCTGACTAGGCCACATCATATAAATATTAAAATAGAAGTAAAGAAACCTGGTTTTCCAATAATAAGTTTGAATTCTGTTGAAGAAACCAGCAGTAGAGAATTCATGCCATATATTTCTTATTGTTAAGTTTGGGATTTTTTTCCCCAGGAGCCCTCTAACACTGACGAGCCCTGCAAAAGCACTGGGACAACCACTGAATTTTAAATCTAGCCACTATTTCTTTCCTTCTTAGTAGAGATGCTTTTCACTTTCTTCTCTAACCCATCGGACGATATACTTAAATCAGAAAACGAAAATTCAAAGTGTGCCCATCTAGTTGGTTTCATACACTTTTCCAGAATCTGAAAAAGCTAGCACTGGGCAATCTTTTTCTCCACATTCTTAAAAACTCTTAGAGCTAATAAGAGGCCACACGCAGTAGCCTAAGTGTACATACAGAATGTTGCCTTTTGGGTGCTGGATAAGTAAGATTCACACTAATTCAGAGAGGTACCAACTGGAGACCAGAAACAGTTTTTACACATCACAAGAGAGCACAACTTTGATCTTTACAAGCAACTTAAAGTCAAAGCAGGGGCAGAAGGGTGTGTGGTAGTCACAATTATGCTGAGGTGAGTGTAGCACACCATTTCTTGATAGCCTATTGTTTTTTCTTTTTTTAATATTAAAAGTAAAGAGATTGATGGAATTAGCAATTTAATGGAATGGGTTTAGAATTGTGCAAGTACCACATATACCAGTTCTCACAAAGTTGAAATTAAAAGTATCTCCCACTAAGATTATTCAGTTGAAAAGAAACTTTTGGTGTGGTGTTTTCTAGCAAAGTTGAGTCAGAGCTTGGCAGTTAGGAGATGCAGTTGAGATGATTGTGTGTCTTGTAGGGGAGCAAGCCTATAAAAAAGGTGAAGTGAGAGAATACTCAGTTGCATATTTTTGCCAGTAAATTATATTCTTGGAAGCTTACGTGGATGGGGAAATGGAGTAAGGAGATGAGTAAAGAGACTTTGGGGTTACATTAGCTGGTGTTGGCTGCAAATTTCCCTTTCTATGTTGGAAGAACAGATTGAGTTGCCATGATGCACTGTAGTTGTGTGTATTAAAAATATGCTAAATCTTAAGTGATTTTGGAACAGGTCTTCTAGAATGCCAAGAGAGTTTTTTTGAGTTCTGCTATGAAAATTTGGATTTGTACAGAAATCAGAATTCAGACCTCCAAGAAAATGCACTCTGTGCCTGAGATGGTTGTGGCATAACTGAGAGTTGTTAACAAAAGCAAGTTTCTCACCTAATCCTGTTGGATTTAGGCTCTGTGACACCTTACATAGGGAAAAGCATGATATAGGTTATTGTCCTCCTGATCTTCCCAGAATCGCCTGCAGCTGAAGAGGTAGAGATTAATTTTTATAGAAATAACAATCAGTGATGGTCTGTATTGGGAAATTTCCCTGCGCTGTAGTATCTTCTATCTTATGGAGGATGGCTGTAGGGAATACGCCTTGAGGTTAACTGCAGCTAGCAGCCATAGGGTAACATAAGAAAGAATTTATCTATGCTGTGTGCTGAATTATGCATAGTAGTGTGCTAAGGCTGAATTTCATAAATGAGTTACTGTGACTTGACAAGTTGCCACCTATCGTGTGGTGAATTCACCTAACTGTGGTGAATTCTTGGTGAGCATGCCTCTTAGCCTGCAGCAAAGCAAAGGTAGTGCAAACTTGCTAACTTTAACTTGTTCTTATGTGATGCAGCCTTCCTGCATAGACCAGTCCTGTGTGAGTTAACCTTTCCCAGCAGTGGGGTTTGTGCTTTTTTGCTGTTAGGACATGACTTCATGAGGTGTGATAAGTAATCTTTTCTTGAGTTCCTAGGAATTAGGATATATTCAGCCTTTGCCACACAAGTCGCCAGGAAATTATGAAGACTCTGTAGTTTCTGTATTTACCAGCCTGGATATTACCTGCTGGCCTTAGTAATGTAGGGCAGTGTTTGTACTCTACAAAAGTTTATTGATTTGCCTCACTAGGGATGGTATAGCAAAGAAGCTCTTACTGTATTGGCTTCCAATAAAAGAGCAGCCAGGCAGGGACCTTGGTGTCCTATATGAGAAGAGAGATAAGAATAATAGTGTGCACATGAAGATGGGCATATAGAAGAAGCTAATTTTCTTGAAAAAGCCAGATGAAGACTGAAGAGCTCCAGAAAAATGTACAAGTTTTTGGACTTCATCCTGTCCTCAGGTGAAGTAAAGGGAATGTCTGCATGGTACCAGCCTCTCTGTGCTGCAGTCAGACAAGGATGGATATTTGTGAATGAGCTGTCCTGGAAACTAGTTTTGGTACCAGAAACAGTAGAGCATTCCTCTATCTACACTTGTCAGTCCAGATTAGCAAGGCTAATGCATTGAACTCTATACATGCTCTTTACAAGGACGTGAAATCCAGGCTCAGGGAAGTGGTTTCATAGTTCTACCTCCAGATATTTAGGATTCCTCAGATAGCTAGCTGTGCTGCATTAAAGGCAGTAAAATATGGTACTATGATATCTGCACTGCTTTGTGTAGTACAGCTTTATACATGCAATTTTGTTGCAATTTTGTGGTAGCACTTCCAATTTCATACCTGTCTGTATCTTCCAGTTTTATACTAATTGGATGGTTTGAGTGTAATCCCTTTCACTTTTGTCAGCCATAGAACCAGTCTTGATAAATTATTAAGCTCTTTCACTTCATTTTGAATGTACAAGGTTTTATAAGAAAATAGCACGTGAATTTTTTCAGCAAGAATTTAGGTTATATTTCATTTTATTTTAAAAAGCATCAATAATGTCTTAAGCATGGATAGTGAAGAACTTTCATACGGGTTTACGATTTGTTGTGGCAATAGGTTGTACTCCATGGTTATCGTACTTAGGCTATCCTACTCAATTAATTTTCAGCAGACCTCATTTTAACTATTCTTACGTACTGGTGTTTGTTACTGACATTAGATGTCATCTTTGCCTTAGAGGAAATTTGAACTTTTGAAATGCAGTGCCTTTTTCTTCTGGTACTGAAATAGGTTTGGTGTTTGTTTTTTTATACTTATTCTATATTTACCTCATTAAGTTGAGACTTCTTTATTTTCTTCTTTAAATTGGTAGTCAGGCATGGGAAACAGTAACTATAAGTTTTAAAATAAATGGCTTTACTCAGGAGCACTGAATATGGCCTAGAAAATGTTTTTTCATTCTATAGAACCTTGTGTTCTGTTCTGCTCTTGCAGTCATCCTGCTCATCCCAAGAGAAGCTACACCAGTTACCATACCAACCAACACCTGATGAACTACATTTTTTGTCTAAACATTTCTGTACCACTGAGAGCATTGCCAGTGATAACAGGTGCAGGACCACTGCGATGCGCCCTCGGTCCCGTAGTCTCAGGTGAGTTTGTCTATCTGGAAATAGGGGTTGGATCTAAACTCATGTATTCTGGAGCATAGTGGTTTTGTACATTGGGGGCATTCACTATTCTTGAAATTGCTGAAGCATAATACAAGAAGTACGCATCGGAGGCTGAATTATGAGTAGTCCTCATTAGTCCTGAATTATGAGTAGTCTTGCTTCTGGTTTTGATCATGGCTTACTTCAATGGTTAGCACTGTAAGCTAGGCCTTAATGAAGGCAACAAACCCCCATGAACTGTTTTGATGAGCTAGTCATTATTGATCTGACTGTAGCACTGGTTCTCTTCCAGAGTTCAAACTGTTCACAGACTTTATATGCAAAAACAATTCAAAACATATTTCTATCCTAGAACTACCTGGAAAGAAACATGATAAAGAACAAGTAGTTGAGTGGGGAGGTACGCACTCATTTATTTTCTTTAACCAAGATGAACTTGTTTTTTTGTTTCCCAAAGAATAGGCCTCTGTGTTTCGTATGTAGTGGCCATTTGTGTGAGAGATGTTTTACCCAAGATCAGTTATAAACTGTCAGAATAGTTTAGGTTTGGAAAATGAATCTGAATTTCATGGATTAAGTTTTCAAGAGCTGGAAGGAAAAAAAGGAAGTATTATATTTCTAATTGTCATACCGATCCTTCCAAAGTTTTAAAATAGTTTTACAGGTGTAGAAATCTTCGGGATTGAGGTTTTTAGAGCAACATATTTTAACTGCTTTTTGGTTATTTTTTTTTTTAAATCTGTGTAGACTATTGTGACAAATACAGTTGCTGCCTACATGAAACAGCACAATGATTTCTAAGAAAAAAACCCTGTTTCTTCATTAGAAGATTACAGATTGAACTTGTAAAGCACTTATTGCCACATCTTCAATTTTTTTTTTCATTTTTTGTTACGCTTTTAACACTTAAAACCTTGCATTTGAACTCACAGAATGTATACAAGGCTCCAGGGAATACACAAGAGCTAAGCATTTCCAGGAAGGGGATTGTGCTGCAAAAGCGCTGTGAAATTACGTACTACACTGTCCTCAGTGGATTTGCCTGTGAATGTTGTAGCAGATTGTCCATATCAGTTAAAGGATCCACCATTGTGATATCTTGGGACAAATTTTAGTGTTCAGTTTTTGCCCTTTGAGAAAGCCAAAAGCCAGTTTTTTTTCTCATGCAAGAAACCCGTGTGTACGTAGTATGATAAAGACACTCCTAGAAGATGATATCCCCTTTGTGGGGTCTTTCACTGCTTCACATCTTTTAGACCAGACTGATGGGCCAGTGTCAGCAACCCAGGAAAATCAGGTGGAAATTTTTCAAAGGAAGTTATCACCAATGAGGCTCCTGATAGCAAAAAGCAGATTTGTGGGTTAACTGAGACAATGGGTACATTTATTTTTTTTTTATTGTTTTCCTGCAAGTCTTGTGCTTGCAGGCACAGTGCACCAGCATTGATGAAACTCATGTATATGTATGTCATTATTTGTAGGAAGTTGCTACCTTTTTCTGCTGGTCAGATGGAAAATAGATTGATTTGATTTTTTTAAAATGGTATTTAAAAAAAAAAGAATATTTTTCTTAACTTTTTCATTTGCAGCTAATGAAGTTTTTGATCAGGTCTTCCTATTTTGATTGTATGCAACCTTCAAAAGGGCAGGTGTAGCCATAACTGATAGTTAAATCTATCTCTGTCACCCTTCTGAGAAAAAGGTGATGTTCACAAGTGTTGCAAAACTGCCTGTATCCTTAAGTGTGGTTACAAACGAAGAAAGTAACATAGTTAGCAGTTAGATGTCGAAGCATATACCAGGAAGGAAGCAAGTATATCACTGATGAGAGAATGTACCTTTCCAGTGAAGCCTATGTTGACTTCTTGTTGCAAATAAACTGTACAGAGATACAATAACTGTAGTTCATGCTGAGACAAGTTTAAAGGCATAATTTGCTTTGCTTGCAGCCCTGGACGTTCTCCTGCCTGCTGTGACAATGAAATAATTATGATGAACCACGTCTACAAAGAACGATTCCCAAAGGTAATGAATTATATTTAAGATACCCAGTAACTGAATTGATAGGCTACATAGGTTTTAAGTAAGTGGTGTTTTTGTTATGGGAACTAATGATCCAACACTGTAATAGCTTTCATAAAGCATCACCAAGCTCATATTACAAAGATAAAATCACAATAAAGAAAAACCCTGCTGAGAACTGGACATTCATTTGGCAAAGCTGCTGAACTGGTTTTGAAATGAATCGCTCTGGTAATACATTCTGCTGATTGGAAACCAACAGTAAATTCAATTTCAATAGGTGGTGTATACTTGGAACAAATGTATACTGAACTAGTAAACCAAAATCAGTTTCTGTTGCTAAGTTATCTGCTCATGCACCTTCATGATTCCTTCCTTTAGTTGCATTTACTCCTTTTCCCAAACACTCATTATATATTCATTTTTATTGTGAAAATCATAGGGTTTGGCTATGAGGTGTTAAATGTGAGGACGCATTGCTGTGGTGTCCAGAGGTCTGAGACACAAACAACTTCCTAGATGCAGGTGTGTAGCTTGGAGCATTGCTCTCAGTTGCTCCAAGAATTTTGATGACCCCTGGAACATAAAATAAGGTAAAGCTGATGCTGTTCCAAAAAGTGAATAAAAAATAGAAAAAAAATCTTCATATTTCTTTGTAGGAATATGAGGAGATTTGTCAGGATTTGGTTGAACAGCAATCTGAAGTGTGGAACAATCCAGTCATTTCAGTGTTTGAGATATGACCTAAGAGGTGTGGGATTACATTTTAATAATAAAAATATCTTTAAGGGTTTTTTAAAGCATCAGCAGTTTTGTGAGAACAGACACATCTAGCAACCTACAGACACATCTGGCAGGAGCTGTGAGCTTGTGGCGCTTTTAATCAGTCAATGTTCATTTAAACTCTGCCCATGAAATACCTTTCGTACCTGTATGAAAGGAAGGAAGACATGCTGCTCTGTAGCATCTGCATTTTTAGCAGAACAAGGTAGATCCCCATGAGTTCTCTTTTTTATTATTTTGACTTGGACTTAAAGTTTTACACTTGTGGGTGTTCCTTTAGTTATGTTTCGTGATCATCTCAAGATTAGTGCACAGTTAATCACCACTGGCAGACAAAGGTGGGGATCTGCGTAGTAGAACAGAAGTGCTGTTGCTTTTCTGGACTACTAATGTGGGGAAAAGTCCTGTGTCACTTTGCCTTTCTGTTTGCTTGCTTTTCTGCCTCAATCACTTCATGCATTCCAGCTAGGTAACTTCTCAGGCAGTACAGCAATGTCGCAGAGTCAGAAATAAGCTTTCAGGGTGCTAGTTTCGTGTAAAACTGATTTAATGTATCGTGTATCTATCTGTCTGTAGGCCACAGCTCAGATGGAGGAGAGGCTTCGGGACATTATAAGAAATCATTCTCCAGAGAACGTCCTTCCCCTGGCAGATGGAGTGCTCAGTTTTACCCACCATCAGATGACAGAACTGGCTCGAGATTGTTTGGATAAATCCCGCCAGGGCCTCATCACATCACGATACTTCCTTGAATTACAGCAGAAATTAGACAAATTGCTGCAGGAGGTATGAACCATGAGACTACTTTTATGTTTGCTTGAAAAATTGATTAAATCTGTTTGCCTAAGTGGTGTTGTCTTGAAATTGACAACTATTTGAGTGAACAGTCATGACTAAGCGGTATTCATAGCAGTTTTAGTCTACGTAATGACTACTACAAAGACTATAAGGCATCCTAGTGTACTAGTCTGGAATAGACGGGTTGTAAAGATTTTAGAAACAACACTATATTGTCATGCAGTGCAAGTTATAAATTTCTTACAGAAGTGGGTGCATAAACTCCAAGTGGGGATACTTGCTATTCCATTTACTGTGGATAAATGAGGAAGCATATACACTTTCCACTTTATCAACCCAACTAATTGCCTGCTGTGTTGAGAAAGCAGACAGCAACCCTTAGCTTTCCATTAGATTGAAGTTATTTAATTATTTAAATATTTATAATATTCCTTTCGTAATTAAACTGTTTATTAACAGAAATAATGTTATTTCTGAAAATATTGAAACTTCCATAGAACAGTCAGCTAAATGAATTAAGAAGAACTTGGAACTTCACAAAATTAATGTGCTATGACATGTCACTGTTGTGTATGGATGTATCATTTTTAAAACAATGAGTACAGCATGTAATGTACTCATTTGTTTGTGTGGGATTTGATAGCACATTATTAGCCAAAGTTAATGTGATAGACTAGCAGATTTGATATTGAGTTGAAATTTACCAGCTGAGAGGTAAAGATACCATGCCTGTCTTAATTTGTCTTGTCTTTTCTGCTTGGAGTGCAGGAGCAGTTGCTAAAGATTTTGGTTGATTTTTTTTTTTTTTTATGCTGCCTTTTTGTTACCTTCTACTCAGGAAATAGGTTTCCTCCAATTACTGTATTCTGAACTTTTTCTCTTCATTAAGCAATGCAAAATTTAAGACATCAGAGATGTATTTCTGGATTATTGAAACCCTTTTTTTTTAAACTGAGAAAATACATACAGCTTGCTTACCAATCAAAAGGAAGTTTGAACTAGTGACCTTCTTGTGAAGTCACGTTTTTATGATGCCAAAGTGCAGGCAGAATTGGCCAGTTGACTGGAGATGTCTGATTATGAATTATGTATGCTAGTGATAATGTTAAAATACAACGTGTCTTAATTCACGGAACCACTCTTAACACTGGTAATCACAGTTAACAACATATCCCTTAAAATGGCTACATAGTAAGTTGGGTTTGGAATGAATGTTGCTCATTCACTCAACAACCACTAAATAAAAAATACTCTAGCAAGTTATTCTCTAATCTGCATATAAAGCAGTGTTATTGAGAAAAAAAAAAAAGGCAGAAACACTTTTGTCATGTTCCATGTTGCTAGTTCTTTATTATATAAAAATTTCCTGTTCTGCAAAAACGTAATACCTTAAAATAGAGTAAACTTTTGGGTCTTCTGCATAATGTTTGTTAATAGCATGATATGGCAGTAAGAAAACTTCCTCTTTGCACAACTTGGTTATGGGCACTCAGTTGTGCTTTGGATTTGTCTGACTCATTTGTTGTCAATTCCCAGCTGCAACGTTCAGTAGAAAGCTGCATCTCCTGCTGCTACTTGGCACATGACAATTACTTTGCATAACCAGGGGAAGACTCCCTTGAGGTTTCAGCAGCATGGTTCAACAAACATTTTTAAAATTCTAAAGGTCAAGGTCAGGTGGACCTGAATGCTTTTTTGCTTCATCCCTCTTAAATGTAACATGTATAGAGTCTTGTTCACAAATGCACCTGAGTCTTCACAAAGCTGTGCAAAGGTGCTTTAAGTTTTGCTGACGATTAAAGTAGTCAGGTGTTTTGTTTACAGAAGAGTTTTATTTGGGCTTCATTGACAGTATGCAGAGTACAAATTCTTGTGTCCAGTTAAGGTTCTTCTGAAACCTATTGCAGAGTGCTAGATGGTGTTTGTGCCTTTTTCTTTTTCCTTTCTTTAAACTTCACAGATTAATTCTTCTCAGATGTTTGGTGTTTTTCTACATATACCTTAAGTGGAGCCTCTGCAAATATAGTTTATAGTCATTATCATTTTAGTATGACGTGTGACCATAGGAAATCAGTATCAATTTAGCATGAATGTTGCTTATGTTTATTAATGTTGCTTAGGAAAGTTTTCATCCTAAAATTATTAACAAATTGAGACACAACCGTGTATGTAGAGAGATACATGTTTCATTGAAATGTAGTCAGTCCCTTTTGCAAAACCGATGTTAATGTATAAGTTTTTTTTAAAATAAGTAGATATTATGTCCATTGTAGGCACTATTACAGTGTCAGAATTATACAAATGGTATTACATCAATTTGAAATAACAAGGATTTGAGAAATGCTGAAATTTCCGCTGGCATCTTGAAATTGATGTGTAGTTTGTCTCAAGCATGTGCTTCAAACACTCAAAGATATCCCAAATATCATACACATTTTCCTAAGTACTGCATTGAATGTGCTTTGTTTTTTTATCACTTTATCTTTTAGGCTCAAGAGCGATCAGAAAGTGGAGAAATGGCATTTATTAAGCAACTTGTCCGAAAAATCCTGATTGTTATTGCTCGTCCTGCTCGGTTACTGGAATGCCTGGTAAGGTCATGCGTACTCTAAGTAGATTTTTCACTTGTTAGTGAGGGAAGGCTTCTGGCTTAGTATTCAAGACCTTTTACAATCATTTTTTGAAACATGTCAAACAATGGGGTAGGTGCTCATTGTTGGTGGGATGCTTTCTGCTTTTATTGCAGGAACATGAGACTGGCAAGGACCTCCTTCAGCTGTGTTTGATTCCCTGCTATTACAAATGCCATTATATTATAGAATCCCTTTCATCAACTGAGAAGGGTCCAGTTTGAAACCAGTTGGATTTTTCTGTTGTTTCGTTAGACTTTGCTATTCTCTGGAAAGACTGTTCCAGAATAATAATTGCTCTGTAGTTTTCTTGTTGCTCCTCTTCTTAAAAGTTTGATAATTTCGTTTAACTCAGTGACTGCCAGATCTATCAGCAGCTTGCAGTCAGCTCAGCAGTACCGGATCTGGTGGGAACAGCAGCAGAGAGGTTACGGTATCTGCATATACAGGTAGTTGGACTTATACTGGGGACCAGAAGGAGCACAAGAGTTAACTTATTTATGCGTGAGCATAGCACTGATGTTGCCAGACTGGGCTAGCTGGTGCGAGGCTGTGTGGGTGTGTTTCTGCTCTGCCTGCCCATGCTGTGGGAGGTGGGATGGCTCAGGTGTGGGAAGTTGCTCCTACGCACAGAGCCAATGTGCTTCAGTTGTTCAGTGGAACTAATAAACCCTCTCAGAACACAGTGTACTCAGGAGGACGGCGGAGACACCCAAATACCATGTAAGAGCCAGCCTCAGTCCAACAGGCCTGGCAGGCAGCCCGAGCTGACTTTGTTGAGCCACTTTGCTTGCCAATACCAGGATCACAGTGTTGATGCTGCATGCAGCTATTTGAGGCTGGCAGGGCTTATGTGGAAGCCACTAACCTGCTGCTAGACTCAAGTTATGCCTGAAAGTGTCATAACTGCATTTGCATGGCACTGAATCCAGACCTAGTAAGTCTTTCCAGCTCTGTGCTGTCTCTCTTCTTCTGTAGCACAGTTAATCCACAACCTGGCTCGTTCAGCCATGGGCATTTTGAGAGCTGCCTCTGTTTTGTTTTGGAAACACCATGTCTCAGTGTTCCCAGTTGCAGTTTGTTCATGATTTGCAGTTCAGAAGGAATCTAAAATAGGGTATGTGCTCTGAATCAGCATGAAAGAGATGTTTTAAAAAAACAAAAAAGAGGCAGGCTTTAAAGAAGAGGATGCCTTAGCATATTCTGTCTCTGCCATTGAATCCAAACTTGTGTTACTTCTGAGCCCTGAAATGCTTATTCCAAATCCAGTATGATCTTCTCTGCTCCATTCCCAAGGTTCAGAAAATGTTTCTCCACCTCTTCACCCAATGTCTCACATGATACCTCGTTTTCCCTCTGATCTGCATGTTTCTCTATCATCACATATAAAAAAAAATGCCTTTCAATACATCCTGTGGGCTGACAGACAAAGGATTCTTTATGATGCTTTGTCCTTCCCTTCCATCCTTGCTGGCTCTCTCCCACCTACCCCTGCCCCCAGCATCATCACTGTTGTTTATCTTTTTAATTCAGGTTCTCTTCTGGTGACCTACTTGCCCATTAGTTCATTCTCTCTAAATGCTAAATTTTATAGCTAGCTAGTCCACATCTCCATTCACTTAGTTCCCAGTTTCTGCCCCTGGGTTTTTATCCTAGGCTACTTGCTCTGCTTCATCACACTTCAAGCAGAGAGCTGTTGTGCTTTCTGTCTTCTGCTGGGCTTGCTGATGTGAGTGGAAGGAGAGTGTTGCAAGGCCAGGAGATTACCATGTCTCTTAGCTGAGAGCTTCAGAGTTGCAGAGAAAGACAGCATGGCTTCCTTAGAGTGTTCTTACTTTAGATGGGATCTTTAGGAGATGTAAGCTGGAATGTAACAACTCTGCACAGTATGTTTCTACAGAGGCAGGTAGCTTGAGCAAGTTTAGGCATACTGTCACAAAACTGATAAATTACTCATGCAAGAAGGTGTTAAACCTACTCCATAAATGTCACTACAATTGTGTAATTTTACAGGAACAATATTGTTCTTCTTCCATAAATCCTTCTGGAAACTTTTGAATAATATTGGCTGATATTTTAGAATGTCTGTCTGACATAGATACTAGGTATGGAAAACTTAAGCCTCTGAAAGAAAGTTTATAGCATTGTAGGAAATAAATCCAGCAGTTTTGTCATGAGATGTTTCAGATACGATGCAATAATGCTTTCAGTTTTCTGATGGTGGTCTTGGCTCAGGAGTTTCAAGTATGTGAATTCCTGGTTTTATTCACTTGTTAACTATTTGAATAAAGCTTTTTCAGTTTCATATGTGCCAAGAGCTATTGCCACATACTGAAAGATTTTTGTCCATTTGTACATGGAAAATGAAACAGAGTTAGAATATGAGAGAATAAATCTATTGCTTCTAATTATTTGCATTTGTGTATGTATATATGCGTGCGTGTGTATATTTATATTTATATACACACAGAGCTATTCATATGATTAAAAATATCTGTTTTGAAATTACCTTGATTTAACTAGCAAGTGGAGGAGAAGTGCATCTGCCATGGCAGCAGGTAAGGAGATGATGATGTTCTCATGATGAAGGTAGGTAGGAGGTCTTGGCACACATTATCGTGTCATTGTGTTCTTCTGTGCCAAGGAGTAACATATAAGAGATACAGCTCCGGACAGCATGTCAGATGAGGAGAGTAAGGCTAAAACAGCATGTAATAATGCTTAATAACTCTATTCAGATTAATAGTCAGTTCAGCAGCATCCTGAGACTTTGAGCTAGCTAAGGGAGTTTGGGCAGTTCGTGGGCTTGTGATAAATCCTTTGGAGTAGGCTGGAAATGTTGAAAGTTGTTTCATGACAAATGAAAAACTAAGATTGTTTCCGTAAGACTGAAAATTCCAAAGATGTTTCACTTGACACACTGCAACTCCTCCTGGTAGCCGCAGCAGTTTGGATGCTTCCAAAACAAAACATGATGCCTAATTTCTCAAGCTGTCTTCCTGGTTGGGATGTTGAGTTCCAAGTGCTGGGTAGCCTGAGGAGCTCGGGCGGGAGCCTTGTGACCCAGCACAGAGACTAAAGCCTCATGGAGTTATGGGAGGGCAGGAAATGACCAGCAGGGAAGCTAACTAGCTCTGCAATCTGCCTGGCTTCTGCAGATGTTTTTGACAGAACAGGCTTACTCCAGTAGAAAGTCTGTTTTGTTACATCAATATTTAATGACTGACTGGCTCTCGCTCTACTAAGCCCTGTCCCTGTTGTGATCTATGGTTGGCACAAACATCTTGAAGAATGTCATGGCTATGTGAAAGATATTTTGGTATGAATTCATACTGGAAGCTAGATAAAGTCTATTTAAAAAAAAAAAAATCAAACCTTTTAGTAAGCTTCCTTGTTCCTTTCAATTATTTCCTATTTTTATAATCTGTGAAGGTAGTAAAATAAATACTTTTCTAAGGAACTTGGGGGACAGTCAGGGTTTTGAGTTCCTATTTCTTTTCGTCCTCTTTAAGGCTTGCCTTTTACGCATTATGTAAGTCATAGTTAATATAGCTGGTTCCCAAAGAAGGATGTTTCATTTCTAGCTTTGGAGCAATTGGATCAATGAACTTCAAATGTTGTTTTCAGCAACTGATGATTCTGGCTTTGCTTTAAAAATAGTGATTTATTTAATGGTATTCTCCATAAAATATAGTGCATATATATATTGATTAAAAATACTTCAAAGATTTACTTAGAAGTTGAGAACAATATATATACATTGTTTATTTCAGTAGTGATTTTTATATGTAAGGAGCTGCAGGGAGGTAGTCTTGTGTAACCAGCAGCGATTTGACATATAGGTCTTTTCACTCTGAATATTATGGAAAGTGAGAGCAAAGAACTATTCTTATAAAGTAGTGCTCTGAAATAATGGTATGAAATTTCATTGATTACAACATGTTACATTGTATAAGAGTCATAATAGAGCAATAGACTACTAGCAATAAAGAAAGAGGTACTATTTTTGCTAAGGAAAATGTCAAATATTTCCAATAGAAGAAGCAAAGGAAGTTTTTGTTAGGCTTTAAGACTTCAGTTTCTACCGAGAATGACGGTGATAGTTTTTCTTCTAGGAATTTGATCCTGAAGAGTTTTACTATCTTTTGGAAGCAGCTGAAGGCCATGCTAAAGAGGGACAAGGCATTAAAACAGACATCCCTCGATATATTATTAGCCAGCTGGGCTTAAATAAAGATCCTCTGGAAGGTAAGTGCATCTCCTGGTCCAGCAAAGGCTCCTAGATTCTTCCTTCTCAATGTATTTTATAATTCTGATAATCTGTGTATACGTGAAAAGACTCAAAGATGGTGGCAAAACAAACTTTCGCTAACCCTCACAGTTCTCTTACAAGCTTGAAGGCATTAAAAAGGTAGTCTGAGATTTTTCTGTTGTGAATGTCATTCACAAGTACACTGTGTCAATGGTACTTGTGATCTTCTTCCATCCTGGCAATGCAACTTTATTCTTTCAGCTCTAGCTGAAACATACTGGTATAATTTGATGGTGACTGTTAACCAACTGTATGTATAAATGAAACTGGGCTGAGGGTTATTTGCCCTTCAGTGCCCCCACCCTCCCCATCTTAGAGTCCCTGGGAAAAAAATCTCCCATTCCTATGGGAGATTCCTAGATATTCCCAGATTGTTTTTTCTCAGTAATTTGGTGTGTGTACATGTTGAGGACTTCTGTAGGGAGAATTTGGGTCCCAGTGGAGGTATTGTCATTGCATAATTTTTGTTTGCGTGATTTTTCTTTTTAGGATAGCGTTGGAAAAACTAAAATTACTTTTGTCTCCTAACCAGACCATCTTCCCTTCCATCCTGAGACTGAGTTCTGTCACTGGTGACAAGTGGAAATTGGTTCATTGTGTTCAGTGCTAATCCTGCAATTTGGAAGAAATTGGCAGAAATGCTGTTGTGGAAAATGAGTCTAGCTATTGCCTTTTAACTTGTCTTCTGTGTTATCACCCAGGACAAGGGGGATCTCTAGGAGAGGACATGGTAACACATGTCAGTAAATACTGGGAGGTGTATGATTTATGGATTACTGAGCTGTGGTTCAGTTGGAGATTTGGGCAATTGAATTATTTTGTGTATAATTTTAATGTGTTTATAGATTTGTGATAAAATAATTCAGGCTATCTGATTTTTATTAATGCTTTTCTGCCTTCCCACAAAAAGTAGTATTTATAAGCGGTATAAATCACTGTGCAACAACTTCTTAAATGATCTGGGTTGGGTTTTAAATTGGTGCCTCTGTATACAAGGACATTTCCTAAGCAAAAATAAAAGAATGGCACTATGAGTTTATGCCCTGGAATTAATTGTTTGCAAATAGAATTATTTGGGAAGACTGTATTCATTGCTGTTTAAAAAAAAAGTGAAGAAAATCTTCCTGAGACAGCTTTTAATTACTTGTATGCAAAGCCAAAAAAATATTTAAAAGTATTTAAATAGCAGAAGAACCAATTTTTTCAAAATAAACAAAGCCCAGTCCAGTAATGCCACTTATCCTGAAACACAGAATTGTGTTTCCAACTAATCTGTTAAATTATGTCTGCAATGTTCATAAATGTCCACCAAAGGATTTTACTTCCTTTGCGGAGAAAAGCAACCTACTTCTTCAGACTTTTCTCTACTTATCTCCTTTGTTTGCTGCTATAGTTGTAGTGTCCTTTCTTTGAGTGAAATGATGCATGCATTACTTGGAGATAATGCTAGATAAATTTATACTGTACTGAAAGCAATACCACAACAGATTCATCACTTAACAGAGACTGGTGGCTGCATTTCTGAAGAGTTCCCCAGGGAGAAATTTTTCCCTATGGTTTTTAAATTACCATCTTTACCTTTTTGAATCATGAGTCTTCAGAAATGGTTTAAATCAATGAAAGAAAAAGGGCAGATGTTTAATGGTATTTAGATGAGTTTTAAAAATCTCTTCAGGCATTGCAAAATGGTTCCATAGCTCCCTGTTTCAAAAGCTGACTCTTGGTTCCATTCCATTACTACCTACTGCTTGCAAATAATATGCATTTCTCAGATAATGGTTATATTGCAAAAGTTCTGTTTAAAAATGGCTCATTTTAATTTGCTATTTATGAAAATAATTTCAGATGAGAAGGCTGTCAAAGTATATTATTCTAGCTTGCTTGGTTCTCATCCATACATTAAAGGTTTCATCAGCACTTCTATTATAAAAACCCCACATTCACCAAACTGTGACTTGCCAGGGAAATCCACTAATGTTTCAAGTTTGGCCTGTATCTTTGTAGCTTAAGCTCTCTTTTTATTTTTTTTTTTTTTAAGATTTGTTTATTCTCAGTTGGAGATATTTTCCACTGTTTATTGACTTCAGAATTTTTGGAATGTTTTTAGCTTTTAAAGATCAGTTTATTTTTTGAAGTGACACTTTCATTACCTCTGATTCTTCCACTTTACGAACGTTGTGTTTTGGACTGTGATTGCAAATAAGAGTTATTCCTTGAATCTTATCTGTTGCAACAGAAAATTATTTGTGTGGTTAATTTGGTCATAATGATTACAGTAAGTGTTGTGCAGGATTTCACTTGTAATACTAACTTATTATTATACAGAAAAATCCAGTTTAGGTGTTCTATGTGAATATTCTTTTTCTTTTCATATTCATAAATTCAGTTAACAGTCCTGAGATAAAAATACGTCTCACAAATGCCAAGTGGTCTTATCTCTGATCCCCAGCACATAGTTATGATAAAATGTGCATCTCTGGCTATGTGGAGTATATAATTAACTATGTATATGATTAAAATAATACTAAGCCTCCCAGGGTCTTTAAGCTACCAGCTGTCCTGTTTAGCTTTTATTTCCCAGATGAATTCTTAGTTACTGTGCCCCTGAAGAACAGGATGGGCTTAGGAGCTCTGCAGCATACGTTGACCCTGGCAGGGACAACTAGGTCAAGTTGTAGACTCCAAAAAATCTTAAGTTTATCAGAGAAGTCATCTATATTAGTGACTACATAAATGAAAAGCTTCTAAGAAAATGGCTTGTAGGTTATTCTGTTAAGTATATCAGCATTTCTATGTAGAAGATGCAAACCATTTGGAGTCCATGCCCGTCTAAACTAGAAACTTTTTGCTCTAACTGTGAAGGAGCCCAGCAAAGATGGGGCCTACTATTAACCTATTAATCCCTTGGGAGCTGAGATCCTCAGGAGTTCTAGCAGACTAGTGCTGTCTTTCCCTTGATGCTCAGATTTCATACAAATCAGAGTTTCCATGTCTCAGCATTGGTAACATTGTCACTCTTCGTTGCTTCATGGCTGTCTTAATTATTCAGTGGAAGATTACTTGGGCATTGAATAACAGGTCTTAATTTGTCGGATAGGATTTTTTTTATATAACATTGGAGATGCCCTAAAAGTTATTTGGGAAGTATTACAGCATTCCAGAAAAACGTCACCTCTTGACTATTCTGTGCTTCATTTAGTTTTGTATTTGCTATAGTTTAAAATGAAGTTTCTGATCTTTGTTTCCAGAAATAGCTCAGCTAGCTAACTGTGACAGTGGGACAGCAGAAACTCTGGAAGTGGATGAATCAATAAATGTAAGTTTTTCTGTTATGTTGCCATTTTTGCTGAATCTGAGCCGTAGAAAAATAAATGCCTTGTGTTCTTTCTGGCCCTGACCTGTTATATTTTCTATTGGTATGTGTGAAGAGATTGAATAGAACAGTGGTTAATCCTCAGACTAACACGGTGTTTCTCAGCAGCCAGAAAGCTCACAAAAATATTACAACAAAACTTTCCACCTATTTTCCTAGATGCTTCGGTATCTTTTACAAAGTTAGTGTTCACCACATGGCAATTGTTTCACCACAAAATCTACACGTCCTTCTTTTATTTCTCTTTAATATACTTGTTTTTCTTTTAGAAGGACTTTTAAAGCATTTCATAAAAAATACAGTATTTAAAACAGATTTTATAACAGTCCATTTACAGAGAACAGATCCAGTGAAGAGACAAGGAAGAAATGAGCAAGGTTGCCTGGATTCAGAAAGCCAGTATGCAGTCTGGAACATTGTCTATTAGAACTGAGTTGTATTTAGTGGAAGGATACTGACAAATTGGAGAAAAGACAGAATAGCTAGAAGACTAAAAGAAGTGCTGAAGTGATTAGGAGAATCGAAGGTGCAAACTGGCTTAGCAATAGCTAAGAAATTGTAATTGTAAAGATATTTGTGTTGTGCAAATGTTGAAGAAATACAGGAAGGATTGTGCAGTGTAATAAAGGAATGTAAATAGGGGAGGTGATGAAATCAGTAATGAAAAATATAAGGTGAATATTCGGAAACATTTTCTCAAAGTGTAACTGTGGAATAAACACACATGGGAAGTGACAGGAAGCATAACTTTAAAGTAGAGGACCATTCAAAATCATCATAAATACACAATTAGGAAGAATCCTGTACTGGCAGGCAAGCAGGCTAAACAATTTAATAAATCACCTCTCTCTGCTCCTCTGTAGTTCATTATATTAACATATTCACTAATATTCTTGCACTGGATTTTCTTTAGCAAGCATTTAATTGAAAGTGTTCCAACCAGGTCTACTTTCAACCTTAACTATTACCAGACTGCCTGGATAGGGATCATAGAACTTCTTGGAGATTGGGAAACCATCTTGAAAAGGATCTTACGGGTTTGGAATACTGAATTTGGAGTCCTATGCCCTCATCATGCCCCCTGCACCCTAATTCTAATTCATACATCTTCAAAATTAATTAAAAATTAAAGCTAGAAAGAAGGTTGTGCGGTACTTGGAACGACTCCATTTTGAAAATGTTCTGGCATGCAAGTAGGTGAAAGTGACCTCTCTAATGATTACTGCATTTTTGTCTTCCATGTTTTTCTTTTTCATTTTGTGTCTCTTTTCACAGTCTATCCTAAGTTATATCACAGTCCCTCCTAACATTAGTTTGAAATGTGCAGAAGGTTATTTGAATGAATGAGAGCTCATCTACGTTTTGTTACTACCAGGCTGTACTACCAGAGTGAGATTTACTAAAATAGGAAGGCAGTGGCCAACGAGTGCTTGGTGGGATTCATAGAAGTCTGTAACTCTGAATAGGAATTGCCCGTAACTTCTTTACCAGAAGCCTTCATGCCTGTCTGCTGTAACCTGTGCATGTAGATAAGTGGATGGATACCTTTTGGTTGAAAAAGTAGCTTTGCTTCAGGAGTCCCTCCGGTCCCTCTCTGTGCTAGCTGTGTGGCTAGCTGGCCAGAGCTTTTAGCTGGTTCATCAGGGTGTG
This sequence comes from Tringa solitaria, assembly GCA_026413425.1. NCBI lineage: Eukaryota > Metazoa > Chordata > Aves > Charadriiformes > Scolopacidae > Tringa > Tringa solitaria. The sequence continues at coordinate 23,831,007 of JAOXJM010000019.1, forward strand.
ACAGCCTGGTGATAGTGGGGTTTTGTTTGTTTTATATTTTTCCCTGATTTTGAAAAAAATACTGTAACTTTGTGCTTTCTCCTCTTTTACTTTGAAGAGCTCTAATACCTCACTGAAGCTACAGAGAAAACCTCGGGAAAGTGATTTTGAAACAATTAAACTGATTAGTAATGGAGCTTATGGGTGAGTAATCCATGAGTGTAACAGCTCTTTGGCATTTCATTTTTGCTTAACTTCTCATTATTTCTTATTGCATGGATATTTATTTGAGGGAGTTTGTTTGCCCTGCTGCTTTTTTCATTCTGCTTTTCTGTTTTGTTGCTAATACTTGGAAGTTCACAAGAAAAACTTTTCAGAAAGCCTGCTAGGCAATAATGAATCACTGTGTGCTGCAGTAAATTAAAATACTGAATATTACATCGTGAAGATATTTCAAAAGTAGGTATCATGTAATGCCAAAGGTGAAGTCTGAATAAATCCAAAGGCAGATTTGAAGCCACCTTTATGATACTGGAAACAGCCTGTGTTTATGCAGATATGAAGCAGAATAAAACTGCATCTAAAAATATCATTGAAGTAGAAACAAATTTCATTAAGTAGGGCAACACAGTTTTGTTACTTCTCTGTGGACACTGTGCTCAAATTGTAACCAGTCAGTTTTTAAGGATTTGCTGTTACTTGGTTCATTTTGGAAATGGAAAATGCACAGCTTACTGCTCAGTGGTATGTATGTCATCTGGAGAAATCCTAGAATACCAAGGGAAAATTATCTCAGCCTGGGCTTTAAATGAACACAACATGTTTTCTAGAAGTACCAGGGATTGTGTATATCAGCACCAGTGCAGGGATTGTGTGTATCAGCAGCCAGAAGTCTGTCTTCAGTCACCTTTTCCGATCAGATACTATGCATTAGACCTTTGATTTGGCTCTTCCTCTGCATTGAAACTTACCAGCACAGAAACTGTTGGGCTGTGTAACCTGCAGGACGAGGAGGGATGTAATGGGTCAAAAAAGAGGGGTTTCCGCCTTGAGGTGAGGATCCTGTGACCAAATGAGCCGGTGTCACAGCCCAGCGGTGGAGGGGGCTGTGCCGCTTTCCAGCACAGACACCATTAGGGTGGCTGTACCTACTCTGCCCTACCTCTGCTTGAGGTTGGAAGCAGCAACGACATGATACAACTGAGCACTCTTTGAAGAGCCTTTGGACATAGAAGCGAAAGCATCTGCAGTCTGTCCACTGGAGTTTAAGTGCTGTTTTAATGGCCTGAGGCTGATGGGCATAGTAATAACTCTCTGATCATGTTTAGCTAAAGGTAACCCTCAGCTCTGGGACAGGAGGCGTTAAGTACTGCCTCAGTCATGATAGCTTGTGTGGAGGCTATTATTTGTGTCCAGACCTGCTCACAAAGCTCAGCAAAAAGCCTGAAGGAAATAGCATAAGTTGCTTTAAAGTTCTGTAAATATCCAACTACAACTTCTCACTAGTCAGCCTCTGTACGATTCATTTTCTCAGGATTTCTCCCTAGGCGAACTCATTACTTACCATATTCCAGTTTCTCCCAACTACCCCAGGACTTCAAAAGCCTTTCTTCCACCAGTTGGCAGTAGCTGCTGCTCCCCTCCCTGGCTGCATCCCTTTCTCTTTCCTTGGCAGATTCTCCTTTCATCTCCTATGCAATTTCCTCTTCATCCTACCTGGAGGAGTTTAAGAACAACCATGTGGGGCAGGTCCCTGTTGGAGAAAAGGATGTCTGAGTCACTAGACCTGCCTGGCTTCCCAGCAGTTTTAGGATGCTAATGGATGGGGAGAGAAGGGAGCAGCTGCGGAAGGGCATGCTGCAACCAGCAGTGTGAATCTGGGCACTTAAAGTCAGAGGTTTGGTAGACCTGTGGCTCTTGCTCTGTAGGTGTTAGAGCCAGAAGGAGGCTTGATGAGCCGGTAAGAAATACAGACTGGAGGCAACTGTCCATTTGAAACCAGAGACAAAAACAGATCTGAAAAGCTGGAAAGTATGAAAAGCCATGGGTTTCTATGGCACGTTTGATGTAGGCATGTAAGACTTTTTTCCCCTCTCATATTTGTGGCAAGGAAAATCAATACTTATGAAACACCTTTTTAATGCTCATAATAAGCAAAATTGGCAATACAAATGTCATAAAAATTGGATAAACAACAAATTTGTGAGGAAAAGGAGAGCTGATAGAGGGTGAACAGCTTGGAGTGTGTCCGGATTCTGAATGAATCATTATTGTCTTCAGTGAGTGTTAAAACAGGAGTAGGCTGGTGAATTATGCTGTGGTAGTATTCAAAGTGGAAATTGAAAGTTTCATCAGTTTAACTTCCATCCCTAAGCAAGCAATAACAAAGTAGGTTTTGTTGGTTTGGATTTTTGTTTTAAATAGATACTTAGAAGAAAAATCAAGAACAAGAAAGAAAACAAAGGTAGAGCCTCTTAGTAATTAATGTAGAGAGAAAGGAACATGGTGGACAGTACAACAATAAACTTAAAAGTATTTATTCACTTTTAAATGTGATTTTAGCACCTAGTCACTTCACCCAGTTACTGTAAGTTAAGGAGGCTTGTGCTCCTATGTTCTTTAGGTTATCACTTTTTCACAAGTATCAGTGTGCTTGAAGATCTCCACTGTGGTATATCAGATAAGTGGGACTGTAATATCAACCGACTATTTTTTATCTTTATTAAGTGGTGGATTTTTTTTTTCTGTTGGCACCAATACAATTGGTGGTTAATTTACTCAAAAGTTATGGTCAAGTTTAAAGAAGAGCACATCATGTTAACCTAAATACTCTTTAACCCATATAAAAAATTGAGTGTAATAAAGCAATAATACCTGTTCCATCTGTGAATACAAAGCAATAAACTGTCCCATAGGCATTTATTGCAGTTTATTTACAAGTATAAACAGCTGAAATAAAAGCTATTGTTGTTAAGCTACACAAATTATTTTTTTCTCTTCTGTGCTTTTCCAGACCATTAATTTTTTGAAATAACCTAAATATGTGTGAATTCTGCCTGTGCTTCATTGATTTATTCTCAAAAATATGTCAGTGGGCCTATTTTGTGCTCTGACATTAAAGATTCAGTGTGCTATTGTAATATTTTATTTTGAGGCTATAATGGTGGGTTTAATTCTGAACCAGTTTTAAAAACATATTTTCTGCTGTCTTTGATTTTGCCTTCATTAGTGAAATGGAAAGCTTTGACAGGGTAATTGTTGGTCTTGGCATGCTGTAGCAGAGATTTGTCAGATATGTTAAACTTGATGAGTTTAAATATAAACTATTGGTTTTATGAAGGTTTGAGTAAATATCTTAGCAGTTCTCTGCTTTTAATTGATTGGGTAAACTCATTTGTAGTGCAATTAAATGACTGTATAGTAGATGAGGTGTATCAGGCTTTTGGGAATGCCTAGGAATATACAAGAAGTTAAACAAGCTGTGAATCAGTAAGCATGTAGGATGCTGGCCAAGTCATTAATGGTTTCACAAGCTGTCTCTCTGATTCTTTTTCAGCCAGTCAAAACTTTTCATACTTCCCAAATTTTAAACTTTTACTGCAATCACAGCAACATTTTTCCGTATTCCAGCTTGCAAGAGGTAGCAGGTAGTATCAGTTCATCCCTTCAAGTTGGCATCAGCCTGGTTTACTGAACCAGCTCAACAAAATAAGGATTACATTTGGTTTCAGGAAGACGAGATGTTAGTTCAGTTGCTATTCGCTAATGTATAACTGTATCTGCTTAAAGCAAATACAGTTACATTATACCACTTGTGCACCTGCCTGCTTCTACTTTACAAAGATAGTAATGTCAATATGTACATGATGTACTGGCTAATGGTGTTTTCTTGATAAATTTAAGAGCTCTGAGGCAGTGTTGGGTTGAGCAGCTGCTGCCCCTAACCTGTGAGCACTCTGATTCCTATCCTTTCTCCAGGTGGTTGGCAATACTTGCTCATGTGTAGTTGCCTTGGGAATGGGACTAAGAAAGTTACATAGCTGCAGAATAACATGCCGTCAATCAAATTAATTCATATCAGCCTGGCAGTCACCAGTCCAGAAATGGAAGAGGATAAAGGAAAGTGTGGCTTTGTAGGTTCACTTAAGTAACACCACCACTGAATGGACTATAGGTCTAATAAGCTGTATTCTTTTCCCTCTTTTCTGTTTGCCCCTGTGGGTGACTGGTCTATGCAGAGTAAGAGGCTTTGATTCCCAGAAGCCCATAGCTTTAAAGAGCATTTCAGAAAGTAGAGGCTGGCATTTATTATGCTAGCAATGGTATATTCATAATTTTTTGTGGACTTATTGCAAAATGATGAACTCTAAACCCGTGCACTTTATTGCCCTCGAGTAAGCCTCCCTTTCCAGTACAGCACAGGCCAAGTGCCTTATCTTTTTTCTGTAGCTAATATATGCATGAGGATCTAATATTGTTGGCTAATGGAATTCTCTTTGTGGTAGAGAAGGGCTTTTACCATGTTGGAGGTCTTGAATTCTGTCCTTCCTGAATCTGCAGCATGTTGCAAACTGGTGAGGAGCTCAATTTCTCAAGTGTTTCTTGTGCCAATACAGAACAGTTTACTTATAGGAGATCTGAACAGCAGCCTCATCATTTTGCATCTGTGTTTACTAGCTGCTATAAAGATAGAAGGCATTGCTACTGATAGGTATGGAGAGGTGGTTTTTATTAGTCAAAACTTGTGACATATTGGAACAACTAGTACTAGTATCAGTGGTGAGAGAAGGATCACAGCTGTCATGTTCTCTTCTTCAAATGGCCAGCTTCTCATTTGCTTCTCAGCAGACTAGGGTAAGTCTGAAATATTGCTGAGAGGAGGCTCTGCATGTTGTCCAGGGGCTTGGAAGACACACTCCTCTGTGGAGGCTCTATTTCTGCACTATTCTGCAGGAATAACATGCTGCTGGCTGGGACATAGTTTTCTTTGTAAAGCATAAATGCCATTGTCTGGGGTTACTGTGATCAGAGGATGTGAATAAGTGATGTTAGACACTTCTGTATGTTGAAGATCACTTAATAGCATTTCATATGGCATAAACGGGGTATGCATGTGTAGTTGTGTTGCAGTTGTCTTCTGAGTCTGGTACACTTGAAGTTTTTCCTCTGGGGAGTTGTAGATAACTAAATCTTAGTGGAAAGTTATACAGTTACCTGCCCTGTGACTATAAGACTGGAGAAAGAAATTTAGAGAGCTGTGGAAATACAGCCAGCATGTCCCAGATATGTGGGCTAGGATAGGGGACTAAATAGTCCTTAGAACTTACTGGTTCTTCATCTTTAAATGTGGTAGTAATGACCCTGCAGATCCTCATGATCTACAGATGGGATTTATTATGATATTATAACAATATGCTCTGTTTCATATCTGTCTTCCAAGAGTTCATCTTGGCACACTGTCCACATTAAAGATCTGAGAAAGATATGCATACCGAGTCCTCGGGCAGTCATCAGTTCATTCCTATAACTTAATTTTTCTTGAAGGATTACAACTTCAGGCATGCTTTTCTGCATGCCAGGAGTACACAAGGGGACTGAAATAGGGAAAAGAAAGGATGAAATTACAGGAGATTAAGAAATTAAGACTGACTGACAGGAGGTAGCAACAAAAGAGAGGAAAACCAGAATGTAAGGAAAAGAAAAGCAAAGGAAAAGAGTTGTGTGGAGAGAGAAGTGAGTGTGAGGGGAGCAGTAGGAAGAGATGCAGGAGGACAAAAGGCGTGAAGCCAGCAGGGAGGAGTAATGGACCTGAATAATTCTGTCTTTACTCTGGCTGGGGAGAGGCAGAAGGGAGTGAGACTTAGTAGGAGGCATGAAGGGTGGGGTTTGTCGTGGGTTTTGCCCAAGGTGGTTTTCCCCTACTTTCATAATGATGTAATGTCTTTTACCTGCCCTGTGCTCAGACAAGAACAAGGCATTAATGAAAGCTTTTTGGAATCAGTAAGAGAAACTTTCTTGACTAGAAAAGGCTTTTCCTCCACAAAGGAAAGCAGAAACATGTTGATTTTTCAGTGTCTTTAACTTTGGTAGCTGTGGAAAGATCTTCATAGAAGTACTAAGGCAAGAATTGCTTTTTGTGTTTAAATAAATAATTGTGTGCTGATAATTGGACCTCATGGGGACAACAAATTGAATTTAAAAATTGCATAATCATGTCCCCTTTCCCCCCTCCTCCCGCCCCTCCTATTTTCATTTAGTCCTTTCTTTCCATAAACACTCACTACTATGGTAATTATGTACTGGAGATGCTATAGGTATTAAATGCTACAAAGTAGATTTCAACATAGGCAAGCATTTTCAGGATTTGCCTCAAGGGATTTTGAGAAACGGAGCAGTAATGTCCTGTGTCAGTGTTTCACAGCAGGGTGATTCCTTCTCCTGAGCCTTGAAAGAAAGAAGGCTAGTCCATGTGGGGTTTTCTTTCACTTTGCTTCCTTCGCTGCACTGACCTTACCTAACCAAGTTTACAGTAAACTTTGTAACCAGTACCCCAGTGGAAATTCTGCATGTCAAAATGCATCTTAATCCCACATTACTGTGCGGTTAACGTGGTGATCTTTGCTTTGGATTACCTGCTGGTGACCTACTCCTGATACGGATCAATGCTGATGTCAGGGACTGAACAAGAACAGAAGATTTTGCACCTGGCGCTGAGGGATCGAGCAGCTTCTGAGCAACCTTCATGAGAAACCTGTGACATGTTTTAAAATCCCCTGGATGGAGTCTGACTCATAATTATCTGACAGCACGTTTAGAGAATAAGCATTTGTCATAATGACTTATAACACTGTGCCATAGCTGGGTTTTGTATGTAATGCTTTGTTGGGGGAAACGCCCAAAGTCTGCCTGAGCTGAGAGCATTTGATATACCTGTTGGGGG
>JAOXJM010000019.1:23840142-23869943 GCA_026413425.1 Tringa solitaria
ACATTACAGCAAGTAGCTGCAGTAAAAAGTATGGGTGTTGCAGCTTTTATATTAAAAAAAAAAAGAATTGGATTCTTGTCTGTTGAGTGACAATGCCTTCATAGCATGATACCTAAGGTCAGTGTAGTACTAGTTGCTAACTTAATACCTGTTTTTTTTCCAAATCAGTGACCCGACTTGTTACAGACAGAAAATGCTCACCTCACTTCTGAAGCGACATTTATTCTATTCTAGGTTTTTCTGCTGATGACTCTTTCTTCTTCAAAGCATCTAGCATTCAGCTCTCAACGCTTGTGTGGTTCTATAAGATACTGTGCAGTTGCATATAAAAAATTTGTTTACATCTGATAATAATAGTAACAAATGTTAAGACTGTCAGACTTTTAACCTGCTTATTTTGTACCTGTTCGAATTACTTTTTAAGCTGTCTTTATATTTTTGCAGTCCTACTGAAACATTTTCCTCCAAGTAGAGTAATAATGATACGCACATAATGTTGAATTATATCGCAGTAACTTCAGATTGTTCTCATTTTCAGTTTATTGGTAACATCCATGGGCCATATAAAGCTTACAGACTTTGGCCTCTCAAAGGTGGGGCTAATGAGTTTGACTACCAATCTGTATGAGGGTCACATTGAGAAGGATGCCAGAGAATTCCTTGACAAACAAGTAAGACACAGCCTTTTTCATTTCTACATTGAGTGTTCAAATGAAGTAATGTTTTGCCAGCAGAATGTATCCTAATACTGTATAAACTGTTGTTACTTCTGCATTGGTGTTCCAGTTGTTTGTCAGTTACTTTTACTGATACCCTGCAGACTATTCTAGGTTTTTTTTCTTTCAACATTAGGATCTATTAGTAAGATGAACAACCTAATTGTGTGCAAGTGAATCTGAGACAGACAAATGGAAAACTGTTTTTATAAGGAATTCACAAGTCTCAGCAGAGTACTTGTGGAGCTCATGATGCATTGTACAACCAAGGGTGCTAAAATCCTTGCTATGGCCCATTTCCCTTTAAGCATGCCTCATTACCATTGCTCACAATCTGTTCACTGTAAAAATTACTTAAGATAAAACCATCACAACTTTCATGTAAAGATAAGGATACATTTAAGTTAAATAAAATATTTGCTGTGATGCACTTCCATGTACAAAATACAAACTGTCCTTTGTATGATAAATAGTAAACGTTGATGATGATGCCTGTAAATGAAGCTAAGTCATTCTGAAAACATTAGCTGTTAGGTAAACGCAGCAGACTAAAACCTACAAAATTCCATTTTTCCATGTTTACATATTATTTTGCATTTCAAGAATTATAAGTGATGTGACATAGATCAATTGGATTTGTCTTACCATCGTGCTTTATTTTTTTCTTTTAGGTCTGTGGTACACCTGAATACATAGCTCCTGAAGTGATACTGAGACAGGGTTATGGAAAACCAGTGGACTGGTGGGCTATGGGAATTATCCTTTATGAATTTCTTGTTGGGTGTGTGCCATTCTTTGGAGATACACCAGAAGAGCTGTTTGGACAAGTAATCAGTGGTGAGGATCAGCACAAAAAAACCCCACAGATTTCTTAGCTTGCTGTGAAACATTTCAGTTTCTGTTAATAGTAAATATATTTGCAACTTTACTGATGGACTAGGTTTTCAAGCTAGCTTTGCTCAAAAAAAACACCATTAGCATAATATTGTGATACACAATTTTCTGTCAAAGCAATAAGAATAAATTTGGATTAAAAGCTGAACTTCCTGTATATTGTTGCAAAGTAGAGGAATGTAGTAATACTGTTTTTCAATGGTTAAGCTGCGCTGTTTGGAAAAGAAAAGTAGTGCCACTATGGCACAGTGATTTCAGTATTTAGTAAAGAAATTATACCAGAGAAGAAACAGTTAAAATAAATTTGCATAAATGGGATAATGCCTCATGGCACAAAGAAGAAATTAACAAAGATGTAATAAAACCCTAAAATAAATGTCTCCCGAATAATAAATAATGAGAAAGAGAAGGAAACAAATTCAATTCACAGATTGTTAATGATTTCATTGGTGATTGTTGTAGTGTAATGTTATTTCTGTAGCAGCTGTTCTTCTTCCATTTAAAATTCAATAACCTTTTAGATCTTAACCTGCAAGCTGACCCTAAGTATTGTTATGTGGCTTGTGGCAAAACTGAATGATAATTAAACAGACTTGTTTACTATCCTACCTGCTGTTTCCATAAATTTCCCAGATGCATACATGTAGAGGGCCTCTATTTACGCCAAAAGTTTAACAGAATGGCACCTCTGTTACTGGGTATTTCCCAGTCTGTTTTATGGTCTGCTTAAAAGGTCCAGTAGCTAAAAAAACCAAAACCAACCAAAATCCCAAGCACACAAAAACATCAAACCTCCCCTCTGGTTCCTTATTCTCTGAGAACACAATAAATCCCCCTTTGTACTTAAGGAGACGCTCTTGTCGTCATCTCTTTCCTCCCATCTCTGAAGTTGAAAGCCAGACTTGTTTGTAAACTGTAATGAAAAGGATTTGTGAGTTGCCTCTAGTATATGACCTCTTTATACAATACCCTGGCTGTTTATGGATTTATAACCGTGTTGTTTTCTGATGTGATATACCGAGGCCTGAGTGGCAAGGAGAATCAACTGTTTAATTAACACAAGCAGCAAATGCTGGCTTTGTTCTGGATGCCTCACGGCTGCAATGCATATTCATGCTTTATTTTCCAAATCAGATTTAAACTGCAGTGGAAGCTGTAGGCAGGCAAACATGGAAATAACTCATGTTTTTATTGCATTTCCAGACACATGCACATGTGTATTTATCTTTATGCTCTCTGACTGGGAGAAAGGGAGGGAAGAGTCTAATGACAAAATTTGCACTTTAGACTTTTATTGTGCATGTGGCATTAATTTTACATTTTGTAAAACAAATAGTCATGTGTTACAATCTAGCTGATACATATTTACGTAACTTTATCTGTTTGAATGTGTCCATTTATCTTCCAGAAAGTTATCTGTAGAAAGTTATCTGGTTGTAAACCTGATCTATTCCCAGTCACTCTGCGAGAACGCTGGTCAGCTTAGTTTCTTGTTTTGATGTTGACTTCTTAGTTTTTTTCTCTTCTATTTTAAATATGCTTACTTATTGATACCTGCAGGAGAACTCTTCTGTTGAATAAGTTTCCTGAGCTAAAAGATATGATCCCCTGCATTCAACTGTAAAAGCTGTGTTAAAGAACCCAATCTATAGCCGAGACTTATTCCAGTTTATGTGGGTGAAATCTACATCCTACTTGAAAATCTACTCTAAAATCTTGCCCCTTCATTTTACGTCCCTTCTTCTTCATTGTAGGTTGCCTTTTCTGCCCCGAAGTTGTAGAGTACAGCTGTGGGAGGCGTCAGTGTAAACTTACATGCCTAAAATGATTGGGGTTAAAAATAATGTTTCAGAAGCAGGTTATATTTCATGTCTGTTTATTTCAGTACCTTTCCTTATCCTCTAGAATACAAAGATTAAACTTCTGTGTAGCTTCTAATGATTATTTCTCCAATGATGATCATTTTGAAGGAAAAGTCTAGATCATATAATGACAACAAAATCCTCAACAGCCTTCTGTATTTCCTGATCTCCTAGCATTCTGTTTCTCTGATGCCCAAATCCTGGTTTCCCAAGAAACTTGTACAGAGTTTTGTCTAAACCTGCAATATATTAAATTTTTTAGAGGCAGCTTCAGCTAAGAATCAGACAAAACTTGCAGTGTGAGCTGTTACAAAGTTCATGTTCTTACTGAAACTGGCACAGTTTTCCATTGTTTAATTTAAACAAAATTTTGCTGGAATTTTTATTCCACCCTACCTGAATACAGCAGGGTTTAACATCTTGATTGCATGAATTAGGTCCAACTTGCTATGAAACGCAAAAGCCTTAGTAGTACAAGAATCAGTAAAGCGAGGTGTTTTTCTTCTGAAGTATGAGAGACTTGGGAAAAAAAAACCTCCCATCGGCATGTATCTCTCTAGAGCAGAGTCATGGGAGTGTAGTGACTTCAGTGAGTCTACTAGCATTAGAGGAGGATTACAGATGTGAGCAGTGACTGCTGGGTCAGGTCAACTGAGTCCATCTTAATAGTAGTTTCCATGGAACAGAACTAAAATTATGATTTTGGGGGCCAGGGAGAAGGGATGGCATACAACTTATGCTAATGTTTTGCAATAGTTTTCCATGAGCCAAGAATTCCTGTATTATGTTATTAAATACTGTTTTGGGTTAAAGGATACTTCTGAGGAAAATGGGAACATAACAGTCTGTTACACAGAGTCTGTATATAGAGTATAAAAATCGGAAGTAATTCATAAGCAACAGAGCATAACTTGAAAGAGTTGCCTTAACTCTGGCTTTACTGCTGTCTCACTACCAGAGCTTTCACACAGTTTCTGCTGAATGTTGGAATCAGACTTCATTAATAACTTTCTGTTTTGCTAGATGAAATCAACTGGCCTGAAAAGGATGAAGCACCACCTCCAGATGCCCAGGATCTGATTACCCTGCTGCTCAGACAGAATCCTTTGGAAAGACTGGGAACAGGTTAGGAGGCACTATTATAAATTATTGATGTGCTAGAAACAGCTTCTGTATTTGGCACCAGGAGCTTTTGTTCACCTGTTTGTTTTGCCTGGGAAAAATCTGTCAGGGCAAGTAGCATGACAACATGCCATTATAATAGAAGGCTTTTTGTGGGTTCAGACCATATGGGTATAACAAGGTGATAACTGTCTTTTTTTTGAGTTTACACATGATCATTCGTATTTACTCTTCTCTTGATAAATAAAATAGAAATTTCTCAAAGACCCATTGGATGAGGTTTCTTCATGAAGGCGGTGTTAAGTAACTAGAGACAGAAGTAGGGAAGGGGAATCAATACAAAACTGATGCTTCTATTTCAAGAAGTATCTTAGCCTGGAAAATGAGTTCCTTCAGGTTTTAGGGTGGGTGATGAGTACTCGAACTAATTATTCATAAATGACTCTCTGAGATTGTGTTGTGAAAGGTCTTGTTGTTCTCATTCAGCAAGCACTACTGCCTTGCATGAAAAATAATAAAACCAAAAGTGTGAATGTTAGGAGGTAAATGGATATTGGTGATATCACTGTGGTCATTCAGTGCTATGCTCATTCATTTCAAGAGCAGAACCTGGCATGTGGCATTAGGAGCAGCGAGCCTGTGTAGGTTAGTGAAAGTACTGTGCATTTATAGAGTGCTGTGCATGTAATAAAGTTTATTTGTTAGTTGATAGAGCAGAATTTATTTGGGAATTGGTGTGAGAGGCAGTAATGAAGAATGTTGCACAGGGTTTTTACAGTGTTCATGTGTGGGAACCCTAATCACTGACTGCCCTTCCACTGGGCAAAACACTATGGAAACACAGCAAGAAAGGCCTCCTACATAAGAGAGCCTGAATATAAAGGTGTAACTTTCTTAATCGTGAACACTGTATACCATGACTATAAATACATTGGGGATGTTAAGGTGACCGAGTGGCAAGTTGAGTCAGCGTGAGAGTACTTGGAAAATTACTGACAAAACTGAATCCAGTGGACAGATTGTGCTGCACATTTTTAAAGCTGATAAAAAGGAGCTTTAGGAATCAGTTCATAACTGGCCTTACTGCAGTCATGCAGGAAGAACACGAGTATAACCCAGACCCCAAGCACTATTGCAATGTTCCCAACTGACAGGTCTTCCTTTGGGACATGATGTGTCTGAGATAAGAGAGCTGCACATCTCTTGCTCCCTGAGCATCTGGGATCTGTGTGAGCAGTCCTTAGACATCACTGTAGCTGGTGGTCTGGAGTAAGTGCCATCCAGCAAAGTGTGTTCTCCCTTGCATGGCATTGAACAAGTTAGGAGTGAGGGAGCTGTCATGCCCCACATTCACTTGCTGCCCTGCTTCATCTGCTGCAAAGGGCACCACTGCCAAAGGCAGAACGAAGAGCACAACTGGTTCTATTCCCTTGCTTTAAATAAACTCCTTTCAGGCATTATTGCTTCATTGTCAGGATGCTTCTTCTGGTAAACGCAGTGTTAATTCACGACTCACCCTGTGAGAGGCTGGATCAGAAGCAGATTACAAATTCTGCCTCTTTTGCTACAGCTGGTTGAGAAAGTGAATTTGCTAAAATGAGGCTGGCTTAACTACTGTGATGGTCATTGCCACTGCACAGAGCACCCGCGCAGCTCCTTCACAGGCTGGTTTCTTTCCACTCTTCATGGTTTCTCAAGAGCTGGCAGTCTGAAAAAAGAGATCAGGCAGCTGTTTCTTTGAAGCACAGAGGGGTGTTTAGAAAGTGCTGCAAAGTTTTTTAAGAGTTAGAAGCAACTCGGCAACAGAGGCTGCGATGTGACAGGTCCCGTGGGGGCACTGGAGAATTGCACAGTTTATCCCAGGCTCCACCATGCATTTCAAATGACAGCCCTGTCTATTTAATACGTATTAGCTAGCTGCATAACACTCGATGAAAATTGTAATTGTGTATTTGCTCAGGAGACCTGAGTGGCATAGTCAAATTGAAGTGAGAGAAAGATACTACACTTGTTTTGAAGAAGGGCAATGACAGAAAAAAGACTTTTTTAGGTTTGAAGCGTCTGATACCAATCAAGAATTATACAATCCTGACATACTATCCCATTGTTGTGTTCAAATAATTGTTTGCTCCTTGGCTAGTGACTGACAATGAGATGTGATTTTGGTTTCCCGTGGGAAGATTTGGCTTTTATGAATTTTTCCCTGGTGCAGTCAGAAAAGCAAAAAACCCAACCTAGGAATCTTGCCACTCTGACTTGGAGACCAACCCTGGAGATGTGACACTTTTGCTATTGCTCTCTCCTGACTTAGCCTTGACGTAGGGAAACTTACATGTTGTATCAATGTGGCAGGTTGACCTTGGCTGACCACCAGGTGCTCACCAAGCTGCTCTGTCACTCCTCCTCAACTGGACAGGGGAAGAAAATATGACAAAAGGCTCATGGGTCACTCTAAGGACAGGAAATCACTCAGCAGTTACTGCCGTGGGCAAAACAGACTCAACTCAAAGAAATGAATTTAATTTATTGCCAATTAACAATGGAGTAGGATGATGGGAAATAAGAACAAAACACCTTTCCCCCACCCCTCCCTTTTTGCCCAATTCAATTTCACTCCAGTTTCTTTACCTCCACCCCCTGAGTGGTGCTTGAGGACAAGGAACGGGGTTTGCATTCAGTTCATCACGTGTTGTCTCTGCCATTCCTTCCTCCTCACAGTCTTCCTTTGCTGACATGAGATCCTCCATGGGCTGCAGGGCAATCTCTGCTCCAACACCTGGAGCACCTCCTCCCTTCTTCACTGACCTTGGTACCTGCAGACTTGTTTGTCTCACACGTTCTCAGTCCTCTCTCCTAGCTGCTGTTGTGCAGCAGTTTTTTACCCTTTTGTAGACAGGTTACCGCAGAGGTGCTGCCACTGTTGCTGATGGACTCAGTCTTAGCCAGCGGTGGGTCTGTTTAGGAGCCAGCTGGCATTGGCTCTGTCAGACAAGGCAACTTCTCACAGAAGCCACCCCTGCAGCCTTCCTGCTACCACAACCTTGCCATGTAAACCCAATACAGTCAAGTTAGCAGTAACCCTTGCTCCTGCAGGTTTCCTTATCAGTTTTTACAATTAGATTTATGCCTATTAATAATACCCTCGCTCACCTCCTCATGTCAAAAATTTCAGTATTTCATTGTGTTCTTACAGTTGTTTAACATACATTTTATAACAAGTAGGCAGTAATCATGAAGAAGATAAATGATAAGGCAGTTCCTATAGAATTGTGTATTGCTGCCATAAAACAGCAAAAGGAGTTCCTTATTAGCACTGGTATTTTCATTGAGCAACTAGTGAGAATCATTCTTCATTTATTTCTGACTTGTACATACTCGTCTAGTGCACTTATTTATGTTTTGATGACTACTTCTACTACACCTAATGATTTTGACTAATGTGTACCGGGACAGATAGTAATTCATATAACCCAGAAATGCTAAAAGGGGAAAGATGATGCAGCAATGCCACCACTGTTAATAGAAACGGCAAAAACAGAACAGGGGCAGGGAGGTTCTCTGACAGGTTTAGGAGATTCTAATGGAAATGGGTAGTAAATGTTCCTGCTTGCATTGATGACTATGCTTTTCCATGAAAATTTGCATTTGTTAGTTGAAGTAATGTTAAGAGGATTTGGTATAGTTAGCTCAGCGTTTTTCTCTGGCTCCCCCAGGTGGTGTATATGAAGTAAAGCAGCATCAGTTCTTCAGGAGCCTTGACTGGAATAGTCTGCTGAGGCAGAAAGCAGAATTTATTCCGCAATTGGAGTCTGAAGATGACACAAGTTATTTTGACAGTATGTATTTGATGATTTTAAAAAAATGTGATTAACGCCTTGTTTAAGTAATCACTGCATTTGACTTTTGCTTACTGCTTTGAAAATCTCCTTTATGAGAGCCACTGTCAGCTTGCAATTTCACTGGTGGTTTGACATTTCAGCAGAAATAATCTTAAGAATAAAATTACGCTTTTAGTTAATGTTGAAGCTTGTTACCCATTCTTCCTGATAAATTCAAAAACTTTATTTCCCTTGTCTGTAGCTCGTTCTGAGAAGTACCACCATATGGAAACTGAGGAAGAAGATGATACCAATGATGAAGATTTTAATTTGGAGATAAGACAGTTTTCCTCATGTTCACACAGATTTTCAAAAGTAAGTAAAAATTTCTGTAATGTTAGTGTGTATTGTGTACATAGTCATTTTGCTACTTTTATAGAGTTTGGAAATGCTAGAAGAGATGTGTAAGGCATTGTTTCTTCAAGAAGTGTTACCTCAAATAGAGCAAGAATGAAACTAATATTATTTCTTGAATCCTTAAGGTAACAGAAAATGAAATAAATAGATGGGTATTTCTGTAGAAAATACATGATAGCATAAGAACAAGTTTATGGAAACCAAATGCATGTTCCTTACATTAGTTTCCTTATACATAGTTTACATATTGCTTTAGTTGTGTCCTGGGTGTCTTGCAGGTGATGGCATAACAAAGATCTCAGTACTAGCCTATAGTAGCTATTAATTGAATGACATTAGACCAAAGGCAAAAAGCAAAGTAGTGGTTCGCATGTGATTTGGACAAGGAGAGATGTAGATTTGAGGGATTGATTTGAATGCTGACAATTGAAGGGTAAAGCTGACTGTCCAAAGGGTAGTGTACTTTAGTGGTTGAGATAAAAGCTAATTATTGCTGGACAAGTGACGCTGGTTAGGAGCACAGTGGACATGCTCAGGAAATACTGTGGAGGGTAAATTAGCAGGAAGTGGAATGCCAAATGAGTGTGCTTTTAGTCTTAACTAATCATCCAGAAGTGATTTTTTCAAAAGCTTTCAATTAAAGAAATTTCTTTAACCTACTTAGGAACTGTTTATAGCTATTTAGAAAGTCTGTGTTTATATCTTGTTTGTCCTGGGCTATGCTTCAAGGAATTGGTGGATTTTATGCTGGCTCTGCAGTACCCCGTAAGTATTTGGTCTGTGATAGCTTGGAAGAGGAGAGACAGGAATCGTGGATGTAGTTAATCCTCATTCTGTGTAAACTCCTTATTTTGACTTGGTGGTGCGTTTGAGATTCAGATGCTAGTAAATGACTCAGTCTCTTTGGACATAACTTGGAAGAGAGGCAATGGACACAAACTGAAACACAGGAAGTTCTGTCTGAAGGCAATGAAACACTTTCTTAATATGAGAGCAATTGCGTACTGGCACAGGTTGTCCAGAGAGGTTGTGGAGACTCCATCCTTGGAGGTCTTCAAAAGCCACCTGAACAGGGTCCTGAGCAGCCAACTCTAGGTGACTCCACTTGTGCAGAGGGGCCAGACAACATGACTTGCCAGAGGTCTCTTCCAGCCTCATTCTGTGAACTCCTGACCCTCTGAAAATCCTTTACCATAATAATAGTCTGGTTTGTTAATGTTGTTATGTCATTGCAGCTCTAGCTGTGCCTCTCAGGCTATAGAATATACAGTTGACAATTTCTGTGTGCTGTTTGTCAGCTGAGCAAACAACAGGCTTCCAATGATCAGAAAAAGATTTTTTTTCTAAATCTTTTAGCCAAGTAATTTGATCTTGACTTGTAAGTCAGTTCAGATTAATTTTTCTGCTTTCCACACATGACTGATAGATACCAAGTCAATATCATAGTGTTACAGCATTTTTACCTTGATTGGCTTTTTGGTTGTGAATTAATCCAAGATATACATTAATCCTGGGACATAGAGACCCCAAGGCTATGGATTTTGTTTCTACTCTTTTGGTTAACACAGTGAAATGGGGAGAGAGCTGATGAATTTGTTATGAGAAGAGATGTTATTTATGACCTTGTACGTGAGGAGCCAAGAAAGCACAACAGGAAAGCATTTTAAGATTATAAACTTTTGGAAATTTAAAAAACCTCAGAAAGTTTCAAGTTTGCACTCTGAAATACTGTATAAGCATTTTGAGCATGCAGAGTACAATACAAAATGGAGTTTCCTGCATATTTTTTATATCAAATGTACCTGTGATGAATTGGGTTTTTTGTCCTTTTTTTTTTGTCTGTAATAGGTTTTTAGTAGCATAGATCGAGTCTCTCAAACGCAAGGTGAAGAAAAGGAAGATGCAGGAGACAAAACAAAAAGTGTAACATTGCCTTCTGTGGAATCTCTAAGCTGGAGTTCCGAATATTCTGAAATGTAAGTAGGAGGTGGTACTGGAAGTGGTACCTGTCCTGCTTGTCAGGTAGCAGGCCTACTCATCTCAGTAACTGCATGAGAGTTTGCTTATTTTTTATGCAGACAACAAATATCTACATCCATCTCCTCTGACACTGAGAGTAGCAGGCAGCGACACAGTTCTGGTTTGCTTCCAAAGTTGGCCGTATCAGCCGAAGGGGAACAGGATGATTCCACTGGCTTAGCGGGACTCCGGGAGGAACAGGAAAAGCCTACCTTTGTGAGTGAGGAAATAGTGCAGGATGAACCTGAAGTAACCACTCCAGCAAGTACAATCAGCAGTTCCACGCTATCAGGTAATTCACAGTGGGTCTATTGACTGATTACATTAGAAACAGTTGTGAATCTTCTTTGTTTAGCAGTAGCATTCGTGGATGTAGAAGTTGTGTATTTTAGAACTTCATTTTAAAAAAGCCATCCCAAGAGGGATCTGGTTTGGGCTCAGGCTCAAGCTAATAAAATCTCATGAAAATATGTATGGGAAAGTTTCAACATTTTGGGGAATGCTAACATTTGATGTCACCCCACTGACTCTGGAGGGCTGCTAGGCAAGTGAATAAAATCATTACTTGACCAATAGAGCCATTGCAGGATCCTTCTATGGAGAAAAGGAGCCTTAGACACCTTTGAGCATTTGAATCACTATTTTTATATCTTCCCTGACTGAAGTTGATGATCTTTTGATTGATCATTCTGGAGTCATACTAACAGATCTGTATTGCCCTTTTCTGACACTGTGCTACACCATTGTATGTTTTTAATTAAGACATCTCAGTGATGTTCACCTTTCAGAATTGGCAGGGTTGTGTTTTACTTGTGGAAGTTACTTGTTACTAGGAATGTAGGAGACAGTGTTATGAACCATTCCCTACTTAAATAATTTATTTCCGTAATGCATCCCTCTCCCAGCTTAAGTATTTGTGTGGATTTCAGTAAGATTCAGGGCCCTGGTATCTTGCTGGTTTTGTATTTTCAGAGGAGAGTTTTGTATAGCTGTTCAAAGAGTTGATACTTAACACAGATGTAGGCCTGTAGGTTCCAGTTACCTTCTCTAGACAATTACCTGTCTTCATCTTATTTCTCTTTTGTACCTCACTGACGTTTCTCAAGATACCCCTATTTTCCCTTGTAGTCCATGTTTTCGTCCTTCTCTTTGTTTCTGCGAAAATAAATTTCCTTTGGCTCATCCAACTGTACAAACATTTACATCTCCTTCCCCTGTCTAAAACCACGACTGTGATGAGTCCCAAGTCTCGCTCACTCACCCAGCCCCATGTTACAGTGTTGGCATTAGCACAGCAGTCACTGTGGTAACTCAAAGCATCTGGTTGTCTTCTGTCACTTATCAATCACACTTAAGAGTAATTTCATTTTTTTCTGTGGTCCAATAGCAATAGGATATTATGTGACCTTAAAGGAATACTAAGAATTACTGCTGTGTCTTTAAACAGGCAACCTACCCTTGATCTGTGTTTCATAAGGTCGTAGAACTTTCCTGTGACATCTTTGAACTTCTGAAGAAATCCTCTGGAGGTTGTTCACATGACACAAGGCCTTAATGTTTTTTTGTTGTTGTTTGAAACTGTGTTGTCTTTTCTCTATTCAGTATTGTGGAAGTTCATTACCTATGATAGACTAATACCAATGTGGTTGTAATACTGAGTTTAGTGGTACCAAGTATCTTCCTCCTGTGTGGGAGATAATCACCCCAAAAATAAAAGAAAAATATAATAATTAAAATTATACTTAGTGTTTTAATGATTTGGGAAAAGTTACCAAGTGGATATCAAAATATGTAGCATTGGAGCCTTACGTTTATTTTAGGAGGAGATAATGGGAAAAATAAATGTATTATTAAGTTCTCTAAGGCTGCATATTGAGATATCAGACTTACTTCAGCTTTTGTGTCTTACTTTGCTTTAGTGACTACAAAAATCTGTTGCTTCAGTTCATTCTGTTAACAGTTATACATTCTATAAGTCTGGAAGAAAAACTCAGGTTTCTGTAACGTTGGTTTATGAACTTGTTAACAGAAAAATTCCTCTCTCACAATGGTACTGTTTCCCCTCCCTGACCCCCAGTTTTCCCTCAATGTGTTTATCCCTTCTTCTTTGTACAGTTGGCAGTTTTTCAGAGCACTTAGACCAGATAAATGGAAGAAGTGAGAGTGTGGACAGTACGGATAACTCCTCGAAGCCACCCAATGAAGTTGCATCTCACATGGCTCGTCAGCGGTTAGAAAGCACAGAGAAAAAGAAGATCTCTGGGAAAGTCACAAAATCCCTTTCTGCAAGTGCTTTGTCCCTCATGATCCCAGGAGGTACAGATAATCATCTTTTTGTTTGAAATGTTACGATTTATGCATACTTAACGGTTTACAACATAGACGCAAAATTTTGGAGAGTCTGGGTCTCACTTTTTTGTTTCTTTTCTTGTTACATGTGTTACTAGATGGTGCAATCTCATTAGTGAGTTACAGTGGTCACATTACAGCTGAGGGATGTTCTCTGACAGGCAAAAATGTACCCTAGTCATGACTACTTGGTGTTTGACCAACAGCAGGATGCAGGTTTCAGTCCTTGGCTCATCCTGTAGTAGGGGTATAACTCACTGTGAACGGCCTGACTAGTTCTCTCCCATAAGGAAAGGTGATAAACCAGGATGAAGTGTTACAAAGTAGAAATTGCATGTAGGTTCTCGTTGTACTATATTGGCTTGCATCAGGTGCTCAAATTTTGAAGCCAGAAATATTGCTGTAAGTGGAGGTATAACAGTAGTATTGTGTTTCCGGATGAAGCATTGATGCTTTGCTTTTTAATGTTTCGAAGTCCAAATTTCCCACACTTCAAGGCATTTTTTCCAAAAGTGGGATTACCTCTCAGTTTTGCACACTGGCCATATGCTGCTTTTAGACCTTAGGTGTAATATTTAAGTATCTGCTGGTGTGATAACGTAACCCTACACTTTTTCAGAATGTTCAAAGATGGCTTTGACAGTAACTTCAGCAGGTTGCCTTGAGCCCTCAGGCTTGTGTAGAATGGTGCAGTGTTGAAGAGTTGTTTCTGGCTCTCCTCTTAGGCTTCACCTACCTTCGGCTCATAAAGCAAGCGTGCCTTATGTGCTCCTTAATACCTTGGTGAACAAACACTGTGCTGTTGTGCATGTGTTTTGGAGACCTTCAAGAGGTGGAATGTCTGTCTGATCCCTATTACTGTGGGAATTTCTGATTCACCTCATGTTTTTACCCTTCTCCACCATACAGTTTAAAGAACAGCATAGGCTTCCTATGCAGTACCTGTAATTCCAGCAGCTAACCATGAAGATTTTTTAATGAGAAAAATCAAGGGGAAAATGTTGAGTCTCAGTTAAAGAGGAGAATGAGGACAATTTGATGGCAAAAAAGAGAATGCTTAGCCTTTCTGTGATGTTGTCCAAATGTGAATGATAGTTGTCACAAAATGCATGAGAGGGTTGAGTATAACTTAATATATACAAGAAAGACAGTGACTGTGTGCTCAGCCCGTTCAGGGCAGCGTTCACACTGAAAACTGCAAGCGGCTTGCAAACCCTCTGAGCTTGTTCCTTGTATAGGCTATTTCTTCCAAATAATATTTCTCTCCCAAATGTTGTGGGTTTTTGGTATACCTCTGTAACAGTTAGCATCGTAGTTATTTTTTCTGCTTGTAGAGGGCCTGTAGCGCATGGTAATTACTCAGATTACCTATCACAGGAGCATGATATACACACAGCCAAGTAACACTTGGGAGTTATTCATAGGTTTGTATTCCAGTAGTTCCTTTCACAGCTGTCGAGTAAGAATCACTAAGTTCAGAGATGACAGACTGAGTTACTGTGCTCATTAAACGATGGTTTTCTTTTAGTTTAATCTCAGCATTGTTCTATAAAATCCAATCTTAGCTTTACCTACACAAAAGGTCATTATATCTATATCAACGAAAATCTTACACTGTCCAAAAAATCAAACTTACTCATTTTTATCCATAAAATAAATGACAGCAACAGATGGCCAGTGTTCCTGACCTGAGTCATGTAGCTGAGAGTCACAGGATGTGTCTCCCATGCAGCAGAAGGCAGAGGTCAGGATCTGGGAATGTTTCAGAGCCAGAGGTTGACAGTGACAGCCCCCTTGGGGCTTAGCTGTTCTGTGACATTTCGGCATTAACCCAGTGATACTGATCTCTGGGACCCTCTGGTGACTCGTGTCCAGGGAGGAGTGCCGCTGCTGTCGTAGTGTATCTTCCCTCGCGTGATGTGGCTCGGCACGGGCAACAAACCTGGAATCTTTCTGGGCTTCATTTCCTTTGCAGAGCTGTCACCCTTTTACAATCACCAAAGTGTGTTTTATGCTGCTACAATTGTGTTTGCGTTTGCACAAGCTTCTGCACATACTGCTTTCAAAGCAATGAAATAAAAACAAGAAATTCTTGTGGTCTTACCTGATGTAGCAGAATGTAGAAATGGAAGCTTGGTACAAATACTGAGTTACCATCCTATGTGCCAGCTAGATACTGTGGTTTAATTACAGTAGTCTTTATGTGTATCTTTATGTAACTGAAAGCAAAATAAAAACAACTAGCACTTTGTTTAGCACTGCTGGGTGAGTTGGAGGATGGTTTTGGTTGTACTCACAATAACATCTGCCACCGAACTCTGATTTTATTTTTATAAGTGTTTGTTAGGAAGAGGCTGAGAATTGTTCCTTCAAAGTTAACAATGAAGTTGTTTCCTATCTGAAAGGAAAAAAAGAAGTCTACATCTAACAAATTAACCATTGCATGAAAAAATACAGTTTATGCTACAGGGAGATAAATTTACTGGTTGTTAGTTAAACTTCTCATTTGCTAAGATGCACACCAATTGAGAGTAGAGTGTTTATGCAAAGACTATGATGTATTTTGACACAGAAGTGCCATAAAACTAAGCAGATTCCCTGTTCCGTGTCTGTATTTTTGTATGCTCAGAATGTACTCTGAGGCAGATTTTTTTTCTTCCAGATGTGTTTGGTGTTTCTCCTTTGGGAAGTCCTATGTCTCCTCATTCCTTGTCATCTGATCCTTCATCCTCCCGAGATTCTTCTCCCAGCCGTGATTCATCGATTGCTGCTGCGAGTCCTCATCAACCGATAGTCATTCACAGTTCAGGAAAGAAGTATGGCTTCACCATCCGAGCAATCAGGGTTTACGTGGGTGACAGTGATATCTATACTGTGCACCATATTGTTTGGGTAAGATAACATAGTTTTTTGCTTATATACAGTCACAGAAAACTGTAATGATGTATTTGCTTTTGATTTTTGTATCTATGGTTTCTGTTGATAGTGACTGTGCAAATCGTGCTGTTGTGCCAAACAGTTTTCTTAGAATGAAGTTCATGCCCGTACATGAGACCAGTGTTGGCTGTAGGAACAATGCAAGCCACCTTTGGCAGAAGCGATACCTACATACGATGTTGACCCTCTGCAGGGGTTGCTTTCACTTTTGGCAAGTTTGGCAATTGTGAACAGCCGTGTCTTAAGTTCGGAGTACTGTGGCTTAGAAAACCAAGGGGCTGGTGTGGCCCCACTTTGATTTAGGGCAAGATCTGTAAAACTAGGAGACTGTAAACAGAAATTGTTGAAATATACATGGAGTTTAATAAACTGTGTCAATTAAGGGATTCATGAAAGTCAACAGTATTTCACTAGACAGAAATAGACTGATTTCAAGCACTGACTTTCTTTTTTGTACAAATGTGCAAATCACTTGGAATTGTGAATACCTTTGAGGATTCTGTGGCACAGGAAAAAGACTGACTGTCTTGAATAAATAACGTGTGTTTCATCCTCTCTTCACTACTGATTTGAATGAAGTGGGAAACAGTCTAAAGGAAAAGACAGCAGTTCTTGCATTTCATTGGTTATCAACCTCCTTAATTGTAAAATAAATATATACATCTATGTAAATTTATATGCATTTATTTTATAATTGAGGTTGATAACAAACTATACATTTTATATCATTTTATATTAATTGTGCATAAATATTGTGTGTGTATAATCTGAAACTAGCTTAAAATAATTTTGAAAAAATGGTTACAAATGTAGCAAAAGCCTTGAAGTTTTGTATGTTGCTTTGTTCTAAATATGTATTGCAGGTTTTAAAATAGCAGTGCCTACTGATGTAGTAGTGTATTACTCATTCTTCATTTGTGTTGTTTGCCCCTTGGACCTATTAATCCATCAAGAACATTGAATCTGGAGAATGGGGTACATTTGATTGATAATGGAATAAATAAAAAAAATTGGATTTCTTGCCACTGTTGTAGCATCAAATCAGTGAAAGTAAGGAGGAAAAATGGTATATTGCAGTAAAAAGTAAAAATGGATTTCTTGCCACTGTTGTAGCATCAAAACAGTGAAAGTAAGGGGGAAAATGCTATACTGCTAAAAAAAAGTAAAAAATGGTATATTGGCTTTTTTCAAAATACTATAGTTTTGGGTTTTATTAGCTCTGTGAGCACTATAGGCTTCAATAGTAGCTGCATGACTTAAAATTATTTGAAAGCTCATTTTAAAATACAATAAATTATTTAAGCCACCTTCAAAATAATTTGAAATTCAGTTGGGTTTAGTTCTTCATCACCTTTGTGCTGCACTTTTCCCTCTGATCGACAACCTGGTGAATTTGAACCAAATGGAAAAAATCCTTAACTATATGGTGCAGTTAGTTTTTATCGTTATTAGGGTGCTGCTGTGACCACTGCCTTAATTACATCAGTATTTCTCAGTGTTGGGTGCTAAAAAGCTTCATTCAGTTCTGAAATTTTGCCATGGGGGGTGAATCACCCCTTCTTTATTATGCATGAAAACTGCCCTGCTGTACAGAATTTACTTAATACCAGTGGCCATGGCAGTGTTTCAGTGAGCTTTGACACTGTTCCAGGTCCCCTGCGTGTATAAAGCTTGAGTAAGTAGTTGAAGGTGAAACGGCTGGTCTGATTTTAATTCTTTCCTTCATTTATGTAACTTAATATCTGGATGCCCCTTCCCTGGAGATGTTCAAGACTAGGCTGGATGGGGCTTTGAGCAACCTGGTCTGGTGGGAGGTGTCCCTGCCCATGGCAGGGGGCTTGGAACTCAGTGATCTTTAAGATCCCTTCCAACCTGAACCATTCTATGATCGTTGAGTTTTCTTCATTGCCAACGGGTTTTATAGAAAGATTTCATTAAACAAAGACTACTCTTGAAAGTATGAAGTTTAAAAATTAATCCTTTTTGTGTACGTTCTCTTTGTCTCTGATTTCCAGAATGTGGAAGAAGGAGGTGCAGCTTACCAAGCGGGTCTAAAAGCCGGAGACCTGATTACTCATATCAACGGAGAGCCAGTGCATGGTCTTGTTCATACAGAAGTCATTGAGTTGTTGCTAAAGGTAACTCTTGGACAGCTGGGATACAAGAGTGCTTGCTGCTTTCACCAAGAACTTAGGGGTTATGTTTTCCGTCAGAGATGGGTTATCATATTTTGCAGTGGTTTGAGTACAAACTCTGAGGTACTATTGCACACATCTGGAGAAAGGTCAATGACTCCATATTCTGCTATGATTTTAGTTTCTCTGCAATAAACTGTCACTGCAGCTGAGAGAGCCAAAGTACATTTGAGGCACTGACATAAAAAGCTGTCTCTGTCTCTCAAAAAATTTTGACATTTTAAAATGCCTTCTTGAATTCCCCCATCTGCATCAGGTAATTCAGACTTTTGCTGATGATGCTACTTCTAGTTTTCTCCTTTTAAAGTGAAATCAATGAGGAAAAGTGGAAACAAGGAACATGAAATACATTCTTGCCTACCATAGAGGAACTTGCCTTTCATAATCTTAAGGCCCAAAAGATTTTTGTCTCATATAAAGCCAGATAGAATAGAATAGAATAGTCTGCCACATTTTTCTCTTGTGAAGTTTTCTGAGGTCTGTTCTACTGGAAAATTACAGTTTTTCCTTAAAACAAATGAACAAAAAATGCAACTTTTTTTAAAGAACTGTAATGTCTTAGCTTTTCATATTGCAGTTTTTATGTAATCTTTTCAGCACAGACTAATGTAGGTCAGAATTATTTTACCGCTGTGTATTTATTTCCTATAATATTGACAATTTATGAACTTGCATGCAGAGCTTTGCCTGTCAAAGGGAGTAGTTGGCTATAAAAGAAGATTGGAAAACAATAAAGTAATGAAGGAATGCAAGGAGCTGAGGAAACATGCAAAAATACACTTTCCTTAAGTCTTTATTTTTCTTCTCTGAAACCAGGAGGAACTTTCAAATTTTCCAATTTTGCAAGAAATGTATAAGGGGAAATTCTGTAATTTTAGGCAGTTGGATGTGCAGTTGTTTTCTGTGTCAGATACAGAAAAAGAGAAATATGACAAGCCATACACACTTCTTACTAGACTAAACTCATGGGATTGTTGTTTATCCAAATGTGCTGTATCATAAGTTAATTTGGGCTGTTGGAATTCCTTTGCAGAGAAGTACACTGTAGTGGTATATAGTGCTGGGCAGGAGGTATGGATGTTTAAAACACAATTTAGATATTTCTAAGTGGTTTTACTCGTTCAGTCATCTGTTCATGCAAGCACTCCTAAACTGCATAGCTTAATTATATTAGTTATCTCTTTTGAACAAGATAAAACAATTGTTTGGGACTGATAATGAAGATTAAGTTTTCTCCTGTGTTTCATTAGTGTAGTAGTTGGTATCTTGAGATGTGACTAGCCAGAGAATGGACCACTGCGCAATGACGGCTGTGCTTTGTGTGGAAAATAGGATGTTTCTGTAGAAGCTTTAATCTTGAGAGCTGCAGTCTAGATCAATTATTGGTCTTCTCCTGTCTAGCTACAATTACTGGAATTTCTCCTTGTCCCAGAGATGGAATGGAAATTCCATGGCTTAGGAAATTTGGCAGAATGAAAGAATTCTTTGAGAATTTTAGAATCATTGTTTATCTTAACATAAATTAGCCTGGCAGTGTCTGCACAGGGCTCCCTGTAACGTCAGCTCTTACTCTGATGCTGGATTCTGTCTCATTGCATTTGCATTTGGGGGTACCTTCAATTTAAGGCAAAGTTGTCTTGTGCCCCTTGCCTAAAGCTTCCTCATCCCTTTTGGCAGAGTGGTAACAAAGTCTCGGTAACCACAACCCCTTTTGAAAACACTTCCATCAAGACTGGACCTGCCAGGCGAAACAGCTACAGGAGCCGAATGGTCAGGCGCAGTAAGAAAACCAAGAAGAAAGAGAGTTTAGAGAGGTGAGTAATCTTTTTGTTTCGTGGTGAATATGTTTCCTTATATGTGTGCACACATAACAATTTAAAATACAAAGTTAATACAGTTCTCTCTCTTGTCTTCTACATGTTTTTACCTTCTTCTATGAGATCCTGTGGTTTTAACATGTCCTTTCAGTTCTATTTTGCCTAAACTACATCTGTTAAAATAACCACTAAAAATTTTGCATACATAGATACAGGGAAGAAAGTAAATAACTGAGATTGCATCTTAATTTGGTTAAAGTATATGGTTTTGTACTTATTTAACTAAACTTTCTAGTGTTAAGTTTATGGGCATTTTTAGTTTCATGATAAGGGTATGTGTATTTTGCAAATACATTGCTAGAACTTTATAGATATTTCTTCAGGTTTGGTGGGCTCTTAATTTAAGAAAATCAAGATTTATGCTTATAAGGAGCTAACCATTCTTCTGAAAATAGAGCAAGTAAATTTTAGTACAAATAGATATAGTTACAATATCTATCCCACCTATTAGCAAATCAGGATATTTTTAGAACTTCATGTTCTGCAGCATGGTTTGCTGTCATGTAAACATATATCGAATGTTTGCTTTTCTGAGAGCAATGGGAGAGGGAAGCAATGTCAGCATGCAAGAGTTTTGCCTGTGGTGGTAATACCTTTCATGTGTCTTAACTTCTGATTAATGTTGTGCTGTTCTCTCACTAGGAGAAGATCTCTCTTTAAAAAGCTGGCCAAGCAACCCTCTCCTCTTCTTCACACCAGCAGAAGTTTCTCCTGCCTGAACCGATCACTTTCATCAGGGGAGAGCTTGCCTGGGTCTCCAACCCACAGCTTATCTCCTAGATCACCTACCCCAAGTTACCGCTCTACTGATTTCCCTTCTGGTGAGTGTGAGGGAGTGGAGGGCAGAGGAAAAGGGCTTGAAGTATATTCTGCTTCTTGTGAGTCCCCCAGATCTGTTACGTTCTGCTAAGAGTAGTCAGCTCTGATAAGCATAGTCATTGAACAGCTGGTTTCTGTCTGGAGAAGGGAAGAAGATTCCTGATGCAAAATCAAGGGCGTTTTCATGATACAGATGTACCTTAAAAGAGACTGCTGTGTTTGTCCCGGAGTTAAAGTCCAAGTCCAATGGCTATAAGTTGAGTAATAAACCATCCAAATTTGGAGTAAGATGTGAATCTTGCCCAGGGGAGGCTGATTGATAAAAGAATGAAACTGAGGAAAAAGTTGCTGCATGGAACTACCATGAGCACTCATAAATGCAGATTTATTGCTGCAAAAATTATCTGGGTGCTGAAATATGCATCCTTCTGGCTCCTAAAAGCCGGCCTCTTTTTTCATTATTTACTTCTGTCATTATTTTAGTGTGTATTAAAAGTAACTGCTGTTGTACAGTCCTTTGGCAAAGGTGAATTATTTGGAAAGCATTGATCACTGCTTTGAAGTGGCAGAAAGTATTAACTATTCTGTTTAAATAGAAGGAAGCAGTAACTTGAGGGGGATGAAGGAACAGAGCCAGGGAAGGGAGAACCAGCAATGTAATTAGAATGATGAGGGGTTTACAGCCCAGTCATTCAAAACCTTCCAAATTTTGGAACACTGTGGCAGCAGGTGGTACGTAGGCCTTTTTGACCAGTCAAAGTTCTGTGTCTAACTGAGCATTTAAAAAAGGTTCAAAAAATCTTGCTAATGCTATATTTGTTTTGGTTGTTCATTTGTGTTGTTTTTTTATAGGTACTAACTCTTCCCAGAGTAGTTCCCCTAGTTCAAGTGCTCCCAATTCTCCAGCTGGTTCAGGACACATAAGACCCAGCACTCTTCATGGACTGGGTCCAAAGCTTGGTGGGCAAAGATACAGATCAGGAAGACGCAAATCAGCTGGCAGCATTCCTCTCTCTCCTCTTGCGCGGACACCTTCTCCAACACCCCAGCCAACATCCCCTCAGCGATCTCCATCACCATTGCTAGGACATTCAATTGGAAATACGAAAATAGCTCAATCTTTTCCTAGCAAAATGCATTCCCCTCCAACTATTGTAAGGCATATTGTTAGGCCAAAGAGTGCGGAGCCACCAAGATCTCCACTGTTAAAGAGAGTCCAATCTGAAGAGAAGCTTGCACCCTCATATGGCAGTGATAAGAAACACTTATGTTCACGAAAACACAGTCTGGAAGTGACCCAGGAAGAAGTGAATAGAGAATTGTCCCAAAGGGAAGTAACTCTTCAGAGCTTGGAGGAGAATGTGTGTGATGTGCCATCGCTCACACGAGTCAGGCCTGCAGAGCAGGGCTGCTTGAAGCGACCAATCTCCCGAAAATTAGGTCGGCAAGAATCCATCGATGAGCTAGACAGAGAGAAGCTGAAGGTCAAGATAGTTATGAAAAAGCAAGATTTTGCTGAAAAAGCAAATGCTGCTATACATGAGCCTAGCAGTGAACCAGATAATCCCAATACCTTAAGACTGGAAGAAAGAGACAAAAAAGCATTCCAGAAGGTATTAGAAAGATCAAATCAGTTTGAAACAAAACTTGTTGCTTTGGAGACCCAGTCAGCTGGTGGCATACTCAAAGACACCCTTCAAAAGAATGCAAACTTGAGATCAAATGATGGTGGTGTTTCAGATGCACAGATGTTGTGTCATGGGCCTCCACCTAATGAACTTAGTCATATTTCTTATGACTTCAAAAGAATTTCCCCTCCATCTACACTACAAGATGTACTACCTCAGTCTTCTGACAGGTTGCTAAATGGAAAGGGAGAAAACACAGATAAAAATGTACCAACAAAAGAATTTGTCAAATTTGAAAGACTAGATGGTAAACTTCCAAATATCGACTATCTTAGAAAGAAGATGTCCATTGAAGAAAAAGATGACAGTGTCTGTCCAGTGCTAAAACCCAAATTGACGTCAAATGTTCATGAATGCCATCAACTTAATACAGGCAGACCCATAAACATACAGCAGGACTCCGCTGCAGCTGCTGATGGTAGAGCATTTATCAGCAGTGCACACGCTGCTCAGATTAACTCAGTTTCTTTTGTTCCTCTCAAGACATTGAATAGCCGAGCAGACATGAATGTGGAAAAATCAGCCCTTATTTCCACTGAGGCTCCTGTCAGGAAAAGTCCATCAGAATATAAACTTGATGGGAGGTCAGTTTCTTGTTTGAAGCCAATAGAAGGCACACTAGACATTGCCTTACTTTCTGGGCCACAGTCTTCCAAGTCTGAACTGCCTTTGTGTGTGCTGCCAGAGGGACAGAGCACCAGCACTGATGGGGGATCTCCTAAACCTCCAGCACCACAAGGGAGTGGTGGGAAGGCAGAACTGGCCTGTCAGAAAGAGCAGTTGTTGAGCTATTCAAAATCTGGCAAAATCAAAGTGTCAGAGCCTCAGATTCTGCAAACAAGCAAGAGTTCTCCAAATGCACAAGTCATCCCTGTGGCTGCAGAAGTAGTGACAGAGAAAAAGGTTTCTAGTCCAGCTACTAAAGGCAATACTTCTATTATCGAAGCTGTTCAAAAGAAAGACACTTCACCTTCAAAACAGAAGGATAATTCAATGGAGGCAAAGTCTTGTGTTATTCAAAGTCAGAGTGTTAAAACTACTCAAACATACTCCAAACTTTCTACTGTCCAAAGCACTCCTGAAAAAGCTGCAGGAAAAGAGAAGCAAATGCAAAAGGAGTTGCCTGCCAAGCAGCCAGTAGCCCAGAGAAGTTGTGAGCCTATCCCTGCAAAGGTGGAGGTGATCAGGGAGTCATCTCTGAAGGTATCTGTCTCAGATGTCCTGATAACTAGCTACTCCAAAAGCAATGAAAAAAACTGTGCTGATTTTGCCATTCCACCTCAGATGCAAGGAAAAATGCAGGCAGCTGGCCCCAAGGCACAGCCTAAGGATGGCAGAGAATCACTGAAACAGCTAAGCAAAGATGACGGCAGCGTTGCTAGTAGTTTTGTGGAAAGGGACATAACCAAGCAGAAAGTTCTCAGTGAGTCTAAGGTTACTGCAGAGGCAAAGAGTGAAGCTCTTCCATCCAAACAGCCCATGCAACCCTCAACAGATTGTGATCCTAAAAATGAGAAGTCTGCACCAGTTTCCTCTGGGCAGAAAGACAATGCCAAAGATTTAGGGAAGAAAGATCAGAAACAGGTCACTGATATAAGGCTGCAAACTACTGAGAGAGAGCAGTCCAGCCAAGTTCCTCGGCAGCAACTGAACGCTTCAGGCTCCCCTACTGTGAGAGACACCATGAGCAGAAACAGTGCTCTAGATGTTCACTTAGGTGTTCAAGAACATGTGAAGCCTGTTGCCACATATGTGGAAAGTAGCAGTAACAAACACAGGCCAGTCTCTGATATGAGTTCCTCTAAGTCCAAGTACTTGGATAAGCAGACATTGTCACAAAAACCATGCACTCCAACCGTAAAAGAAAAAGAAACTACTATTCAGGTGTCTGTCAGCTCCCGGAAAGAAGGGAAACATGCCAGTAAAAATGTGCCAGAAGCCCTTTCTTTTGTTTCAGGCTCTGTGAGAAAAATGAGCAATGAACACGCTCCGGCCGAAAGGCCTATGAGTTTGGAGCATGGCTCAGTAACCAGCCTCCAAATGAGCAGCATCACTCCTGACACCAAACCCAAATCCCATGCTGTCTGCTTGGTACCAGCAGGCCCAGAGAGTTCTAAGCAGATACAGGTCCAAGAACCAGCAGGCTATGGGGAATCTGCTGATCAAAAACGACTTCAGCTCAGTGAAAAACAAACCGTGTCTCCAAAGCTTTCCACTGTGAAAGACTGTCTCTTGCTGAACAAACAGGCTGACAGAAGTCCTAGTACCCAGATGATCTCTGCAGACAAAAGACCCGAAGGAAAAGCATGCACTGATGCACTTTATGTTCAGCTTGACAGTGGGAAAGTAGAGCCTGTTCTTTGTCTTGCAGACTGCAGTGGCAGAGGGAAAGAAGTAGAAAAAGCAACGACAAGTAGCAAAAGCCCTCAAGATTCAAAAGGGAAAGGACAAGTGAATCAAAAACAACCAGAGGATGCAAACAAGCAGATTGCAATAAAGCATTTGTCGGCTGCCAGCGGGCAGAGTTCTTGTCTTGTGTCTGCAACACCACCAGGAAAGCCACTAACTTGTTCAGCCAACTTCTCTGAATGTAAACAAGAAGTATCTGTTCTGTCTTCAGCTAAGAGTGAGGCATCTTCAGCAAAGGTCAAAGCAGGTTCACCTGAGCTTCCTGCAACCTGCAAGGAACTAAATAAGAAAAGTACCTCTTCCATGGGGAGCAGCAAGGCAGAAATGACTAAAAGTGTTTCATTGATGGCCTTGCACAGTGCTGCTGCTGCAGTAGAAGCCCGCCACCCTGCTTCTAACCTCGGGGGGAAACCTGGAAATCAAGAAAAGTCGTCTTCTGTTAACACTGTGGATGTAAAGGGAAGAGATGCCGCTCAGGCTCAGCAGTTTGCTTCAAGAAAACAGAATGTAGGTAAAGATTTATCCAGGTCAGCAACCACACCTGACCGCCCTAATGCACTTTCTAACGACAAAGACTCAACTCGGCAGCGGCGAGGAAAGGAAGCTTCGCGGAGCAGTCCTCACAAAAAATCCTGTTAAGTGTAAGACCTGGCAGGTGTGAATTCAAGACTAGCTGAAGCAATGTCAATATATTGGACTGCCTTTAAACCAGCACTGTGTTGTGTCTTTGTGCAGCAAACCTTTCGTGTCACTGACGAAAGAAAACAGGGGATATGTAAAGAGAGGACTTTTTTTCAAAATGCCTTCCCAATTGTAACCGGTAAAACTGTTACCATATAGTATTTGTACAAAAATACCTTTAGAGCTGAGAGCTGTTGAAGAAAAGATTTTTTCTGTAAATACCTAGTGACGTGTTTGGGGTTTGAATGTAGCATATATTCTTTGCTGCTGCTTTGTTTACTCTCCCTTTTTTTCAAGATAGTTGCTTTGCCACTTAATTGCCATACTCAAATATGAAACAACTATTAAAACTCAGACCTGGCATGGACATGCACAAGCATTGGTCTGACTGGAAAACAAAAACAGGCCACATTTTTACTTACTAAAAATCCTAGTTAGAAGTTAAAAAAACACTAGTACAGAATAAATATGGTGACTTATTGTGAGTTTTTACATGTATTTTTAATAATCCGATTTTGATAGCACTATACCTGGCCGACTGCTTCACCAGATCTAACACAAGACCTAACTGCATCTCCCTACCGCACAAAGCCTGTCTCTCAGAGTAAGTGTCGTTAAAGCTATGGGAGGACCACTGGGATATCAGGGCATCCCAGCAAGAGTCCTGTTTTCTGGTGGAATGGAATGGCATGGTGGTTTTCATCTTGTCTATTGGGAGTGTGTTGTGACCCTCACCTCAGACAAATCTGAGACTCAAGCACATGCCATGTGCTCAGTTTTTGCTGCAATCCTCTTGAGTTCCTTGAGCTTTTGTAAATTCAGGCCCTTACAGTGTGAGGCACAAGTATAAGCACATGACTTGCAGTACTAGTATGTTCATCCCTGGTTTTTGATACATTTAGAGAATACATACTATGATGGCATATAGGTCTGCATAATTAGCTTCATACAGCTGTAGCTTTTTTCTATTTTACGACAAATAAGGTAAAAAAGAAAAAAGCAATTTCAGTATCATATCTTCACAAAAGTTCAGGACATCTGATACGTTTTAATACATAGTTGGGGCCTTATGTTGTAGACTAACTTGCTGTTTTTAGCAAGTAATTCTGGGTTTCACATTAATTTCTAAATGCATTGAGTAGCTCCATACATTTCATAACATAGTCTTTTTATTTGTATGCAAAAAAAAAATACTGTAACTACAAAAAAAGCATTTTGTAACAAAGGAACCTGTTGGAGCTATTTGGTGCTAGAATGTAACTGTCTTTTTACTTTTGCTAAGCCTTATTTAAATTTTGTATGCTGTGAACATGTAGACTTTGATCATTTTAGTGTGGAGTTATTTAGTTTGTTTTAAAGGATGAAAGGTAATATTTGAAACTTGTACAGAAGCACTACAAAATACCCATGCAGATGGGTGTTTTTCAATGATGGGGATCAATAGAATAGTGGTTTTGTTTATTTCTGTTACATGTACCCACAGTAGAGCTAGGCCCCTACCTGTTCCATCAGGGCTTACGGATTGTCTTTCTGTCTCAAAAGCTAAAAAATTGTTTGTAAAAGCACAGTGTGTGTGATCTTGGATTGGACGTTTGTGTGACAACTGACAGTGTGCAGAATTCATTTCCCTCTGGTGAAAACATTATTATACTGATTAGTTGAGTTGGATTACTGCAAACCCGTCATGGAAAGGTAATATCACAAACAAGTCCTCCTGATTTTTTCATGTGGCGCTAGAACATTCATACTGCCTTTGCATTTACAGAGGAACTAGTGAGCAATGGATAATACTTTTTGAGCAGATTTAAATTAAAATGGTCTTGACATTTACAGTTCATCTGTGCTTTGGCGGTTACTACAAATGAACGCTAATGCACTTCAAAATAACATTTCTGTCTGGGAGGTATTTCCTAGTTTACAGTCTTCTGCATTTTTTTCAACTATCCTTTTGTTTCCTTTAAAGCACATCTAGCTGTTTACAGTATACTTTTATGTATATTTTGTATAGTTCATTATCACTTTTGACAAAGTTCTTTGCATTTTCGAAGTGTAAAAGTGCTTAAGCTTGTGTTTATGTAGTACCTGTTTGTTGGTGTTTACCTTATCAGTAAGCTGTTAGAGATTTTCCTGGCTGTGTTCTACTTGGTCAGTCTTTATGTGATTGTAGATCTGTTGTGTTCTTTTGTAGACATCCTGCTGTAGATTCCTCAGCTTACAAAAAAAATAAGAAAGAAAAAAGAAAAAAATTGTTAGGGTCTGTGCAATAAAGTGTTTGCAGTCTTATTTTCTCCAAGAAACTCCTTATGGATGTCATAATTGTTGTATATTGAACACAATTATTTATACTTCTGCAGTTGCATAACTTGGAAATAAAAATCAGCATGAAACACTGTTGTGTTAGCGTTTTTCATTGAACTGCTTTCACTCCTATAACTTAGGGCACATCTCTGCTCTATGCAGGGGCAGGCAGTTGTCTCTTTTGTTTGGTTGATTTTTTGTTTCTCTGCGGCCCCCAAAACAGTGCACCCCTTAAGGCACATGCTGGCCAAGAGCTTTGCATGAGAAAATGCAGTTTAATCTGGAGACAGAGGAGGTCTGCGTAGCTGAGCATCTTGTCTTCTGGGTCAGCAGCTGGAACCACTGCTCTGCTGTTGGGTGGGGAGGCACATGGTGATGTATGACGACATGGGCAATGGCAGTAGGCTGTCATGTGGCATTTAAACATTCCCTCCAAAACATGTATCATTACTCATTACAACAGGTCAGTATGTTTTTGTGTACCTTCTCAAAATACACAATCTTTGTTGTTTTTTTTTTAATTCATGCTAAATTTTTAGCCCTAACAAATTCCTGGAGCATGTGTAGGTGCAATGTTTTCTTCAGTTTTCAAATTTCTACCCTTTCAATGTCATCATATCTTCCTTTATTCAATTTTTCTCATAATAGAAGAACTTCTATATTATAGAGGCTGTGAACCAGATGGGGAGATGGAGCACAGCACCTTAGTATCCAGTGGCCTCTTTGAAGAAAAACCCTATTTGGCAGAAGGAGCAACAGGGCAGGGTTACTTGTTCTGCTTATTTTCATCTTCCTGCTTCTTGCAGAGGAGCAGTGTCTGTCCAAATACATGTGTCTCTACTGTTCCCTTACTGGTAGCTCTACGCAGCCAGCTGGCACATGCCAGCAACTGTTTGCCCAGCGGGAGGAGAATTATCTTTGTTCACGTTTTACTAGTGCATTGTTTTCCCTGTGTTTTTCCTCTGCCCAAAACGAGGCACAGCAGTGGGACAGAACACATTCTGTTGCTTTGCTCTGTGTTTGAAACTGATGGGTGGGGAGAAGCTTCAGGTCACCCTTGACCTTTCTGGCCGGCTGCAACTGAGCAGAAGGCAGGTAGTCTGCAGAACTGGTGAACCGGCGAGGGGGTGCAAAGGGTCAAGGAGGAGAAAGCAGGATCCAGCAGCTCAGGGAAGGGCGATTACTGGAGTTGAGGACAGACTCTGGACCTGATTGCTCTGCTGTCTCTGGCTGTAGACAGCAGCAGTCACCTCTGCCTGGGAGGGCATGCAAACCTGCCTGGCCAGAGTTAGCCTCTGTAGTGGCCAGAGGACGGGGGTGGTGTAAAGGGTTAGTGTTGAAGGAATCGGGAGGGGAGGGAGGTTATGGGTGTTACAGTTGGTGTGGCCTGTCGTACCTCCACTGTTGTAAGAAGAGGCTGTACCTCACCTGGGGTGAGAATGCTTTCATAGTCTGAGAGGGAAATGTGAGTTCCCTTCATCAGCACTGAGCTCACAGTTTGCTGTGGTCCCTTAGACCTTGTATTTTTCTCTGAAGTAGCTTGCAAGGCTTACCAAGGATGTCAAACTTGGGGGTGTGGAGAATAGGTCTTATGAGGAGAGGCTGAGGGAGCTGGGGTTGTTCAGTCTAGGGAAGAGGAGACTGAGGGGAGACCTCATTGCCCCCTACAACTACCTGAAAGGAGGTTGTAGAGAGGTGGG
>JAOXJM010000019.1:23878822-23889622 GCA_026413425.1 Tringa solitaria
GAACTTCTTTACGGTGAGGGTGACAGAGCACTGGAACAGGCTGCCGAGAGAGGTCGTAGAATCCCCTTCTCTGGAGATCTTCAAGACCCCCTGGATGCAGTCCTGAGTGATGTGCTCTGGGCAATGCTGCTTTAGAAGGGGAATTGGACTAGATGATCTCTGGAGGTCCCTTCCCACTCTGTCAAATCCGTGAATCCATAACAACAGAAATGGCAAAACATAGGCTTAGAAAAGCTGACATTTTCAGTACTGATAAGCAAAGAACTGCTGGCATGTGGTTAAAGCAGATTAAAAAAAAAAGAAAATAAATGTTTTTGCTACCACTATAAATGAGAACAGCGTCTCTATGTTTTACCATTCAAATAAACTATTTGGTAAGCTCTCTCCGTGTGCTTCAGGGCAAGCAGCAGCTCTCACAGGGAGCTGAGGAACAGCTATCCCCTGGGGGATCCCGCTGTGAGGCTCAGGGATTTGTACATCTAATTTGGTGAGGAATTTGCTATTGGTCCCACGTGCGTGCTATGTAGGCCTTCTTCCCTGAATCAAAATCCTTACTTTTTTCCCCCTTGTCTCCCACTTTAAAAAAACAAAATAAAAATCTTATGAGTCAGCCTTTTCTCCTGACCCTGGAAAAACCCTGATACTTCCTTCCTATTCCTGCGTGGTACTGCACATTGACCAAATGACAAATAGACACCATAATCCCACCACTGCACAGAAATTCCTGTATGGAGAACACAAGAATGAGGCAAAAATTCTTACATCTGTCCTCTGTCTAGCTCTGATATCTGCTAAACATCCCTGTGAAAGTTCGTCATCCTTCCAGCTCTCTGGGTGGTGAAGCCTGGTGCTGGTTTGATGGGCTCCCAAAGTCCCCGGCAGTGACAGGAAAGCCCATGAGAGTGCACAGACACATGGGTGTGAGAAGGAGGAGGGACAGTGACCAATGTCCCTGAGCACACCTCAAGACACCCACCTTATTTCTCCAATAAAGGCCTTCAGACCCCCCTAAGAGAAACCCCTTGGGTTTAGTTCCCTCGGGAACTAAAAGCAGTCGGACATCAGCAGGCAAGTATCGGCCAGAGACTGACCCTCTACGCTCGTGGCTCCTGTATCCCCAGAGGGACCGGCGGCTGTCACTCACCTCTGTGCACATCATGTCGGCAACGGTGGATGCTTTGCAGCTAACGCAGGCGAGCGTTGCGAAAATCAAAAAGTATAAATCGCAGGCCATTATGGAGTGAGGCAGGTTGTTAAAATGGATGATCTTGTGCTATCTTCCCTTAACGAGAGTGCAACGTGGCAGCAAAGGCCGGACAAAGTGGGCCTAGAAAGGAGGTCTTAAGGAGAAGAAATGCTTGCTTAACCTCCCATGTTCAGTGTGAGCAGAACAGTAGTTTTGGAATGAAAGAGGAACATCCCTGCTTTAAATATAGTCAAATGACTGCACTGATACTTTTCTGGGGCAGAACAGATTTTTTTTAAAGACTGAAAGTGAGGGAAATTGGTTTTGATGCTTGTGTAGAGTGAAATGTCCCCACTTAAATACAGGGGAGTTCAGTGTGAAACACAAGGCAGAGCATGAAAAGGGCAGATGAGACTGCAGCATCTCACCGAAGTGGAATTTAATGCAATGGAAAATTTGAGGTGAAATTTGGTGCATGGCTTGTGAAAATCACAGTAACTGGTAAACCAACTGAAAACAGGCCCAAGATCTGTTCCTACATTGCTGCAAAAAGAAACAGAATTCTGAAACATGCTTCTCTCTCTACAAAGAGTAAAGCTGAATAGCAATAGTCCAATCTGAAAATGAACTCTTTCCCTCTTGTATTTAGACTACAGATAATGATTAGTTTTCTGAAGGTGGACAATATTTCTAACCATGTCCAAGATGGGCATGTGAGTGGCAGCTGCAGGCAGGGAGAGTCCAGTCCTCTGCCCGGGACAGGGCTGAGCCCTGGCTCTCGCCAGCCAGCTCAACCTGCCTTCCCCCCCTTTCTTTCATGGCTGAGTTATTAGCTTGATAACTTTGTTTTCAGTGGGCTTAACTGCCAGTCTGCCTTCACCACCTAGTAGAGAAAGGCATGATGGAAACACAGTGGGCTTGGCAAACCTGCCCCAGCGCGACTGGGAGAGCCCGGGTGGGTTGAATCACAGAGCCTATCCAGCCCCCATAACTCAATCAGTGAAGCTGCAAGCAATCAAGATGCCATCTGGAGGGCATCAAGCTCGACACCCAGGAAGATGGGGGCACCTGGGCTTCTCTGGTGCCAAGGACACACACAAAATCAAGGGCTTTGTCTCTGAAATAGCGTATGAAGGGCCACGGCTGCACCGGTACCCGGAGTTGATGTGTCTGCTGGGTTTCACCTGGGCTGCTCTGTGCCCATCCCTGCGGGTGGCTGGGGAGAGGGGAGCCATCGATGTGGCAGGAGCAAAGCTCAAATGCCAGTGCAGAGCTGATTCCATTTTGCTTCTTTTCCTAAGGCTCTCGGGTGGGATGTTGCTGCTGGCAGCAGCCAGCTCCGTATTTGCTGGAAATCCTGCTCCCCCTGCAGCCGGTAGCAAAAAATTTCAGAGGAATTTGTTGTTTGGGATGTTTGCTCCATGTTTATTTACTCTTTTCCGTGTTAAAGCTCAAAGGCTAAGGCTCAGTGTGTCCCTGTCCTCCTCTCTGCGTTTTCCTGGCTTACAGTGGCTTGGACTTGCATATGCACCTTGTTTCTGACAGGCTAGGAGCCTTGGTGGCATGGACGCTCCCTCAAGCCACCCATATCAGAAACCTAGAATTTAAGATGGTGTTGTTTTGGAAGAAAAATCCTTTAAATCAGGAGAGGATATCAGCCAACGCTAGTCCTGCCTCTTTCTGCGGTGCAAGCATATTATTATGTGTCGTGGAATTTACATTTGACAAAAAGGGGTATAAGAAACTAGATTTTTTTATATTTTTTTTTGCAGGGAAGGGGGTATTTTTTGAGGAAACAGGAAGCTTTATGATGCAAATAATGAATTCCAAGGCCTGCCTCAATTTCATCTAATGAATGCATTATGAAATTGGTATCGGGTGACTGAAGATCCTCTTCTCATCCACGTGCACAAGCAATTGCTGAGCTTAGTAAAAATGACTAATGATTAGAGGTGTCTGAATTATTCATTATGTGTACCTACCTGATTAATATAGCTTGTTTTGCTTGTAAAGGAGTGAATGGGGAGGGGTAAGAGTTTATGGCAGTGGTTAGTGGGAGGGGGTTTCGGTGCTGGAAGGGGGCTTTGCTGTGAGTGCCCACTGTGGGCTTGGGCTTGACCAGGCTGCAGGATCTCTGCCACCATGGCTGTGGCACCCGGGGCCCTTGCAGGCTGATTGACCTCTCATGCTAAATAGGGGGAGAGCTTCTTTTCTGCATGCTTTTGCTTTTCATGATGGTGTTTGCTGCTCATAAGTGCTGGGCATATCCTTTCTCCATCATCACATTCCGGGGAGCTATCAGACCACGGGCCTCACTATGAGAGTAGCCTCGAGAGTGTTTTTCTCATCATAGTATTACTTTCTATGAGCTTGGCTGAAACTCTTCCTACTCTGGTGATGGGAAATTTAAGAGCGTGTGAATAGCTGTTGTACTAATGGCCTTAAGTGCAACAGTGCTTGTCACTGAGCAGTCGTGAGATGCTGAACACTGCTGAGGGCCAAGTAAATCACTCCTCCAGCACTGCCCCTCTGGCACTGTGCCCACCCCACAAGCAAGCCACACTGCCCTGCAGTCAGAAAGTCCCCCCAGAAGTTCTCCATTTTAAACTGATTTCTGAGAGTAGGCAGGAGGAACGGTTCATGAGGCTCACCAAAACGTGGTGAGTCACCCATGGTGTGTGTCTATGGGTGGTGGCCCTTCCCCAACTCAAAAACCACCACTGATGTGGAGATCATGATGGTGAAATGCTGACATGTTCCTCAGCCCAGCTAAGTGTCATGGATGTGGGCATCCTGCAGGCTGTTGGCACGATGCTGAAGTCATGAGATGCCAATTCCCACCCCCACCACAGAAAGGTGGGTCCAATTTCTGGAAGGGATCCTGGGTCCTGCAGGAACCTCTCTGCCTGGGCAGGAGGACAGCTGGTCGGGACGAGGGGAAACCCTGTCTGGTGTCAAATCCACCCAGCTGGCCGGCAGCTGGCCTGGCCCTCATGGTTGGAAAGGCTCCTGGTCAGAGCACTTAGCACACCACCTCCAAAAAGCCTGACACCCAAGGGGTGCCACCAGTGAGATGAGCTTGGGAAAACTGGTCCTCTTCCAGGGCTGCCTTGGAAAAATTGTGTAATGACTGTAGGGGTAAGTGGGAATCAATCTAAGAAATTAAAATAAGAAAAAAGAAAAAAAGTGCAATAAGTTGTGTATATATATTAAACCGAATTTAGTACTCTCAGAATTCCTTTAAGATATTAATTATCACTTATTAAAGAGATGAATCATGTCAATCTCTGTGTCTTCCCATAGTTCTGAAGAAGAAGGGACTGGAAACTCAATACAGCAAGGCTTTCACAATACTTGTCTTTACAGGATCAAAGTATTAATAATAATTTTCATTCATTTCCTTGAAGTATGGATTTCAAGATTTCCCTTGTTTCTTGTTTTCTTAGGTACCACAAACAAGAGACAGGAACCCAAATGATTGCTTTGAATGCTGGATGTTAAGAACCTGGACTGGGGTTTGCCTTGAGGCAGTGGAATTCAGGCTGTGACCATTCCCCCACTGTGGCTGCTTAGTGCTCCTGGAGGAGACCCAGCAGCTAGGGAGGACTGAGACCACCTGCCATGCCCTGCCACAAACCTGCATTTTCCATCAGGAAAACCTGCATGGACTCTGTTGCCGGTGCAGGAGGTGCTGTGAGATAAGCCTGTGCTTTGAGGAAAAGCCTAATAAAAAGTGATGCAGCAAGAGCGTAAATCACCTGCAGAGAGGAAAAAGCTGCCATAAAAAATGTCAGACTTTACCAGACTTTATGTGAAACCCCTCTGCTTCCTGCTGCAGCAACTGAGCTTTCTGAAAACCTAAATGAGGGCAGGAGAGAGCAGCCGGATGTGCTCTTCAACCCGTGCTCGCCCACCCATGCTCTCCGTGCATGTGAGCAATGTCCCTTTGCCTGCCCTCAGGGGTGGTGGGGACACAAGAGGGACAGGAGCTGCAGGACTGAGCCTTCGATGCCCTCTCCAGCCTGGCACCAGCCTATCTGGTGCACATTTCAAGCATCCAGGGGCCAGACTGCAGCATCCCCCTGCCTTAGGCATTCCTTTTCCTCTGTTTTGTTACGCCTCCTTGGTGCAGGACCCAACCACCGACTTCTGTTCTCTGGCACTGAGGGTTAAGGTTACTCTGAAAGCACGCCACAGCTTCAAACCGAAATTTCCATGATTTGAGCAAATCACCTGCACAGCAGCAACCTGGAGACCCCTTGAGAGTGTGACCAGGGAAGTGATGCGAGCACTGCATATAGAAACATCCCAAACAAATACAGTGAGCTCTCCTCTGGCCACCTCTCCATGGATGGATCATTCTCGTGTGGATTTTATTTGAGGCAGCTTTCAAAAGGGTTGATGGCGAGGTCACTCAGCCAGGGAGCTGCTGCTGTGCCAGGTCCTGGAACACCTGGGCTTTGGTGAGGCATCGGTGCTATGTTTTCAGTAGGTAGACTGAACAAACTTACAGTTGATGATCACAGCTTGCTAGAGGCCAGGGGGACGCAGGGCTTCCTGGTCCTGACGTCTGCATCCTGTCCCCTGCCTGCTGGCCAGGAAGCTGGGCTGGCCACGGCTGGGACAGACCAAGCCATGTGAAGTCTTACCAAACACAAACCAAAAATAGTCAGGACAAAGGCACTACACAGGAAGGAAATTGCGGGTGGGAATTAGCAACTGATTAATTACTGACGCCTTGTACATCCATGTTTCATCTGCAAAGGGGGATGTCTCCTATACTCTCCCTGCAGTTACTGTTTCTGTGTAACTACTGCTGTTGTGTTATCCTCCCTGGGTAGCTTGTGATTTTTCAAAAATTTAGAAGTTGTTTAGAGGACGTCCACGCTGGAGCCCCCTGTTATTCTGTGAAACAGCTGTAAGACTTTCCCCTATCTCAAAAATGCAGCCTCTATTCCCTGCTAAGCAAGCAAAATACCCAGTATTCTCATTTCCCGTGTGTTGCGTCAGTACTATAAAGCCAAGACAAAATGCAGATTTCAATGGTTAGTAACAAGTAGTTTTTCCTTTGTCTGAACAACACAGAATCTGACAAAATGGGCTGTGCCATTCTCGCACGCTAGATTTTAGACTGATGAGAGAGAAATCTGGTTGTATCTGTAAGTCTGACTTGAGAAGCAAGCAAAAAATCAGAAATAAAACCCACCTGAGCTTCCCCCTTCCTCAACTAGTCTCTAACGGGTGTAGCTTGGCACGGCTTTGGGGGAAAAGAGTTTCCCAGCCCTTGCATGGGGAGGTGGACTGATCTCTGCGAGTTGTGTTTTTGTTGGGTTTGGTTTGCTCTGGCTGGCTGTGAACATTAACCTCGCAATGGGAGGAAACGAGGCAGAGATAAAGAAAAAGAACCAAACTGAGGGAGCTGGTCTGGGTTCAGGCTATTTAAAGAACTTTTGGCACAGAGGCTTTAAAATGACAAAAGAGCATCTTAAAAGGAAGTCCTGTTGCTAAGTGACATTAATTGCCATGTATAGAGCTCTGTAGCTCTGCCTACCTTCAAGTAAGAAATGCTAGTAAGGAGCACCCGTGGCCCAGGCACCACAGCTGGGTTTAAAATGTGTTGGAAGTGTCCCGAGCCACATCCTGACTGAGAAAGGGTTTCCATGACCCTTTGGTGGGGGTGGTGACCAGTGAGATTGTGTGGGCAGGTGAGACTCACCTCTCCTCCTCCACCTGGGGGTTTGGAGAGTGCTGAAACACAGAAGCAGGCTGCACCTCTGGTCAGGGTGGGTGAGAATGATGAGAGAAACCCAAAACTTCTGTGACAAGGGAAAAAAACCAGAGGTCATGCTCAGCCAGATGGCGTGGGAACCTGAAATGATGTCTTTGCACAGTTTTGACTGTTTCAATTTGCTTCTCGAGTTTCTTTCCTCTTTCTTCCCCATTCATATTAATGAATTCTGATCTGCTCATTTTGCCCTGATAGTCTTTGCCTGATGAGCATCCATGCTGCTGGTGAGTATCAGCCTATGCTGGGTATGATGGCACGTTCGGTAACAATGCAAAATCCATGCTGCTCCAGTCAGGAGTATGTCGATGCCTGAAATACATTTTGCCACAGGATAACGTTTGTTTCTTGGTCCTCACCATGCTTCAGAGGCGTGCCTCTGCAGTCCGTGTCCTTGCAGTGATCTTGTCTTTCTGGCCAAGCATGATCCCTTGACCAATCTGGTTTGCTGAAGGGAGAACAAACCAGCCTCACTGCTAAAATTCAGGGTTTC
The DNA here is from genome assembly GCA_026413425.1 of Tringa solitaria. Taxonomy (NCBI): domain Eukaryota; kingdom Metazoa; phylum Chordata; class Aves; order Charadriiformes; family Scolopacidae; genus Tringa; species Tringa solitaria. The sequence continues at coordinate 23,886,287 of JAOXJM010000019.1, forward strand.
GTTCCTTGTGCGGCTTCTAGGAGGCAAGGCTGCAGTTGGGTGCTGCTAATGAGCTGTTTCCATCCGAGGGGTTTGAAAGGGGAAGTTCTTACCACCCAGACAGACTAACAATGCGTAAAAGAGATGAGCCATTCTGCATGTGCAGGGTGATCTCTTGGATCTCCAGTCCTCGCTGGAGCCATGCCTCCTCTGCCCCCTGGCCCTGGCAGATGCTAATGACCTGGAGCCACAGGTCACATCTTCCATCAGATATTCTGTCCAGAAATCCCACTTGTTCCAACATCTGCTCTCACATGTTGGGGTTTTTTTTTAATATATATATATATATTGCAAAAGTTTGCTAAATGTTCAGACTTGATGGGTTTGTCAGATCAGGGTCAGAGGCAGCCTGGTTTACTCCTCAGCCCCCTGAAAGATCAATGGAAAAATGTCCTACTGTATTGCCAGGGGTAACTATCTGCAGGCTGGTGATTATTCTTTTGAAAGTGTTTCACCGAGCAACTCGGTCTTCAGCAAGGTTCTATTGCCATCAGAGAAAGCAATTCAGAGCTTTGCACTGTGGCTTGGCTTGGTGTTAATTCTTTGCATGTTGCCATTCCTCCAAAAGATCAATTGCTTTCATATTAAAGCCATAAGCAAGCCTTCTCTTCCTTTTTACAATGCCTTTAAAAAAAAAAAAAGCAGCGAAATGTTTGACAGACCGTACCCCAGTGGTCTACGGTCTCCTGGGGCAGCTGGGAGCAGCTGAACAGCCACCTCGCTGTTGGGCCAGGGACGGTCTGGCATGGCTAATCTCCCTGGGCCAAAAGGAAGGAGCAGCAGTGGGTTCCGCAGCTCGCTCCTGTGGCAGGGCTCCATCCTCCCGCGGGCGATGACGACGAAGTCTTGCAACGTAGGTGTTGGCCGATTGTCAGGGCTTCCTCTGGCACCAGGGCCTGTTGCCTAATCACGCCTGCCATCAATTACAAGCTTTTTCCTCTCAGTGTAGCTGTATTTTCCTTGCTTTAAGTTAACTCATTGCTTCTTTGGCTTGACTGCTCAGAACAATTGACCCTTTCCTTCACCTGACATCCTCTGAAGCATCAGCAGGCTGGTGGTGCTGCAGCCCCCATCCCCTCTGCTGCGTTGCTTCGCTGGCCATTTGGCTGCACTGGCTGTTGGTTGGGGCCATCCTCTCCAGCTCATGGAGACAAAACCACGTTTGAAGAAGTCTTCCCAGCAGGTGTGTGAATTGCTGTACTGATCTGAGCTGCGCTGGCTGGGGCAGAGACACACCTCTCTGTCAGTCTGCAGCCCACCACGGGATATGAATTTTCCCTAGAACACAGAAGAGTGGGTCTTAAAGAAACACAAGGGGCTGGGCAGTGGCCCAATGTTTTAACAAACATAGTGGCAGTTCCTGAAGTTGTGCCGGTGTGACAGAGGTAGCGGTGTCTTTCAACACGCTGCTGTGTGTGAGCAGTAGGCCTGGGTTGGCCTGGCCTGATTGAATGACACAGGCTAGGGGAGGCAATAGTAGTGTATTAATGGTCTGTTATACACATGGGTTCAAAAACTCTTTGGAGGAGGGTGAAGAATAGCAGAGAGCAAAATTGCTGTGATCAAGATGACATTTCCAAAATTTGCCTCCCATATTATCCTTTTATTTATTTTTACCACTTGCCTCTTCTGGTTTTCAGCTGCCTAAGCAGCATGACCAGTAATGTGTTACTTGCCACTGGACCAACATTATCTGGTGTGGAGGAGTCATGCCCTGCATTAAGGAGTGAGCAGGGGCTCAGGGAAGTTCTTGCTCAGAGAGAAGAGGACAGAGGGAAGGAGAAGGAGTTGGAGTTTGTAATATTTAGGGGGTTACCCACTGCCAGAGGAATATCTCACCACAGACTCCAGGGAGCCTTCCTTTAACCATGACTGTGTCCAGATTTTCAGTTAACAGTATTTTCCATGGCCTTTCTTTTTGAGGTCCCATTTCTAGACTGCCATCAGCCCGGACTTCATCGTGGCCAGCAGTATGGCATCTCTGCAGTGCAGGCTGCTGTGCCTTTCTGCTGGCACCTCCTGGGAGTGAGCTCCAGCTCTCCTGACCGTGTGCTGAGTGGGTGCTGTTTGCTAAGGCACCCCAAGATACCCTCAGCAGAGCAAGGTAAGGCAGAGCTCCCCAAGAGTCCAAAGGGTACACCATCTTTCTGGCATTATCTCTGTGTTCGTGTACCTTGCAGGTGAGTGTAGTTTGACCTAAGGAGATTTTTGCATCTGTGTTCAGTGACCTACAGTGGTGGCTTTTTGTCATCTTGCGCAGTTCATGGGGTGTTTGTCAGACCTCTTAAGCCTAGAAAGTTTTTGTGTTTTCTTAGATGGATCTAAGTGGTGGTAGCAGCGCAAAACCAAAAGGACACGTCCTCGATGCTGAAATCCATTTCTTGTCTCCCCCTTCCCCTGGGACATGGATTAAATAGACTAGCAAGATAAAGTCAGTTATCAAAGGGTAAAACTTGGAGTCTGGATAAACAGGAGAATAAATCTAACAGGACATTAGGAAAGAGGGAGTAACTATTATTTTAAAATGTAATGTCATGGCTTTAATGCAGTGTACTTGCTTGATATTCATGATTGAAAGAGTTGCTTATCTGAACTGGAAAACTCAGAGAGAGGAACATGTTTGAGCTCTGCAGTACAGATGTTCCCTCTGATTTACGAGCACACACACAGCGGTACAGACACTCCTGGAACAAGCTGCAAAAGGAGAAGAGGAGGATGATACAGATGATAGAGACAAGAAAGAAACGCTGAGCAAGGTACAGATGCAGCTGTAAATTAACCAATCGAGGCTGGGAGGGAGAAGGAGTCTGTTTGGGAGGTGGTCTGAAGTGGAGGGACCTCTGTGTGGCTGAGCTTGAGGCCACCACACAGCCCCAAACCTTCTTGTGAGCTCTGAGCATAATCATACCGTAGCTGTGTAAATATTACAGCTGTATGTCAAAAGTCAGATAAAATTTATCATTTCCATTGGTTTTGCACAAAGATATTTTTCATAGTTTTTCAGACCTGCAGATCAGAGTGAAACATCGGGAGGGATGGGACTAGTGAAACCCCTGCAGATGGGAACCAAAGTCACTGCTGGCACACATAGCCGAGGAGTGTTGCCAGCATTTTCCTACGGCTTTTCTCCAGGCTTGTCATTGTTTGCCCTCACCTCTGCTGCTGATTTCCACGAGATGGAGCTATTCTAACACGACTTTGGTGGCAGCCCCTGGAGAACAGAATGCTACCACATATTTTATTTTATATTTTATTTTATTTTATTTTATTTTATTTTATTTTATTTTATTTTATTTT
>JAOXJM010000019.1:23889722-23908830 GCA_026413425.1 Tringa solitaria
TTATTTTATTTTATTTTATTTTATTTTATTTTATTTTATTTTATTTTATTATTTCCATGACCATATTTCTGAATTGGGTAGGCTTTTATGAAAAATCATCATCCAAAAAAAACGGCAACAGAAACCGCTGAGCCTTGATGCACATTTGCCAGGCTGCGTTGTCAAAAGGCTCCTTGCAAAAATTGCTCCCAGGGGATGCAGGTGTGTGCAGAGCAGCTTTGCATTGCGCTGGGGCAGCTGGTGGGGAGTGCATACAGCTTCGCCTCTCTGGGGGGCTTAATTTGCCATGGCTAAGGAACACTCCAATGCCTCATGTCCCTGGGGGGCCACCCTGCACATACTGACAGAGGTCACCCTTCGACACCCTCTAACCCTTGCCTGCAGCCTCAGTCCAGACTCCTCAGCCTTCTGGGGCAGCTGCCAGCCTTCACTGAGTTCTGATGACTCCCTCAGGTAGCTTTTGTGTACTTTTGAATCTAGTTTTTTAATCTACCTTTGTCTGTTTCCACGCGCTGCCTTCTCCCTGCTGCAGCACTCGCTCATTCCCTCTCCGCCCCCACCAGCCCCGTTTCCCATCGAGTCACGCTGTGGATGAAAAATCACGGAAATGCTGTTGTTCGGTGATGAATGCCTGCAAACCTTGTGGCACGGCCTGGCCTTCCACTGGGTTGTGCCCGAGAAGCCAAGTTCCTCCTGCCCCAGTGGTTCGGCCATGCTTTTCCACTGCAATCCCTACAAACAGCAGCAGCTGAGGGACAGGCTTTTGTCTGGGGGAGTTTCTACAGGAGTTGTCAAAATTAGGGCCAGGTTTACATGCGGTATTTGTAATGCTTGGAAAAAAAGGATACCCTGAAAACCTCTTGCTCAATGCTTGCGTTGCGAGCTGTTTTGGGCTGTGCTGGCACTGTCATGAGAAGTTGGTGTTCTGTGTTTGCACGCAGGAGATAAGCGGTATCTCTGTGATGAGGTGTCGCTGGCAACGCTTGCCTGTCCCCGAGTGTGCGGCCACGCACGGAGACTGTGGGCAGAGGTTTCCTAATGGGGCAAGTGCCTGGAGCTGGTGGCAGAGGCTTCCCTCCTGAGCAAGTTCCCAATAACAGGGACCGGTTCCCCCCCAGGCTGGCCACCGCAGAGAGCCAGCTGCCACTTCTCAGCCACACAGAGTCTGAAATCCTCACTGCTGCGGGACCCAGCTAAGTGGAAACCACAGCAAGATAAATAAGGGGCAGTAGTACAGGGCAGGGGGTTGCCATTGCCAGATCTGGTAACACTGCACCTGTCCAGATTCCCGTGTGAAATCTTAATTTGCAAAGACTGGAGCATGAATGTGTTTGGTGGGTGTATTTGGGGCTTTTTTTTCCCCAGTGCGGTTTAACAACCTTCCTTCCCTGCCTCCAAGTGTGCACTTAAGAGTGGAGGGAGCTGTGGAGGGAATATAAAAACCTCTTGTGAGCTCCCAAGCAGAGGGCTGCCCTCTTTGCAGGCACCCCTGGGTGTCTGATGCACTGTTGGCACACAGGTGCCAACAGAAAACACTGTCTGCCTCTTGCTTTTAAAGACCAGGACAGAGACGGCATCAGCATAATTTCACTTTCTTTAACCTGATGACCATCCTCCAGCACTGAGGAGTGCAGCCGGGAGGCCCCAAGGAGCAGGCAGACATCAGCTGGCTTGGCTGCTGAGGAGCACCTTGCTGTGATTCACCTGGCTGAAGTTTCCTCAGCTTTCTTCCCCTCTCCAGCCTACCAGCATGAGCTGCTTTGAAGTGATTCTGCTTGGGCTACTTCATTGCCACTGTCCCACTTGTCCTTTCATGGAGTCACTACAATCCTCTAATACGGTTTATTTAAACATACTTTTAAAGGCCTAATTTTCATAAAAACGTGGGTCTATTTGTGCATGACCAGCTTGTAGTGACTGGGCACCTCCTGTGTGTGCACTTGACATGCTGGCCTACCCGGCTCAGGTTTACACAGGCGAGCAGCTCTGTGGGTGCACAGACTGGCCACGGGCATGGCCAAATACAAACAGGCATGTCTGCCAAGAAAACATGCAATATGCTATTGCCTGTGGGTGTTCAAGAGTGCAGTTCCGGGGGGAAGGTGGCAAAGTGTCCATAGCTCCTTATGGATTTCACTGGTGTGCAAATTCCCCAGGACCAATTAGTCCAGGTCCCAAAGCTCCTGACGTACCCTGCCTCTGGGAAGGCTGCCTGGACGGAGGGATGGAGCAGGCTGATTGCAGCCTGTGGGAGAACGGCACAGGCAACATTGGTTCAGGAGGAAGGAATGAGTGAAAAATTGATGAGCCAAAGTAGATTATTCGCCTTGCGTGCAGGTCCCTGCTTTGGGCAGGCAGCCAAGCTGGAGCACAGCGGAGAGGGAGCCTCTGGCTTGCCAGCTCCCCTGCAAGCCCACCACCCAGAGCCAGGGAGAGCTGAAAACACCTGGTGAGGGGTGCCTGCTCCTGGCCACAAACTGTACACATGGCAGTAAATGGTTCTCCTCTATGTTTCTTCGCCAGAAAGAAGAGGCATGTGATAGCTCTTGCTAAACACTGGTGCCACAGATATTTTTTCCTTTTATGTGAGAGGAAAAAAAGTAGTAAAAGGACCTAATAAACCACAGTATAAATATTGCTGTCTGAAAGATCTGGGCTAGGAATTACTTGGGCTTCCATGAGTTTCACATGGCAGGGGTGTGGGTGATTTAGGCTAGTGATTATTCAAGACACAGGGTGTGATTGGACTTTTAGGATTTGAAAGGATTACACTGGCTTGTGAAGTGGGTGTTTAATTTCTCTTCAGTTTTAACTCATTCTTTGTAAATGTTAAAACTACAAATTATCACACCCTTGGTCTGTGGCATAGGATGACATTTTCTAATTTTCTCCCACTTCAGCTCAAATTAACCACTTTTCTCCGGTGCTGCTAATGCCACAAAAATATGACTTTTCTTTTTTAAGTAGTTCACACTGGTGTGTACACGCACACATGCAAGCAGGCATGTGTTTCGTAACAGGTTTTAGGGCTTGTGAGTCAGAGCTGAAGTATTAAACCATAACACATGGCTGACATCTGGAATTCACTCAGACGTTTTTGTCATTTGAATATTGGTAGCCATGGATTGCTCTCCTTTCCTCCAAAATGTAACTTTCTTTATTCTCAGCTCATAAAAACAGAGGTAGAAGATTTTACTGAGCCTGTTGGTGTCACTTGATCAATATACATAAAATATTTCGTCTGAGCCTACTTAAAAAGCACGTGTGTTCAGAGAGTTTGGCAGACAGATCTTTCTAAAGAAAGTCTCTACTTTGTCTTTTGATTTTAAATGATTGCTTACCATGAGAATATTCAGAAAATTGCTTATTTTCACTCAGTAAGAGTCAGTGCTTGCTTAGAGCACAAGCAGACACCTGCTAGCTAGCAAATTGGGGTAAGAATTGCAGACGGATTGCCTTGGTGTTTGAATCTAATTAGTTACATTAATTCCTTCAAATGAATGTCTTTCATTCAGCTGGTTCTAGAACAAGATTAAAATATGCTGGTGCTTGTTGTAATGTGGAACAGTTTGTCTTACCTGTGTCTCACAGGACGCTGTGTGCTATTCCCAGGGCTGTTTGTTGTGTGCTGGTATGGTCCCATGGAGGTTAAGATTTTTGTTTTCTCCTTGAAAATATTGTGGGGATGCCAGTCAGAGTGTTGTAATTAAGGATGTGTTGATTCTCACGTTGATACCGAGGCTTTAATGAAAGCTACTGTCTATCTGCCTCTGTGATGAGTCTCAAGCAAAAGAGGTGAACTGGGAGAATTGTTTCTGGTTCTGACTTGGAAAAGCATCTAAGCGTATTTTTCAGTCCAGCCCTATAACACAAAGCCCTATAACTTTGGGAACCATTTGGTTTTCCATTGACTTCCCTGTTTCAGTGCCACTTCAGGAAGAAAGGAGGAGATGCTGTTTGAAGCCTATGCTGACCCCTCTCTCTCTGAGAGTAAGTATAGTATGTCTTCAAGGCACCTTCCTTGCCTGGTGAGGGGCTGCAAAAGAGGGGTGGCTTTGACACTAGGTTAAAGAAATGATTATGAAGGTTTCTGAAGAATAGGCATATAAAGGCTTGCTGCAGAGGTCTCCCAGTCTTTGGCTATTGGAGTAGAAAGTGGCACTGGATGCAGGATTTTCAATGTGGTTCAGTGTAAGGCCTCTCAGGTTCAGCAGGGAGGACTTCACACGCAGCACATGGTCTAAGGCACAGATCTGCCATGTATAGCTGACTCTGGTGATCACTTGACCGTGTGCCTGAGCTGTCAGCTTTTCACATATATGTATTTTTTTTAAGCAGTTGTGTTTCAAACCTAGTCATGTCTGTTCTATTCACAGCAGCTGGGTAAAAATCTCCTGGCTGTGCTTCAGAAAACAGTTTGTGCTCTGGTGTCTCTGACTGTTACTGCTGTTTAGTAATCACACCGTGCCAAGGGGGTCTCGTTGTGGCAGGCTATGATGATTAAACACGGTGGCCGGAAGAATGTTCTGCCCAGGGTCCTTCATCCTCATAGCTGCACTTTGCCACAGGCTGGGCAAGTTGGACCTGCACTAAACTGTGAAGATTAAAGTGAGTCCTTCAAACTCCTACAGATTGATTTCTTCATCAGAAAGCCCCTGGCACTGGCTCTGAGCTGTACCCTTGTAACAAGGTGGATATGCATGTTAATGTGATCCTGGTGGCGGTGTCCCTGACTTTGGTGAGGGCAGGAGGTGGCCCTGGGCAGAGGTGGTGATGGCCAGAGCAGTGCTGACCCATCTGCAGCCTAGAGCAGGCAAAACCACCCTGGTCCATCTCCCCAAGCTGGTGTGTGAGTGTGGTTGTGTTTAGCTGCTGGCAGCTCTGCTAATTGATTACGTGAGTACACAAAAGTGCTGAGCTATAAGCAGCAATTAAAATGATGCTGTCAGACTGTCAAAATCAATCTCAATTTTGGATATGGCCAGACATGATTTTTTTTTTCCTCATTATTAGGATTGGAGCTTATTATTACAGTTATCTGGTGCTTTTGGTAGTCATATTCTGTTTTCAGTCACTTCATAGCTTTTGATAATGTGTGAGCCCTTGAGTCAAGCACTTCCCCACCAGTTATGTAGGTCAATCTGATTTTACTGGACAAATTCAGCCAAAACAGCTTGGCCATTTTTAAGCACAAATCCTGTGCACATAAATGTTGGTGCACACCATCCCCTGGGGCTTCCTGGGTGAATTGCATCCCTCGGGTGGCTCGGTGGGGCCACGTGCCCTGGGACTTCCACCAGCCCATCCTCGTGCCTCTGCCACTGACTGAAGCGTGCGCTGTCCTTGCAGAGCTCAGCTTGGGGATGGGTGTTTTATACTTCTCCAATCTGGGGTGTGATGGGAACAGGGGGACTATCTTTGAGTCTGGTCCCCACTGAAGATCACAGTTTTGGCTTGCTTCTTGTAAAATGAAAATCGTTACCTCCTACACCTTCTTGCCCATCTCCCCAGGCTGTTGTGAAAATTAACATGTTGCTTCTGAAGCACTAGCATACTATAGTGGCACGGGAGAAAACCAGGCAGAAATTAATTAGTCTGTCTTCAGAGCAGGGTTTTGAGGATTACAGAAAATAAGCCTGTTAAACATTAAGGAGAAGGCAGAATGCTCTGTACTGGGTCCTCACTCACCCTGGTACTTAATGACATGTTTTCACTGGAAAAAAAATGGTATGATCAAGTTAATTAAAGGCTATGCCAGAATGCATATGTACAAGGGGGGTAATTGAAGGATGCTGAATGTCTGCCAATTTGACATTACCTAACTAGCTTGATTTTTCAACCATAGTAATATTCTCATATTTATTTAATTTTTGGGATGCCATATGAAAGAATAATGTTTTAACAAAATAACATACTGAGCAGAGTAAATTACACTGGTAGGGTTTCTTGTTACTATGTGCCTGATGGAGACAATGAAAAAGGATAGTAAACAGAGCAGAGAAGCATATCGTACATAAAAAGGTACTGTAACAGCAGTGATCTGTCTGCTATAGTAATGAAGTCAGGCGTTTGGAATAATATGATTTCACAGCAAGAAATGATAGTAGAAATCTGCTGAGCTGAATCTGTATTAGATGGTTGTGACTTATCCACATGAAACTACAGAAGAGGTTAAATCTTAATTTTATTAAATAGTGAGTCACAGCAGACAGGGTCACCTTATGGCTTTTCTAGATTCCTAGTTTTCCTTGTCTCCAGCTTGTTATTCATTAGGGCTCTGCACAGCTCTGTGGACTCCATACAGTACTGGGCTCAAAAATTCATGGTGCTAGCCCTTTTCCCCAGGTTGCTGCCCTTACTCTTGTACTATGCTGTTGACCACCATATTCAAAGACATCACTCTCTCTAATCGATCTGGTTTCTCTCTATATACCTCTGGTAGAAAAAAAAAGATAATTCTGCCGTCATTTTGCAGCTGGGAAGTCCTGGCACAAGATTGTGTTTTCTCATGCTCAGCAGAATGGAACTGGATTTGTGTCCCCAAGTATCTTAGACCACCAGCTCCTAATCTGATCTCCTCTCTGACTTTGTGTCCTTATTTCCTTGGGCTGGCACCCCAAATGACTCATTTCACCACTCCTCTCTTGAATTCCCCCGTGCTGTTTTCAGACTTTCCTTTCTGAACTAGGTTAAAAGCTTTGGCCTTTTACAGGTAGTTTCCACTCAGAATTACTTCTGCTGGGACACCTCTCAGGAAAGAGAAAAATCTGATTAAAAATAGGAAAACCAAACCACACACAATGTAATTAACCCTGAACCTGTTGGAAGGTCAGCTGATTTTTAAGACGATTTGTAACCATTAAATTGGGGAAGGGCAGATATGCATCATTATTTGATCTTATCTTCATTGCCCTGGTCACCTTTGATCTCCATTTGTCCTTCCCCAGTTTGTTTATGCTCTTTCATGCCTTGCTTCAAAGTAGACTGTAAAGCCTTTGGGGCAAAGACCAGTGGTGCAGTGGTAAATGAGACTGACTCCTTCATCTACTGGCCCAGTCTTGACTGTGGGAAATGGGTGAATGTTGCACTGCTGATGGTAAGGATGGGTAAATCCACCCTTGGAGTCGGGAAATTTACCCGTGGCCACGCTGCTGGCAGGTACTGGGTTTGCCTGAGCAGCTTATCTGGATCCCTTGGTGGTGGCCAGGGGAGTAGCTGCTTGGGGCACATCTTCAGAAGCCAGGACTCAGCCGGGCCAGCACTGTGACCTGTTACTGATCAGAAGCCTCACCAAGGGACATGAAAGAATCTGCTATTACAAAAAAACCAAAACAAAACCATAAAAGTCATAGAAACATCAGATGTCCGTAGCTTTATCTTCCATACTGTTTCACTCCAAGGGAGTGTTCATGAAGAATTTCAATTATTCTCTGTGGAGGCACTGATCTTCAAGACACTCTAAAATACAAAGTTATTGTCAGATTTTACACAGACAAAAAGAATAGTGTGAAGAAAAGCCAGAGATAAGACAGCCAATGGGAAAATATCAGAAGATTACCCTAGAAATGTACATTGATCTTTTTAATTCTTTTAATTTTGTTAAATGTTTCAGGGAATAAACTGTGTGAAGAAGCTGTTCTAATGCTAAATTAGGGAGGAATAGTTGCAAGAGTGCCAGATCTTAAACACCTGGCACAATGCAAAAGCCCAAGCCAAACAAGAAGTGCTGCTTACAATGCACGTATCAAACAACAGAGTGCCAGTAGCTTTAATTTCCCTAAAGACTAATCTCTAGACTTTGTGACAGTGATCAGCGGATATCTTACCTTTTCTTGCCCTTTTACTTTCCCCTTACTTGATTTTTGTCTCCATCCCTTGTTGTAAGAAAAAACTGCACTATTACCTTAGCGTTTGATTTCTTAAAAGTGTTAAAGACAAAATGTCCCAACCCCTGGAAGTCGAAGCAGTGGCTACTGGTCGATTTTAACATAAGGCTTTTTCATTTGGGTTGGCAATTTCTTGGGCACATGTCTTTGCAGCTCTATCCAATTATGCATGATGGCTTATGTGTCATCCCTCATTAGCGATGTCTTTATTTCTCTCACCATAAGTAGATATGAAAGACTAGACTGGGGTTTTATAATCAGAGAGGAGATGCAGGTGAAGTTAGTAGCAATAATCAAAAGTGAAAACTGTTGTGAGAGGTTGGGTTGAGGTTGGTTTTTGTCCACCACTACTCAACATTTTCATAAAGTAGAGACAGATTATTAAATTTGCAGATGACATCAAGGTGGGAGTTCTGTGAGCACATCTCAGGAGGGATTTGAATTCTAAAAGATCTCAATGAATTAAAGATTTGTGCTGAAAACTCAATAAAGACAAGTTCAAAGCTCTGCTTTCTCAGAAGCGATGGGATGAATGGACACAGCTGGGAAAGGGCTAAATGGAAAGGATTTGGGCAGAAAAGGATCCGTGGAGTGTAGTTAGTTACAAGGTGAGCATGAGGCAATGTTGCAATCCAGTTAAAGGGAAGGCAGAAAAAATGCCATTACGGAGAGCAGTACAAGCTGTAGGAGGATGCATCGAGCCTGTGACCAGACAAGCAGCTCAAGAGCTGTGTTAACAGCAGAGAAGCTGGGTACCAATGGGAAAAAAGTCCACAAAAGAGCAGAAGGAGTCCTCAGGAATGCAGCAAATAATATCTGATGGTGAAAGACTGAGGGCTTTTCAGCCCCAAACTGGGAGACTGAGGAGGGAAGAGAGAAATATTTCAGTGCTGCAGCACTGCTGCGGAGTAAGGGAATGTCAGTTTGCAAATAGCAGTGAAGAAGTTTCTGGTTTGAAAATGGGAAACAGTTTCTGATGGTAATGATGGTGAACTGTAGGAATAGGATGCCAGTTTTCAAGAATGATTGGGAGAAATACCTCCCTGTAATGACACTGGAGGGGCTTCTACCTCGGGACAGTGGTAAGAAGTTTATAGTTTTTCAAATCCTTTTGAGCTACAGACTTCTATGCTTCTGCAACACCAATATTTCAAAGCATTTTGCACTGAGTAAAATGAAAGAGAAGATAACTTGGTGTCAGAATTCTCTTGCTTGGTATGCTTAGTGTCAGGCGGTACAGCTTTGCTTTTCACAGCAATAAGTGTTTTGGCTCATTCTCAGGAATAATGGTGTGAAACAGAAGAAAAAATAAGAACTTTGCATTCTGGGGAGGAGTTTGTTCTGCAATTAATTGTGGCTGTAGCCTGTCATGGTCTGAATGTTTCGAATCTCACCACTTCTAATGTGGCATTATCATGAGCTCTGAACAGCACTGGTCCCCGTCGGCTCCCATTTTTGTGTGTCTGCTGGCCAACATGATACCAGACTTCATAGTACATAACCTGGCTAAATGAAGTTAACTATCATATGCAACTTGTTGGGAACTTGGTTCAAGCTACAGCTTGGTCTGGCAATTAAATTTCTGTAAGTCTGTTTTGTGGTAACATATGAACTGTGACTCCTACAGGGGAAACAAAAAGCTAAGAATAGTATTAGTAGGAATGTGGCTTCGGTGGTTTTTCTTAGTAAAGAGACAGATGAACAAGATGTAGCCTGTAAAAGGAAAGAAAAGGTGGGTGGGTGTAGGGGAGAGAGATAATAACTTTTGAAAATTCCAGGTGGGATCTAGTGGTTTGGGCATGTAGAAAGGTAGACTGGATTTGCTGGCTCTTAATCACCGAAGACAGCTTTGTACTCCAGTTGAAGCAGCTTCTCAGATAGTTGGTGGGGGTTTTTTGAGCTGCTTCTCATATGTATGTACTATAAATTTTAAGCAGTTATCTAAGGCTAAGTAAAATGTGTAAATAAGCATCTGAAATATGATTCTTTGGGCCTTAGTGCAATTCCTCTGGAGTTTCATGCCAAAGAGTTTCAGACATCTTTTTTTCTGTTGAGCATGGAAACATCCAGCTGGAAGAAGAATTTTCAACCATTTCCATTAAATTTGAAGAGTTCTATGAAATCAGGTAGATCTTCCTGGAATTTCAGAAAGAAGGCAGTATGGTAAAAGAGTTTAACATTTTTCTGATGAGATATTTTTTAAACACGCCAACAAGTTCCCACCCTCACCCCAACTGAACACTGAATATTGCAGTAAAATAAATATAAGTCAAAATAATAGTGGGATGCTTTGCTTTTGTTGTTTCCAGACTGTTCATGTGACTGGAAATCAAATGTTGCTGCAGAATCTGCCTTGTTTAAGAAGTGATAACTTCGGCAGTGTGCTTCAGCCTGATGGGGGAGAGACAGGTCCTTAAAAGCTCTGCTTGGGAACTTCCTCACTTCATGGCTTTTCCCCATCAAGAAGATCAAAAGGAAGAACCAAAGTTGTCCTAGCAAGCCAGATTTTGAACCACATAGTTAGGAAGCTAAGCTTAATGGTAAGGAGCTTCTCAAAGCCTCCATCAACTAGCTCCATCCAAAGAATGAGGTTCCACCTCCAGCTTCCCTCCCTTACTCTGGCACTGCCCTGGGACATCCCCATTGCCTGCAATTGCTCATCAAAACTGGTCAGTGGAGGACTACAACATAGATCTCCACCTGAAGTACCACATCCAGCTCTGGAGTTCTCAGCACAGAAAGGACACAGACCTGTTGGAACGAGTCCAGTGGAGGACCACAAAGATGATCAGAAGACTGGAGCACCTCTCATATGAAGACAAGCTGAGAGAGTTGGGGTTGTTTAGCCTGGAGAAGAGAAGGCTCCAGGGAGATCTTATAGAAGCCTTCCAATACCTAAAGGGGGGCTACAGGAGAGATGCGGAAGGACTCTTTATCAGGGGGTGTAGTAATAGGATGGAGGGTAACAGCTTTATACTGAAGGAGGGGAGATTTAGATTAGATATTAGGAAGAAATTCTTTACTGTGAGTGTGGAGACACTGGAACAGGTTGCCCAGAGAAGCTGTGAATGCCCCATTCCTGGCGGTGTTCAAGGCCAGGCTGGATGGGGCTTTGGGCAACCTGCTCTAGTGGGAGGTGTCCCTGCCCATGGCAGGGGGGTTGGAACTCGATTATCTGTAAAGTCCCTTCCAACTCGAAGCATTCTATGATTCTATGATTCCATCCCCAATATATTTCATTGGACACAGCATGAACCGCTGTTCTCACATTTGTTCCTGACATGGTAGAATCTGCGCAATGCCTTTTCTCTGCTGTGTCCAGAGCTTAATGCAGAAGAGCTGCATTAAGTGTGCAGTTTCTGCTGTGGATGTTGCTTAGCATGTTGCCATGCTCTGCTCAAAGAGCACTTCTGCAGAGAAGTGCTGGGATTAGCTGCCAAACCTGAAAAAAACAGTCCCATAACAGAACAGGAATAGTTGACAGTTGTGGCATGTCATTTCCACTTCTTCCTCATCTTTACTAACTGAACTGTTCATTTGCAACCACAAGCTCCTTCCTAAGGAGAATTTACAGCAAAGCTGGTAAAAGAGAGCACCATTCAGTCTTTTTACCGTTTACACAGAATTGTAAATGGTATCTTTCTGATGGGATAGATTCCCATCAGAGGGGGGCTGTCTGGAGCTGATGCAGTTACCATTTCATCACATCATGCATTTGAAGTGAGTTTATCTAAATCCTAGAAAACAATGATCTAGTTCTCTTGTACAACTTTCCTTCTTTAGTTGGGGACTGCAGCTTCCATTTGCTGGCAAATGATTGCTGAAGACATTAAACAAGGCAAAGCAGGTCCCCTGTTTGCCTCCAAGAACTGAGGCCAAGTTTAGGATGTACCTTCATGTTCCATCTGCTATGTTCTGCCGATCAAGCAACTGCACTGGTCTGACCGATTATTTCTTCATAAGCCTGTGCTGTCTGTTGCCTGTAGGTGTGCTATTGGCTGAAAGTTTAATGCTGTTAATATCTTCCCATTTTTTCCACTTCCAATAAAGCAGAAATCTCCAGAGGTCTTCAGCTGCCTGAGACCTCCCAGGTTAACTGTAGCACCTAGCTTCAGGGAAGGCTGGCAGTTTAGGAATTCAATGTGCATCTCCTGGGGTGCTTCCACACTCCCTGAGCAGGGCATCATAAGATCATGTTATTCTCCAAGGGAAGGAACAAGGAAGCTGTAGAGTAAGTCTGAAGACTGCAGTCTTGCAGCTTCTATAGGAATACAAGAGGAAGAGTTAGCTGACTGCCAGATGGAGCTGTAGGTTTCCTTTGCAGCAGCACTTTCACCCTCGTGTCGTAGGTGTTCAAACACTAGAACTCAGACCCACACACTCTGTGGTGTGGACCACAACCCTCTGACTGACTAACCACCACAGACAAGAGGCAGGGCTGCTCTGTGTGGCATCTAGAGCCAGTTGACAGTTTATTGTCTATTTTAGTGACATCTTTTTCTTAAAAGGAAAATAAAAGTGGGGAAAGTCTCTCTCTCACCCAAAGACTACCTGTTTGAAGCTCTTCAGTGTCATAGAGGCTAAGCAGGATGACAGCTCTATCTGTCCTGCAGTGTGCCCTGTATCTCGGCACCATACTTGCTGCAAGGCATCCTGAAACCTGGATCCCTCAACAGTAGTAGTTGCACCAGGGTTTCTTATCTGAACACAGGGGTTTCCTTGCAAAAAGGGGAGCTTAGCATGCTTGTGTCTCACTGGGCTCACTCGAGGGTATGGGAGACCTGGATTTCAGATCCTTTTCTGAATGAGACAGAAACAAGACTTAAACCTCACCTTGTTGTCTTTCTGGTAACTATTTTCAGCAAGGGTTCAGATTGCAGTGTTCTGCCTTTTTTCTTAAAAATGTTGTAGGTCTAGTTTTGATTCTGATATGGGACAGAAATGTTTGATGTTTTAATGGAATAGGATTTCGACCTGGCTGCCCAAGGAAGGTGGCTCAAGGTGTGGCTTTGCAGATCAGCTGCATGATGAGAAAGAGCTACCAGGGCCTCAGAGAGCTCCATGCCAGTAATTAACATTTCAGATAAAGAGAGATCCTCCTCCATGCTTGTCGTGTCATCTCTCCTTTGCAAGTAGAGGTGATGGGTCAGGGAAAGGTGCAGATGGCTGCTGAAGCAGGGAATTTTGCTGTAGCTTCTGCTTCCTAAAATACAGTCCTTTTTGTTTGTTTGTTTTCTTTCTCCTTGGTTTCATAGTCTTCCTTTTCAGCAGCTCCTAAAGACCTGAGCCTCTGTTTAGCAAACCCAGAAGGTGGGAAGATGACAGCATGCAGTGTCCTTTTGGAAGGGACCATGTGGCTTGCAGTTGAAGACTTCCAAGCAGTCAATGAGGATGGAGATATCAGACAATGGCAAAGCAAATGGGCTTATAGCTGATATTGGCTTATAATATCAAAAAGATCAGAAAACCTTATCAAATGATCAAGTCATAACTCACATGCGGAAATATGTAAGTAAAACTTCATCAGTGCTCCCTTTCTTGATTTCTCATCACTTTTTCCTACTGTTTGATAAAGCTGATTAATAACACAAATTTAGTATGGGCTCTTGTTGTCTTATACATTTGTTGAAACTCATGTGATATAAGAAACCTAAGTCTTAGTTAGAAATGATATCTGCTGTGAAATTACTGATGCAGACAATAGAATAGTGGGAAAGAAGTATGAAAGGCCTGAGCAATGAAAGCTTGGATTGGACTATGCCTCAGCTGCCAAGTAGAGAAAAAAAGAAAAGAAAAAAAAATAATAGGTTTGGATGTCATATTTTTTTTCCAGTGAAATGTAATAAAATGGAATTTTACCTTGGACCTACCAAATGTATTAGTTTTGTCTCAAATGAAATATTTATTTTTTACAGTCTGTAAGCACTGAAAAAGTTTGTTTAAAATTTTTCTCCCACCTTTGTTTGGCTAACACTATTTGACTTGAATTACAAACAGTTCAATTTTGGTCATCTCTGAAATTGCATATTTTGTTGCAGATCTATTTGTAACCACCCCTCACACCCATTAGCTCTGTTTCTGTGGTCTCTGAAACAAAAAAGTCCAGAAACAAAAAAGCAATGGGACTGCCTGTGGCAAGAGTGGTTGTAATTATTTGCAGTGTTGTTGAACAATTGTCTACCATTGTACAAATGGTATAAGAAGATATAGATTTTCCTTTGAGCCAGATTCCTTTGGTGTTGCTGTCATCTTGCTTCACCATCCCAGGGAGGATTTGTGGTCCTCAATCCTTGGCAATGACTCAGGTACCTGTACAGCAAACTTTCTGGCTGTTCCGAATGCTTTTACAGAGAAAATCCTCTGTGTGATGATAGTCAGCAACTGGGATAAACCAGCAGGATTCCCTCTATGCTTCACTAAAGATGGTCCAACATAATTTAACGTGGAAAAATGTAATAGTACAGAGGACTGGGTTAAACAATAGCAAAATGAGCCATGCTCTAAATGGAAACAGCCCCCATGACACTGTGCTACTGGCAGCCATAATATATATAAACTTTAAGCCGTCAGCCAATGTCTGGCACCAATTAGAAAAGCACAGGGGACATTGGGCTGCTCCGTGAGTTTGATGCCATGTCCTGTGCCTCCTGCGATGCAGCACCAGGCAGCCAGCACCATGCAGGGCAGGGCAGGGCAGGGCAGGCTTCACAAGGACGACATATGCTGTGCTCTTCTGCAGCTGGCTTGCAGCATCGGACTCGTTTACTAGATGAGAATAGCAATCTGTGGTGTGGTGGGTAACAAGGATACTTGATTTCAAAGGCCTGCACATTCTCTGGTTATCTTCCTAGTGCTGATGCACGTTGTAGGTATTGGAGTCTAATGTTGAAGCAAAACTCTCTTTGCACCAATGCTTCCTCTTCAAATCCAAGCTCAGGCTGTTTCTTTCCAAACAGAATGGATGGGGTTGAGCATGTCTGAAGCAAGAGGGTAAAATTGTGTGGCAGAACACAGAGCTGCACCGGATGTGAAGCAAGCACTGGAACTAGAAGTCATATAAAAGGTCCGTGGAGTCACCCAAGTCAGGTTGTGACCATGAGCTGAGTCCACGAGGAACTTGACACAAATTCAGTTGAGCTTAAGAGGGCAGAACAGCCAAAACCAGAGCTGGAGAACAAATGAACCTTGGTGCAGCTGCATTTCCTCCTCAGAACACCTCTTAGCACCATCATCTCAGTTGGACCAGAAAACTTCCTTGTTGTGCTGGAAGAAGCATCTCCTTTTCATCTTTGAGCTCTGCAGAGAGCCACATCTGTCTCCCATGTGGATTTTGGCAACTAGCAAAAGCAACACACCTTATTTTTTAATGTCTCCCTGGGGCAATCGCTTAGCGTGGCGATGGCGAATTACCAGACATCAATGCCATGTTGTCAGTGCTCCATGGTGAGTGCCTACAGAATCCTAAAGATGAGCCTCAGTTGGCCAGAGCACTGTCTGCTGAAGGCAAGGCTGCAGCAAAACCTGTGCTTCAGTCTACCCTTGATTTTTAATGAAGCAGGAGGATGGCTGCATCTGTGGTAGCACTTCAGAAACTTACTCTTCTTTCTGAGCTGAGTCTGAGGCATTTTTTTCCCCCAAGGAGGATGTGCTACTGAGCATTGCAACTGATAACATCCTAGGAAAGATGAAGGATAGATGAAAGATAGACAGTGAGATCATTTCATGTCTTCTGGTTTTCCAAGAAGACCTCATGACTTAAAAGAAGTTGGTGGTTCTATTTTTGATTTGGTTAACCCAGTCATGTCATTTTTTAAAATGGCAAACTGGCTTCTCGTGATCCAAAGAGAGAAAGATGATTTTTAAGGTTCATATGTGAAAGAAAAACAACCATCAGCTATAACTCATACTTAAGATAGGGAGCTTCGCGAGTGAGCACCAAGAACTTCAGGCCACTCTGCAATGACATTACCTCATTCATTTTGGAAACCAGCCTTCCGTTTTCATCAGGTCCTGCAATTTCATTACAGCAGAAGTTTCATTTCATTACAGTCCTTTTCCAGGGACGTCTGATAAGTAAAAAAATTCCTCAATTTCCTTGGAACTTTAGATATTACTTCTGTCTGTATCATGATTTTCTAATTTTGAGATGTTTCTTGCTACTGAAGAAGGATAGGAAGCAGCATTCAGTACTTGATCTGGAGCTGCTCAATGCCAACGGCAAAAATTTCAGTTTCCATATGTTCAACACTACCACTTGCTGCCTCCTCCCTTCCTTCTCTAATTAGTTTCATCCCCTGATCTGAAGGATACATACTGACACATTTCTACCAGACCAAGTATTTACAAATTTTGTCACATCCAGATCTCTTTCTCAGAAAACAGGGGTTCCAAATCAGGCTCAAACTCTCTTTCCACACTCTTCTTTGCCTTCCAACTGTGGGAGCGGGCCTGGGCCATGCTTTCATCATTTTTCCCTTTGTATACGCAGCAAGAAAGAGAATGCAGAATGAGGAGACAGGGCAGCTGCAGTGGCCTCCGCACAGCCAGAACAATACTAATGCACTGGGTTTCGTCATCTCTCCAAGGGAGCATATGCTTTTCTTCATGTGCCACTGGACCTTTATCTCAGCGGGAAAAAAGCATTTCTTTTTCTCAGTGTACTTGAGACGGGCTGTAGGGCTTTCATACTCTTTCAAAGAGGTTGCTCCGTAGAGATGTGGCAAGTTTTGTCAACAGCTGGAAAAAACAACCTTATCTCTTGTAAACCTCTTTTTGCTGAATTCTAAAACCCAGAAAGGACCCCATGGCTGTGCACTTTGCAGCGGCAACTCCTTATGGGCTCCCCTCAGCCTTAGCACAAGCAAGGCACTGGCTTTTGCAGCCTCACCAAGCCAGGCAGCTTTGCTGATAAACATAACTTCCACCAGGGCTGTAAGCAAAGCTACATGTTGTGATGGATGTGTTGGGAAATCCCTCAGAGCCTGGGAATCTGGGCAGCACTTGCCCCTCAGCTGCTGGCTTGATGGGTGTCCCAGGGACATGGGTTCCCAGCCCCAGCCCCCTGAGTGGCTGCGGGAGGGTCTGCCCTGCCCCTTGCAGTCTGGCTGCTTCCAGCTGGCTTTTGGAGAGCCCCTGGTAGGCAGCTGGGTGCCCCCATTCCCTGGCCAAAATGCTGGGCTAGTCAACAGTCGCCCTACTACTTAATATTTCAAATATGTGTGAATAATTTACCACCACTACCGTTTCCAGAAAAAAATTTTTGACAACACCAAGTTGGGCGGGAGTGTTGATCTGCTTGAGGATAAGAAGGCTCTACAGAGGGACCTGGACAGGCTGGATCAATGGGCCAATTCCAATGGTATAATGTTTAAAAAACCCAAGTGCTGGGTCCTGCGCTTGGGTCACAACAACCCCAGGCAGCACTACAGGCTTGGGGAAGAGCAGCTGGAAGGCTGCCCAGAGGAAAAGGATCTGAGGGTGCTGGTTGACAGCCAGCTGAATATGAGCCAGCAGTGTGCCCAGGTGGCCAAGAAGGCCAATAGCATCGTGGCTTGCATTAGAAACAGTGTGGCTGGCAGGACAAGGGAAATGATTGTCCCCCTGTACTGGGCACTGGTGAGGCCTCACCTCAAGTACTATGTCTAGTTTTGGGCCTCTTCACTACAAGAAAGACATTGAGGTGCTGGAGCATGTCCAGAGAAGGGTGAAGGGTCTAGAGAACAAGTCTTACAAGGAGAGGCTGAGGGAACTGGGGCTGTTTAATCTGGAGAAAAGGAGGCTGAGGGAAGACCTTATTGCTCTCTACCTGAAAGGAGGTTGTAGAGAGGTGGGGGTTGGTCGCTTCTCCCAAGTAACAGGCCACAGGACAATATGTAAATGGCCTCAAGGTGCACTAGGGGAGGTTAAACCCCTTCTTCACTGCACATCATCCAGCTCCATGGTAGCCTATTGGTAGTGCTAAGGTAGGTACACCAGGCTGAAAACAGAATTCAGTATTATGGTTCACATATATTTTCTAGTAAAGCTATTTGTAGGGAAAAAACTGATTATATGGGTCACAGTATGGTGGGATTTCCAGCCACCATAATCAGATATCCTTTAACTTTGTTCCAGGGTTCAATTTTTCTAATGCCATGAGTAAGGGTTCTTCCTCTGATTTGGCTGTATTTCTGATGCATGGGACCAGTGGTTTGAAAGTCCTGTCTTGCTGTTCATTTGAAGTTGATACAAAACATCTTAGTGTTTCTCCTGGGCTTTTTTCATCTCTGACTGACCTTCTTGTTATGTCAGCTAAAGAAATTACGCGGGTCCTCTGTGTCAGTACTGGGGCAGGAGAGCTGTGGGCGTGCGGGGCCATGGCATGGGTAGCTGAGGGACAGGGAGGGGGTGGATGCTTGTTTTGGAGAAGCTGTCAGGGTGCATGGGGGGATGACACGAGGGAGGGCAGGCAAGGAGGAGGAGGGCAGGAGAGAGAGGCGGTAGGGTCAGGCTGAGAAAACATTTGGAAATGCTGACCCAGGGAAAATGTCAGTGCAGGACCTGATGGCTGGGCTTGCAGATGAGCAGTGCCCTCTGAGCATGAGCCCAGCTAACAGATCCTGCTGCCAGACATCTCCAACCTGGGGCTATGTGGCCGGGCACCTGGACTGGGTGTAGAGATGAGCACAGTGGCCATGTGGAGATGTCACAGCTCGGGGGCTACCCACCCCATCGCCCCTCTGCTGCACACTCTGCATCACCCCCACTAGTGTCTGTGCCCTTAGCCACAAAATAAGTGGACAAATACTGCTGCTTTCCAGGTTTTGAAGTGGAATGAAGGAAAGAAAGAAGTGTGACATCACCTGCATCCGGGCACCCGCACTGTCAGAGAGCACGGAGTGCGAATAAAAATAGTGAGGTGAGGGCGGGGGAGCTGGAGGTGGAGGTGTTGGAAGAGCTGTGCTGCGCTGCAAAATGTTCCTGCCACTGACGGCGTTATTCAGTGATAACGTCTTGCACGCTACATTTAGATCCTGTTTCATACCATTCCTCCTCTCTTTCCCTGTTTTAATTCCAGGATGGCTCTGGAGAGAGAAAATGAAGGCAGAATTGGAGATGTGTCATATACTCTACATGTGAATTAAGCAGATAAGAAAGCCTGAAGTGTGTTAGGCATTGAAAGGATCAGTCACAGAATCATAGAATCATATGGGGTTGGAAGGGACCTCTGGAGATCATCTAGT
>JAOXJM010000019.1:23908930-23943711 GCA_026413425.1 Tringa solitaria
TTGTCCTGTCACTGGGCACCACTGAAAAAAGACTGGCCCCATCCTCTTGACACCCTCTCTTTAAGTATGTTGATCAGAATGTATTGCTTTAAATTCCTGAGCACAGTTGATATTCAAAGGGGAGAAACTGAGGGAAACACTGGAAGATCACTTCACAGGGCTGAAGCTTGGCTCCTGGCTGCTCTTCATACAGGACCTCGTTCTTCACTGGCCAAAGTCCATAGCTTGGTTCCCGCAGCAACACAGACGGTACCCGTGCTGTGATGTGGGGAAAGCCCTGCTCTGCCGTGGTCTCTTACATACCTGCTGGGTGTGCACCATCAGCAGGGCTTTGGGCAGTGGGGTCATTACCTGGCCACGGCTACCTGCCAGGCAGGCTGGTCACTGCAGTTGTGCTGCACCTGGGGGCTTCATCCTGATGGGGTAAATCATGCACCACTCCTGAGCACGGCAGGTAGCTCGTGTGTGTACTGGATTGTGCTGGCTGGAATATGGGATGGTCCCAGAAGTGCATCTCTGTGGGAAACATTCCTGACCAAAGCAGAGTTAACCTCTGGTGACTGCTGGGAGCTCCCATGGCGGATCAGTGCAGTGTCAGCAGCTCCGGGCCCAGCAACAAGCCTCCTCTTTCCGGCTGGCTTAAGATGGCTTCTCTTCTAGGGCAGAGAGACTGAACCTTTCCTTTCTGCTTGTATTTATTTATTTTTTAAAACAGAGGGATTTCTGCAAAAAAGCACATGGGCTCTAATGTGACCCTTCCGTGTTCTGTGCAGTGCGGACCTTCTTATTTCCTGAATGGCTTGCTCTGCACTCAAGTTAACTCACACCCTGGATTTTGTCCAAGTACATTTTGTTTCTTGATATAAGGCCAGGCTTTGCTGAGCTGTGGTGCCGTTTTCTTCTCCCTGCTCTCCTCCCTGTTTCTCTATTATCATTCTCATTGCTGAGTGTTACTGGCACCCTGCAGCCAAAGGGGGGAGAGCAAAGCCCAGCCCCACGCCTGCCTCTGACAACAGCTGAAGCAAGCAAGATGAAGATGCGGTGAACGCCTTCGTTAATGAGCCTGTAGGTTGAGCTGCCCCGAGCTCAGCCCAGCACTGAAAGGTATGTCTGAAACCAGCTGAAGCAGAAAACATTTGAACTCTACACCCTGCCAAATAGCTTCCAGATGTGTAAGATGTAGCCTCGCTATGGACTCTGACTGTAGCTCTGCCAACATAAGTCTGCACATTTCTGGTGCACAGGGAACATGAAAGTAGATCTTTTACAACATCTGCTGCCTTTCCCTACTTACCCCTCACTGCTTCTTGTGGTCCTTTTCCTATATTTCATCCTTCCATACATTAAAAAAAAAAAGAAAAAAGGAAGAGCTACAAGTCCTTCTACTGATTTATTAAATCTTCCCTGCATTTCTCATACCTTTTTGTGCTGGTGCTGTGGTAAAAAGGGAGGGCAAGAGAGAATCCTTGCTCTTCTGCCTAGAGATCAAACCAGTGTCCAGGTCCTTTAATGAATTCCGTATTGATTCGCAGCTCAGCTGGGTGCTCTTCTTGCAGAATCAAATCATAAAATGGTATCAAATTCCACTGAAAAGGGGCTTTTGTAAAATACAGAGATTTATGTTGCTGTCACAATATGAATTATTGTCTTAATTCTGCTGTCACCTGGGCCTGAGTGGTGTCAGAATAGAGCTGGCCAGAACAGAGAAGGGAGAGAGCAGCACTGCTGGGGATTAGATTATATGAGAATGTGATAGTATCTCTTGTTTGTAAATAGAGAAAATTATTGCTTTTTAAGGTCTTACTTTTAAAGTACTGTTTTGGTTAAGAAAAAAGACAATAGCAGCCTTCCTTTTCTGCTGTTCCCAAACAAAACAGGGTAGATTACCCTATCTCTTCAGGTTTGCTATGACTTCTTATCTCTGTCTCCACAAATGGTGGTTGTTTGCCGCCTTTTGTTCCTACACCAAAAACTGTATTCTTCAAGAAACAATTATCTTCGGAGCCCATGGCTGTGTCAGTCTCATCTGTTCTGGGAAGCTAACCAGACCCAGGCCTGGGATACATTTTAATGAGAGACCACCTGGGAATCACAGAAGCCATCTACATACGCCAGGGAGTTGTGGTCAAACTCTTGGCACATCGCAGACCACAGGAATCTAATGAGTGGAAAGACTTCATTTGGCCCCATCATCACTGCTGAATTGATTGATGGGGCTGAGATGCAGCCATACTGACATACCTATTTCTGTCTTCCTGCTGTGATGAGCTGGGGCAGGGTGTGTGGTATATGAGAAGCTTGTCAATCAACTCATAGGACTCGTATGGATGAAAATGTCAAATGGAGGATGTCTGTGTGGTAGTGTGTATTGCAGAGCTGGGGGAGTGAGACAGGGTGACATAGTGAGATAGGAAAAAAGGTGTTTCCTAATCTAGTTGGTAAAATTGTCTTCTTCAATTTGGAGCAATCAATCAGTGCAATAACGTTCACCCATTGTTACAGTGCTTGCAATGAATCTGTCTGGGTGACACCTGGCTCTGAAGTAACTTATAAGTTTTGTTGGGGCAACAGTTCTGAGAGCTGTAATTGTCACCAGCAGCTCCATTTAGCCAGGTGTGCAAGCATGTTCCTGATCTCAGGCACATAAGGAATCTAACCAACATGCTTCACACTAAGCATGCATGGAGGGACCTGCAAGATCACAGCTAACAGCTAACCTTGTAGGGGTGGTCTGTCTCTTGAAGGCCTTTGATGTCTGTTGGGGGTCATTTCTTCCTTAAAGCTCCTCTTCTGTAATGGGAGCCTCACCTTCTGCTGCTGTGAATGTAGGGATCGGATCTTGTTATAAAACTCACTTAGTCTAGCATAAATCGAAAGCTGTTGAGATTTTATTCCCATTATTACTGTTTTGTTGCTATGTTTTTTAAATGGTTTGCTTCTGAAGTTGACTTTTCTTTTGATAGTTGACTAAAGACTTCTATGCCACAATTAAGGATGACTAGGGAAAGGCATGAACAGCTTATTGAGGAAAAGAGGTTTTAGGAACTAAAATAATGGTCTTAGTTCACCCCTCCCCCTTCTTCCTTGGGTATGACAGACAGAGCAAAAAAAGAGGCCCGATATTGGCTGCTGCTTCATGTCTTGACATGATTTATGTAACTGTGTGTCAAAACTGAAAAGATCTGGATGAAACAGCTTTCCTTTTACAGAGACCCACTTCTCGTGGTTTAAATCTTAGAGACAATTTTATGTTGTGGAGCGTCTGGAAGTCTCCTTGGCCCCTTTCCAGCTCAGTGTCCCGTGGAACATCTTCCTTCAAGGGCCTCCAGTGAGTGACCTCTGACTCCATGCCTACGGGACAAAGCAAAGCATCTCAGGTTCAAAGCTCTTAACATTCCTCCTCTTGTAATCCTTCCCTAAGTATTATTTGAACAGGGAAAGAGAACAGCCGAGTGACAACAGTGCCATTTCAATTGCAGAGGATACAGCTTAGTCTAATAAACAGTACCCATGATATCATCACTCTGCGTGTTAACGCCAACATCTCCTCCAGTGCCCTACTTGTAATATCCCTGAGATAATCATGGTAACTACCGTAAGCACAGTCGAGATCGAAAAGAAGATAGTAAAGGAAACTAGACTTACTTCAGTCTTTGTGCCTGTCTGCTCTTCCCTTTACTCAATTAGTTTTGGATCTGACTTTTTTCATTCACAAGTCTTCTCTTTGATCTACTGATTCAAGTACACCCTAAGCCACTTCTGTCTTCCTTCTCCACTTGCTTAGGCTTATATTATTGCTCCCTGATGGCTCTGATCTCACGTTTTGAGCTGCCCCAGGCCTTTCTGATATTCCCAGTGAAACTACAGCAGTCTTCTCTCTTCAATCATTTTTAGGTGTAAATTTCATCTCTACTTTAGCCTGCCAGTTGACTTCTCTGGAGACTTATATACCCTGCTGCTCAGTATGTGTGCTGAGACCGAACATGGAGATGGTGTAAAAAGAGAAGGATACAACTCGTTTATATCCGAAGCGAAGCCTGTTTGCAAATGCAGCACTTTCATGTGTTGCATGTGATGTTGAATAACCCCTACAGCAGATTCATGTTGATCCCCAGTCTTACAGGACTGACTTCCCAGGTGTCCTGGGAGCTCAAGAAGTCGGCAACGGTAATGATGCAGGGCAGAAGATCTGGGACCCTTGACTCTTTGTCTTCTGGTAGCTATAAGAACGTTTTGGACTGGCAGGAGGTGAGAAGAATTAATATTTGCGGAAAGCAAAGCTTGCTCTAACCTCCTCTGTGCTTTTTGCCTTTATTAGCCTCTGACTGTTTCATGGAGGAACTGGCCAGACTTTGTCTGCTAGGACTCACTGTGTAGTGCTAAAAAGTAAACTACTTTTTCAGAGGGTGGACTGTGGGCATACCATTCGTCTTGGTCATTGGCATCATGGGCATCTGGGTTATGTGGTATAATGTTTGTTTCCTTAATGTGTAGCAGGAACTACTTAAAATGGAATTAAGGATTGCCAATCAGAGGATTTTAGTGCAAACCTCTGATTATGAATCCATATTTTTAATATTATTTTTATACTGTTATTAGGTGTTATTATTATGAATAATAATTTACATTAAAATCTGTGTTGCTTTCATGATCAGTACAGGTTTTTGTGGTTCAGCTGTGATGGCTGAGGCACTCATGAGTAGTGATACCACTTCTTCAGTCCATACAAGTGAGACTGAACACGATTATTTTAGACTATGTGCTTTCTGTCTCGCACTCTCTGCAGACAGCTGTGTGGGGACCCTGGATCACACCAGCTGTGGGACTGTCTGCTGCAAGGCCACTAAGATTGCAAAGACCAGGCAGTGGAAAGGGCCAGCAGGAGAAGCAACAACTACAGGGAGGGCATGCTTATGCACCTGGTGTGGATTGCTTCTCCCATGCGACTACCATTCCTAGTCTTTCTAAATCACATATTCCGTAGCCCCACAGAGATTAATAAACAGCACAATTTGAATATAAGTGAAAAATAAGACACTTGAATGCATGGCCACATATTACTAATGAGCACAGATCTGTTTCCTAACTGTATGGATGTTTTTAATTTTACCTTGATTTTTTCACAGCAAGAATAGAGTTTCAGAATCAGAACAAGCCCCAGCTGCTGCACGCAGCAAAGAGCTGACTCAGAACCTTCTTCTTTGTATGGAGTTGGTGTTGCGTTTTTCCTGAGGTGAAGGATGATTTCTCTTGGGAAGATGATGTTCTGGACCAGCAGGTTGAATTTATGACAGACTGATTACTGATGCTACATAGGTCTGAATGTTACCATATTTGTGTATCAGCACTTACGGATGTTTCCTTTTTTAAGTTTTGGGTAATTAGCAGACACAAAATCCTCAAGGAGTAAAACTCCTGCATATAAGAAGCAGTCAGTTAGAGGGCTTACAAGGTTTATTGGCACCTACATCTTCAGCTGTTGATTGGGTTTATTATTTGGGGAACACATTCCATTTAATATGATGACCTCTGTCAATAGCTCCATAAACACATTCGGTCTGATATATAATATTGTCCACTTCATTATTATTGCACATATGGAATGGATTTTAACCCCAAGTTTTTACAAGTAAGTGCACAGACTACTATTTGGTGATATTCAGAAGTGCAATGGGCAAATACCCAGAGCAGTTCTGTTTAAATTGCACCTTTACATGATTAAGATATATTGAAAGCAGAAATACATATTTCCTGAAACAAAAAGAAGAAAGAATCCTTGATAACTACTTACCAGCTGTAACCACAGCAAACGAATAGTGCCCTGCCTGGACTAGCATGTAACTTAACCCTGAGACGTTCTTACAAGCTCTTGAAGGGAATATGATAGCATGTTCCAGTCCAAGGGCAGCCCCTCAGATAGGTAAAATAACACTCAGCTAAAAAGCATGGAAGGATTTAGTGGAAAAACAACAAATAACGTAGCTGCAAGGTGTACTGTGGTCTTGAAAACAAACAGAAAAAACACTGCAAAATAATCTCCACTTCATCCTCCAGGCCCTGAAATGCAAAATGCAAATGAAGATTCCAAAACTTTAGCAGAAGAATTTATAAATAGAAAAGCAGAGAGCAAATGAATTGCCAGGGATTTCAGAGGGAAACATGAAGAGTTTAGAGTGCAAATGAAAATAACCAGTGAGATTGCACTTCATACATAATCTACGTAAATTCTTGAAAAAAATCAATTCAAAGAGAAAGAATGAGCCATGATGTTTTGTCTTCTGAGCCCTCTGAAGTGGACAGAGAAACAGCAAAGATGAGCAGTTTCTTTGAACCAAAAGGATGAATCTTTTAATATCTTCCTAATATTTTTCATTATAATTATTTTTAAGAACTACATATTGCAGCAATGGTCCAGTACTGCTCCAGTGGAAGACAATTGATAGGTGATATTTATTTATCTGTTCCCATCCTTTTCCACAGTTCCCAAGTGTCACATAACAGGAGTGTGATACTGTGCTAAATCAGCAGAGATCTGATTTAAAAGATGGATTTACTTTTTCTTAGTATTACTTGCATTCCCTACCAGAACAGGAATGTACATATTTATGTATATTTTATGTGTAAATAGACTTTTCTTCCATCTTGCTGATACTTCACCATGCCTTTTAACCCTCAAGGGTTTTTAATCCATCAGTTACTGGTAAACTCTTTTGCATTTTCTCTTCAGCCTTTACACTAGTCAGTGCCCATTTTGAGAACCAGAACAAAGTCAGAAACAACAGTTTCAGGAGTCCTTCAGGCTCATTGCTGGGGTTTCTTTGTAGTGTAATTGTCATGTTTTTCTGTAAATTCCTAGATGTGTTGGGCTTTTGTTTACTGCAGAGTTGGAAACTCCAGTCAGCTTCTTCAGAAATTTTGGAAACACTGAGAAAATACAACCCGTAAAAGAGAGAATTTGCAGGGTTATGAATCATTATGATTTGAGCTTGTTGTTATTGCCCTCTCAGTTAATGAAAAATGTACTTTTCTTTAACAAAATAGAAAAAGTACAGCTGGGTACAGCTCTTAGTATATCCAAAGACTGTAACTCCAAGGAGTTATGCATTCAGAAACCCTCATCTCTCTCCAATTTCCTCTCCAAAGCCTTTTACCTGACTTTGTGTCTCCAGACTCCAAATCCTGCAAAACTAATATTCCAGCCTCTTCTTTCGCAATGAGTGGAAACTCTCAGGCGAAATGGTTTAGCCCTGACCTCTTTTGCAATTTAATGACTTGCGAAGCAGTTCTAAAATGTTTTATGTTATATAGAAAGTAGTTTCATTGCTCTTTCAACTGAATCTAAAATGAGCACAGCAAATACAGTGTTTTAATGAGGACTGTTATTGTCTTCAGTTCTGAAATTCCCCTCCTGGCAGCCATTAGGATCTTTCAGCAAACACTATCAAAATGGCATACTCTACGTGTCTAAGGGCTTGATCAGCAATTGCTGCATAAAATCTTGTATAGCCTCCAGGACATGGTTGCTTTTCCAGAAAATAAATTAGCAGAGACATGCTTGTCCAACTTGCTTGTGCTTAAAGACCTGAAAATGAGGTTTGCTCTGTAAATGAGGTTCCTTTGACTAGAAGAGAGAGGTTTTAGCTCTGCATGTCAGCTAGCCATAAGCTATGAAAGAAGCAGGTAGGGAACACGTGTTTTGGAACATAATTTGTTCCTGACCTCTGCTGGAATAAATAAGTCCCTGTGATCTTTCAAATGTGCTTTCAATTGTAAGGTATTTGCCTCTATATATTGTTAGACAAATTTCATCTGTATCAGACTTATGTATTTTCCCAGAATTCAGAGATATGTTGTGTATTTCTGATACTTCCCAGAAGACTTTTTTTTTTTTTCATCAAACCATTGAGAATATTACATGCCTCATTATGTAGGTTTATTTTTTCATTTACAACAGATAGCTTATGGAAAATTGCCATTTATTAAGAGATGCAGGAATATTTCAGGCTGGGTTATTACTCTCAAATATATACATTATTCCTGGCTTTGGATCAGGCTTTTCCTAGAACTAAGAGTGGATGTCCCTCCTTGAGGGCAGATGAGACACCGAACAGCAGAGCAGCAAAAAGGGTACTCAGACCCATGGGGTGTTTTTTGTTTTAAACACCTCTATTCCTCCTCCTCCTCCTCCCTCTCCATGGCTGGTAATTCTAAGCCACAGGATATGAGAAAAGAAGTCTGAATATATACTTACGCATATTTATATGCCTGCCCATTGTTTCCTAGACATACACATGTTACCTCAAGTACTTCATCCAGAGAATTTTTTATTAGCCAAGAAGCACACATATCTCAGATCTTCCCAAATAGCATACATCTCCTGGATCTGTGCTTTGTCTGGTTAAAAAGAAGGAAAAGTTTTATTCAGGACTAGGAAGTCAGAGCCAAGTTCTGAAGAGGCAGTGAAAAACAATTTCTTAAATCCTCTTCTGTACAGGAGGCCCTACCTCCCTTTTCCTCATTCACATAAATCGCTGTGAATTTCAACTGATGAGCCTGATAGACAAAGAAAAAAACAAACAAGCAAAAAAAGTAGATCCTGAAGTGCTAGTGGTAGATCCAACTAAGAAATACCATCAGAAAGATATTTTGAAGTCACAGGCAGTGGCTTTGTAGGACAGTTGTTACCTTCACCAGAATCTTTGGTAATCTTGGACTTGGACAATGTTTTCCTTGGAGTCATATTCCCTGAACTGAGTTGTTTATACTAGGTTACAGTCAGGTTTCTTTCACTGTGTGAAATTTTCATGATAAAATGCTTCACAAACAGCTCTAGTCCAAATATATAAGCACTTTAGTGGGCAGTCCTAACTAGTAATAATCACTTTTGTCCTTCGGCTTGGGTGCTAGGGGCTTTGGGTCTGAAGTTGGTGATTTGAGCCCATGTTGGTCCTAGCTAATGCCATCAGGTGTGTAACTGGTAGGCGAATATTTCTCCTGGAAGAAGAGCATTTCCTCAGCCTTA
The DNA here is from genome assembly GCA_026413425.1 of Tringa solitaria. Lineage (NCBI taxonomy): Eukaryota > Metazoa > Chordata > Aves > Charadriiformes > Scolopacidae > Tringa > Tringa solitaria. Next base: position 23,917,953 of record JAOXJM010000019.1, read on the forward strand.
GCCTTTCCTCTGCCTCATTGATGGTATTGGACCTGTAGAGAAAGACCCAAACATCCTCTTTTGCAGCATGGAGGAGGTGGGAAGCTGTGTGCCTACAGTGGGACCAGCCTGCAGAATCTCCGTGCACAGAGTACACATTATGCTTTGTTTTAGTACATGTTCTGGCCAACTCTGCATGCAACACTGAAGCTTTACCCTAGCTTAACTTTTGCATTTCGAATTTGCTATAGATCTATGTTAGGTTTGCATTTTCCAATACATGTTGTAAGTGTCTGGCATCACTTAAATTACATAGACTGGCTCGTTAGCATCCAGATGCCTCAGCTCTTTTTACAGCAGCCAGATGATAAGCTGTAAAGATGGTAGGAGGTACTTGTGCAGGAATATCTGTGTTCTCTTAGACATGGCTTTTATTTAGTCACTTCATGAAGAAAAAGCATTAAAACCTTTAACTAATTTTGATGTTCAAGAGACTTTTTTTATGTAAGTCATTCTGAAGGACTTGTTGGGGAACCTGTGAGATATCTGGTACGTAAAGACTTTTGGCAGAATGGGAAAAATAGAATCCTTAGAATTAATCTTTTTTTTCCTTTCTTTTAATGTTTAGTGGGCTTAATTACATGTCAGCATTATTTACAGTCTGTTACTCACTGTAAGATAATAGGTTAGTATGGATCCCTGAATTGCTAGCCCTGCGAAAGTGTAGCTCATTTAATTTAATGACTGCATCATCTAGCCAATTAACGGGATGGTCAGGCTCTTGTAATGAAATGCATTAACTTAAGCATCAGCAAGCAAGGGCTTTTTCCTAAACACAAGTCTTATCTAAAAAGTATTTTTGTTGTAAAACTCCTGCTGAATGGTTGGGTGTCAACTGTTGCTGCGGTCATTGGTGACAGCTTTTCCTTCAGTAAAACAGGATTTACACAAATATTCTTTCATTATATATTTCTTTAAAATAACCCCCGAAACTCCACAGTTTGCATAAACAGCAATGAAACACCAAACACTGAGGCAGAGTTGATGCATCTATACCCTGATTTGATTACTGTTGGGTCTGAAGGGCCTTTTTTCTTCACCAATTTTGCATACCTATGTGGGATTTTGTGCCATGATGTAGCTACAGAAGTGTGGTGAATCGGGCCCAGCAGGTGAGTTCGGTGGAGGCATGACACACTCAGCTGAGACCTTCACTCAGGGGAACCAAATGACACCAGAGTAGAACTTGCCTAGTGCCTGCATAGGTAATTGCTTGTGCAAATCTGCAGGTGACCATCCTCCTGGAAATCTGCTCTGTGGCTGAGCTTGGTGGAGTGAACCGACATGGACCAGAGCAGGGATGTGCTCACTGGGGCAGCTCCCCGTGCCAGACAACATTTTGGATACATGGGACCAACATTGTTTTATTCCTTCTACGAGTTGAATTGCTTCCCAGTGTGTTTGCTGTGCTCCTGATGTGGACACCCTGTGCCAAGGAGTGCGGTGGAGGACACAGCACCACCTCAAGGGGATGAAAAATTACCAATAGATAAAACCATGTAGCTGTTACAGAGCTGTGGGCTAGCTGCAGTACAGGTGAAGTTGTCAGATGAATTCATGTGAAAGCCTTGAGAGTTAAATATTAGAAATTTCCCCAGTTTTGGACAAAGTACCTGAGTTGGTACAGGTCTTCTTAAATACTAAGATGTTTGAAAGGAAGGAAACCTAATAAAGTATGTTTTCTAAGTGTGTGACAGTGAACTTTTGATTGGCAAACTAATTCAGGATGCAGCAAGCTGTCTTTGAAAACTGAGGTGAGAGAGCAGATCATGGGAGAGGAGCCGTATGCAGGACATCGGGAGCTGGAGACCCTCTGAGAGCTGGAGGCTGCAGAGAAGTGTGAGTACAACTATAGTTTGCTCCCAGTAAGAAACAAGGAATTTAAAGACACTCCATGACTCTAGTGTCCGTCAGTCAGCAGGAAGCTCCTGCAGCCCATGGGAGATGCTGCTGAGCAGTCAGGGCTGCCCCACAGGCACAGGTCCCACCAGGCATGGTTTTATGATAGGCAGGGAACCACAGCAAGGGAAACATCTCAGTGAGGTTGTTGGTTAGTTATTCTAAGAGGCAGCAAGCATGAGTAACAGTCTCTCCATAAATATATTTTTTTTCTGCACATCTTTGCTGTGAAATTTGCTAATGATTGTTGTGTTAAATTACACTTTAAGGCTGGAGACCTCCCAAGCCAAACCTTCCAATGTGGGGGTAAATGTAGCTACTGCAGAGGAAAAGAGCAGCCATAATACACCTTGAAATTCACATGGTGTTTCATTTAAGAACTACCTGTATTCCTTCAGGCTCTGCCTCTGAGATTTAAGATGTGTAGCACGTAGTCATGCCTTAGATTTTCTTGATTCCTATGAAGTCTGGGGTATTTCATATGAATGCAGCTGTGCTTAGAGAGCTAGCAAAGAACATTACCCTGCATAATACAAGCTAGTTTAAAAAGAATATATGTCTGTGCACGTATGAGAGGTATAATACAGCCGAGCTTCCTGGTTCTTGCTCTGAAGTCCGGACATCAGACCTAGCAAGTTTGCTTTATCCATCCCGAGAGAGACCTTGTGCAGCATTTGAGGTATTATGTGCTGAAAGACCTCATTAATGATGCAAACACTTCAGCTGTCATTGACTCATAAAAAAGCTCAGAAATAGGAAGGTCTTAAGGAAATTGATTTTCTTTAATTCTTTTGTGAAGTGTCATGTGGAATACTGATCACTTCAGTAGGAATGATTTAAATCTCCCTCAGGCATCTACTGGAAGGCAAACAGGTTTTTATCTGAGATTTTTTTGTTGGGTTTTTTTTTTTTGTTGAACCATAGTGCTCATCATTTGGATATTAAGATGTTGGGGGTGTTCACTGACCCCAAGGCAGCTGAACCATTGTTTCTCCTTGGAAGAAGAGGCTGCTTATGTTTGAGCTGCTGGAGAATTATTGTTTCATGTCATGTTATGCCGTATTCAACTACTTTAATGGCTTTGTAGTGAATAACTAAAAACACATTGTGGAAGTACGAATATTACTCTAGGTACAGTACACCCTATCTTTGGAGAAGAATCAAGGTGACTCAAGGCTCTGTTAGGATCGGTTTTATTAAGCGTCTTCACTACTAAAACTTATCTTGTCAACCTGGAATACACTTTGCAATTAAAATTAGTGATGAAAGAAACGGTAATGGAAAATCCCTGTGGAAAAAAAATCTGATTTAAAATATGTTTATATTATATTTGTACAAGGAAGTTAAAATTCTGTGTTAGAGGTGAATCTTTCAAAACTTTTTTTTCTCCTCAGGCCCCACAGGCAGTGAGGGTAAATTCATGAGTGCATAAAGTGCTGGGTGCTCTGTGGGTGGAAGGTGGGATAGAACTGTAAAGCACTTTATTTCCTTGGTATCCACAGGGAATTATTACTTTGGTCCAACACATTATTAGTGAGCATTTGGAAATTACACTCAATGATTCACTGGGAACCAAACAGTAGTAAATAATGCCTGTTTAGACCTGCTCTCCTGTGAGGAATATTTTGGCTAAAAGACAGGTTGAGATTTGCCTAAACTAACATATATTTCTAGAAAATTTTAGCAAGGTCAACCAGTGTAATCATAAATCAGTAGACTGTGATATTCATCTTCCCCTACTCCTGATCACTCTGGCATTTGCATTACCTTGGTCTGCTAGCTTCATTATGGGTCCTATCTTTGGGAGATTAATCTATTCTGCTATGCGCTGAAGCAGTAGGAAATGTTTAAAGAGCTTTCACCGTGCGTGTGTTATAAAACTGTGGCAGCGAGGAGACTGCCTGGAGATTTCAGGGTAAGAGTCCTCAGGGGCAGAGGAGGAGAAGGGTCCAAGCTGAAGAATCCTAGTCCTAGTGATGGGCTCAAGTGGATCCAGTCCGGAGCTGTGATACAGGTTCCTATCCCCCGAGTGTGAAGGAAAGGCGCATCCCCCACTGAAATCTTTGGGAAGTTTGGCTGCAGAGCTCATCTACATTCAGCACGTTGAACTCTCGCAGCTCAGCAGCGCTATTAACCTTATTCATTATCGCTCTCTAAGTTAATGATGGGTATCTGATCTGCATAGTGATCTTCTCTCCTTTGCCATATTCATCATAACTTTAGCTAGGTTGTTATTAAGTAATAGAGGTGAAACACAGGATAATCTCTTCCAAAATAAATGCCTATGCCAGTGTCAAAATATGATCCTAAGGTAGCTGCAATCAATCTGATCCAGGGGAACCTGTCGCTGCCATGGGTGTTTCATTACTTCTCTGTTGCCTGCCCAGGGGGACTCACCGATCAGAGGGGGCAGGCAGGGCTCCACAGCAAGGCCTGGCTCCAGGCAATGTATTAGCAAGGGCATCCCGGCCAGTCATGGGCACTGCATGGCTATGCCTGGGCTCTTCCAAACCCTCCTCTTTTTCTGCCAGTCCTGGTAGGGTCTCTTGGAATAGAGACTGATGCTTTCTTTCTCCAGGAAGCTGATTTAACACAAATATCCTTCCCTCCCCTGCTGGCAGCTCACTGTGACTAGTGACAAGGTGTTGGAGGGGCTGCTCTGCAAACCAGCAAGGTGAGCATGGCTAGAGGCACATTTGCTGGAGGTGCTTTCATGAGTGCTGGCACCCACCAGCACCAACACTTCCAGTCCCGGCCCATGGCAATGCCCTTGCAGCACTGCCAGCCCTACCAGCAGGAGCTGAACCAGGGGTTTCTCCTGGTGGTGCCTCCATCAGCCCCACATGTCCAATTCAACGACTCCAATAGCACTGTTCAGGGGACTGCTGCTGCATATTTTCAGCAAGGATTTGCCCTTGAGAGCAGGAAGCGTGGTGCTGAGTACAGCAATGATCTGGCACATGTACAAAAAAGGGGAAATAAACCAGCTGAGGATTCCTGGCTGGAAACCTTGTGATGGCTGAATGAGATGCACGTTAACAATTAACACAAGATGTACTATTCTTCTGCATTTAAACAGTCAATCTAGCTTAACTGCACTTTAGGTGTTGCCTCGATTTGTTGGGTTCAGAGTAGCACAGCTTGAAAATAGTCTGCTACTTTTTGCTTAGAGATTAAATCCTGTTTAGTGAACACAATGTTTTTCTCTTACTATTTGGTATTTGTAAGGTTCTTGAATTGTTTTAAATGGATTTTTCTCTCTTAACCTTAATACATACAAACACACACTGCATGCGCAGTCTTGCTCTTGCAATAAAGCTATGCTGAGTTTCTAATGGTACTTATTCCCATAAAATGAGATTGAGGTTATAATATTTATGACTTTTCTACAGGTTCAAACAGAAGAAAGGAAACAGAGAAACTAGGTGCAAAGCTCAGTTTCAAATACACGTCTAGCAGTAAAAAGCCTATGATAGTTCTCATAAAACCAGGAATGTCTCCTAACTGTGCTACATCTGTGTGAACTCCCTGGTTGCTCCTGCTTGATGGAGTGCTCCTCTCTTTCTGCCCTGTAGTTGTGGTGAGATGTTTCTGTTATCACTGCTCAATTGCTGCTTATCCCTATGGTGATACTGCTGTAATTCACTGTTGATGGACAATTTCTTTGAGACAAATTTTTTTGAAGTCATAGGGTCCGTTTTTCTGCAGGCATAGCTGGGACCAAGCATTTCAGGATACTGGTTATGTTGGTAGTGCCTAGAATAAGGTCTGGATGACCAAGTGCTCGGTGCAGTGTTGCTCTGGTGGCTCTGGTTGCTCTGACACACACTCAGTTTCCCAGAGCGGGGTCTTTTCTCTGTCAGGGGGAGAGAGGACATGGCAGCTGGTATCTGTTGCCTGAGCTGCAGCAGAGCTTTGGGACACGTGGTCCTGAAGAGGAGCGCTGAGCACTTCAGAACAATGTGGGGGTGTGGGGGTGTGGGTGTGTGTGTGTGTCTGTATGTGGATTCAGCCGGCTTCAGTTTGGAAATCCCTGTTTCCATTTGTTACACATGCAGCAGTCCTGCTAACCCAGCTGAAGATGCAAGTGTGACACTCCTCCCTCACATTGTTCAGCTTTGTTGGGTTTAGTTGAGGGCAACAAAAAACTCGGAAATCTGTGTAAACAAAGCAGAAACAAGAGAATGTGAGGGTTTTTGTTTAATTGAACCGAGGCTTTTGAGTGCTTTTCTCTGGTCCAGGTAAGCTGTGTTCTGCATGGGAGGGAACTCTGGAGCCTGAGAAAGATGGTGAAAGTTTATAAAAAGCCATGAATGGTACAGAGAAGATAACCAGGGAATGACTATTCACTGGGATCTCACAGTCTGAGGCACCCAGTGGAAATACCAGGCAGTGGGTTCAAAACAAAGAGGAGGAAGTCCTTCTCTGCACAATGCATGCTTAAACTGGGGAACTTGTCGTCACAGGATGTTTGGGAGGCCAAAGGTATGAATGGGGTCACAAAAAAGGTTAGTCAAGCCCATGGCAGATAGGCAAATGTGAGGAAGCTCTGACTCCAGAGGCTACTGGCAGCCGAGCCTGCGTTTTGGGGATGTGCTACTCTCTGCCTTGCCTTCCTCTGGGACTCCTGAGCCCTGCTGGTCCCTGGCGTGGGCCAGTGCTGGTCCTTACAATCAGGTCAGGAAGGCAAAAAGCAGCTTTATTTAATGCTCATGTGGCTGCTAGATCCTTCAACTTATCCCTGTTAGTGTTGATGTCCGCAGCCTGAGGTCTTGCAGTGATCCTGCAGGAAAGCACTGGGAGGCAAAGTAACCAAAGTCTAGCTGTTTTGCCGTCGTTATGCCCCAAGCTGGGAAACAGGGGTCCCAGTCACAACAAGGATGCAGATTTGCAAGTTTATCGTGAGAGCTCCAGCTTCTAAAATAAAGGGGAAGAGGGGCTGAGGTAGCAAACAGACTTTTGGACATGTCCTTCCCTGGTAGCGCTCCTGAACGATCCACGGGCTGAAATGAGTGGTAGAAAAGTACATACCTATGTTCTCTAGAAAGCTGGGGCTGCAGTTATTTCTGGCAGGAAATGTGTCGAGAACTGTAGTATCCGGAGGTAGTTTGGTAATGAAATGTGAGAGGAAATACAGCACAGTGGTCACTTATCTGCCTCACGGATCAGAGACCTTCAGGTCAGAATGTGACAGCCTCATTGCTGTGGAGAACTCCTAAGGTTCTCACTTAGGCAAATATTAAAAGAGGCCCAGCAACTCACAGACAAAAAGTAGTGAGGAGCACTGCACATAAAGTCCTTTGCACTCAAAAGTAGCTGCTAGCAATGTGCCCCTAAGCCACTCTGTGGAAATCCAGAGACATAAATCACAGGAGGAAGTGTAAGAAACTGATCTTCTTGCATCAGCCATTTGTGTGGCATGCACATTTCTCAGACATAGGAGGAAAATATTCTCCAGCTATCCCTAGAAGTCCTGTAGACTGGTAATCTAACACAGCCTCACAGCTTGGGAAGCTCTTCTTGAACCCTTTTTATAAAAGTAGAAAACTATAAATATGGAGTTGAAGGAAGTTATATTTTTGATGCATAGGATAATCAAGCTGGGTCTGTATTGTCAAGCTTCTGCAGGACATGTTGTTCAACTATGTTTAGGGGATGCATCTTGTTTCCAAAAGAATTGTTTCTTATGGCCCAAACTCCTCCTTTTTTTCCTGGGAGACTCCTCAGATGCTCTCCTTGCAGGCAAGGAAGGTCCAAAGGAGCTTTTTTTAGTACTTAGCCTGAGATTTCCTCATATAAGATGCCTGCTGGTATCTCAGGGCTTCTTGCTTGACTACAAAGAGCAGTGTTGGGATTTGGATGTCTTGGAAGGAAAGTAAAGAAGCAGTTTAACTAAACAGTTGTAAAAGAAATTTTGGGAAATACAGTACCAGGAACTCCTCAGTAGTAAACCTCTGTCCTAAGAATAACCCATTGCTGTCACTTTTTTTTTTTCTTTTTTCCCCAGACTGAAGTGCCTGCAAGTAAAATGCTACCCCATTTAATCAGCTGAGCTCAAATGTTTCCTTTCAGCCACAAGGAGCTACTCCAATTAAAGGAAGAAAGAGCAGAAATAATGAGTCTGAGAGCATTTTTGTAAGAGACTACATCTAAAGACAAAATGACTCGTGAAAGAGGCAAGGAGAAGCATTTTTTTTCTCATTTAGAGGCCTGGTAGATAGAGAACAAATCGTTGCAGATGCATTGTACATAGCCCTCAGAAATAACAACCCTGGCCTGTACCCCCCAAATGGGTTTCAGTGTAAGGCTCCCTGTAGGACCACACATCAGTCTGGCATTTCTGGGACTACAGAGGCAACTTCTGCAGACTATGACTTGATGCTGAGGACGTTTTGCTCACAAATGTATCAACTTCCTGATGCGAGGTCTGGCTCATGCGGGATGGGTTCAGTATGTGCAAAATTCAGCCTTTTCCATTTGTTGGTCTTGATTGAGCACGGGGCAAGGAAAAGTATCACCTCATGTCAGCAAGGGTGCTGCTGTCAGTTTATCTGTTTCTGGTAGAAATGGACGAGCCGTGTCATGAGTGAACTGTGGAGAGCAGGACTGGTTGGTAATGCCCTGAGGGGAGCTGCCTGCACTCCCCTGGCCATGGTAAGCTGCACCCTCTTTTTGTGTTGTGTACAAGGGAATGGGGCAGAAAACCTGTGCCATGGGTTGTTTTTAGGATGGAGATTTACTTCCCAATTAGGTTTAAGTGCATGGAAAGTTAAAGGTCTGCTCTGTCAGTCACAAAAGTCTTTGAGAGTCCAAGTGAAATAAATGTGCTTTACCCTAAAGCAGAATTGGAGGGAAATACCTACATGGAGGCTTGGTGTGGCTGTTCCAAAGGGGCCTCAATTTAGATGGCTGAAATTTGCCAGGTGCATCATTTGCTGGCAAAAGAAGTAATTTGGGGTTAATTTGTGCAAGTTTAAAAATAATTGCAGGTTTGTTATAAAGTTTTGAATGGAAGGGTTTGTGTGAAAAAGGATGAAATATTAATGGCAGTGATGCAAGCAGCCCTTGTCTGTGATCTTTGCTTGCATTTGACTTCAAAAATGCAGCTTCCAACTTGGACCACTGGAAATGCTTCTGTTGCTTGCTCATGATATTTTCCCAGTTCTTGCTTTTTCTTGCTTTACTGAAGGAGATGGTGTTTCAGGGTTATTTGGATGACTTTTGGGTTTAGTGTGGTGGGTTTTTTTGAGTTAACACAGCAACTGACAAAATTAATTAATCATATGATTCCTGAGCAAATGATGGCATCAGACTCTCAGGGACTTTCAGGTGGGCTGCGAAAGTCTGATCACTGAAGTCCTGTTTGAAATGGAAATCCTTAATAGCTCTCATGAACAAAAAGCAAGGTTTTGTAGGCACAGGCATAAATTTTCTGTGAAACCAGTTAACAGACTCTGTATGCAAAGTTTGCTGCTGACTCAGCACTTTCAACAGTTCTTAATGTGATTTCTTGGAGTACTTACTCTCTCCAAACTGTTGAATTAGTTGATCTTCTGAGAACTGCACATTTGCCCTCGTTTTGAACTTCTCAGTCAGATTCTATGAAATGCTAATGGTATGCAGTGCAGACGGCTTAAAAAAAAAGACACCATAACAGCTGCAAGTCTTGTATTTCTGCAAAACATATTTCTTTTAAAATGGCATTCACCACATTCAATATCCAGGAAATATGGCCCAGCAATAACAGGTTTGTGAATAAAGCTGGAAATGGAAGATCTGTGAGCCCAAGTAGGAGAGAAAAGTCTGTAGACTGCTGTTACAGTCTCTTTTTCAATTATCTATTTTAGAGCAACTTGAATAAAAGAGTTGAAGTGAAATACGGCAGGAGAACATCTGTGCTACCATAATGACTATTCAGGGCATTTTTATTTGATTGTCAGTTTTGGCTTCCTGGCAAAATATGATTTACATGTAATTTCTCCAAATATTATTTTTACTATAAGGAATTCTTTTTCTTATACTAAATCAGTATTAAACCAGATTAATCTATTTCTTTTCCAGAGAAACCCTGGATGTTAGTGAAATTCCTGTGACTTGAAAAAATGCAAATTTGGTATGCCATTGTTTTTGCATTTCTTAAAATAATTTAATATCACTCTAAATGTCAGTTCCCTGATTCATTAGTCTTTTGGGAATGAAAGTGAATGCTATAATTATACCTTCGTTCCAAACCTTGATCACAGTGGCAGTAGGTGTTTTCTAATAATTAAAGCTTGTTCAGCTGATTTGTGAACACCATGTTCATTGATTGATATTTTTACCTTTTTGGGGGGGGGGGGTTTCATAAGTTGTTTGCAAGCAAGCTTCTCTCTCTCTGGCTCCTGTGCTGTGACTATTGAGGGGAGAGGGAGGAAGAGGCTAACATTAGCCAAGGACTTTCAGAGTGCAGGCTGCCTGTGTGTCGCTCATCTTCCCTCTGCAGCCTTTCCAGGGTGTTTTTGTGGTCAGTTAGACTTGGTGCTGGGGTGCTGGCTGCTTGGAGGAGTGGCTGACCTGAACAGGACCCTGCTGAAGCCCTAAAGTGTGCTCACCAGTGAGTAGCAAAGGTTTCTGTTAGCGTGAGAGATCCCATCTTTGCATGCTACTGTGGGATTTAAAAAAAAAAAAAAAAAAGCAGTTTTTTTCTCAACGTGTGCTTGAATAGACAGTAACAGGAGGTGTGCTAGGATGCTCAGCTCTGGGAACACCCACCAGCCTGCGGGATGGGTGTACAGCCCACTGTGACAACTACCCCGTAAAGACAAGGAAAACTGGGTGTGCTGCCACGTGTTACCCAGCATAGGCTGTTGCTCTCTGATGGACATGCTATTAGAGGAGCAATGACGAGCTGCTGGCTGAGCACAGGGATCAGGCCAGGCATCCCACTCGCTCCAAGCCAGTGATGGTCTGCAGGCATGCAGCAGGCAAAGGCAGCTACCTCCTCTCCATCTCTGAGCTGGGAAGGTAGGGTCTGCACCCCAGTGTCTGCACAGATTCACCTTTGCACTGAGCTGGTGTCAGCAAAGAAACAAAATCCCAGTGTCCCCAGCCAGTGTCTAAATAATGAGTCGCCTCAGTTTTGCAAAGGGATGGAGCAGCTGTTTTGAACTTGTTTTCCAGAGGGAGCTTCTTCAGTGGGTACGTGTTGCAGGAGGGAAGGGTGCAAGGTAAGAGGAGAAAATGTGTGGGAAGGATTAGCACAAAGAAGTTTCCCCACAGTCTGGTAAAAGTTTCTCTCTACTTCATTTATTGAAGAGGAGAAAAATAGTTTGAGATGTGCTTCTCCCTCTGAGCTTTTCGAACTCTCACTTTCTTTTTTTTCTCTTTTATTGACCCTTGCTTCACATGCCTGCCTATTCCATTGTTCGGTGGAAAAATCCTATTAGAGGCCTACCAATTACCTAGAAATTGAGTCAGATATTGTCATGCTGCTACTTTTCCACCTCAATTATGCAGAATGGAATTAAAAGGACCTTAGAATAAGACCCTCACTGTTTTATGAACTCCAAACCACACCAAGAATATTTTACCCGGTGACCTTTATCTGCACATAATTACAGTCTGAGGCATTCTTAAATCATTTGCTAAACTATTTCTAGTGTTATTCCATGGTAATCTTAAATACCTAGGGATTACCAGGGATTACTGCCCTATTTTCAAGGCACAGCAGCTAGACATGTAAGTAATTCTGTGCTCTGATGTTTCCAGCAAGCATTGTTATCTTTGATAAATTGTCTTTTTTAAAAAAAAGATTAAAATTGTCTTGCTAGATAGCATAGAGATAGATTCATAATGCCTTTTTAAAACTTTCAATAAATTGGGAACATAATGAAAATGTGTGATGGAGTTCATTGAGTATTTTAAGCAATTTCATGATCCTATTAAATGATCACACTTCTGAAGTAAACTTCTTAATGGAATTTAATCTCTGGACTTTTGCTGTGTGTTATGTGCAGAAGAAGGTGAGTGGAAATAGTCACGTACAATGCCGCAGGTCAGCACAGTGGCTTCATTCAGCAAATAATCTGTACAGCAAGTAACATTTCTAGGGAATGGGATGTTACTACAGAAGCCTGAAATAAGCTCCTTCTTACTTCTGGGTTATAAGCAGCTGAATAGGGATAGCAATATTGGTAGGTAAAATTACTACCATGTAATAGCTCTTTGTGAAGCAAGTCTGTGCCATTAGCCTTCTTTTAAGGGTGTTTTGGGGGTTAGAGGTACTCTTTGCAAGCTAAGAGTAAAAAGTATTCTCAGCTGAAGTTGACCTGAGCTAGGTGTGCCGTGGGGGCTGCATTAATCACACCCTCCAGGTCAGGCCAAAAGGGACCATCCAACTCCCGGTCTGACCTGATGAATGTGGGACACAGCTCTGAACCACGCCCTTGTTGCATCTGGTTCGTGACTTAGTGCTGATCACAAGAAATTTGCCCCTGGTCTTGTATTGAGGTCCATCTGCCTAAGAATTCAGCTGTCAGCAAAATATAGGAAAAAGCACAGGAAGTAGAAAAGTATCTTTAACAAACTGGGAAAAAGTACTCTAACACATTGAAACACTGAAACCCTTTCACAATATTATAGAAATTAAACACAAATAGCCCTTCTGCTCCATATTGTGCGTACAAAAAAATCAGTTGGTTTTTTTCCTCTGTGCTGCAGCAATTGTTATGCAATTGCCCCAGTTATTTTGACATCTAGTAGTTGGTGTGAAAGTATATGGTTTCTTTCTAGAAATGGTAAATGCAGCATCATGTTGGAAGCCAAAGAAGTTTCACAGAAATCATGTGAAAAAGCATTTGGGCTGTTCTCACAGTATTTATTGAGACTGCATCACATAGTTTCCCTGGTTTCTTGTTGGTTTTTTTTTTTTTTTCTTTCAACTATGAGCCAACAGGGATGTGTGATTTTCCCTTAGTACTGAGTACCTATCAATAGTGATGCAATTTTTTTTCTCTGTATAATCAAAAGTGTTTATTTTTCTTTTCTTAAAACTAGGTTCATTAATGGGGCATAGAACAGTTTTAATGCTATAATACACTCAGCTTTTTAGCAATCCTTCAGTAATCTCTATATCCCCACATGGATGAAAGAGGATGACTTCCTGTCATCCACAGTAATGTAATTAAATCCTGGAATACACTGGTGAAAAGATCTTGCTTAAGATCCAACTGCCTCTTAGGGACAGTGGTGATGTCTTTTCAGAGTTATTTTTGTCCCTTGATTATGCATCTGTCTGTACGAATATACGCTCCCTCTTTGCAAGCATGCAAACTGGCTCTGGTCGTATTAGTCTGTGCTTGGTTTTGCCTACAGGCTCTCAGATATGGCTGCAGTAATGACTCATTATATGAAGATGTAGGTCGTGGCTGGAAAACTCCAGAGGGCTACAAATGTCTTGAAAACAACCTCCCAATCCACAACGACATGTGCAAGGAAATTTGACTGCTCTGTGAACTGTGATCTATAATTCTCCACAAACAAATCAAGATACTTACACTGGAAAAATCTAAGTCCAAAAGTGTTCCTCCAGTCAAATCCTTTAGATTCATAACAAAGCGATTGAGAGAACAGACATCTTTTAATTCTTCTTCACTTTCCTTCCTCTGTCTGTCCAGACTAAGAAATCTCCTCAAAGTCGAAATCCTGGCTGGTAAGTGGATTAGGACTGGCAGATGTCTCTCTACTACTCTTCTTCTACTCACTTATTAGAAGTCAGTAAAGCCCCTCTTTCATTCTGCCTTCCTGCTTGCTGGCATTTTGTTGCTGGGACTGCTGCAGGTCAACTGACAGGTAATTAGAGTAAAATAGTCAATGTCTTTGGAAGTACAGAAGCAGCAGCTTCTCTGTGATAGATCTCACCTGTTTTGGGTTTCCTCGGTATCCTTATGATTTTAGGAATTTTTGTTCTCTTCTTTGAATAGCCCATCATTCTCATTTTTCAAACATTTTGCTTCCCTCTATTGCTTTCCTCTTTCTTCTTTCTACATCGCAATCCTAAACTTAAAGTTTCCTAACAAAATGAGTACCTTTTCTTCAAGAAAATGTGCAAGATGCCAGCTAACTAAATAAAGTTATAGTATCTGGGATGAATAGTATGGTTAAATTCTAGGGTTTTGATCCAAACTAAGCAGATATTTGCACTACTAAGCAGATATTTGCACTACTAAGCAGATATTACTACTACTGATAGTAGTAGTAATTAGTAATAAGACTCAAACAAAATGCAGTTGTTACCTATTTAGCTTTCCAGTACCTCTCAGTTAGGATGGAAGGCAAGCAAGAGATCAGAAATTTATTGAAGTCAATACTTCATTTTCTCCTTTTTTTTGTCATGGCATTCCACTTTTTGGTGTGCTTTCATCTCTTTTTTCAAGAACTTCCTTTTACACACCCCCTTTTTAACAGATGATGGGTGTAAAACAGATAGGAAGTGATTCCCCAATGTGAACATTACCTGCTCACTGTTGATCTCTTCAAGTGATATATAACTTAACTGTGGACTCTGCCACAGTTGATATTGTAGATGCCCAAGTGCATGTGTGGAGACTGAATATGTTAATGATGGACAAATGCACTGGGGGTTACCCAATATACAGGAACCACCCCTGGCTCACTGTGGTCCTCAGCCACATTTTACCAGATGTTGGGACATTAATTAGTTGGGTAAAGTCTTCTACTGGTACATACTTATCTGCCACCCTTCCATGGACACTTGCTTTTGGCCACTGTCAGAGAGAAGATACTGAGCCACACAGAACTTTTTCTATGGCCCATTTCAGGTGGTCTCATAGACTGTACTAGCTAAGCTAAATAGTAAGAGGTGGTCTTCTATCCTCTTACTTTCTGCAGGCAGCTTTCTCTGGGTTTGGACTCCAGATAAAACATGGTGGAAAAAGTTTCTAGAGCCTGGTGCAGTGGGGCTGAAAGGAAGGAAATGCTATTGGTTTGCACTCTTGTTCATTGTTGTGAAAACCTCACTCTGTAGGAAAAAAGGGAGGGGTCAAAGGTGTGGCAGCACCACTGGAAGGATGCACCAACAAGTTGACAGAGGCAACCTCTGATGCTGTTTGCCAGGGGTCTGGTATCAGCACAGGAACCTTCAAACCATACCCAGACCTCTTGGGTAAGATATGTGAAACAGCGGCCAAGGAACAGGCAGCTTTTCTGCTCACTGGCAGCCTTCGCTGGAGTCACAAAGCACCAAATGATCCCAGGGATGTAGAAGCTGAAGTGCTCGCACACAGACACCTGCTATACTGTCCAGGCTTAACTTTTCAGAGAATAGCCCTTAAATAGAAAACATCTGGTATCATCCGTGCTGAAGGCCAGCTGAGATGCAGTCAGATAAAATAAACATCTGCTTGAAACAGGTTTCTGAAAACATGCATATAAGAAAGGTCATTTTTATGCCTGCCTGACTGATCAGAATACAAAAAAGGGGATGAAATGTTCTATCCACGGCCCCGGTATAGTGTGATTAGTTTTTCATTTTTATTCAAGGCTCACGTATTGTGTTTCTCTGCCTCCCTTTCAGTGGCACACCATTGTCTATTTTTCTTTTTTACACTTCTTTGAATTTGAACGGTATCTCTCATTCAAAGGGCCTTGCTCTGCCTTGGCTGCTATTTAGCCTTGGAGATTTGGGTTGTTAGGGGCTGTGCAGAGGCACTAAGCTCCCTTGGCATTTCCAATATCAGTGGGCAGGATGATTCTGGGTCTGTAGCAGTATTCATTAGTACCACCTGGTGTAACATGTAGTGCTTGTCACACTACAGGAGGATGCTCCATGCTCAAATCCCTTGTCAGTGGGATGCAGGGAGCAGGACACACTGTTAAAATCCAGACACTTCAGAAATACTGTAAGGGATGCAAGTTAAAGAAGATGTCTTGTTAAGCCATTGGGTTCATGTCCTTGAAATGCAGGACATCTTTTCCTGTCATGTTTTAATGCAGTTTTACAAGTCCACAGCAAAACCTACAAATCCCTAACACTTTGCTTTTCTTAATTACAGTGCATTTATTGTAGTTAAAGTGCTTGAAATACTTTTGCATTATCTTAGTACTGGTCTCACTCAGATATTATAGTAGCACTGTGTCTGATTTGCTCAAAAAGCACTCCTTGTCAGGATGGTTTGTGTTATTCCTCTCTTGACTCCATTTTAGCGAGACTCTTTTTGGAGAGGTGGTGCCCTGAGCTGGTGTTCAGAGATGTCTAAAGCCAGACTGTTCATTTTACAGATGCTGCCCAAGGTCAAGCTGGCTTTTTTCCTCTCTGCTGTGTTGTAAACTTAACATCTGAATTATCAATAAATTATTTGCAGGCTGTGAGGCCCCAAGGAACAACTACAGCCATCTACTCTTGACCCACTTTGCATAGAGGCCATTTAATTTCTCCAGGAAGAGGGTTAAAGCATGCAAGTCCTCTAGAAAAGCAGGGAATCTCATTTTAATGACTAAGTGACTGGAGGTCTACTGATTCTTCCAGTAATCCACTCTACCTTTTAATTATCTTCACTGCTGTGAAGCAATATCTGATTGCAAGGTCACATTTATCTATTTTTAGCTCCCATCTGTGAATTTTAAGCCTAGGTAAACCCTTCTCCTTTGCCTATTCTTTGCTCTTCCTAGAAGAACCTCTCTGGGCACGTAATTATCAGATCATCTCTCATAATTTTTCTCTCCGCAATGCAGTGCAATTCTATCCTTACATGGTATAGAGACCATTTAGTGAGGTGATTCAGGTCGGTCAGTCCAGAAGATCAACCTGTTCTTGTTATTTGCCGTCACACCAGTCTTTCTGATGTCTGCATATTTGCTTTCCAAGAACTTTATCCTACCCTTTTGGTCACCTGGACCACTGACAATGTTAAGTAATGTCAGACCACAGACATTTTCTTGGGAATGTCTTTCCTCATAGCCTTGCTTCTTGATATCTTTCCATTAATGTCACAGTTTGGAGAGTTATCAGTGAGCCACTTTCAAATACATAGAAAATACTTGCTAATTCCAGACAACGCAAGCTTTTCAGACAAAATGTTGTGTGATAGTAAAAAAATTAATTGCATCTACACAGACTAGTTAAAATACATATGTTTGAAAAATAAAAGAACATGTGTTTATGGAACCTATTCTCCATGAAACCATATGACTGGTATTCATTGTACTTTTAGACTCTTTTTTGATAAAATCCAGAAAAATGTCTGGCAAACTAATGTCAGGTTGGAAAACCATTTTCTCTGTTTTGAAGCAACGGAATTACACTTGAATATATTCCACTTAAAAGTTGGAGTTTTTCTAATACTTATTTAATAATGAGCCTTACTTATACAAAGAGACCTTCCACTCTGGATAAGGAATTTGGTCTAGCTGATTTGAAAATACTTAGTCTAATTGGAATCTCCATTGCTAGAGATAGACCATTGTTAAAAGATGAATAGGCTTAGACTTTTGCAGCAATAGCATAGATTTGCTCTCTTCATTGCCTCATTTTTCAGAGGTACATATCTAACTGAACTTGATGCCTGAAAGAGCATCAGAAACCATGAGGCAACTTTATTTTAGTGGTAATGGGAAAACTAATGAGAAGAAACTATTTCTGAAAACCATCTTTTCATTAAAGCTGTAGACACCCAAGCCCACCCTAACACTAACCAGTCTTCCCAAGGAGATACAGCTCTGGAGGAAGTCAGCAAAAGAACACGCCAGCCACATCCAGGATGCTCTTCTCCCCAGGTTCCCTGAATAAACGCACAAAAACGTGGTATAAAATGTAAGTCTGAAAATGTCATTGGCAACTTGTCTTAAATGTCCCTGACATACTAGGAGGCTCTTAACGAAATCAAGGCAATCTGCTCTCAAATTAATTCCTGGGGAAGTGTATGTATGTGTGAATAAGTAATTTGGGGGAGGAAGGTGGTGAAGGTGAACCTTACTGGAGGTTCATTGCCTAAACTAGGAAAAAAATAAAAATCCAGACAGTTTAGCTTTGTGTTTCAGAACCGTGTCACCTTTTTTTTCTCCTAAGATCTGTCACATGAAAGTTAAAGTGTTTTCCTTTCATGCCAAGCTGTAATATGACTGTGACAGAGAGCGCTTTGCTTTTGAACAGCCACGTTACGCTCATTCTGTGGTGGCTGATGCTCTGACATCCTTGCTGTGTAGGGGCTCACCCTGGCAAAAGCACTTACTCTGGTGGCAGCTCTGATTATATCTACTCCTCAGCTGAGCAAAGTTAAACATATTTGTGCCTGAAGATGAGTTTTGGGAGAAGTGAGAGGTTTGTGTTTGTTTGGTTGGTTTTTTTTTTAACTTTTTTTTCCCCCCTGATTTGTTGCAAGAATTTTTTTTCACCACATAGGTTGAGCCTCCACATGTTGCAATTAGAGGGGCACCCCACTTGCAAGATTTTGTTAATTAAATATAAAATAATAGGATTAGACTCTAATAGCTTTATACACTTTTCATCAGGAAGGAACTTAGAGACTTCTGGGCTTCTGACACAACCAGGACTCAGCAGACCTGTTCCCTTTTAATTTCAGAGCTTTAATGCTCAGGATAAGGAGTCTGCCACAGATAGTTTAGCAGTTAAGTGCATTAGCCAACATAATGAATTATTGACCAATGGGTGATAGTTTAACACTTGATCAATATGCTAAAGTATTAAAAAAAAAAGTCCAAGGTTGAAAAGGTCTTCCTCTCTTAGTAGGGAGAGTGCTTAGGGCTATTTAGCCTTTCTGTCCTTCACAATATGGAGGCCAGACAAATTCTTAAAGGATTTTATGTGCTTTGCAATCATTAATTCCTTAAGCACGTTTTGGACTCATGCCTTTACCTACCTTATAGATTTCTATAAGTATCACATACGTCAGCTTTTGAATATGAATTTGGCACTTTTTGTAGATGGAGGTTACCTAATTTACAGTAAGCTGACAAATGTTTTAAAGGCGATTACCACCATTACCTACATGAGTGGTATCTCATGTTGACAGTAATGTTTTGCAAGCTTCACAGAAAAAATAATTAACTACCAGATTTGGTATCAAATCATTGGTTTTTTCACTGGGGATGAAACACACTTGAGTTCACGTTTCTGATGCAGTGCTAATGGGATAAAACCTTGAAATGTTAAGGAATTCCCAAGATGGGAGACATAAATTTTATGAGGGTATTTATAATTCTTCCTCTTCCTCCGCATGTGTTTATGTGTCCATCACAATGATTTAATCTAGAGGTTCATTTATTCAGGACAATGTTCTAAGAAGCAGTTTAAGCTTACTGACAGATAATAGCAGGGAGCAGTAGGGCAAAGGCTCTTCAGTCAATTAAAGGAGACTGCAGGGGCAAAATTACGTCTTAGTAGAGATACTCATCTCTTTCTTATATGTTTCTTTACTTTACATACAAAAATTTGTCTCTCCACCCACAGCAGATGGAGTCTGTGCAGGTTTAGGAGATTTCTCTTCCATCTGGAAGCACCATGGACACAACAGACCTAATGAATTTAACATTTTGCTTGATTTTTACCTATTTGTTTCTACAGATTGATTGTCTTCTGTCTCCATAAAGAATTCTTTTATTAAGGTATTTGGTGATTATCAAGCATGGAAGAAGCTATATAAATGTAAATTTTATAAGATCTGTAGGTAGGTCAAACATCTTTCAACATAACTTGATCAACAGTAACAAAAATTGCACAATAATTAGGTAAAAAAAAAGACTTATTTGGCACTTGCACAGCTAATAACGTCATGCTCAATATTGCATATTAGGTTTCCTGGCATTAGGTTAATTAGTTCTTTTCTTCTATTAAGTCATACCAAACAAGAAAAAGTTCCTCCCCTGTGGGTGATAAAAGAGACTCCAGAAGCACGAGGAAATGGCACAGGTTATACTCTGTCAGGACTGCTTTCTTGTTTTTTTTGTTTGGTTGGTTTGGTTTTAATAGTTTTCTAGGCTGTTAATACTGTAATTCCACCAGGCAAAATACTAGGAGAGGTTACCTGCCATGGTGACCAGTTCCAGGTTATACCAGAGTGAGAATTGCATGTGTAGATGTGACTCTCCCTTGGGACATCATGTAATGCTGTTAGAAACAGCCGGGTATGTCCCAATTACATACTATATATTGCTGTGTCTTGCCACTCATGTGCTTAGGAAGTATATCTTATACATTTTTCTGTAACCCTAACAGAGCTTTATTGAGAGTAAACAACAATGTAGGTTGCAAAAAGCCAAATAATTTCATGTAGACATATAAAATGGAATAGGAGTAGGTCAGGACATGGAGCAGTGAGGGACCTTATGTCTTCTTCTACCCCTGCTTAGGCACAGAGGTGGTCTTGCAAATATACCATGGCCCCATGCCCAGGCAAAATACACAAGAGCCATCCCACTCTCCAAGGAACCTGGGCACTTCCACCAGGTGGAAAGACTACACTTCACGTCCATATCCACCTCTGCTGAAGATAATAATAGGACTATTTAATGCTAAATTTTGCAGGCATAGTAATATCTGTTTCTTATTTCCACTGGAAAGACCGGAAAGAGTTCCCCAAGGAGGGAGAGGATTGAGCCATAAATGAGGAATGAGGGGTTTCCACAGGATGCATGTGCCATAAAGCAAAAATATTATCCAGTGCATTCAGAAGTAGCACAGATGATTGCAGGGGAAGCAGCTACAAGGAGATGAAATGGCACTAACCTTCAGAGATTCAAAATAAAAAGATGGATCAGGGCTGCATGAAGTCCTCTTACTGAAAAAGAAAAAGGTTTGAGGATACCCTGAGAAAGTCTTCAGATTGATGAAAGGAATTGTTTAAATCACTTCTTTACTAGTGCTGCTGGAAAGCACAACATAATACAAAAGTTAGGTTGGTAATACACTTTATGTTCTGGTGGCACTCCTTAGAGAAATACAGATACCATCAAGGACGATCAGGGTAGAAAAGAGAAATCACAAAATAGATTGACAACTACTTTTCTGATGGCCCTTTCTACTGAAGATTTGATAAGTCCCATTAGAGCTCTGTCCAGAGTCCCTCACCGCTGCTCTGGCATCTGGCTTCCCCAGAATCATGGACTTCAGCGGTGTGGGTCATTTACCTTGTATCTATCCTGTGGTCACAAAAGCATGTGAAAGAGACTGAGATTTAGCTCTTTCCCATAGCTGGAAATGTCAGGAATAGCTTTACCACCTATCACTGCTTATGCCAGAGATCTAAGGTCTCTTCTTGGATGGAAAAGTCAGCAAGGAAGAGCTAGGTCTAGTCTTGGTAGATATTTTCACCATGTAACTGAGAGAAGGTATAGAACAATGTTCCTCTTCCCTTTGAAAAAGCCGAATTTTTTCCGGAGGGAGTACCTGGAGGCTGACACCCATGGTCAAGAGCATAATGGAAAAAAGTTTTGATAGGCCAGTCTGCCACAAAATTAGCCCTGCCTGTACATAAGAGAGTCCTCTGTGAGTGAAAAGGAAGCCAAACTAAAATGTATAGATATGAAATTAACTTCATACATTTTTCTGCCAGGCTTAGGTCTTGCTTGCTATGTTTTATGGAAGAAGGAATTGTTATAATGTTGATGACAGAATTTCTTGAGAAACCAGATGTAAGACAAAAATATTGTCTGTTGTAGTAGCAAAGTAAAACACTCCAATGAAACATAGACTTCTGTTGAATTTCAAAAATGCTTGTCAAAATCACTCAAGAATGAAAATATTCAGAAGATTAGCAAGTTGAGATGAACCACTCTGTTTATTTTGTTACCCCAGGTTATTCTCCTAAGCCTTCCCATCATTTGTGGTGTGCTTCCTGCAAGCCTGCAAGCCTGCAAGCCCGGTGTTTGCTAGCAGATGTTTATATAAAGTTGGCTATAATTAAGAAAACTCAAGACATTTGACTAAAGGCTCTGATTTAGATATCGAGTAATTAAGTAATGACTACTCTGTTTGACATGCTTGTGCTGCATAAAACCTTGATAAAAGTGTATGAGGTGAAATGTCTGAGTGTTTGTAAGGAAGAAGGAGGCAGCCCGACAGACAGAGAGAGACAATGTGGGCAGTGTTTTCAGCTGCCACATGAATGTTCCCAAAACCTGGCTTACAAGGCTAACCTTAGAGTTTGTCTGGATTTAACCCATCCCAGAGCATGCTTTATGGAAGTCATCGTGGCTGCTGAAGGGTAAATGCTGTGTGGATGGCTGTGTCCAGCCATGGGTATATCGTCCTTCCTTCCTGAGAAAGATCCTGTCTCCACCCGTGTAACAGGTCTGGCTTTCTAAGCTTACAGGTTTTTATATTACGGAAAGCAAAATGTAATGTATTTTGGTGACTATTGAGAAATGGATGGACACAAGTTGATAAAATGAAGGAGTAAACTGGCACTTGTCAGTTACCCTTACAGTAGTAATCTCCAACACATTTCAATGATCCTGAAATGAATGGTTCTTCTTTGGTGTCAGAATGATTCTTTTAATTTTCCAGATCTACCTCCTGTAAATAATCTGGCTTTGGTTTTTTTTTTGGAGAGTACAATGAAGAACAACTATTTGTTAGGGTCACAGTCAGTGAGCTGCTTCCTCTGCCCTTCAGAAATGATTTTCTGGACAAAAAGGTCACTGTTGTCTATGGGTATATAGCCTTAATGACAAAGTACAGGAAGGTTTGCAAAGGCTAGGAGTTGATTAAATGTTTTAATTTAAACTGTCATTTATTTATTTAATAAACTAATAAAAGCTTACTGCTGTTCAGTGTGAATTGTTCTGTTAATAGTAATGGCAGTAGTTTTCACTTATGCTAAAATATAGTCTTCTTAACACCTTTTTGTTACTTTTTTAAATGACTCTTTATAAAAGGTTTTTAATGTAATTGAATAAAATGTCCTGGTAAAAACATGACTGTCCTGTGAACAGTTTTAGCTGCTGTGTGTTGCCAATGTAGAAACTTAAAATTTCTATTAAGAAATCAATGAAATGCTCCCTTAGCTGTGAAAGAAACTGGTGTACTACTGCTGCTTTTGGGCCACTCCAAGCAATCCCGTTCATAGACAGTGATGATGATACTATCGCTGGTGGCAGATGCCTCTTCTTACCAGAGCTGAGGGCAAGGTGTGAGCTGACTTCTCTGGGATAGAACTGTAAGTTTTGCATGGTGAAAAAGCATCCTCATAATATTTAACATTAAAACAGTCACTTTTATTTAAGCACTCACAATGCCTTACAAGCCTTAGCTAATGAAGCCTTACAACACCCTGCAGGTCACTGTAGGAAAGTGCTGTATGGGATTATTAGATTTGAGGCACTGCCAGCTGGCATGAAGCCCTGCAAGAGTCCTCCTGCTGCTCCACCATGCATGAGAAAGACCTGCTTAGAGATCTGCTTGGCTACTCTCCATTATCAAAAGCAGATAGGCAGATCTCTCTGAAGGTGTGAAGGGGATATATCAGTTGTGATGTGTTTGATAATAACACTGAGATACTATTCCTTGTTTGTAAAAACAAGCTGACTCCTCATTAAGGCAGTTATGAGATGTTGTAACTTCACTTGGCGTTACAGCCCTGACCCTCCGTGTGAGCTCTTTGGGACCCTGTTCATCTCCTCCTTCTTGCAACTTTTACTTCTCCTTCTGCACTTTTTGCAGGCTTCCAGAAGTGAAACAGAAAGGTTGAAAAAAGATTTATTTCTTTAGTCTTTCCCTTTGTAAATGTGAAGAGTGTGCTGGGTTAGGACAGTACTGTGGGCGGGCAATGAGAGTTTACCAGCATAACACAGGGCAGACCTGACAACACATTGGTCTAAAATTGTAGCTGAGTGGTCAGCGTCATCAGGGACCAGGTAACCATGCAGACAGTAAGGACAACAACAAAATAGGTAATAATACAGCTAAAAAGTACACATCAAAAAAGAGCAGTACTGGATGCTAAAAAATTCACTAGTCAGGCATTTCAGTGGTAAAAAAAGTTAATGTTTTAAACCTGTTACAAAAAGTAAGCAAGTTGGGGCATAAAAAGGCTTAGGACAGCCTATTCCTCCCACTGTGTTCACACGCTGGGCCACGGAATAGCAGAGGCACACATGTGCTCACAGGCAGAGGACAAGGTACTGACCTCGCAGTAGCCCGTGGGAAAGCTCCAGAGCAGGCTGACCAGAGGGGTGGCCTTGGGTCCAGCAAGCTTGGTCTGGTTCCTGTCAACCGCCCTGACAGCCGACGGAAAAGTGGAAAAAGAAAAGGGAAAAAAACACCCAGCTGAGCCTCATTAAAATCACCCAGCAGCCCTTGTCAATAACAAGTTGAATAGCCCTGTTAGAGGATGCTTCTGTGTGCCCGGTGCAGCCAGTTGAGTTTCAGGCTCATTTTAATTCTGCTTGTTAGGGACAATGCTGTGGCCTGGCTGTGGCCTTGGTGGTGGTTTCAGCATCGATGCAAATTGAGAGTGAGTGGCGGTGGTGACTGTGGTGGTGGTGGCAGCAGTGGCAGCTGGTGCTGGGGTACAGCATGACTCCCAGTGCCAAGGAACCTGTGGGCCACAGGGCCATGGGTCTCATGCTCCCATGCACAAAACCAGGTTGCCACTGCTGTTTTGCTGCCACCATATGTAATCCTCTGAGCTGCTCCCACATCCTCTTGCCTTGGCTTCTCATGGCAGAGTTGCTGTGTGTTTTTGATAAGAACTTCCCAGCAGCTGTAGGGAGCCCCCGGAGCTAAACCCTGGACCCAAACCATGAAATGCAATCTCTCTCAAAACTCAATTCACAGTTTTGACTTGGACATGTAGATGTGGAAGCCACCTGGCCGGTTTGGAACTTGTCAGGGACTTTCTCAGACTCTTTGGGGCAGGGCATCCCAACTTTAATGACAGACTGGTGGGCAAGTTCTTACACTCTGTTGTGTTTTTCACAAGCTGCCTGGGCTTGCTTTAGATATAATAATGCTGATGGCTTTTTTGTAGCAACCAGTGAGCGTTTGAGTCACATAGTATGCTCTGCCCTCTCTTATTCAGGGTTTCAAACAGGCATACTGTTTACAGATATCATCAGAAGGAATAATCCTTTTGGGCATAATCTAACGTGCAATTTCTTTATACTTGCTGCAAACTTGGAACATCACTATCAAATTCCAAAATGGTCATAAACTCTTGCTCATCTTATCATATTTATTTTATTGGGGCAGGACCCTCTGAATAGCTTATTTTAATAGCTCCTTCTTTGTGGTTTCCAGCGAAACACATTTTTGAGAACCAAGCCAATGAATTCCAACACTTGAGGTTTTTTATTATTACAGTTTTGCAGATGACTCTCTAGTGTTTCAACGTAGTATCTAAATATAAGCGTATTGTGTACTTCTTTTGTAACAGCTCTTAAAAGGGCACTTTGCTTCAACGCTAACAGTTTCAGAGTTCTCCCTTTTTCTCATCTGTCTATGTTTCCTATCTCCTTTTTAATTGTTGTACATTAATTATATCTTCATTGCTGCTAGGCATAAATCTTAAGGCACTTTTTTCTAAACCTAATTTCTGTAGGACGCCTTTCCTGCCTCTTAGCCATTGCCTTCATTGCCTTCACCCCTTATCTAGTAGTGTATATACACAATTACAAAACATGGTCTTTTTAGACTCAGTCCTGGTGCATAGATTTTGGATGGCTTTGATTAAGCCCTATAGACATGGCTATATTCAGACCTATGTAAAAACCTATTCAGACCTATGTAAAAGACCTAAAAAAAGGAAAGTTTACGTCCTTTGGAAAAAGGGACAGGCTACTCAGGAAGATTACAAAGAAGTAGCAAAGT